>OY776674.1:167685384-168336425 GCA_963675555.1 Leptura quadrifasciata
CGCTGAATGGTCTAAACAGCGAGGCAAACCTTCATCTATTACGCTTTGAAAAATTTCTGACTTACAGGTTATATTATTCCATTTCAGAGAGATAATATTTTGCGTGAAGAAGCTAGGAAACTGTTACAGGCAGCAGCAGTTCCAGGAGAGAGTGAAGCTAAAGCAGGTGCGGAGGAAGATGAAGATCCAGAAGAGGAAGAAGAAGAAGAAGAGGCTGGCGGCGGTCAGATTGAAGAATGGCAGGAACAAATCAGAGATATTACGATGCTTATGGCGAAGAGCGAAAATGGCAAATTGCCAGACCAATACGTCGTACGGCTGATGAAGTCCTTTTTGGTTTCGGAGGTTTGCCAGACACATGGATACATCTTGGATGGATATCCTAAAACTATTCAGCAGGTTTGATTTACTGAACGTTAGCCTAGCTCGCCCACGGTGGTGTAAGTAAGCCAGTTTCAAGTGCAAATTTCGAAGCCAAATTTGGTCGACCAGCCACCGAGGGCGCACAAATCTGGTAACGGGTCAGCAGCAACACTAATTAGATAAAACTAATATATTATCTAGAGGTTCGTATACCTTACGGATCTATATAGTGTTGGTGATCTTAAAAACAGAGAGACCTCCAACTACATCTTGCTCAAAATCTTCAAAATACAATTAAAATATGCTGCACATTTACGTAAGTCCAATTTTTGTTCCAAATGAATAGTAATCAACCTAAATTGATTAGTCTAAATCTTCTGAACAGTAGCGTATATAGTAAGGTACTTATTTTTAAACTTAATTAGATTTAAAAATACAAAGAGACAATGTTCTAACCAACGTACTAACTTTGAATTTAAAACCATTTTCCGCAGATTCTCTGTCAATGAGTGTTAAAATTGAATTGTTCCTTTTAAAAATAAATTCCCACATATAGTAGACGGAGCGGCGAGCCTACAGGGTGCCCCTACCAGATCAGCATGTCAGCACGAAACAAATCAATAATTAGGTATTAACATAAAACAGCTGGTGTTGTTAGCTTCCTACGCTACAGTAGTCGGAATTGCGAATAATCTACTACCAGTAGATGTTTTTTCAGCAAGTTCCTTGCCTCATGGTCGGAGGTCCGACGCCCCTTTTTTGAAGTGATTACTAACAGGCTGAATTTTCGTGAGGGGCTTCGTTTTGACGAGTCTTCCAATTTTTCTCTCTGCGAAAATTCTCAGTAGAGGTATGCAAACTTCTACGCATCAGCCGCTAAACATGTTGATCGTGGAACTGACATTTTCATGGCGTAGGACTGGAAAACCTGCCAGTTAGTGTAAAAAACAGGGTGCTGCACTTGTCCTACAAAAGCGATGGATTGGACCGGCGAGTTCTCTGCCCCCAATATGTAAAAATAACGAGGTCTGAAATTTTATTACAAAGGTGGGTAACGCGCTGATTTTTACACTATTGTTTAATTAATCATTTTTGAAATCGAATAGTCAAATTGTTCTACAAATTTTCTGGCAAGTTTTCCAGTCCTACGCCATGAAAATGTCAGTTCCACGATCAACATGTTTAGGGGGTGCGTAGAACTTTGCATACCTCTACTGAGAATTTTCGCAGAGAGAAAAGTTGGGAGGCTCATCAAAATGAAGCCACTCACGAAAATTCATCCTAAAAAGGGGCGCTGGGGGCTATCAAAATAAAACTATTTCTACATATTAACGTATATTCTATCTATCTTTATTTTTAAGATACATTGACTGCCAGTTTTAAAAGTTTCCAAACTCTAAGGAACGTTTATGTTAAATTTTACATTTTGCACCTACTTGCACAAAGCAACTATATCAATCGAATCATGTTATCCACCAGGCCTACCGAGATTCACAAAAAAATTATTATTTCCAAAAATGGTACGCCACTGGATGTTCAAATAAATAATTTTACATTTTATTTACAATAATAACGACTGACCAAAACGACGCATTCATGCAAAAGTAGTCAGAGTCCACAGTTAATACTGATCTGGTACAGAAACAGTTACTTTAAAAAAAAAGTAAATACTAAAAAATATTCACACGAGAATCTGCAATTTTCTCTAGAGCGGCAGCTATTCTTTCCTTTGCAGCTGCAGATTTTTCCTTTGCTCTAGCAATTCTATTCAAAAACATCAACTTCCTATCATAATACGAACGCTTGTGCTTCAGTGGCTTCCTGTCAACACCACCATGGAAGGTATTATCCACGAATTCATCGATAACTTCTTGTTTTAAATTTGTATCTTCTAAAAAATTCAAATTTTCACACATCTGTTCTTCTGTGCTGATGGGTTCGGAAGATGGCAACACCTCAATTAACACATTTTGCACGTCATTTTCAGCAACATTGTCCAAGGGATCTTTATTTGCTGCTGTTAAGAACTGGTTCAGATTTATTTCACCACTCGAATCATCCTCGTTCAATTCATCGCGCAGTTCTTTTTTTATGTCTACTTCTTCGTAAACGATACTGCTGTCATCTGGCGGTAGCTCCCCTATGATTCTTAAAATTTCGTTTTCTACTTTTGAAAATGTCGAATTTCCCTGCAGAAGTTTTAGCTTGGTTTTCGACCTCATATCGTGCCACGTCTAGAATAAATTAATCAAATGAGCATATATACAGTGTGTCCCACTTTTCACGGTAACACCTACGTAGGTCAGTTATTAATGAATCGATTTGTTTTAAACTTGGTTAAGTTATACACCTCTTGAAGGTAACTAAAAGCGCATATACCTATTTAATTTACTCCATAGCCGTGCAGACTAAGGGGTGGAAATGGGGTAAATTTTCAGGTAAATTAGAGTTTAAAAAAAAAGATTACCACCATCTCATAGGGCATCCTTTAAAACCCCTTGATGCCAAATTTTGTTACAATATCTCTAATAGTTTTATAGGTATAAACAGGTACATATGAATGGCCTTTAGGTTATGCAACGGATTACGCTAATTCCAATAAAATGGGGCAGCGCATTAAGAAATTGATCAGAATATTAAAATGGTTTTAAATTAACATAAAATAAAACTTCATAAATGTTTAGCACTAACATGTTTTTAATTGAGTGTTCTATTATTTAGTTAATCAATATATGTATATGTAATACACAAACTAAACAATGAAATACATAATACATTTAAATTGTTAATAGCAAAATGATTTAAATAAATATTTAATAATATAATTAAATATACGTTATTTCTACTAACCCACCATTTAATCTAATACACTTTTCGACTCTTTTTCTTTTATGACTTAGAACTCTGCCTAATTCTACTGGTGTCACCTCTCGACAAGCTTCTGTACTTCTCACATAGGTAATTCTTGTCTGTTTCTCAGACGGGTTTTGTAAACGCGATTTTTGATTACTCCTCAAAAATAAAAGTCCATTGGCGTGATATCTGGAGACCACGGGGGGCACTTATGTAATTGACTGTTCCTTGCAATCCACATTTGAGAAAAATTAAGGTTTAGCCAATTTCTAACAACAATTGAATTGTGAACCGGCGCCCCATCTAACTGGAAAATTAAATTTACCATTTGCAACAGTGGAAGGTCCATTAAAAATCCATCAAGATAATTATTTAAGAGGTTGAGAAAAGTTTCGGCATTTAAATTTTCCAAAAGAACGGAACCTAAAATTTTATTATTCAATATGCCACACCAGCCATTGACTTTGGCTACGTATTGGTCCTTACAATTTATTACCCAATGCGGATTTTCAGCTGCCCAATAACGAAGATTCTGTAACGACACAACCCCATTAGTTGAAAATGTGGCTTCGTCAGTCAAGATGATGTTTTTAATAAAATTCAGATTATTCAAATATTCCATAAACAATATTCTAGCCTTCTTTCCTCATCACCATCTTTTAGAGTGTGTAAAAATTTCGGCTTGAAAGCTTTCAGTCTATTTCTTCTTAGACAACGCCAAACTTTATTTCTACTAACGTTTAAAATGCGAGCAACTGAGCGAATACTAAATGTTGGGTCATTTCTGAATGTTGCCATGATTCGTGGATCGTCAGCATATCTATTATTTAATATTTGATGCTTCTTAATACAACCAGTTTCATTAAAAAGTCTATTAATACTGCATACATACAGTACCTATTTGCTGCTACGGGATTTCTTCGATCTGGATGTCTTGCATTTCTGGTCGCTCTCCTATATGAAATTCTATTTTCACCCACTATCCGAATTAATTCTACTTTATGAGCAACAGAAAGATATTCCATTTTAAATAAGAAACTGAATAATTATTTAAACAAAAAATAATGACACAAGAAAACTACAAAGTCTTAAGCTGCCATTACTATCAAGTTAATAATTTTGTTTACGATTTCAAAGGCGACTAGATTTAAAATAAGTAAACTGTATAGGGCACGTATAAATATGCAGAATTTTCTTAGCATTTTTGGCGAGTACGAATATATTTTTGATTGCTACTTCAAATTTGTAGCAAAAAATGTTAAACAACTTTGTTTCTAAATTCACCTTGTTCCGAGTTAACGGACATTAATTCTTGACGAAACGTCATATGTACTTGTTTATACCTCCAAAAGTACTAGAGATATTTTAACAAAATTTGGGACAAAGGGGTTTTAAAGGATGCCCTATGAGATGGTGATAATCTTTTTTTTTTAAATCTCTAATACAATTTATCTGAAAATTTACCCCATTTTCACCCCCTTAGTCCGTACGTCTATGGAATAAATTAAATAGGTATATGCGCTTTTAGTTACCTTCAGACCTACGTAGGTGTTAACGTGAAAAGTGGGACACACTGTATATATATTTTTTCAATTGTAGTGTAGTTCATCATATCGATTTAGTCGGCTTTAAAAAACGGGCAAAAAACCTTTAATAATGCCGCGCCACTCAAGTTGAATTTGGACCCACTCCTCAGTTCGATTCCCAAGCAACATTTCACCGATTACTTTTTTTACTAATTCCAACGTCAAAATTAGTGCAAATAGTAGTCGGATGGTAAGTTAGATCTTCTAGTCAGAACTTACTCACAATCACTTTTTATTATTAATATTGAAATTTCTATAACGAATAATTACACGTATACTTCGCCGCGCGCATGTATATACCAAAAATGACAACAAAAATCGGCTAAATTAAAAAAGTTATTTTTAAGTATATAAAAATCCTTTCATTTTGGTAAAAAAAAAATCGCTCGACCATTTTGGGCTATCTTTACACCACTAATATGCGATATTTTTCAAAGTATTTCTTTTGAACGAAAATAAAAGTAATACTTTAATACTTTTAAGATGAACGTAATTCTTAAAGGGTAACTGTTTTCTTAGACCTAGCCGACATACATTTATCAACAAAATTTGCTTTGTTTGAATTTTGGTCTTCCCTTCACATGAAATTTCAAGTTAAAATTAACGTATTTATTCTAAATGGAAACCATATTTTATGATATATCCATGTTCTAAAGAAATGATGGTAGGTTAGGTAGACAAAGTTGGTTGGTTTTACTATAGTCGTTGTAGCAACCCAAGGTTTGTAAAGTAAGATAGGTAGCATGGTAACTTTCGACCAATCAGAGATCACTATTTAAAATGCGGGAACGCGTCACTCTGCCTGCTCATTCGAATTTCTGGCATTCAAACCGTTAGTATAGAAGTATAATTAGTTATGAATTTGAATTCCGTATTTTGTATTTCTTAATGTACAAGCACAAATTAATAAATTGGCTTTTTTGATTAATGATTATTAACATCGATAACGTTTTCCTTGGAATTTAAAATTGACATTACTATATATCAAATTTTAACTAATTAATGTATGCAGTTAAAGAAGTACATTTTATATAGGTTCTTTTGATCTTGTGTGCAATTTCTTGGCCGAGACTTCAGTCTTGATTTCATTGCTTTATATAATTCTTAGCGAATTTAATAAGTTATAAGATAGATGAAGAAACATACATGATACTAATTTTCGCCCTAACGAAAAGAGTTACTTAGAAAAGTTTCTTATTTTATGACGTACTGAGTAGAAATTTTTCCCCAGGCCAACCTTTACAATTATGTAGTATTAAAAAATTTTAATGCAAATTTTTTATTAGAATTAGATGTGCATACAATAATTTATTAATAAAATTTAACAAGAGGGCCATTAAATTTTATCATGTCATATTAGACACAGCAATTAATAAGAAAAAATCACTCATTGGTTTTTTCTAATATTTCTTTGTATCATATGAAAATAAATTTTATTTCCTGTATTAAGTAATTTTTTTAGGGAAGGAAAAAAAACATCAACATCTCACCACTCTCTTTTGCCTTTTTTGAGTTGTTTTTGCAAACAGTTACACTACAAACCTTTCCTCCAGTCATCTAATAATTGTATGTAACATTGTTATTTGTTATTATTATGAACGGAAAATAATAAAAACTGTTTACATTAAAATTATTTCTGTAAATACACAGGATATAAACTTCTATATACTTTGAGTCTTTTCTCTTTAACAGTAATTGTTAATTAGATTATATACTAAATAACTATAACTGCACGATTATAAACACAAAAAACAACAAATATTTCGAAATAACTCAACAAATAAGCGCAACGTCTCAAAAAATGCATACGTACAATTAAGTTTCAGCAGGCACGATGACGCGCAAGATGGCCGCCTTCATCGTAACCCCTCCATTCCGTTCAAGTTACCATGCTACCTATCTACTTTACAAACCTTGGTAGCAACCCATATTTTATTGACCAATTTGGTATAGATATGAGTTGGCACGACGTTTTTCATACGTCGCACACTGACTTCTGGAACCACAACGTTGGCTTGACATCGGAATGTTGCCTGGGTTGAGGGGTAAGTGGAAAAAAATAATTACAGCCCTAGTTTTCTTAGGTAGCTTTTTTTACATATTTTTACAAATACTATCTTTATCCAAAATTACGGATAGGAATTTCCGGACACCCTGTCTATCTCCGACAACGTATTTAATGACATACTGATATTACAATCTAAACAATAATATTCTACATCAATTATATTATTATTATATTATTATCGTTAATTTCACGACCCAATGCCGCCCCATTGTACCGTTACTGGTGTATGTTTTATGGCATAATTAACTTAGTAGAACGTACCTTTCTCCACTGTCTCCAATCCTTTTTACTGCCAGGTACGCGATTTAACATGTTGGCCATCTCAGTCCACTTGATCTGGGCATCCCTAAACTTGAAGTTAGTCGAAAACTTGGGGCTTAGCAACTTCGGATTACTTTCTAAAAATTTCAATATCAACTTCTTTTGGATGTGAGATACATATCGACTTCTGTGGCCCACAACATTAACCGCCATAGTTATATTAAACTGTTTGAACACCTCGCTTGACTCACTTGTTCAATTCTAGTTAGATAGGTTCGCTCGATGGCTGACGTGTCGTTCGTAACCTTGTCATGCGAACGTATACGAGACTATACGATGAACAATCGATAACTGCTTTGCTCTTTGCTCCGCTGGGATCATTCGAATACAAAGTTTATCGTATAATAAACTGGTGTGTGAGTGGAAGAACATGGTCGAATGACAGGAAAAGGAAACGCGAAAACCGTGCGATGAAGCATGTTCGATATTTATAACACCCTTCTTGCCGCGGGGCGAACCATCAGTTTCATATAGGGGCGTAGCGCGATTATTATTAATCACGGGCTAATGTTGAAAAAATAAACTATTAACAAAGTACCTAAATATTCTTTCACTTGCAATTTGGAAGAACTGTTACTTCTTTGGTGTTCAGTTACACTAGTGGTGACACCTGTAAGATTTATTATATATTAATAAAACAATACAAAACTAGTACATTATAACTATACTGTTCATTTTACCTATACAAAATATTAAAAATAACCGTAAAAGCTATGAAAATAAAAATGGGCAAACTTGTATAATTTAAATTTTCAGTAAGTCCACTATACAGGATGTCCAGAAGCTCTGCTGTCAAATTTGCACGTAAGTCACCTTGTACAAAATTAATTCCTTAGGAGGTTACGATAAAACTAGAAATACACCATCGTTATTTGCTTAATCATCCAACGGATGGATGGGTACGCGGAAGTTTTGAAAATTTGGGTATTTGCAGATTTTGATACCTTCTGAATGGCCGGCGTCGCCATTTTGGGAAAATGGTACCAACATCTAGTTTTTTAAAAATATCTCGCTTTGGTTACATCCTACGGCGAAAAAGGTTATTATGAAATTGAAAACCAGTAAAAATAATATTTAAATATAGTTTAACCCTGCCAAAAATGTCTCATAGAAACTTATAAAAAATATGTATATATGGATCTGTAAGATTAGAGTTGGATAGTGAAATTGGAATTCTCTATAAGCCCTCATTTAACTTTACCAATTTATAAAAGGCTTTGCATATACAAGGTGTTCTACTTAAAATTCCCAACGCCAATTACTCGAAAACTAAAAGAGGTAGTAAATTTCTGTAAATGGCAGATAATTGGTGTGATCAAGAGCTATATTTCGACTTATAATAGATGCAGCTGCCTTTGACGGTTTAGGCGTCGCGACGACCGGAACAAAATTTTCGATGGCAGGAGCTTGGAAAACAAAAGATACCAGTAGTACTTTTAATTCTGAAGTTTTTTTATTAGAAATTTTTATATTTTTTTGTTCGTTTCGGAGTTATTTGACATGGAAAGTGTAAATACCCTTTATTAAAATTTGCCAATTTAATAAATTGCCTGCATCTAATAGGCTGGTACTATTCTGTTAACCTAAATTTTAACTGTCAAAACAGACAGATTAAAAGACAGATAGTGAATATCACTTTTATGTACATAAGTAGAACGGTACCGTTGAAATATTTAAACAGAAAAAAATATAAGTGTTTTAAACATAGTCATTTTTTTTATCTAAAATTTAAAGTAAATAAAATATTGTATATCAATTGTTCAAAATTGTCTCCACTTGCCCGAACGCAGCAGTCATACCGGCGTCTTAACTCAAATTCTGCAGTTCTTAACAAAATTCTTCTATTTATAGCAGCACAAGATGCAATTATTTTATTTTGGAGATCCGCCATATCCTCAATAGACTCTACATACACAGTGTCTTTCAAGTGACACCAAAGAAAAAAGTCGAGAGGGGTCAAATCCGGTGACCGTGCTGGCCATTGTAGTGGACCGTATGTCCCAATCTGTTACAATTTGGGCATTGTGAGGTGGAGCCCCATCTTGTTGAAAAATAATGTTCCTCCTAGTTTCAATCGGGGCATCTTCTAACAGTTGAGGTAATATTCTTTGAAGAAAACTCCGATAACGATTGCCATTTAAAGTACCTTCGTAAAAGTGAGGTCCTATTAAATAACCATTGAGTATGCCACACCATACATTTATACCAAACACGCGCTGGTTACCTCTTTCAGTAATCCACGGGGGTTGTTTTGTGCCCAGTAATGGCAATTATGTCTATTCACAACTCCATTGTTGTGAAATTTACTTTCATCGCTCCAAAGTAATTTTTTAAAGATGTTTTCATCACGGTAAAATAAATAATCAAATATTGCCAGAAAATTAATGCGCCTTTCGGTGTCACCTGGCTCTAACTTATGTACAAGTTTCATTTTGTAAAGATGGTATTTATTTTGCTTAAGAATTCTTCTTGTAGAACTTGAGATATTAGTATTTCTCTTAATTTATCCAAAGACATCTTCGGATTAGCATTAATCTGGAGAACCAATGCAACATTAAAATCATTTGTGGCTGGTTTTGATCGTTCCCGTTTTGGCTTTTCAAATGCACCGAAATTCACTAAATTTCTACATAAATTAAAAATTGTTTTATGATCTGGCTTTCTTCTATCAGGATAACGCTGTACGTAAACATTTTTCGCTTGCCACGCATTTCGCTTACACTCACCGTAAACCAACACCATGTCTAGCTTTTTCTGTTTCGTGTATTGACCCATTTCCCCAAAAAGCTAATCAGATATTAAAAAACTACTTGAAAACAAACACAAAATAATTAACACTGTTTTTAACTAATGACAACTGTTTTGACAGTTAAAATTAAGGTTAACAGAATAGTCACAGCCTATTAGATGCAGACAATTTATTAAATTGGCAAATTTTAATAAATCCTATGTACACTTTCAAAGTCAAATAACTCCGAAACGAACGAAAAAATTATAAGTCAAAATACAGCACTTGATCACACCAATTATCTACCATTTACAGAAATTTACTACCTCTTTCAGTTTTCGAGTAATTGGCGTTGGGAGTTTTAAGTGGAACACCCTGTATATCTTTAATCAGTGTGAAATGGTAATTCCATAAGTAATTCGGCCGTCAGAAAAATGATTTGAGGTCGATTTTCGAGAAGTTTTTTTCTTCATCGGATTTTATTGGATAGATTGATAGATTTAGGTGTAAATTAACAAAAAAATTATAGTGCGTATGCATAGTTTTGGCTGAAAAGCATGTTTAAAGTGCGTTTTTTTTGCTATTTTTCGGATTTTTCGATAGTTTTTTAAATATAAACAATCAATATTGATTAGAAACTTTTTATTTTATTATCACATAAACTTTATTGCATATATAGAGTCATTTTTGACTCTCCAGATGCAATTTTTAGCTCTTGATTGCATCCAAAAGTGCACTTTATGCATGCATATAAAAAAACAATAATTTTACTAATGCTTTAATATTAAATATATTTCGGAAAAATTTATACTCGGGGGTTTTCATGATCTCTGATTACGAATCTGACATGATAATTTGAAAATTCAAAATGGCTGACCGGAAATATAAAAAAGTGCTTTTTTCGCGTTTTTTTCACTTAAAACGTAAAAGAGACCATAAAAATTGCATCTGAGAATTTCCTATTATAATTTTTATCTTCCTTTTACATGTCTCTCTTAGCCCGGAGGAAACAAATAAATGGATTATATTTATGGTTACCTTCTCTTGCAGTTGAAGTAATTTTATGAAAAAATAAAGTAAAAATAATTTTAAAAATATAGTTAATAAAAAAATATAAAATATAATAATACAACAAAAGTAAATATTTACAGGATATCAAAGTAATTTATAGATACAAAAATGTAAAAGAAATGTTTTATTTTTTGTTAAGAATAAAATTTATTAACCAACAGCTACTCTCCGGGCTATGTGCCCCGCCGAGCACTGAATTACAAGTTACAAGCCTGGCGCGTTAAGTGTATTGCATATTACCATCAAAACGTTAATGCTTCGATTGCAACGAACTAGAGGTATCTAGTGGCCTTTGTTAGTACAGACTATAGATGAGTACAAGTGAATTTCTCCTATGTCTAGTTTGTAAACTAGAGTACATTTATTTGTACAAGCATATTGCAAGGAGATCCACCTATTGCAACTTATTGCAAATCAGACTAGGCTCAGCATAACGATGATCTATAGCTACGTAACTGTATAAGTTTCCTTTATGAGTACATATAAGATACTACAACAATGTATGTGAAACCACAATGGAATATATGATACTTGATATAGCTCCAAAATGGTCTGTATGAGGATCTGCCTGGGAATTGAAACTTGAATGATCTGTATCCATGCAATTAGATAAGTTCCTATATACTTTATATAAGATACTGTAAGAATGTACGTGAAATCTCAATGGAATATATGAGCTAGATGTGGTTCCAAAAGGATACGTATGAGGATCTATCTGGGGATTGAAACCTGAATTATACATCTATGCAAATGTATAAGTTCCCTTTATGCGTAAGAATGTACGTGAAACCACAATATATGAGACTTGGTGTGGTTTCAAAATGATGTGTATGAGGATCTATCTGGGAATTGGAACCTGAATGATCTGTATATCTATGCAATTGCATACGTTCCAGTTATGAGTATATATCAGATACTCTAAGAATATACATGAAATCTCAATGGAATACATGAGGCTTGCGGTAGTTTCAAAATGATATGTATGAAGATCTATCAGGGAACTGAAACCTGAATGATCTGTATCCATGCAATTGTATAAGTTCCCTTTATGAGTATATATAAGACACTGTAAGAATGTATGTGAAACCGCAATGGAATATATAAGGCTTGATGTGATTCCCAAATAGTATGTATAAGGATCTGTCTGGGAATTGAAACCTAAATAATCCCTTCCAAACCCTCGAGTACTTTTTCCAAACAAAAACTCAAAGGATGTGATAAACACTGTAACTGTATATTGACCCATAAAGAACTCATTTAATTATTTCTTGTTGATTAAAAACACTTGGGATGCGACGAAAACAAATTTTGTTATATAATGAGCAACTCGTCGAATACGACAAAAATTAAAACTGTATTTGCCGTTTTAGAATATGAAAAATATTGAATCCTATAAGTACTCCTAAATCCTAGAGTATTTTTCCCAAATAAAAGCTCAAAGGATATGATGAAAACTTTAATTGCATTGATTTATGAAAACTGAAGCTCTGTTTTCTAATAAAAACTAATAAACCTTCAAGCACTTTTTATCTCTTGAGCAACTCACAAAATACGATAAAAATTAGAACTGTATTATCTTACAAAAACACGAAATATAACAAGAATTTTATGTCTGATAAAAACTTGTATGATTCTATAAGATATTAATACTCTTACACTCTTCAAAGCTCATAAATCCCTCATGAACCTCTAGACTGGTGAACGACTGATAGGAAATGATATAAGTTAGAAATTCATAGATAACTATATCAGAATATGAGCTACTTATACATTGCAGATTAAGATTATGAATCCTTAAAGATACTTATAAATTGGTTATTTTTTTGTGTCTTAATCTGTCATTTTTGGCAGGGTATTCCGTACCTCCTCCCGTTGTTCTGTGACGAAGGAATGAGGAAAATTGCAAAGTCGACTCTGTACAGAGTATCCCAAGAAGTAGTCAAGGAAATCGGTATGGTAGTGCGGTCGCGGTAAGATGGGCGGGGTTTATATTGCGCTATCTAGTCTGTCCTTTACATCGCTTGAAAAGTGAAAAGTGAGACAGATGATTGTTACATTGTTACCGCGCGAATGAATGCAAGTGTCCAGAATCAGACTTGTCTAGTTACCGATTTATGCGAGTGCGATAATAATAATTATATTTTTTGTCTACAGATCGCAGAATTCTTTCATAAGTTCCACGATCATTCCCTAAATTTATTACAAGCATTTTCAATTCCTATCCAAAGTTGTTTGTGATTTTCTATTGGAACAAAATAAAACATAATACTTTGAATTATTTTCAAATACAAAAATCACAAGGAACATTTTGTTTCTCAGGCAATTGGACCGCCCTATTCAATCCAGTGGTCTCCATAAGTGACCTCCACACTATTGATTCTTGGAGGTTTTAGTTTTCTCAGGTTCCTATCCAGATTTTAATTGCCAATAAAGAAAATACACCTCAATACGTTAATTACCTACTTATATTTTTTATCCTAGGCCAGGGAACTCTTCGGACAGGCTGCAGAAACTGGCAAGCAAATGGACGAAGGAGGTAAAGCTGGAGTACAACTAGAAGTTCCAGGCGAAGGAGGAAGAGGAGGCGAAGGTGCAATGGGCGGAGAGGATCAAGTTGGGGCAATAATTGGAAATGCAAGTGTCAGAATTATGCCAGATTTCGTGTTCAGCCTTCAAGCTACTGACGAATTTCTATGTGAACGTATAATGAAGCTACCCGAAAGAGTAATACAGGTAGGGAATAACATTTTCAGAGCAAGAAACTTTCTGCTTGTTATTTTTCATAAACAGACATATTTATTATAGTATATATATATCGCTCTCGGTACTTGCAAAGTAGCAAGTCGCTATACGCCATGGAGACATTTATGATGTCTGGTGTATAGTAGCATTTGACCACATGAGAGGATTCACTTACCTCTCACCACTACACCATTTACATTAGTTTGTATAAAACTAGCAGGTTGGCCTCTGTCATTTGTCTGTTCCATGACCTATGGCATACTGATGAGAACTAATAACTTCGAAACCGGTCTATGTCTGGTCAGGGATAAAATAACGCGTAATTCCATATCCATAACAAAAAATTCTGCCTTAAATGTAATGGAACATCTCCATTTGTATTTTATAACGTATAAATGGTTATTAACCGCCTTCCAGGTCATCCGAGTGGCCCTCTTAAGCCTAGAGATCTAAATTTGTCTGAGCGAAGGAAACGGGGCCCTACAGTTTATAGTGGGATCCGAACCACTTCTTGGGGATCATTTTGAAACAACTTATATTTTTACTCTAAATTTCTTTCAGAATGTTTGTACATAAATGGCCCTAGCTAGCTCAACATTAGGGGTGAGTGAAAAATGGAATAAAGAGAAACAATCCTATATTTCAACAATAAAATTCATGACCCTGATGCCGTGTAACATAAAAATACATGAGTGTCAAAAACAAGAGTTCTTTAAAATATAAAATAACTAAACCAATACATGGAATTTTTATAGTAACAAAAGGTAATTTACAAACATGCAGAAAACCAGAGTATAACTGGAGTCAAAACTCATTTAGATACTCGGACATTAACACGCAATTATAATTTTTAAAGCCAAAATCTCGAAAAAAAAGTTGGACGCCACGGATTTTTTTTTTTGATAAAAAGCCGAAAACCATTGAGTGAACTTCATAAACACGTACTTATAGTTTATGATGCACTTTGTCACATGAAGCAATAATTGGCACTGACAGAAATCTTCCAAATACCTACTTGGAGGGCATAGTATTCAAAAGTTTACAGTTTAACTCCTAATTCATGAAGGGTTGTACGCACTGGACAAAGGTTTATGCGCCAAGTAGTTTTTATTTCACTAGGAAAGTTTCTAAGGTTTACACTTTGATAAAACAGTACGGTATACGGACCAATACTGTAAATATCGTAACAGAACTTAACGTGGATAACTTGTAATATGGCGTACTTGCTGTTTACCCCGTCAATAAATAGCGTATTTCACTAACCAAATAAAACTTCTCTTTAGAATGGAACGTATGAGGGTAATATCGCCAGACGTTAACGTCAAGACGAATCAACAACGATCTAACACAACCTTACACATTAATTCGCGGTAATACACCACTTGCAATATTTCTTTTCATCTATTTTTAATCGCCGTTCTAACTTGTTGCTCTCGGCGTCACCGTACATCAACGTGAATGTTCCTCCGTGCATCCTCTATATCTCATCAAAACGAAAAATACTTAAACCAATCAGGGAATCGGATCCAAAAATGCACCAATCATAGCCTTAGAATACGAATGTACCACGCGGCTACAAGCTTTGTTTTTACCGATTTATATATGACATTTTACTAAATTTACACACGATAAAAATAGACCATTACAATTTATATTTGAAGATTACTTAGCAGTAGGTGGGGCTCGAACCCACCTCGCTAGGTATGCACAGAGAGAGAAATATAGACACGCTAACCCACTGAGCTACCGTCCCCTTTTCTGCTATAATGGGGTAGTGAAGCGCAAGTTATAGCCTCTCCTACTCAATTGTTAACCTCACCTTCGCGATGAGTTCAATTTGAACTTGGTGCACCCTGTTTTCACTAACGAGGCTCTAACGACCGAGTAAGGGCGGAATAACCCTTACCTTTTGCCGTGAGCACATCCACCTTCTCACGAAGAGTGCGGTAAAAATAACCCACCGCACACAAAGGTTGCTTTTGGAATCGTTTGGTTACCCCATCGTCGCAGTCTCCTTCTGTGCCATGGGACCACACCACTCGCCTTCCGCAACCGAGCTGGTCAGTTGCATACCTGCTCCAGCTAAAACTTCAAATGCAGCTTCGTTTTCAGTCGACTAAGGCTTTAAAAAATGATGGAGCGTTCAAGTGGGACAAAATCATCCGGAGGTAAAATACCCTCCCGATCGGATCTCCGGGGGAGGGTGCCCACAGGGACACCTCATCGAATGTCGAAAAAACATCGACAAGTTAAATCCAAGAAAACTAATTCTTTCATTTACGGCGCTTGGAATGTTCGTACTTTGAACGACAGCACTCGCACCGATCGGCCTGAAAGAAGAACTGCTCTAATAGATAGAGAACTTCACCGACTCAATGTTGACGTTGCAGCTCTCAGCGAAACTCGATTTCTGGAGGAAGGTTCTCTCACAGAAAAGTACTACACTTTCTATTGGAAAGGTCTTCCCACCAATTCAAGAAGACAACATGGGGTAGGATTTGCCGTTCGGAATCAACTTGTATCCAACTTAACACAAGTACCACAAGGCCTATCCGAGCGTCTAATGCTGCTATGCTATGAGCTATCAGATGGCAACGCGGTAAATCTAATAAGCGCCTACGCTCCCACTCTGGATGCAAGTCACGAAACCAAGGAAAGCTTCTATCAACAGCTGGAAGAAACCCTCTGTAGAATACCTAAAACGGAACGACTCGTTATTCTTGGCGATTTTAACGCTAGAGTAGGGAGAGATGCAGACACCTGGCCAGGCATCATAGGCAAGAACGGTTTGGGCAACATGAACGCTAACGGTCAACTACTCCTAACTAAATGCGCCGAACATGATCTAGTTATAACAAACACCATTTTCCGACAAAAGGATAAATTTAAAGGCACCTGGCGTCACCCCAGATCAGGTCACTGGCATCTACTGGACTATGTTATCGTACGTAGGAAGCATCTCAAGGACGTCCAAATTACAAAGGCGCGCATTGATAGCGAATGTTGGACCGATCATCGTCCTGTTGTCTCTAAAATGAAAATTGTTATGAGACCCAAACACCGAAGAACTCAAGTAAAACGTAGACTCCGTCTCTGTATTAGTAAATTGCGTGACCAACAAACCGTCGAGCAGCTAAAGCAAAAAGTTCAAGAGAATTTGAGTGCACTAGAAGAAACCAATTCTGTAGATGTCGCTGCTACCTGGACACAAATTAAAGACAGTTTAAAAAGTGCGAGTGAGGAAATTCTTGGCACTGCAGCAAGTAAAAAACAGGAGGACTGGTTCAATGATAATGAAGCTTTTATACAAGAACTTCTTAACCGCAAACACATTGCCTTCCAAAACGCTATCAACCACCCCAACGACTCATCAAAAGCAGAAGCTTTTACCCAATCTAAGTATGAAACGCAACGCGAAATCAGAAGAATAAAGAACGAGTGGTGGGCAAGCAAGGCCAGAGAAATTCAAAGGTACGCCGATTCACACGACTACAGGAATTTCTTTCAAGGAGTAAAAGCAGTGTACGGCCCCAGTCGGAAAAATATGTGCCCTATTAAAGATTTAAATGGAAATCTGCTCAAAGAAGACCAGGAAATAAGAGCCCGATGGAAGGAACACTACTCTAACATTCTTAACCAGCAAAGTCAAGCCGATCACGATATTATAAATCTTATCCCTCAATATGACACCTTCGAAGACTTAGATAAACCACTAACAACGGAAGAGATCTTAACCGCCATTGGGCAGCTAAAAAATAACAAATCTCCCGACGCCGACTCACTCCCAGCTGAGATCTTTAAAGCTGTGTCGTCAGAGCTCATACCCTACCTCAAAAAACTGTTTGATGTCGTGTGGGAAAGTGGTCAAGCTCCGCAGGAGTTTCGTGATACACTTTTAATCAACCTCTTCAAAAACAAAGGGAGCGCTGCGGACTGTGGAAATTACAGGGGTATAGCTCTCCTGGCTGTTGGAGGGAAGATACTCACTAAAGCGATGGCAAATAGGCTAACACCTGTTATGGAAAAGTTACTTCCTGAAACACAGAGTGGCTTTAGACCAAACCGAGGCACATCGGATTTAATCTTCACACTTAAACAGCTTCAAGAAAAAGCACTCGAACATCATGGAGAAATTCACATGGCCTTCATTGATTTAACCAAGGCGTTTGACTCGGTGGATAGGGAAGTGCTCTGGAAAATTATGTTCCGCTTAGGTATCCCTAGAAAATTTGTGGAAGTATGTCGCAGTCTACATACAAACAACAACGCCCAGGTTATGTATAATAATGAGGCAACCGAACCGTTCCAAACCCTCACTGGAGTTAGGCAGGGATGTGTCCTGGCACCCCTACTCTTTAATTTGTTTACCACTGCTCTAACAATTATCGTTGACAACAAACTGACAGTCAGAGGAATAGGTCTCAGATACCGTTTTGATGGCGGTCTCTTTAACATAGGGCGCTTTAGAGCTTTCACGAAGACACGCACACGATTCATTTGTGATCTCCAGTATGCGGATGACTGTGCACTTTTAGCCTCTACGCCGGAAGAGCTTCAAGAACTTTTAGATGTGTATGCCCAGAGCTATGATTCCTTGGGACTTAAAATCAACATTGGAAAGACTAAGATTATGTCAACTCCTCATCAAGTAAACCAAATAGACATTACACTTAACGGAAATTCTCTTGAAGTGGTGGATCAGTTCAATTACTTAGGCAACGTTGTTAATGACAAAGCAAACATGGACAGCGAGATTCGCAATAGAATTAACGCTGCATCTAGAGCACTCTGGGGACTTAGAGAGAGAGTATTTGACAACCACGACCTTGCTTTGTCAACGAAAATGGCTGTCTACAGAGCAGTTGTCATTCCAACACTGCTATATGGATGTGAAAGCTGGGTCACTTACCGTCGTCATGTGAAAGAATTAGAACGTTTTCAGCAAAGACACCTCAGAAGTATGATGAAAATCCGTTGGTTCCATCACATATCAAACGTGGAAGTACTCAGGAGAGCAAAGAGCCTTCCAATTGAGGTGCTTATTTCAAGAGCACGCCTAAGATGGGCAGGTCACGTTCATCGTATGCATGATAACCGCCTTCCTAAATGTACACTTTATGGTGAATTGCTAAGCGGTAGAAGAAGGCGTGGCGGTCAACGAAAGAGGTTCAAAGAAGCTCTCCATGAAAATCTAAAATCCTGCGGTATTGCAGACGAGCAATGGGAACAACTTGCAGCGGACAGAACCGAATGGCGAGGGGTTGTGGCCAGCTATCAAGGAAATGTTGCTGCAAGAAGGCCGAATCCAAGACCTAACCAGGTCTATGTTTGTCCTGACTGCGGTCGACATGTGCTCTCCCGAATTGGCCTCTATAGCCATAGTCGTGTGCACCGTAGATGAATGGGAATTACAATAGACAATAGATCTGGAGTTCCTCAAGATTCTATCAGGCCTTTAGTAATGTATTATTCATTGATGATCTGATTACTAAATTACATTATGATAAAAGAGATACTACTGCTGTTAAATGCAAAGTAATGTCCTATTCAAAAAGGGAGTAAATAGTTTAGAAAAAAATTATCACCTCTATCATTTGTTCTTTTAGGGTACCCATTACGACGAACCGAATATGTTACGAAGGTTGGCGGAATTCCGAGCGAATAATATGGAAGAAACGACAATTTTGAAATTCTTCGACGAGGCCGAGGTTCATCCTATATTAATAGACTTGGTAGATGAAGCTACCGAAGAAGAGATTGATTTTGAATGCATCTTGGCTACAGTTACTGATATATTGGGGGAGCCCATACCTGGGTTCGGGCTAAGCCCTGAAGAAATTGAGGAGCTGAGAGTGTTGGAGATAGAGCGCATGAGGCTTTTAGAAGAAGAAGGTAGATTAGAGAAACAGGTCGGTAAAATTACCATTATTCGAAAGAAGAAATCTAACTTTTATTTTTTAACAATTATTTAAAAATGTTGTTTTAGGCATTTAGCAGATAACTTTCTTGCACTCAATATCTAATATTGGAATGTGAAAAACAAACCTATTTTTGATATCCAAGGTACAGTATCTTGAAGTACGGTGGGGGTGAAAAAGGAGGTGTTGTTAGGGTGAAACGTGGTTTTTTGCGATTTTCGGCAAAACTAGACCTCCAATCGAAAAAAGTTGTAGATAATTGAATGACCTACAACTTTTATTTTAGCCATTTTTCAGCAGAATCTCAAAACTATTTTGAGAAAAACGCCAAAAACTAATTTTTTATTTATATCTCTCACAAAAACGATTCGATTTTAATGAAATTTTGTGAAAATGGACATTTCTATGTCTCAAATAAACTGTAATTTTTTTGAAGAGAAACGTTTATTTTTAAATTTTATGCGAATTTAATTTGAAAAAAGGCCCAATTTTCAATAAAAAAAGTTGAAACAGTATTATGATTCTTGAAAATTTCAAGACTAAATTTTTTTCATTGAAACCTCTACTTTAAGAGGGTGTAAACAATCATACTATTACTGTGGAAAAGCATTGTCAAAAATGGGAGAAACCAAAACATTGATTTTTTCAAGATCGATTTTTTCGTAAATGTCACGAATTCTTCATTGTTTATTGAAATGAAATGTTGAGAGTGATGCAAAATGGTAATTTCAATGTAATGTCAAATAAGGGAGCTTTGATTAACCGTTTAAGGTTCGGGCTGTTGAAAACAAATTGTTTAAACAATGATCTTACATAAAAAAATTACTAAAACTGATCGTTTTTGTGCACGAAAATTTTTTTTATGCTTTATGGACAAAAATAAATGAAAAACAATATCATTGAAATAAACATTTTAAATTATTAAAATTTTAAAAATTTAATTAGTTCTTATGCTATGCTTACTAGCCCAGGCGGCATCTGCTTAAAATCACCTGTTTGGGTGGATCGGGTAGTATGGCAGATTTTTGGCTTAATCGTTCCTAAAAAGCATAAGAAAGGATAATTTCACTATCCGCTAGTTTGAAAATGTAGACGTAATTTTTATTAAACAAAATGTGAAAAAATTTCTAAAAATTTCGTTTTTTCTTCCTATTTTCTCATATATCTCAGTAACTATTGCTTTTAGAGAAAAGTATTATGGTGTGGTTTTTTAAATGGTTATATTATAGGTCCGTTTCTATATCATGAACATTTAAACGGTGTGTGTTATTTAAGATTTTTAGAAAATGAGTTACCAAGACTTTTACAAAATGTTCCCTACAATAGAGCTGAAATTTGGTTTCAGCACGATGACCCACCACCCCACAACTCTAATATTGTTGTAAATTATTTGAATAACACGTTTGGATTGGCAGCTCAGGACCGGTTAGATGGCCCGCGCGTTCTCCATTCTTGACCCCTCTGGACTTTTTCTTATAGGGATATTTAAAAAGTCAAATATATCAAGTGCCAATAGAAGATATGGCAGATTTATACAATAAAATCTACATACGATTACGAATGTTGCTTGCCGGTAAAAACGGAAGTGCTATTTAAAAAATTTCCCACCAGTAAATAATTTTCTTATAGCAGGCAAAAAGTTACCAAGAACTTACATCCAAAAACCAACCAACAAAAAATTTTGCAAATTTTCAAAACATTGCTGAGGCTAAACTAAAACATTTAGAAAGTTGAAAATTTTTGACATAAAAGAGCACTCAAATTTTCAAATCCATTTTGAGATATAGTACAATAAATCTAGACCAACTTTTCACATCTTTTGGATTTTACCTTTCAGGGGATAATTTCATGATCAATCTATGGGGAAAAATGTCAGGAATAACATATTAAAATGTTTAAGACTTGGGTGTCGAAGCAATATTATAAACAAATAAAAACTATCAACAAATTGGCCTCACTCGACTTTAAAACACGGTACGACGGTCATAAAATGCTTCTAATAATTAAAAATATATATATATATATATATATATATATATATTGTTATTATACATGATTTGCAGGAAACAACTACTCAGCGGGCAAATACCCCGACCTGCATTGAATTACACCTTACAAATCATGAATATAATATATATAATAACAATATATAGGTTAAGTCCACCAAGGGCTGAAGGTCGCCGCTCTCGGTACTTGCAAAATGGCAAGTCGCTATGCACCACGGAGACATCTATGATGTCTGGTGTATAGTAGCATTAGACCACATGAGAGGATTCAATTACCTCTCACCACTATACCATATATATATATATATATATATATATCACGTTGTAGAGAAAGAAATTCTTTACAATTTTGATACGAGAAATACCTCTACGATGCTTAATTTTTTTTATCAATTTTTTGCCAAGTTGTTTTCGTTTGGACCATTGTCACGACGCCCCTTTGTGACATGGCGGAACGGCGCGTGCTGCGCGCGCATCCAGAAACTTTTATACTCATGCACATGAATTATCTTTAACTTAAAAATTTGTAGGGAAATATTTTCTGAAAAATAATTACTATTTTGTTAATTTCACAATTAAATATCTGATGGTTATCAGAAAGCATTAAGGAATAAATATCGATATCCCTTTCTAATCATTTTATCGCGTTCTAGCCAGGCGGAAATTAAACGTTAATAAAAAAGTTATCAAGTGGCCAAAAGGATTTTTCCCCCGCCGTGCCAAAAAAACTGTTTGGAAAAACGTGCAATTTTTATTTCGGGCACCAAGCGTTTGTTTGCGAAAAAAGCCATTTTATGCGAGTGCTATCTTGTAGCACATAAATAAATAAAAAAATGTACGTCAGCCTGACCGCGATCGGCCAATTACACGGAGAGTTATCAGCATGTCAAATATTTTCGTTTTCCCCCTCTCCCATCCCTCCTAATTATCTCACTGCCTCCAGCCCAACAAAGTGTCTACCAATACTCTTCTATTAAAAAAAAGAGTCCTCAACTCCACTCCTTCAGGATAAAAAATTAATTCAATTTTTTTTTATTTTTGCACTTTGGACTCGCGATATCTCCCGAATCAATGGTCTGACGTCGATGAAGTTGGGAACAAAATTTTCTTATTTTTGCGAGCTCTTCATTTTTGGTCTAAAGATTTTTTTTCGTCAGATCAAAAGCCTCCGAGTTATCTTCGAAAAACCATTTTCCCATACGTTTAACATGTCATTTAACCCCCCCCCCCTTGACTTCCTCAACACAAATGTGCCGGAATGTTGGGGGGGACCCAGCTTTGCTTATTGGCAAAAGAAAAAATCGAGTCATTTTTGTGGGATAAAAATAAAAAATCAAAAAATTGATTTTTGGCGTTTTTCTCAATAGTTTTGAGGCTCTGTTGAAAAATGGTTGAAATAAAAGTTGTAGATCATTCAATTATCTACAACTTTTGCATTTAACTTTTTTAGATAGGTCTAGTTTTGCCGGACATCGTGAAAACCACGTTTCACCCCTAAAAACACCCCTTTTTCCACCCCATCCTACACTTCTGGTTATTTGTTGGGGTTCAATCGATTTTTTCCCATTGATATATCATTAATCTTAAATTTTTCGACCATCCATATACTACTAAGATTTTTTTTGACAAAAAAATTATTGGCACTGGACTACAGACTCAGGTCAAGAGCAATAATATAATCATTATTTTTTTTTGTTTTTTTCATGTTAAATATTAGATATTGGGTCATTGAGTGTGTAAAATTATTTGCTAAATACCTACTCCTAACCATATTTTGCAATACTTAAATATTGTTTAAGCTGAAAGAAGAAAAAGCCAAAAAGGAGTACCAAGATAAAATGGAAAAATGGGCGGATACTTTGGAAAAGTTACAAATGGAGGAGGAGAAAATTCTAGCGGCGCAGAGTGAACCGTTGAGGTTCTATTTAATGAAATATATTTTTCCAACTCTCACCAAAGGACTACTCGAAGTGGCCAAGATAAAGCCAGATGATCCCGTGGATTTCCTTGCGGAATTCCTGTTTAGAGAAAATCCAGAGGGAAAAATGTTTGATCCATCTTATACTCGCGATGGAGAACAATTATTGGAACAGTACGAAAAGCATGTCGCACCAACGCTTGAAAAATGTTGCAAACCACAAGATAAATAGATGCTTTTCACATATCACTTTCTAAAACGATTAATTTCCAAGTCCACGTTTAGTTTACATATTTTAAAAAATTGTACAGATCATTATTAAAATGAAAAAATATCATCTATGACAACTTTCCTATTATTTAGGTGTAAGGTAGTAAAAAGGGTGTCCAAATGTCCCAAATTTGGGACCCATACTGCTATTGTGAACGATCCATGCTTTAGGTAGGTCGTTTTGTTACTCTTTCTAAATGAATGATAGGATGTTCACCTCTGAAGGGTTCGATGTGATTTATTCAGACGCAAAATACAAAATTTATACTTACTTTCGATTTGCTTAACTGCTTGCACCAAATGGTATCAATTGGAACATCGCTGCACTATCTACGAAGGCGAAGAGGGGCAAATGATAATTTTTACAAATTTCAACCAAAATTCATTTTCATTGTTGCAAGTTTAACTGAACGACTGTAAGTTCGACCTACAATTGTAACTTCAATCTACAATTGTAGATAAATCAGTTAGTAGTGTGTTTGTATCGGAGTTGATACTCCCCCCCATCACCTTATTGTGTCGTCATAGGAGGGAGCAGCCAGGGGGCGGCGGGTGGATAATTAGAGGGTGTTGGTAATTCGAGTGGTGGAAGGTAATTTGTGGTGGGGCTGGGGGACACAGAACCGGCATTTATTCAAGGTCGAGTAACGTAATCAGATGTCACGGGTCAAGATCAAGTGGATCGAGGTCCAAGGGTCAACGTCGAACAAGGTTAAGTGGTGGGAGCGGTATGGCAAATTTAAGGTCCATCTACCTGTTCGTATGTCTGTCCGACCATCCGTCGAGTCCGCTCGTCCGTCGCCCAGTGTTTATAGCTTCATCATGATGTTGGGTATTACATTAATCATCTCGATGTATGGAATAATGATTTATCAACATTTTCGTACTAAGGTTAAAAAATTACACTTCAATTTAAAGTGTAAACTCTGCTCACCAGATCAAAATACACCAGAATCGACAGTGAAATGACAACTTCCAGTCTTCCAAAATATGCGATGTTAGGCATCAAATTAATCGTCTCGTATAAAATAACGATTTATCAAAATTTTTGTTCTTACGTTAAAGTAGCATTTTAAGGTATTTCAATTTAAAGTGTAAAACTCAAAATACACCAGAGTCGGCATTAAAATAACAACTTCCGGTTTTCCAAAATATGCGATGTTCGGTATCAAATTAATCGTCTCGATGTATAGAATAACAGTTTATTATAATTTTCGTTCTAAGGTTAAGAAAATGGCATTTGAAGTTCTTACTTCAACAATGTAAACTATGGTATCATAACAGATTACGTCGCTCGACCTTGAAGAAATGCCGGTTCCGAAATTCCCTCCACCACCTGACCGTTGATAGACCGCCCACTGTGCAAACACCTGTTGATCTTGAATAAATACCGGTTCTGGATCTCCCTCCGCGACTTGACTTGAACAAATCACTCACGTAATGGACCTCTAAACATTCTACTAACTGATTTATCTACAACTACAATAGTAGGTCGAAGTTACAATTGTAAGTCGAAGTTATAATTGTAGATCGAAGGAAGTTACAATCGTTTAGTTAAAGTTGCAACAAACGAATTGAATTTTGGTTGAAACTTGTGAAAATTATTATTGGCCCCTCTAACGCCTTCATAAGTATCTTATATCTAACACTCTAAATCTAGTACTTTTTAATTAAACTGAAAGGGAATGTTGTTAGTATCGGCTCAGTGGGACACAATGAAAGAGGATAGGATTAAGATAAAGTTATATATCTTTTGAAATACTTTCGTTACTTACAATTTATGTATATTGGTATATAGCCCAATAAAGTAGTAGTGCTTTCAAAGGTGACGGACGTGTCTAGAGAAAAAAGAATTCAATACAGTAACCAAGCGAGGGATCGGCCAGGCAAAAGGCTGGAAACCCAACGGGACTCCCAACCGTGCCTACAAAAGGACTAATAAAAGTGAATTGCCCCACGTGTTGGTGCTATTAAACGTATAATTTCTATAATGGCAACGAAAACGAGAAGTACCGCTGATGTAAAGGCCATCATAAATGAAATATTTCAAAATAAGGATGTTCTCACAATTATTACGGACCAGATATTAAAACATCACACAAACACCACAGATGAAAAAATGGGAAATATATTTAAAAAAGCAGGTGAATCCAATAAGATAATCAGTGACCTCAAAACTGAAATTAAGGAATTAAAACAAACAATAGCTGACTTAAAAACAGATATTAGTAAGTTGACAATGGATGTGAAGAGCATGGGAAATAACAAAATTGAAAAGCGTGATAACGAAGGCAAGATCACACCAGTGTATAAACACACCCCTGGTGTCAATATACCACCCAGAAAAATCACAGAGATTGTAAATTTAAACAAAGCATCTACGAGTAAAGAACAAGTAAATGTAGAATCAGAGGCGGAGTCACGCGAAGAGGAATTCACGGAGTTTGTGGAGCCTAAAAAACGTCGACAGAACAGAACCAAACCAAATGTTAAAGTAGGCACAGCCTCGGTAGACCTCTCAAATGGTTTACTGGTCGGGGATGCCAAACCAAAGCAAGTATGGTTTTATATAGGTAAAATTAAAAATAAAGATGCAACCACCGAGAACATGCGCGATTATCTAAAATTAAAAGACAAAGAAACTGATTTTACAGTTGAAAAGTTAAATACACTAGGTAGGTTTGCAGCATTTAAAATAGGCGCTCCGCTCCATATGTTGAATAAGTTGAATGACGAGAACTACTGGCCACCGAAAGTGGAAATTAGGCGTTTCAACTACTGGCCGCAAAAAAAGCGGAACACAGATACTGGCAACGAGTCACTAGAAATTAATGTAACAAAAGATAGCAATTTTTTAGCCTAAACAAGAAGATAAAAGTTAGAAAAAGTATAAATATTTTCTACCAAAATGTAAGAGGTCTTCGAACAAAAGTCAAAGAGTTTTATGACAATGTACATCAAAATAACTGGGATATACTCTGTATAACCGAAACATGGTTAAATAACAATTTCTATGACAACGAAATATGTGATCCGCGTTACATAGTGTTTAGGAATGATAAAAACTATAACGAAGCTGAAGTCAGCCGTGGTGGCGGTGTCTTGTGTTGTGTAAAACGAAAATATAAGCCTGTTTTAGTATCGAAAAGTGCAAATATTAACTTTCAGTGGATTATTGTTAGAACTACTATAAAAAACCTCGAAACACTCATTTGTTGTGTATATATAACATCAGGATCACCATTATATATTTATGAAAGCTTTCTGGAATCCTTACAAACTTCCGAAGATTTTAATTTTGCTAGTAAGTTATTTATAATAGGAGACTTTAATATTACGGAAATTACTGGGGCGGAATTTAACCTCGGCAACGGTACGTCCAAAGCAAAAATAATTAATCAGCTAATAAGTGAATACGACCTGTACTCTATCAATAATATTAATAACGGAACAAGTACTCTAGACCTGGTTTTAACAAATGCAACTGAAGCAAGGGTAAATGAATGTGATACGCCTATGGTAAGCATTGATACCTTTCATCCATGTTTAGATATTACCTTTAATTTAAATAATGCAATACCTGAAAATAAAACAAACATTGTAAACGATAATAATCCCTTCGACTTTAGAAAAGGTGATTATATCCGGCTATATCAGTTGCTCTCACAATGTAATTGGTTCGAAAAATTACGTATAGATAATGCCGACAGTTGTGTAGATAGTTTTTATAGTACCCTAAATAACATTTTCGAGCAATGCTTACCAAAAAAGAAAAGTTTTCACAAAAACAGTTTCCCAGTATGGTTTAGCAAAGAACTTATCTCTAAAATAAAAGAAAAAGAGCATTACTTTAGAATGTCAAAGAAAAGGTCACAATTACATGAGCACTATTATACACAAAAGTTTCATTGTTTGAGAACACAAGTAAAACGTCTTTATAAAACTTGTCACAATAATTATGTAAAAAATATTGAGAATAACATACATGATAACCCGACTAATTTCTGGACATATATAAAAGAACAAAGAAAGAACTGTAACATATCATACCGATTTAATTATAATGATATTGATCTTGATAATGATGAAGCAATAGCGAATGGCTATGCAGACTTTTTCAAATCTGTGCACAGTCCAAGTAATTTGCCTAACAACTTTGACTCGAATTTTCCTAGCTATAATCTAAATAACTGTGACATAAACAATATAACTGAAAATGAAATATTAATAGCAATTAAATCACTAAAGCCTAAGGCAGCCATTGGTGTAGATGGCATACCTGCTTATTTTTTCAAAGCATATGGTGAACTGATCGCGAAACCACTTGCCATGTTATTTAATTTGTGTCTCAAAGAAAAAGTATTTCCCAATAAATTTAAAATAGGACGTATAACTCCTATTCACAAGAGCGGAAACACTAGCTTTATAAACAATTATAGACCCATAACAGTTCTACCATGCCCATCAAAAATATTTGAAAGGGTAATATATAACAGAATGTACCTGCATGTTAGCCCAGTCATAATTAACCAACAGCACGGCTTTGTACATAGTAAATCAACAGTTACCAATTTGTGTATATTTAGTGACTCAGTTGCCAACGAGATTAAACATGAATCACAACTTGATGTCATTTATACAGACTTGGCGAAGGCATTTGATAGGGTCAATCACCAAGTACTTATCCTAAAATTAGAATCATTTTCATTTAGCAGAAACACTTTGGACTTTCTTTACTCATACCTAACAGGAAGGACACAGTTTGTAAAATTTAATAGTGATAAATCATATAACTTTAATCCCACATCAGGAGTCCCACAGGGGTCCATTCTGGGACCTTTGCTTTTTGTATTATTTGTTAATGACATAAACCATTATATTAAACACTCTAAATTTTTACTGTATGCAGATGATCTAAAATTGTTCCTTAGAATAGATACTTTGGAAGACTGTAATTTATTACAGAATGACCTAGATGCTCTTGTTGTCTACTGCAGCAAAAGTGACCTTACTCTCAATGAGTCCAAATGTAAAACAGTCAGTTTCACAAGAAAAAAAAATCCTATTATAAATGACTACAAGATCAATAACACGACGTTAGATCGTGTCTGTGAGATAAAAGATCTAGGTGTCAAGTTTACTAGTAACTTTAGCTTCAACAGTCATGTATTAGAATTAATATCCGAGGGTTACAGAAAGCTTAGTTTTATTACTAGATCTAGTAAAGAGTTTAACTATGATACCTGTATATTATTATTCAATTCATATGTCCGTTCTAAACTAGAGTATGGGGCTATAATATGGAATCCAAAAACTATTTTATATTCTGATATGCTAGAAAAAATCCAAAAAAGACTACTGAGAACCCTATTCTTTAGAAAACATAATTCATGGCCATTATTTATATCTTACACAACGCAACTACTAGATTTTAATATTAACTCACTTCAGAATAGAAGAAATAACTCTGAGATATTGTTTATATTTAACGTTTTTAATAAGATTAATGATCCTGATATCTTAGCAGAAATTGCTATTAATGTTCCTGATATTAGATTAAGAAGGAGAGATAATACTTTTAAAATAACAAACACAATTTCGCCCGTTAGCCAATGTTTGATTACTACAAATGAATTTATAAAAAATCATGACATTGACTTTTTTAACATAAGTAGAAGTAAACTGTTAAATTGTATGTAATATTAGCATAATATGATAAATTATATATTATATTAGCTTTGTATATAATTATATGTAATATTAGCTTTACATGTCAAATGTATATTTTTCCTCCATACTACTATTTCTTAGTTTTAGCCTGTAGTATACACACTACTAAAACCCTGTACACCATGTAAGTGGAATATTGTATTCTGTATGATGTGCAGTATAAATAAAGTTCTAATTAATTAAAAATGGGAAAATTTTGATGAAATATTTCAGATCGGGAAGAAATTTTGGGAACAGGCTTATGTTGTGGTACTTTTTAAAATATCAAAAGTCCCCACCCGTAGACGCCGGCGGTTTTTCGCAAAAAACTTGCTCGTCTTTATACGTATTTGTAAAGCACCATGATCTTGGGCACTCAGATATCGAGTTTAAAGATGCTTGAATCGCAACAGATTAGAATATTATTTTATATTCATACGTTCAGGCAAGGCGGTCCCATATGCACTATGAACATGATAATAGAGCAACATGGATTCCGAATCACTGAGGAACCCCACGTTCGAGCCTCATATACTGCAAAGTAATTTTCATTAATTACCCTCCAAGAAAAGTGGTTCGAATCCCACTATAAACTGTAGAGTCCCGTCTCCTTTACTGACATAAGTCTATAGGCGGGGAGAGTTAGACTTTGAATCTGAAATCCTTTTAAACGTTACAATTTTCGGCTTAAAAATAGGTAAAAAATTCGTAAGCAACAACCCTCGAGTCTCTATAGATTTGAAAATACGGAACATGGTTTTTTTATTGCAAAATAGGAAGCGAAATCTTTTTTTTTTAGTTTTTCTTAAATATCTCGTGAAATAAGCCTCTAATCGACTCGAGTTATACTTATCAAATTTGTTCTTCAGACAATTTCTCACAAGGATAGGCTATTGCGAAAATTCACAAAAAATTGTTTACTAGTGCAAAATTAGCAATATATTTGAAAAAATGAAAAACATTCGAATTACACTAACTAAAGTAATTGTAATCGAAACTGGATGAAATCTTGGAAAAAGATAGGGCTTGGTATGTATAAAAAGTGTGCGCAACTCTGACTTCCAAATCCAAAATGGCGGCCTGTTGCAAAATTTCAAAGTTGAAAATTCGAAGTGCTGCTGTTTCGCCAAAATGGAACGGATCGACATAAAACCAATTGGAATCGATTCACTTTGATAGTATCTTTGAATGTACCAAAAGGCAGATTTTTTATTAACAAAAAACAAACAAATTTTTTTTAAATGCTCGTATCTCCACGAATTTCAAGTTTAGAGATTTGCAACTAAGTGCATTGCATTACGCCTTAACAAAAACACGAATATAAAAAAATATATTTTTTCTAGGACCAATGGGAGCCGAGATACGCTACTTTTACATTTTTAGCGATAACAGCCGTTCTAAACAATATTTTTACTTGAAACTTGGTATGATGGCTGCGCGTGATTTTTTCAGGATACCCTATTGTGGGGTCGTAGAACACGAATCTGAAATTAGTTTTGCGTGCATGTGAACCGTTTGTCAAAAAAAAATTTTTGAAAATTTTTCTTATAATGCACTTTTTCATGCACCTATTTATACACCAACAGCACTTATATATCGTCTTTTTCCTTATTAAGATCACACTATGGCCTTTATAGAACAATAAACCCTTCACTTATGGCGGAAAACTTATTTTCCTTTAATAAAAAAAAAACAGATAGTTTGTAACACATCATAAGATAGCTACTGAAAACTGTACAACTGTCAACCCGATGCGCATGCATTTACAAATTTGTGTCTAAAGTACCGACACTGACCAATATTTTGAGGCGATTTTTCACATTTTCAATGTTAAATTAATATTCCCTTTGAAACCGGTATGGGTCATTCTATAGAACATCCCCCCTCTTCTGCCGAAAAAACAGAAATACTAAACGAAGCGGATTTCGTAACGTCGACCGGCCGCGAACGTGTCTTGATTTATGTTTATAAATAATACTTTAACGCCGTCTGCCCCAGATTTAATAAGGTGCTAAGTACTATTATATATCATTTGCTCTTCAAGTCACGTTCGCGCCCGTCGACGGTTCGCAATCCGCGCGCGCGGATTTCGTAGCGTCGACGGGCGCGAACGTGTCTTGAAGGGCAAGGGATATATATGTTTATAAATAATACTTAACCCCGCCTGTCCCAGATTTAATAAAGTGCTAAGTACTATTATATATCCCTTGCCCTTCAAGACAGGTTCGCGTCCATCGACGCTTCGAAATCTCTTGCTAAGCGTCGACCGGTCGCGGAATGTGTTTGGAAAAATGACGTCGCATAACCAAACCCGTCGTGCCTTTAGACACCAAGCCTCAATATTGCACACATGCGCAAATAACGCATGCAAATATATGTAATCAAATGACAGATGTTCATCTAATACAATTTCAGCGAATAAAATTCTGATTTGTATGCAAAAGAAAATGAGTTTTCTGCCATAATTGAAGAGTTTATTGTTCTATAAAGGCCATAGTGTGATCTTAATAAGGAAAAAGGCGATATACAAGTGCTGTTGGTGTATAAATAGGTGCATGAAAAAGTGCGTGTCATAAGAAAAATTTTCAAAAATTTTTTTTGGACAAACATTCGTATGCACGCAAAACTAATTTCAGATTCCTGTTCTACGACCCCAAAATAGGGTATCCTAAAAAAACCACGCAAAAATTCGAGGTTTCCGTTCTCCTTTAGAATTACCAAAAACATTTTCTATACTTCCAATATTATTGCACTGAACATTTACAATTTTGCTTATTTGTCGTTCCAACCCGAGGTTACGCTTATGAGATAATTTCACCTACCTGTGAAAAAATTAATTAACTCCAATTTTAAAGAGACATCTACATACAACATAATATTTTCCCATTGTATATTCACAATAACAAATTCTGTCTTCAAAGACACTACAAAACCACTGTAATTACAACGTTTAACTTCGGTTTATCACAAACACTTTAATGGCGGCCAACGCTGCAACTGAATTGTAAACAAAACGTGTTGAGAGGGACTGCGTGCGCATATACCCACGTGCCTTTAGCCAATAGAATGCTGAGTAGCAGTATTTATTTTTAAAGCAATGTAAACAAATAAATGATACACAACAACCAAGAGGATGCTTTGTCTATCCTATTCTGAAGTCATTGATTACTTTAGTTATTGTAATCCGAACATTTTTCATTTTTTCATATTTATTGCTAATTTTGCAATAGCTTACCCTTTGAGAAATTGTCTGGAACAAATTTCAAAAGTATAACTCGAGTCGATTAGAGGCTTATTTCACGAGATATTTAAGAAAATCTAAAAAAAAAGTTTTCGCTTCCTATTTTGCAATAAAAAACCATGTTCCGGTTCTTCAAATCTATAGAGACTCGAGGGTTGTTGTTTACGAATTTTTTACCTATTTTTAAGCCTAAAATTGTAACGTTTAAAAGGATTTCAGATTCGAGGATGTTTGACGTCTAACTCTTCCCGCCTACTAGGTTTAAGAGAGTCATTAAAGTGATCTAAACGGTTAAAACAATTATGAAACATTTATTTATTTATTAGCCTGACATTTTCGACAGGGCACCATTTGATCAGCACTTAAAATCCCTCAGTTCCCTGTTTCTCACTTACCATGTGTACCTACTTTCTCACATTAAGCATGGATATACCATAATCATAAAACTAACAAAGGTTATACCTTGAAGGCAAAAATGCCGACAGGCTGGAGGCAGTAATGGCCAACTACAATAGCCTACCGTAAAACCGTAATTTGGAAATTACGCTCATTTACCCATCCCTCGAGAGGTATACGAGAGACCGCTGAAATGCAGGCAAAACAGGTCAGTCTTATTTCTGTTCTCAAACAATTCACTTCGTATATTTAAACTTAAGATTCGTAACCACTTTTTGTTAAGTTTTGTTTAATAAATAAATCCTTCTGAAGAACATTTAATTAGTTGTACCCACACAACATCATGTATTAAAGTATGGGATCAGTCATATGCTAGGTCATAGTACGGAGGGCGAAATAAAACTAACTCGTCAATAATACATTTTTATTATCATGATCTGAAATTACTAGTCTTGCTAGAATAATACATTAGGTATGTAATATAAATAATTTATTACCATTTCAACGCCATTTTTACTGGCACTAACTATAAGCTGTTCTAATCTACTAAAATTTGAAAAAAAAAAGAACTCGCACCCTCAAAACGCCGCGCGGTGTTTTGAAGTGCAACAGCCTCCATTATCCTTAAGTAAGTAAATATCACTCGTCCTCTTAATACTAGATACGTAATTAAGGGTCTAACTAAACACTGTACATAAAAAAACTAAGCCCTTATATCAATGGAAGAAGTTATTCACACGCCAAATTGCGGGAACATTTTAGATATGACAAATCACAGTAAATATATTACTATAATAAGTAACGGGTTTTGACCCTTCTTCCTGTTCCCTCAACAACTGTATAAACTGTGCAAAACTTGAACAAAAACAGTCTATTAATACTATCGTTTAAGAGCTCGCGTGACCAATGAAAAATCCACATTGTAAAGGGTTTCTGACTGAACACCTTTTCGATTCGTGAACAAGGAATGCACAAAGGCTCTGCACCGCATATTTTGTGAAGTTATTAAATAATCCGGTCAATTTAGACCAAAAAATGAGAGTGAAGGTGCATAAAGTCCCAACAAGCTGAAAATCAGTAAAATTGTTCAAAACATAATTATAAATAAAATTTAAAAGTTCCCCATCATTCCCATGTATGGAGAAAATTTTACTCGAGGTCAAAGGTCAAAAAAATTAGTTTTTCACGATTTTCAGCAAAACGGTAAGTTTTATCATAAAAGTACCCCAGACAAAAATTGTAGATCATAAAATTATCTATAAAAAATGTACCAATACTTTTTTTCCTACGAGCCACCGTTTCTGAGATATAGCGATTCAAAAAGTTGTAAAAGTTGTTATCGTCATAATATGCATGAGTACGCCACGTATATACATCTCTAGAGTTGTTATATATATGTTGAAATATTTTTCTATCGGTCATTGTAACTTATACTTAAAATATAAAATATACATAAGTTATAACTATAAGAATATCAGGTAAAATGAAACCCAGTCCCTTAATTTATACGCCAGTGTAACTTCGAGACATCCGTCTCTTGTTCTATTGTGGGCGTGGCTAGGGTCTTATACCTGCTATAATAAATGAAATACCGTTAGTCTTGAGCTTCACTCTGTAGTGAAAACACGTGTTTATCCTAACCTATATCATGCTGTTGTGAGTTTTATAACAAAAATGTCAGAATATTGTTTTATTTGTGCTAAACTTTTAACTGAAAGTGAAGTTGTTACTGTTGAACGTGGTATGAAGACATTAATTAATGCAAGTATCGAAAGAGCTGATGAATTTTCGGAATATCTCAAAAATCAGAAATCTGTGACAATACATGAAAATTGTCGTAAAAATTATACTCGAAAGTCTTCTATTGCTGCAGCTAATAAAAGACAACGTGAAGAACAAGAAGCCAGTACATCCACAGTAAGTCCTCCTCGTACTAGATCACGTATCAGTGAATCAGCTTTTTGTTTTAAAGAACTATGCTTATTTTGTGGCCAGAAATTGAATGAAGAGTATGAAAGAAGAAAATCCTCAGATTTTCGCCGTCGAATTAGCCAACCTCAGTTGTTGCTCATCAACATCTTTTTCGAGTATATTACCAAGTTCAAGTGTGGCTTGGTTATCAGCTAGACCCTACAGACTGGGCTTGGAAGTTGGTCAACAATATATTAGAGCCAGTTCAAACTTTACTCCCACCTGCGCCGGAAAAACTGCTGAACACAATTTTTTGCAACTGTAAAAAGGGATGCAGTGCTAAATGTGGTTGCAAAAAAGTCGGACTGTTTTGTTCTCTGGCATACACAAATTGTCAAGGCCGGTCGTGCTCTAATGTTGAATCGCCAACAGTGGAGGATTCGTTTGATTCCGACGAAGTGTCATACGATACATCGCTATTGACGCAATTTACTTGCATTCAAAATGAAGATGAAGAAGAAGCAGGAGAAGAAGAACAAGAAGAATTAGAAAGTTACGAATCAGACGAATGAACTTCACCACTTTTTTTAATTTACATCGCTTTTATCTTTTCCAATCTTTGAAATTTTCCGTTATTTTGCAATAGTTTCAAATTAAACAGGATCACAACTTACCCGAGGAGTAGGCCTACTGGGGAAACCACGTTAAAAAAAACGCGCTAAGTACACTACCTCATAGGTGGCGTGGAAACGTGTGCATATTATGACGATAACAACTTTTACAACTTTTTGAGTCGTTATATCTCAGAAACGGTGGCTCGTACGAAAAAAAGTATTGGTACATTTCTTATAGATAATTTTATGATCTACAATTTTTGTCTGGGATACTTTTATGATAAAACTTACCGTTTTGCTGAAAATCGCGAAAAACTAATTTTTTTGACCTTTGACCTCGAGTAAAATTTTTTCCATACACGGGAATGATGGGGAACTTTTAAATTTTATTTATAATTATGTTTTAAACAATTTTACTGATTTTCAGCTTGTTGGGACTTTATGCACCTTCGAATGTCTAAATTGACCGGATTAAAAACATTCTCAAAGTTTAACAAAAAAATAACAGAACCATAAACAAGCTTAGAATCAGAAAAATTTAGTGAAAGCAACAGAGCAATCTTCTTAAGATTCCTCTTCTATTCCCACAATAATAAACCAATCGAAAAGCCATTGTGCAACCTTCAAATTTAACAGCACAAAACGAATCCCATTCATTTAATATTATATTTTACTTCCCTTTTAGATTCCTAAACGAGGGCATTAACTAAGGCTACTAAGGCAAAACTCTGCGAACAACTCCGTTAGTGAAGAATTGCTCCCAAATTTTCGCAATGTTACTAGTACACTATCGTTTTATATACACATACAGTTCATATTTACACTGCTAATGATTCGAATTTCATTCCAAAAAGTTGGTACAATTTTGCAACAATTTAAAAACAACACATCGTGTTATGAACTCCGCCCTCCGCCGGAAAGGCGTGAACTAGTAACATTTAAGAAACGAGGCGCTAAAAAGTGCCAAAAAAATCGGTGGGCATATATCTTTGAAAATATTCATGAACCTGTGCTAAACTTTGTGCTTTTATGATGCCTCGTCTTCGATTTACACGTGGTTGGTCAAAATTATGACAGAAAATATTGAGAGACTGTCACTAGGCTATTTCATTCCCTTTCACATGTGGTAACGGGAAACTAAACAGCTTCAAGTCAACACGAGTAGATAGGCTATGCCATTTCTGGCCCACTGAGTAGAGGAACACTGCCGGTTCTCAATGACGTCACCAACTAAATGACATGTGTCCATCAGGAGTCTTTGCGATTTAAGACCTGTTTATATCTGTTTAAGACTTAGTTATAGCTGTTTAAGATCTGTTTATAGCTGTTTAAGACCTGCTTAGAGCTGCTTAAGATCCGTTTGAGACCTATTTATAGCTGTTTAAGACCTGTTTATATATAGGTGCGCGCACCTAGCAAAACCTAGATATAAAATAAATAGGTCTGAAACAGCTATTAAAAAGTCTCAAACCGGTCTTAAAGAGATATAAACAGATCTTAAACAGCTATGGACAGGTCTTAAACAGCTCTAAATAGGTTTTAAACAGGACTTAAACAGATATAATCAGGTTTTAAACAAATATAAACAGGTCTTAAATCACAAAGACTTCTGATGGACACAAGCCATCCAGCTCATGACGCCGGTGAGAACCGGCAGTGTTTCTCTACTCAGCGCGCCAGAAGTGGTATATGTATACTAAGCAAGTATAGTTCCGTAGTAAGTTGCTTTTCCAATGTTCTAAGGCCCAAACAAATTCCATTAAAATTTTCTTATAGAAAACGATCCCTCTAAAGTTATCTTCTTTGTTCCAATTTACTTATTTCATGTAGCTTGCATTTGCTGACTAGTTCTATTTACAAAGGCGATAGTCATTCTGGCAGCAAAATAAAATTTGACCAACCATGTATCCTCAAGCAATTAAATTCTATTTTAAAATTTGTCTAAATATAACAACTTCAGTATAATATAGGAAATTTCTAGCTAGAAATAAATATAAAAATAAGTTACATAAACTATACAGAAAAGGTATTGGCCAACTATATATTAACACACATATTAGCGTTTATAGGTACATTTATTACATATTTGCTTTTGCTTATATTAGTTTTATTCGTGTTATTTTATAACTAGTAAAAAAAATTGTACTAATTATAAAATATAATGTAAAACAAAGTAACATTATTAGTATTATACTCATGTTGATCGTTTCAAATGGTGATCTATCAATAAAACACATAAAATTACGAACCATTTTACTGAAATTAAATTTAACAGCTACTAGTACTATGATTTTATACATTTTTTTAAATACATCATTGACAGTTGACCAATAAGAAAATTGAACAAAAATCACTTTGGTCCAATTTTGAAATCAATAAATTGATTAAATTTCAGTTCAGACATAAAATAACGTTAAGAGACCAAAATGATTTGTACAGTTCTGCCTTAATTAGGATATGCACATAGTAAAAGCGATTTATTTTCACAATTAAATCATTATCGACATCTCGCTTGAGCCCATCTGAACAATATATTTAAAAATGATAGCCGTACTGTCTAGGCTAGTAGCACTATGGAATTGCTTACGAGTATAGTTCCGTTGTGTGCATAATCCGAAGTGTTTAATTGCAAACACCAAAGGAAAATGTAGACATTTTCTATAAATTGATGTCATCATCTTGTTCGTTGGTAACTGCAGAGGAGGAAATATGTATATGTATACATGTACCTATACACCCGATAACACTGGACGTATCGCTATTGCTTCTAACTTTTCACTATCTACATAATGGCCGCCGGAGTTAAATCGCTTTCACTATGCCCACAGGCTCTTAACTCTCTATAGAAGACTATCAGCAGGATACAATAATAGTATAGATAACTAGTAAACTAGGTACGACTAAGCCATAAACATCGAGAATTGAGAGAAGAGTATAAAAGGCGACTTGTATTCCCGCTCCCCTTAGGACTTGAGGAGTTTGTTGGCACGCTGGTTGGCCACTGCGATGCGCGTTTCGTTGCTCTCACCCTAACCAACAAATTAATAACCAGTGTGCCCCATCACATATTTTACTACCTGCTATCTGATCCGTTCCCAAAGGATTATTCATTCGTTAAAGTTCACTTTCAATATTGTTGATACGGTGTTACGCGAATTGCGCATGTAAATAAGTAGTTAGTTCGCGATATTATTTGATTATTGTCGTTCAATTTTGGGTTATAAACTACACGTTGTCCACTTCTGCCTATATACGCAAAGAAATCATTTAGATTTTGGTAGCGAACCGACGTGCTGCGCCAATTTATCGGAATTAATAATCCAATTATCCAACTTTCTTTTACCTATTAAAAGGTTTTAACAAGACAGGGAGGGAGCAAAATAGTCCTTGGATTCGGGAATCAGGCTGCGTCAAAGTGCTATTCGTACAATTTTCTCCACGTAATTATGTGCATTGGAAAAAACCCTAACATTATTGCGTCTTTCGCATGGTTTAAACTGAATATAGCGTTTAATGTAAAATAGAAGTTTCGCGTTGCAAAGCATACATTGGTCTAACAAAAATAATCGTAGTTCTTAGACTTAAGGAACATAGCTGTTGTAAAAATTCACTCAACTGACAGAGCGAGGAGACACTACATAGCGCGCTCGAATAAGGGCCGCACGCACCTCAATTCACGAGGCGTGATCCCAAAAACCAAGGTATATACATAGTGGGTATACTTTGAGGTTTACAAGAATCCTTCCGTTTCAATTTCCGACGTTCTGATAAATAAATACGCTACAAAAGAAGACAACATGCAGTTTAACACCGAATAATGCATATAAAATAAAGCGGTGGCGTATAATTTCAAGCTGGAAAAGTAAAGTAAGACAAAACTTGGGAACGGCTCAGATACGCTAAAAAAGTCTGTAATAATTTTAGTGTTTTTGTGTGTTGTGTCTACTTGAGAAGGTCGTGGGCTCGCTGATTGGCCACCTCTATCCTCGTTGCATTGGACTCGCCCTTTTCATAGAACCATAAGAGCGATGCAGTGTACAAAATTGTTGATGTAGTAGTAGTTGTGTCGTGGAGTGAACGAAGTAGCAATGTAAAACAAACAACATCAAGATTATTAAAAAAATCAAGCAGAAATTATATGGTAAAAAGTCATTCGTATTTAGTATAGGTACGCCAGCTGTGACCATCTAGAAAGATTTAGTTGCGGTTTATGAGAAAAGTTGCAAAACAAAGCATAAAATTTAAGTTTCGCCAAATAATTGTTAAAATGCATATTTTTAAATTTTTTACGTATTCGACGATTCTCAAAAGTTGGAAATCATTGTTTAAGTGTGTCGATGTAATATTCCCAATTTACTTAAACTTGATATTAATAAAAAATATTATACAAGAAACACTACAATAGTTGTTAGAGGACTGTTTTCAGACTTGCATTAGTTTTACGTATTATCTACATTAAGTAGACATTTTAGTAGAGTTCTCGCCGTTCAGAAAGTGATTTAAAAAATGATCCCGTGGGCTCTAAAATGCTAAAAGCTCAGTGTGGCGAAATCGAAAGCCAATGTCCTAAATAGCTCAAATTCAAATTTGTTCAAAAATTGTCATATGGAAAAGGTGACTATTCAAAATTTTCAATATCTTCTTTTCTAATGTCATATGGATTGATTCATGTGAAAATTAGACATCAGATAAAAAACCCAAAAACCCACTAAAATAACCGTTGATTGCCAACATTATTTGAATATAAATATTGGCATAATATTAGCGTTTATTCGTCGTTGGCAGTTGCAACATTCTCAACAGCCTGTTTTATATTAACGACATACTAATATGGAATTTATGTGGTATAAACACGTTTATTTAAGTATCTACATTATGCGTTATAAAAACATGACAGTTAAAATTTAACCCCTCGAAGTAATAAAACGTTAGAAGTTACTTGAACTTCCACTAGTAAAATATAATTCACGTAGCAAATGAACGTTAGAAAAGCATCTGAGGTTTACTGAAAAATTACTGGTTTAACGCATACGTTTCGGGGCCTTTCCAAGTTTGTTGGTAGATGGACATGCTTATAAGTCGCTACTTAATGTCGTCCGCGAGTCAATGGGGTGCCGCGCTAAGAGCCAACAGTTATTGTAAGCTGGGTGTTGGTTTGCAACCTATAGCAACGACCTAACTAGTGGAGCTAATAGAAAGTCATACAGCGAGGTCCATAAATAACGGATAAATGCATTATCTACGTAATTAATAATTTATGAGTAAAATCCTAAAACATGTCAATTTTTAATTCTAAAATGACATTTTTTGAGCATTCGACCCTGCCATTTTATACCTCCCCCTTCAACCCCCTTGGAGTAACAGCTACCCCTTTAAAGTTTTTTAATGAAATGAGGGTGCGTATGATAGCTGATTTTAAAGGGTGTTTAATTCTCTATCCAGCAATATAAGGTTTTTGAATTTTGTATATTCTTCATCAAGAAAATGAAATTTGAAAATTTTGAAATATGTATATTTTTTGAGATGTATACAATCAAATGTATCCTAAACTATTTTATGTGCCAAATATCTGTCCCACCGCTCGCCAACACTCGTGACGTTTACTGTACAGGACAAGTTACCGCCGGTAATGTTAGTAAAACGTTCATATTGCATCCTCTAAAAAATGAAAAATACCAATTCATTTTGTACAAGAACTTAACGACGATGACCCCGATCGCTGATTGGAATTTTGCGAAATCATGGCAAATAGATGCCAAGGTGATCCGTTATTTATAAAACATTATTTTTTCTCATGAAGCAACATTCGTCTTAAATGGAACAGTCAACAAACAGAACTGTCGATACTGGAGTACAGAAAATCCGCATTAGCTGATGGAGGCCAATACTCAATATCCTGAGACGGTGAACGTTTGGTCTCAAATTTTCGGACCATATTTCTTTGATAGCATATTAACTGACGCGCGTTACTTGGATTTCTTGCAAAATTTCCAGTGTTAAGAAAACTTTTCCCAGATGATGGCAACCCTAATGAAATTGATGGAAATATTTGGTATCAGCAGGACGGAGCTACACCACATTTTGCATTGGAAGTAAGAGCCTATCTCAATCAAGTTTTTCCCAATAGATGGATCGGTAGACGCGGTGAAATTGAGTGGTTTGCCCGTTCTCTCGATTTGACTCCGCTCGACTATTTTTTATGGGAGTTACTTAAAATCGAAAGTCTACTTCAACAGACCAAATAACGTCGATAATTTAAAAGACAGAATAAGGCAAGAAATTAATCGAATCACCGGAAACGATACAACATGTTTTAGAAGAATTTCAGCAACGCCTCCTTTATTGTCAAGGAGCTATAAGAAAAACAAAACTCAAAATGTCAAAATTAACCAAAAAATACGATCTTTCAGTCCAAAAGGACAAACCCCGATAATAAAGTCATCTACATTTTCATTTCAACCAAAAACCACAATTATGTCATCAAAAATCTGGAAAAATTCACGAAATGTCGATAATTCACAAAATTCCATTCGTCAATTTTACAACATATTCTGTTCAAAACACTCACCTCAAAAATACAGCGCCCGTATACTATCATTTGATACCCTACATACTTTCCATACCTCCGGTATAAACCCTAAATTCGTATTCATTAATTTTCTACAAATCATTCTCTATTCGATTTTAACCTTTTCTCGGATTGCTCCCGAACTATTTCAGTACACATTTCCAAAACGATGTCACGACGCATTCTAGTTTCTATGCACTAACACATTTACATATTACCCCCTCGAAACATCATCGCGCGTGACAATTCAATGGCCATATTACGTGAGTGCGTAAAGTATGACCGTACGAGGACGGTTCAATATATTCGGGCTTCTTTCTCGTGCTATATCTCCCAAACCAAAACAGATTCAAATTTCGTTCAATTATCAATTAACTTCCCTTTCGATTGCCCAGACATTCGTATAATTATTTTCATTTTTAAATTTCCATTTTTTACAAAGATGATGCAATATTACGCAATCGATGAGTCATCCTCGCCCGCACGGAATGTCTAGATCAAACTGGAATTTACTGGGAGTAAAAACGTTTGCGCTCGATTTACAGGGTATGAAAAACGAAATCCTACCAAACAGTATAAAAGACGGAGTGCAATGTTCCTTCAGCAAGTAGTGACCAAATAGTGTTTGAAAGTTAGTTTTCTACGGTGTAACCTACGATAATAAAATCGCGCATCTAATTCGCACCTAGTGCCCTAGTTTTTAAGAGAATTTTTTCAGACAATTTTTTAAATAATTTAATTTGCCACCGCGCACCTAATTCCAAGTGAAATTTTGACATTTTTAAAATCAAACCACCGAATCAAATCTCCCAAGTCGGAATTTATTCGTCGTCGATAAGTTACAAAATTAGTAACTGTAACGAAAAGAATAACATTTTAAGTTTATTGAAACCTGTGTTCGTTTTTAATAATAAATATTATAATTCGTTTAAAACCGAGTGTTTTAATATTCTACCTACATACAGGGTGCTCCACGATCACTGGTCATCCTCACTAAAATTTTCGAATTAAACAAAAGTGGTTTTGCTTAAATCTTGCACACAAAAGTATTCTATCAAAAGAGTAATATACAGGGTGCTAGAAAATCACCTGCCTAAAGACTCAAAAGTCAGTTTAAAGCAGATAGATTCAGAAAACAATAGAGTACATTAGAAACAGTCTGTAGGGGCTTATACAGGGTGAGCCATTTATCCTGTTCCAACTCCTCTTAAGAACTTCACTTTTTTCATAAATTAAGTGCACGCAGAACCTCAAGGGTCTCTTTTAAGCTCTTAGCTCTTATCGTTGTCCGTACTCACGACGCCCAACGTAAGGCTGTAAATATCGCTCCAAGGCTTGCCTGCGTGTTCACGCCCAGTTTAACCTGATACATGTTGTTTAAATTAGAGAAATCCGATATTGCTGGATAGAGAATTAAAAACTTTTTCAAATGAGTTATCACACGCGCACTAGTTCCATTTAAACATTTTAAAGGGGTGATGTCACTTCAAGGGGGTTGAAAGGAGGTATAAAATTATGCTCAAAAAAATTTCATTTTAGAATTGAATATTGACATGTTTTAGGATTTACTCAAAAATTGTTAATTATCTCATTATACCTCACTGTATAAATCAACGTTAACAAATATTTCAATAAAAACATTTATTGAAAGTTCATTTTACTAGCGATTTGTACAATAATCAAGATGTTTTAAAAGCGTTGTAATATGTATTGAATATACGTTGAACTGCGGGGCATTTTTGGATAAATTTGAATTTAAACTATTAGAGGCTTCGATTTTACAGTATTCCAACTTTTGGTATTTTGCGGCCTACACAATAATAACTTAAAGGATAGAAAGCACTGCATTATATCCCTGAATTCGTAAGCTTAGCTCTCCAAAATTAAAAATATGAGGCCAAAATATGAAGAAATAAAGTTGGTTGACAATTCAAGCGTTGTTGGCAAGGTGATAATTTTAGTGACAATTTTAATGCCTCATTTACAGTGCAATTTTTATTTTTTTTATCAATTTTTATTACACATTTCAAATAATCTCCCACCCAGCTCTTGACTGCGGCCTGTATTATTACTGACACTGACAAAATTGAATTAACTACTCTTTTCCCAAACGGTTGAATGCTAAATATAATTTTCTAAACATGACAAATAAGATTAAATAATTGAAATGTCTATGTACATACAAACTTGATTTGCTATTACAGGTGAATGGAACACAACATTGCAATATTCCAACCAGGCTGTAAACCTATCTTGGCCCTCGGGAAATTTCCAAATTCCCAGCGGCTCGGCCGAGTACGTCGCCCGAGAGGCAGGCGCATTAGCAGAGGCGATGTACAGAGTACATGCGTCCGGTGACGTAAAAGAGTGAAATATTGACTAAATATTAAAAATTGCATTAAAACACACTGATAGCTCTAACCGTGGGTGTCGGCTTACAATTCCATATTAAAACGGATATGTCTTTGGAATTAAATTGCAAAGTTTTATTTTTAACATCTGTAATAGTGGAGTAAAAAGAACCAAAAATAAAGCAATAGAGAAAATTTCACATGGAGCAACGCGGGTTAGAAAAATAAGTTTGTTTTGGTGAGACTAAGAATAACCTGAGTTTTCTACTTTTAATTGATCACTTTTAAGGGTGGTTTTTCAGTTTTAGTTTATTTTGGACCCTTTAAAATGGTAGTTAAGAAACGAGAATGGTACCCTTCTATTGTCGATGGTCAAAGAACTTTCAGTTCAAATTTCGTGAAAATCGGTCACCCCCCCCCCCCCCCACGATACGTACATACCAGGTGTAACTGGATCATGGTATACTCCTCTTTTCTATTTTAGTTTTGAAAATAATTGATTGAAATTTAGGATATACTACATACATATTAAGCGGCACTTTTTGACATAGAATGAATTTTTTTTTTCGCACTTGAAAGTTACCCTCCCATAATAAATTTGGATTTTCTTGTGACCAATATTTTGTCGGTTAGATATCCCGAACTTCTAAATCTAGACTCGTCCGAAAATAAAATCAGTCCCAAAAAATCATTGTTTGGCTGCACGTTATTATACAAAATCTAACTGCAATATTCCATCCTACGTTCGTAATCACTTTCGTACAAATGCTGGTGTAATTGGTATTTAAAAGATTTAGTGGTATTTGTGCAAAATTCGGCTTACTGTTTGGTGACTGATGTCCAATTTAAACCCAACTTGCCTTAAAGCAACAGTCGTATCAACTTCGAGTCAAAACATTAATTTCCGTTCCTTCGTCAATAATGAAGTTTTCTTCGAGATCATTGTTGGGCTCTCTTCGGAATTGGTTTTCAACAGGTTTAAAATAATTTTTCCCTGGATATTGTCTATCAGGATATCGTTGGGCATAAAGGTCTGTAGTCGCAATTGCATTTCTTTTACATTCGCCATAAATAATTAACATTTCACCACCACTTTTTCATCTCTTGTATAAATTTGCGGCATTTTGAACACAATTAACAAGAATTTTCAACAATTTTTAAAGACACAATAAAAACATCGTTAAACCAACAAATGTTTGACAAGTTAAATATTTCATATATTTCATTGTTTTCAAAGCCACCTTAGTTACTCCTTAACATTTAATTAGAAGAAAATTATATTTTATTTTCTTTTAGCTGTAATTTTGTTTGTATTTATCGCACATTTTAATACGACACATGAATAAATTCCTTATTTAGTACTAATAAATGGTACCACGGTACCGATATGGTTCCATTTGAAAAAAAATGAGTTTTGCCCCAAAAACAATTTTGGTGAATTTTATTTGCTCATAAATCACGTAATTTAGTGTTTTTGACGAGATTTCGATTTTTGTAGCATTACACGGGTCATTTGGAATGAATCGGAACCGCCATGGCACACTTAAATGGAAAACTAAAAATTACATTATAAAATGTTAAAAATGTCCCGTTGGCATCGTTGGCACTTCCGGCGAAACCGGAAGTGACACTAACCAATTGTATGTCAAAAAGTGCCGCTTATTATGTATGTAGTATATCCCAAATTTCAATCAATTATCTTCAAAACTAAAGGAGAAAAGGGGGTATACCAAGATCCTGTTACACCCGGTATATACGCTGAAAAAACATAAAAAATTGAATTACCGCTAACTTGGCCAAAATTCAACCGAATTTGATGAAATTTTAGATGAAAGTAACTTATATAACTAAGAAATAGCCTGTCAAATTTTAGCAAAAAATATTCAATAATTTGTTCGCAATTTCATTTTTAGTCCAAATTTCACAAAATTTTCAAAACGTTACCCAATTTGTCCAAATGGCCGTACGATTTCTTTTTCAACCAAAATGAAGGTTTTCTATGTACTTTCACGTGATGTTTATTGTCATTTTTGGTGTATATATGCGCGCGCAAGTATATGTGTAATTATTCATTATAAAAATTTCAATATTTATAATAAACAGTGATTGTGAGCAGGTTTTAAATATTGAGATACGAAAGAACTCTCGAAGGTAATATATAATTTTTTTTTCAAAAATTTTTATTAAACTTTTTACATACTTATATTGAATATCATTTTATTTTATTCATGTTTTCTTTTTTTAATAGTTGTACTAGATGTGGTACTCCAAGAAATGTCTGCTTCCGAATCGGTAACTGGAGTTTGGAATGTTTCTTCACCCTCGTCGCTAAAATCGTATATATCTGAGATAAGTATAAACATTTTCTTCATAATTATCAATTTCTTCGAATTCTTCAATATCATAAATATCAGGACTAATTTCTAATTGCTCAGGCTCTTAATCAACCATTGCTTCGTCAACAATATTTCCTGCATTTTGACACAAAACATTCCTTCCATTGTAGCATAAATTGCTCCATGTGACGTCAATTGTTTTGCATGAGCAACGTTTAGTTTTGCAATCGACCTTACAATCACAAGCACTTATATTGAGTAATTCATTAGGAAGACGAGCTTTATCAGTCCTTCTCGGCATCAGTCCATTATCTGTTGTTTGCTGCCATCCAAAATCCTGTTAATTTTGGATGGCAGGAATACTCTGTGTCAAAATGCAGAAAATATTGTTGACGAAACTCTGGTTTAATAACCGAAAATGAAGGGAAATTACGCGCAAACATACCCAAAAATGACAAAAAATCGGCTAAATTACAAAAAAAATATTTTTAGTTACACAGGCCTCATAATCCTATATTTAAATTTTTTTTATGACATTTAATGACACAAAATTTGAGTTTTAATGTCTAAAAAATGAACTAGAAGCTATATTTTATTAATAGTTTTTTATTAAAAATGAAAATGTGTTATAATACTTTGTATTTAGGTAGTAAATACCTATTGCACATTAAAAAAAACATTATTAGTAACCGATTATTTTACATGTTAAACATTTAACACATACAAACACTTTTTTAAAACTTTAAATTTTAATTTTGACAAGGTAATATAGTCCAAGCGGCGACCGTAGGCTACCTACATGATAAGATGTCCATACGAGACCAATTTTTAAATCGATAATACAATATTAACTTAATATAAATCTCCTGGTGTGTCAAAGTGCCTGACCGATTTTCACGAAATTTGAACTGAAGGATCCTTGACCATCGACAATAAAAGGGTACCATTCTCGTTAGCATTTTGAAGGATCCAAAATAAACTAAAAATGACCAATTTACCCCTTTTCCCTGAAAAAAAGGGTTCCCCACCTAGTCGAAGTTGAAAACTGAGGGTATTCTTAGTTTCCCCAAAACAAACTTATTTTTTCTACTCCCTACATAGAAAATACTATTTTGCTCCCTCATTTCAGGGAACAAAGTAGTACTTTTCCTCCCTCGGGAGGAAAATACTTTGGCCCCCTCTGGAAGCAAACAAGTAGAAACTTCGAATTGCTGTAATAGCAGTGTTTAGACTTCTTTTATTGATACACAAACTTCCTGAAAATGTATAATAATACTTTCCTTTGAAAGAGATTTTTATTACTTATTTTTATTTATAAAATTTGAAAACAGTTTAAATCGAGGTTTAATATCTTGAGGAACTTCATCTTCACATTCGGAATACATTATTACAAACTTTTTGGAAGTTTGTTTATTTTGTAAACAAGAAGCAACCTTAGCAACGTTCCATATACTTTGATTTTTAACAATATTTACTTATCTAAATACCTATTATGACATTTTGACATATTTGGTTTTTTGATTGTCATGCATAAGAAAATATAATAAAATATATGCAAAACCAATGTAAAACACTGTAAATGGTCGTAGAAAAAATCATATATATTACACAGGAGCAAAGTGCCATTTCCTCCCTTGGTTATTGATCAAACTATCGGCGGGAGGAAATTATGCACTTTTCTCCCTTGTCATAAAATAAGCTATTTATATGTCACGTTGCTCTATGTAAAAAATTTTTTGTCCAAATCTATATTTACTCCACTAAAGACTAAATAACACAGTTTAAACATTATCCAGTTTAAAATTCGTAACTACTGTGTAAAATATGCTATAGTCGAGGCAAGAATTCAAGCGATGCACGTCACAGATCAATTCTATAAATAAGACAATACTGCTAAGAATCATGAAGTCCCATTAAACTGTACCTATTTCTGAAAAAAACTTAATAACTGGGTGTCAAGAATTACTCTTTTTAACGTAATTAATGATTAAAAAATTTTGTTAGTATTAAAATTTCTTTAATGAGATCACTCGTGACGTGCATCGCTTGAATTCTTGCCTCGACTTTAACAGTAGTTTCTCAACCGAAGCTAGTTTTTCATAGTGGAAAGATCTTATTATCACTTGCTGTCACTCAATGAACCAGTGAACTTAAGCGAAAATAGGCCAGTAGTACAAAAATGAAGCAATATTTTATATATATTTCTACTGGGTAACCGCGAAACCCTGCTCAAGCTTATTTTGATTTTTTAAATGGAACATGTATTTTATTATTTATGGAATCTACGGACCAAATTCTATCCGATGACATTGAGAAATTTTCAATTTTCTCAAAAGTAATTGTAGAATTTTCAAATTCTATTTTTCAACGCAGAGGGCTGCGGCTGGGCTAAAATTGTTCTATTTCCACTTTGTCAACGACACAAACAATAACTCTTGATAGTAAATTAATATTAAGTATTACATGAGTCATTAAATTTTAAAGTGGTGATTTTTGATTTTTCTATTATAGAACATGTATGGGCCATTGGGCCCATCCTCAACATTAGATAGCAAGTTTTATTTCGAATACGACGGACGATAAGCGATATGACCAGTTTTGTTTTCATTTAACACTAAAAAACTAAATAATTAAAAAATCTTTCTAGATAGTTACGGATTGCATATTAAAAGCTTTTTGAAACAAAACAAAAATATAAATGATAAAATTATAAAAATTCTTGGTACATGGAAAACTCGCCTTAAATGAATTAATGTTTTAAATAAATAGAATTACACTCCACTTCATATAGCATACATTTTAAAACAGGTATATTGTAGATGTAGAGTAACCTGCAGACTTACAGTGCAGATAAAAAAGGAAATAAAAACTTTACGACCTCACTAAAATACTAGTTGCAAAAGTACTTGCGCGCAGAAACGCACTTGAAATATTCAGATCAGCAACTCGGTCGTTCAATTTTAGCAGCGCGTTACGTTCTAGTATAAAATGTACAGTGTATCAGTTTGAAGTATTATAAATTTAGCGTCTCTGCCAGGGATGTCCGTTGCTATGCCTCTCTACAATGGTATACAGCAAGCAGCGCCGCGTTATCAATATAATTTATCCCTTCGTATATGAGATGTAGTCGAGCAGACGTACAATTGCGCCGATGCGGGTGGCAGGTAAAGAATTTAAACTGTTCGGAATGACCAGTTCTAAAAAAAGAAAGTGCTATGCGAAACTGTTTTCGTGGAATCGGGCAGTGCCGTACGTTTATTTAACCTTGCGCGGTGGTTTTCTCCTAATAAAAAAACGTAAATTTTTTGTATTATATTCACATAAAATAATAATTAATTGAATATTTTTAAAATGGGTTTTCGGAGACCATTTCATACAGAAGCAAATTTACATAATGAAACTGTTAAAGACGGGGTAACGGAGTCGATCGAATCGCGTTGGGAGAGAAAATGCAATCAGAATCCGACTTTAAGCTCTGTAATTCTAGATATAATATAAAAACTGTAATATTCGATTTAGAGAAAACCGATATATGAAAAAAATCCGTGAATTACGTTATAAACAAAGAAAAATAGTATCCCATTTTGCCGTCCGTGCCTACTATTATTTAGGTAGGGAATGATTCTAGTAGTGGGCTTACTGATAACTCCGTTACCATGTGACCATTTTTTTTCTCGAAACTATGAGGATTTCTTTTATTACTATTTAAACTGTCTTACTTTATAGGCCGTCAGAAATAATGATTTGAGGTCGATTTTCTAGAAGTTTTTTTCTTCATCTGATTTTATTGGATAGAGTGATAGATTTACGTGTGAATAACAAGAAAATTATAGTGCGTACGCACAGTTTTGGTTAGATGACATATTTAAATGCACTTTTATGCAAAAAAGTGCGTTTTTTGCGATTTTTTCGATAGTTTTTCAAATATAATCGTTTAAAAATAATTAATATTGACTAGAAACTTTCTATTTTATTATTACATAAGCTTTATTGTACATATAATCATTTTTGACCCTCCAGATGCAATTTTTAGCCCTTGATTGCATTCAAAAGTGCATTTTATGCGTCCTTTTACCATGTCTCTTTTAGCCCTTCTTTTTAAATATACAAACATTATTTTTATAAATTAAAAATTAAAAAAATATGTGTATATTTAAAAACCGCTTTATTGTTATACCGTTATATAGGCGCCGGTTATATTTTTACGTTGTTAGATGAAAAAAAAACATGTGGTGATCTATAATTTTAAAACTATATAAATTGTTATAGAATTTATGATTTTAAATTTAAATAGTGCATAATTTAATTTAAATTAGTGTATAAAAAAAATTAAAATTTATAATAGAAAATTCTCAGATGCAAGTTTTATGGGCTTTTTTACGTTTTAAGTGAAAAAAAAAGCGAAAAAAGCACATTTTCATTTAATTTTCGCGCCATTTCCGGTTAGCCATTTTGAATTTTCCAATTTTCATGTCAGATTCGTAATCAGCGAGCATGAAACAACCGAGTATAATTTTTTTTCCGAGATATATTTAATATTAAAGCATTAGTAAAATTATTGTATTTTATGCATGCATAAAATGCACTTTTGGATGCAATCAAGGGCTAAAAATTGCATCTGGAGGGTTAAAAATGATTGTATATGTGCAACAAAGTTTATGTGATAATAAAATAAAAAGTTTCTGGTCGATATTAATTATTTTTAAACGATTATATTTGAAAAAATATCGAAAAAAATAGCAAAAAATATACTTTTTGTATAAAAGTGCATTTAAATATATCTACTCAAATCATTATTTCTGACGGCCTATTAATATAAGTTTCATTTTAATCGAGGTAAAATAACATAATTCCACAAACTAATTCCCAGACTGGCAACTTCCCTGAGAAATTTGGCCGGTCAAGGACGAGCATAACAGAAGCCAAATCCAGATGTCGCCGTTGGCGCAAATGTCATTTGTCACGTATTCAAATGTCATTCATTGTTATTGTTTACTGTCATTGTGTTGTGATAATACTTATATTTTTGTAGAAACTTGGCTTTTTAGCATAGATTACTTAGTTTTTAGTTCCCTTAAAAATTTAGATTTCCAAAAGAGGAGGTAGGTAAATGTTATTGTGCAAATATACATTGGAGCACAGTAATATTTTTCAGATTATCCATCGGCTTATTTCTCAAAATGTCTTCTGCATTGTTTGTGGAACTAAAGAAGTTGATGCGTAGAAATTGCATTATTTTCCCAGGAAGAGTCAAAGTAAGTGTGCATTTGCTCTAGTCTATGTTTTCAGGTTTTGTACAGTGCAGTATATATTTCCAAACCTCGTAAGATTACTTTAAATTATTACTCTGCTTTACCACAGTACCTACTTCAAATAAATAAATGTTATCATTTTCAGATCGCAAATGCGGCAGGACTTAATGGGATTGAAAGTGTCAAACAATACTGTACGTCATCTTAGGATTTGTAATAAGCACTTAACACCAGAATCATATTCAAATGATACCGATTATGTCCTTAATCGAAATGCAATTTCTACCGGGTTTCCATGTAAAGACACAGCAGAAACATGTACTGAAAGGGATTGTGCCTAAGCAACTTGTACCGTACAAGTCGAGGAATCATACAAAGGAGATTATGTATGTCTACCATTTACATCATGTGCTCTTCCTGTACATACTATAGAATTATTCCAATTCTATAGTATGTACAGGAAGAGCACATGATGTAAATGGTAGACATACATTATCTCCTTTGTATGATTACGCATTCGAAAATATCTAGTAGTGAGGTTTGTAAAAAATGCTAGCACAAACTCTTATAATAAACAGGACCTGTAGTCATGTTTGCTTTGAGTTTTTTTTTATTGAGGTGCTAACCTCGTCATCGCTGAAAATTCGAAATTATTATCATGTAAGTGGTTGCCAAGCGAGTATTTACTACAAAGAGTATTTACTCATGCACTCGAAAAGAGCAAAAGAGTTATTGTAAAATATAGATATGATTCTCTTGATATTGATAATTTAATTGAATATAATAAAACAAAGCAAAATTGTCTACAGTAAAACATCTGGGGTGTCAACTTGATAAATAAGTGCCTTTAATATTTACGATAACAATAATAATAAATTGCTCTTATTTGTGGCGGAGTTTAGCAAAGCTGCTCTTCCACTTGACTACGTAAAAATACAAGTTTTATGATGTGTGAGTACAATGAAATATACATTCTAATACATACGAATTTTAAGTACGGCTCTGTACTATTTCGTCCGCAAATTGAGTCGCTTACCTTTATAGGTTTTTGTACGTCGGCTTGTTTGATGACACCATATCGAATAGTTCAACGGCGATAATGATAAGCTCGTAAAGTTTTTATTTCGTTTTTTATGTGCAGCGAACCTTTGAATGTATATTTATTGAATTAATCTGCACCGCCCAGTAGTTTCATCCTTAAGGAAAATATTTCTACATTAATCAAATCTATTTTCTAACGCATTTTAGTAGATTATGTTAAATCTAGAACTATGTTTTTTAAATAGCCCAATAAAATCTCCTTTTTTTGGCTTCATATCCCAAAGTGTAGCCGATGGAGAATTAAGTCCATTCTTAGGACATAGACATAGGTATACCTCAATTAAATAATTTAATAATGTTAACTTTTCCCATTTAGAAGATATTTGATATCCACAAACATTTACACGGTCGTTGACTTTTAGTATCGTGGCTCTCTATGAAGCTCTTAAAATACTCGCGGAAAAATTACCTTTGTGACCATTTATTTAAAATGGCACTCTCAAGATCGTGTATTTTGACACAGTGCAAATTCCTAAATCATTTCTGTAAATTCAACACTCCAGTAAATGCATCGGATTGTTTACGTTCAAATATTTAATCATTTAGTGTTTAATGTACAAATAAAAAATTTAAAAAGTGTTAAGACGCAGCTAAAATTGTTTTTATTGAAGAAGTTGTCTGAAAGGAAAATAAATAAATTTATTCGGAAGTTACAATCTTACTTTCAGGCATTTCAGGGGCTACTACAGTGAAAATAGAATAATTTTTATGTTCTCTACACATTTGAGAAGTTTCCTTCGTGGAAATGTGGGGATTACCCTGTTTTATTATTTAGTCGACAATGGCGAGTTTCCTATGTAGAAAGATGTGCAAATTGCGAAATTTGTGCCAATTAAAAAAACAACATTCAAAAAGCTTAAAATAATTTGAATATAAACAAATTATTTCCACTCCTTATTAGTAATTAATAAAGGATAGATATTTCGACAACACAGCACATTTTATCCACCAAGTGCCCTAAAAAACAGACATTTATTGACAGTGCTTTTACAACTTTCAAGATCACTGACTTTTAACAGAAAATCGTGTGTATTTAAAAATAGTGTCTAAAGTTAGAGGGCGTGTGGCGCGATATTTCGATAATTTTTCGTAATTTTAAGGCGTAAAATCCTAATGTTATTGAAAATGATATTCTAAATGAATGCACTTATTGTACAAGGTGTTTCAGTTAACGCTTTATGTTCTGTATTTGAATGAATAGTTCAGAGAGCAAAGGAAGAGAATAGGCCCCTTTTAAAATTTATCATTACATTTTTGGTTGGGGAGTTTTTAAAAAATTTTTATTATCATTTTCTGAATGAAGTCCGGCTTAAAACGGGGCTTAAATACCAGAAAAATAACAACGAGGAAGCATTCTGTTTGTGCGAAATTACATGTAATACGGGGCAAATAGTCTAGTTTTTTCGGTCACTTGGTCATACACATTTCATTTTCTCTATTCCACATGAACCAGTAAGTTATTAAATTTATTGATAAAAGTACAATTGTGAGGTTATGTTCGATCTGATTTTAACATGACGTAAGTTTATCTCATCGCGGATTTTTCTAATTTGTTAAAACGACAAGCTTAACATAAAAAATATATACGGCTTGTCCCTAAATAACACTGTATAGGGTTACTCATTATATTTAAGCCACCTTTTATTATCGTTATTATTGATTGGTCATCATTATACAGGGTGTCTCACCGAGAACTGAATCGATCGATATAGAGAAAAGCACGCATCAGAAAATTTTGAAAATTTAGGTAATTACTAATGTCGGTGTGGCCAATCCAACTAAAATAATTACAAGCAGCTGCCACTTCCGTTTATACCGGAAGTCGATACCAACTTGCTTATTTCAAATGGAACACCCTATATATTTTAGGGTTTTCGAAAAGAGCATATTCTGAGTCGAAAATATGTAGCATATCCTATACCTAAACCGAGCCGTTTCAGAGATATTTGACATTTTATAGAAAATTTGACAGGTGCAACGGTTTGCAAGAACCGTTATAACTTTCTTCGTGAAAAATATCCTCATTAGCTTCTTGTCACGTAAAAAGAACATAAGGAGAACTACGTTCTACAACTGAAATAAATTCAATAATATCATACCAAGTGTTCCGTTTTTCGCGTTACATTTTGTCAACTTCAAACCGCGAAAACTTGTTTAGGTCAAATGGAACACCCTGTATTTTTTTAAGTCATGTTGTGTCAAATTGAATCCCCTTTTTTCTGATATTACCATTGTGGGGGTTAACGTTACAACTTTTTGAAATATTTGCGATTTTATTAGAAATTCATGAATTGTTGTAATCATTTCATCAAAATAGCCATGATTAGAAACAATCAGTCATAATCTTATGTCAAAAAATGCCAGCACGTTTAAATTACACCCACGAAGACTTTTTAAATTTGTTTATTATTTATGGAGAATGTGATAAAATAATATCAAGAACTTACAGCACATTTGCTACTCGATATCCAGAAAAACTGAAACCGCCACCAAACAGTGTAAAACGCATACTGGAAAATTTTAAAAATTATGGCTCTGTCAAGGCAAAAATGCAAAGAAGAAAGCCTATTGTTGATGACGAAAACATTGAAATAGTCATTCTGGGATATTTTCATGTATTTCCAAGGATGTCATTAAGAGAAGCTGCTCTGGAATCGGGACTATGCAAGGATTCAATTCACAGAATCTTATTAAAACATAAGTTTCACCCGTTTTCATTCCATATGGTTCAAGGATTAAAAGAAACATATTTCCTAAGAAGACAGAATTTTTGTGAGTTTATTCTAATAAGGTCTTAGGGTCACGATTCTTATTTGGGAAATATAATATGGACATATGAAGCAAAATTTACTAAAAATGGACTTTTTAATAGACACAATTCGCATTATTGGAGTGACTCAAATCCTCATATGTTCAGAGAGCGAACCTTTCAGGAAAGTTGGCAGTTCAATGTTTACTGTGCCATAAGAAACGATAGAGTGGTGGTACAATTTTATCAGGAAAATTTAAACGGTAAATTAAATTTTCTCTTCTGCTAATATGTATAGGTAAATTTTTGTTTTTTTTTTTAGGTGAAAGATATCTGAATATCTTACAAAATTTGAATAATAACTATTTAGAAAATTTACCTCTCGCCGAACATAGAAACATTATCGAAATATCGAATTATATATTATATTAGCTTTGTATATAATTATATGTAATATTAGCTTTACATGTCAAATGTATATTTTTCCTCCATACTACTGTTTCTTAGTTTTAGCCTGTAGTATACACACTACTAAAACCCTGTACACCATGTAAGTGTAATATTGTATTCTGTATGATGTGCAGTATAAATAAAGTTCTAATTATATAACATTTTTTATCAGCACGACGGTGCTCCCCCACATAACGCATATTTAATTAATAATTATTTACTAGAAACTTTTTATGATCAATGGATTGCCAATAATGGACCTTTCTTATGGCCTCCTCGCTCGCCCGATTTATCAGTTCTGGATTATTTTATTTGGGGAACTATTAAAAATAAAGTTTATGGGAGCCCATTAACAACCATTGAAGATTGTATGCAAAGAGTAAGAAATGCATTTCAAAACATCACAGGATTCAATTAGAAGAGCTACCCATGAGGAACTAATCCGAAGGTGTGAAAAATGTGTCGAGGTTCGAGGGCGGAATTTTGAGCAATTATTAAATTAAAATGAAATCATATTTTAAATTGATCTTATCTCTGCTATTTTAGTTCGATTTCAATTCGATTAATACGCATGTTACAGTGTTAGTGTTATTTTGCGTTTTTGTGGACATCGAGTAGCAAATGTGCTGCAAATTTTTGATATTACTTTATCACATTCTCCATAAATAATAAACAAATTTAAAAAGTCTTCGTGGGTGTAATTTAAACGTGCTGGCATTTTTTGACATAAGATTATGACTGATTGTTTCTAATCATGGCTATTTTGATGAAATGATTACAACAATTCATGAATTTCTAATAAAATCGCAAATATTTCAAAAAGTTGTAACTTTAACCCACACAATGCATATCAGAAAAAAAGGAATTGAATTTTACACAACTTGGCGTAAAAAAATACAGGGTGTTCCATTTGACCTAAACAAGTTTTCGCGGTTTGAAGTTGACAAAATGTAACGCGAAAAACGGAACACTTGGTATGATATTATTGAATTTATTTCAGCTGAAAAACGTAGCTCTCCTTGTGTTCTTTTTACGTGACAAGAAGCAAATGAGGATCTTTTACACGAAGAAAGTTATAACGGTTCTTGCAAACCGTTGCACCTGTCAAATTTTCTATAAAATGTCAAATATCTCTGAAACGGCTAGGTTTAGGTATAGGATATGCTACATATTTTCGACTCAGAATTTTATGCTCTTTTCGAAAACCCTAAATTATATAGGGTGTTCCACTTGAAATAAGCAAGTTGGTATCGATTTCCGGTATAAGCGGAAGTGCCAGCTGCTTGTAATTATTTTATTTATATCGATCGATTCAGGTATGCTCGTTGAATAATCTCTATTATCTCGCTTTCATCTTCAATTTACCATTAATGCACATTATGTGACATCATTTTACCATTATTATACAGTTATATGATACACCTTATTTAGCACTAATTTACCAATAATGCATATTGTAAACCATTATTTCACCATTATTAGACAATTCAGTAACCTCATATATTTATCAATGATATTTCCATTAAGTTTCATCGTTAAAGTACCGATAAAATACCATTAGCATGCCATACCAATAGTACCATTCAAGTGGTTCATAACACTTCAAAACACATTAAATCCCAGTCCATTAGTGCACATTGAAATCTTAATCTGTATTCAATGGTACATTTCTAGCAGGGATATGTTCAAAAATTCATAACTGTCCTTGATCGTTTTTTGTTGAACTCTCGGTATGTCAAACTCTTGTTAAGTTTTCATCTGTTCCCTAACTATAACATGGCCAACCAAATTTTCATCTGTTACTGATAGTAATCACCGTGAGATAAACTTACTCGTGTTAATAAACATGCCTCTGATACAATCAGATACTATCGCTTCATGAGAATCACACGGAAAAACTTACCGCAGCCAAAACCAACCACAGTCCCACTGCTAGCTTAGTCAAACATCGCAAGAAGCAAACAAAAAAAACATAAAAAATTACCTTGAGATTAATACGGTCGACCTGCCGGTTTTGATTTTCCAGCTCCGAACCCATGTCGATGGCCATGTTACGTAAGTTACCGATCATAGTATTGACTTGGCCAACGTTCTCCTCCATTTCGTCCTCCCGGGCGTCGTTTGTGATTCGGCCGATATATCCGCCCTGCGGTCCCATGCCGTTGCGGTCGTCCATCATCCTCTGGGGCTGGTTATTTACTACTTTGCCGTCGTCGTTGCCTTTCCATGTGCCTTCGTCCTCTTTAAATGATGACCCCCTGAAAGGATAGAGAAAATGAACTGTAGCAAATTCGTTAACTACACACAGCTCGTGCCACCTACGGGATACGTTAGTTATATCATTTCTATTTTAACGTGTCAAAAGCACAGTTTGTAGCCAGGGAGGTAGAAACAGTTGTCGTGAAATCATTTCTAGAATACTAGATTTTTTTCCCAAGAAAGTTTAGATAGTATCTATGATGAAGTTGCAATTCTACCAATCTATAAGTGTTGCAAAAATGAGTAAAAAATCAAGTAAAAAATCAAACATGTTGCAATAATAGACCAGGGCCAATCCTGTTTAAGGCAATAAAAATTCTTAGCAGTATACGAATGGTCGGAAAATGTAGTTAGTGGTGTAAATAATTAAGGAAAAATCGTCCAGACTGAGTAAATGTTCGGGAAGGGGGGTTGGGGTGGTAATATATACATTTTTAGGGGTTGGTACTCGTTTTTTGCGATATGCGGCTAAACTATGCATCCTATCGAAAAATGTTGAACGTAAAAGTTGTAGATAATGAAAAAATCTAAAACTTTCTAATTGATCATTATTGACCATAACCTCAAAATTATCGAGAAAAATGCAAAAAACCGTTTTTCAGTTTTTAATTTATAACTATCGCAAAAATGTTTATATTTTCATGAAAACTGGTGAAAATGTTCTCTTTTGTGTTTCAAACAAGCCCAAATTTTTTCAAAGCGAAATATTTAATTTTCGATGTTTTATGTAGAAAATAAAAAAAAGATCTAATTTTCAATCGAAAAATTTGGTTAGCAAATTTTCGATTAATGAACTTTACTAGTGCTCATTTTTTTCGTTGAAATCTCAACTTTAATATAGAATTAAAATATAATATTGTTTATATACAAAAATATCGTTAAAAAAGCGAAAAACTGAAAAATTACTTTTTAAAAATCGAGTTTTCGGTGAAAATCATGAACTTCTTTTTCTTTATTGTAAATAAACGTTTACATTCATAAAAAGTGTTAATTCTCATACAATACTATGTTATACAAGTAATGTACATGTACCTAACTATTCTCGGCTTTCAAAGTCCCGAAAACATTATTTAAACTGCAATTAAATAGGTAAAAATTCAAAAAACACAAAGCCTGTGAACTGAGAAAATTTGTTAATTATTTCTTGTGATTCGTAAGTATTTACAAATTATCACGTCAAAGTCTTATATTTGATTATAAAATACAAAAATTAAAAGTAAAATAATTTTATTGAAATCTTTTTTTCTTCGTAGGCAATTCTTCATCGCCAGAATTCAGTATCATTATTTTTATTATTATTTATTAGACAGTGGATACTGCCTTCGTCTTCGATGTCCTCGAGACTACAATTTTATTCGTACAACGATTTTTCGGTATTAGAACATTTATCAGAACCGTGACAATTTGAGCACAAATTTATGCACTTTAAGCCATGCTTGCGACACCCACATTTGCTATTACCGCATCCTGTTTCGCAGCTGCAGCAGATAATTTTCAATAAATTTTCAGGAATTAATTCTTGTTCTGTAAATATAGGTACGATGCCATTAACGTGATGTTTCCATCCCCAATCTGTAGCTGTTAATTGATTACCAAGCCAACTTTGTATTTGAATATACATCCTGTAACAATGTTGTTTAGCTGCCCCTTCAGTTGGAGGTAATTTTTTCAAATGAAATGAGGATTTAAGAGTAGCCGTTCGGTAGAGTTCAAATCTTTTGTAAATAGAAGCTATTATTTTTAATCCATTTTCGGTAATCGTTTGTTTGTCTGCATTTGTATTGTAAAAAATTTCTGCAAGATTAAGTAACTGTTTATCGGCCAATAATGATTTTATAATTGTTTTTTTCCTTTCCCAGCAAAACTGGAAGTTGTATCGCAGCCAGAAAAACAATGCAAAAATGCTACAATATGTTTATGTGATTTAAGTTTAAAACTATTAGAGGTGTAATAAGTATCATTAATATTTCCTGCATCAGGTTTGTGGAAATAGATATTCAATTCATGTGAACTGAATTGATTTAAAAGAACTAAAAGATCTATGTCTTGACCAACAACTACCACTATTTTATCGGAGTTTTTTGCTACTTCAAGGGATGTATTGATAATTAGAGAATCTGCATCTTCTTCATATAACTATTTTTTGCGTAGTTGTTTTGTACATAATGTAAATATTTTTGTGTTATTTCATTAATTGTATCGTTTTTTTGCCAGATTACTTTGTGTAAGAGAAACCCGCCATCAACAACGTGTACAATATTGCTCGAAGTTGGTAACGAATCGATGCTCGCAAATTCTGTATATAAATGTGACTTAACATTTTTTCTGAAGCCATTCTCTGTAAATAACGACACAGGAAATGGAGCAAGCTCGCACTGTAAATAATTTTTCATATCATCTGTGCTGCTGATATTTCGCGAAATTCTCTGAAATAATAGTAATGGATCAATTGTAACAGTCTCGCCTCAGTTAGGTACATGTACATTACTTGTATAACATAGTATTGTATGAGAATTAACGCTTTTTATGAATGTAAACGTTTATTTACAATAAAGAAAAAGAAATTCATGATTTTCACCGAAAACTCGATTTTTAAAAAGTAGTTTTTCAGTTTTTCGCTTTTTTAACGATATTTTTGTATATAAACAATATTATATTTTGATTCTATATTAAAGTTGAGATTTCAACGAAAAAAATAAACACTAGTAAAGTTCATTAATCGAAAATTTGCTAACCAAATTTTTCGATTGAAAATTTGGTCTTTTTTTTAAATTTTCTTCATAAAACATCGAAAATTAAATATTTCGCTTTAAAAAAATTGGGGCTTGTTTGAAACACAAAAGAGAACATTTTCATCAATTTTCATGAAAATATAAACATTTTTGCGATAATTATAAATTAAAAACAGAAAAAACGGATTTTTGCATTTTTCTCGATAATTTTGAGGTTATGGTCAATAATGATCAATTAGAAAGTTTTAGATTTTTTCATTATCTACAACTTTTACATTCAACATTTTTCGATAGGATACATAGTTTAGCCCCAAATCGCAAAAAACGAGTACCAACCCCTAAAAATGTATATATTACCACCCCAACCCCCCTTCCCGAACTTTTATTCAGTCTGGACGATTTTTCCTTAATTATTTACACCATTAACTACATTTTCCGACCATTCGTATACTGCTAAGAATTTATCGTATATTACGATATTTTAAACGGTTTGGCCCTGGTCTATAAGTTGCATAAATGTATTATATCTACAAGATTGAAATTTTGCATACCCACAGATGACACAAAAGCATACGGAAAAATAATATTCTATATTCTACCGCGTCGGAAGGGTTGCCATGTCAGGTCTACCATCTATACAAAATGTGGAAAAAACGGATATTTTTTACTTATATCTACAAGGCTGAATTTTTTTTCTGGAATAGTTTATTTAAGGACGTGTTACCAAGGTCAAATAGTGCGTAAAATATCCTCATTATTATCTTACACTCTTCTTAAAAACGAGCAAACATAATTCAGAATTGATTCCATTATGTAAAGTAGCAAACTTAAGACAAGGTCGACAAGGGCCTATTGTATTTTATATTGTAATCCTAGGTAAAATTAAGTTTCCAAAATTTTGTCCTCCTTGATTATTCAACGCGAGCGCTATACTCATTCGTCCCAAATTCACCATATATTGCTTTATATTCAACAAAGAGACTTAAATATTCAAATAAAATATAATACCGATGTAGTATAAAATAAAATAACATGAAAAAAGTGAAAAGTCTGCATAATATTTGTTCCTATTAAAGTTTAATGTCGAATACGAATTTGTCAAATTTCGTCTAAAATAGTTGGGCGTTTTGCTACTAGAGGCAGCATCATAGAGATGATCATTGTTAGACGTGTGTCAAAGCAGGGTCGGGCTCATAATTTTTCATTTAGCCTGAGAGCTTCGAGTGGCGGTATTATATGTAAATAAATATGTTGTGTTCCTGATAGCTAAATTCGGTGATTCACTAACATTTCGTCTTTTATGCCAACTAAATACGCGCAACAGTAGTAAGGCTATGCATGTTCTGGCTCACGGAGATCTACCGACGCTCGGGGTACTCAAACTGCAGGCGGAGGATGTTGAAGAGGTGGAAGTTGCTGCATGAAGTAACGACAATAACCAGATGGGCTCGGGGTGCGCAATGACAACCTGCAGGTTGACATTGAGTACCCCGATACTTCTTGTAGCAACCTTCACCAGTGCGCACCTAACGAATCTAACCTGTCCTACTGCATTAGTCTGTACTCGTCTTCACGGAATGGCGGTTGCATAGACAATATTTTTTTTAAATGACCCCAAACAAAAAAATCAAGGGGTTTTAGCTCAGGTGACCTTGGAGGCGACCTCACAGGACCATTCGTCAAAATTACGGTTTCTCCGAATCTCCGTTGAAGGTAATCAATTATTATCCTTGAATTATGGGGAGGCGCGCCATCTTGTTGGAAATACATTCCTGTCCTAAATCTAAAGATAACTCATCTAAAATGTCCTCAATCTCATTTTCCAGGAATCTTGAGTATCTGGCACCAGTCAGAGGTCCTTCAAATATTATTGGACCAATGATTCTACTACCGATTGTTCCAAGCCAAACATTGAAACCGAACCGCACTTAAAAGTTACCCTCCCGTAATAAATTTTGATTTTCTTGTGATCAATATTTTGTATTTATCGCACATTTTCATATGACTTATGATTAAATTCATTCCTTATTAATAGTACTAATAAATGGTATCACGGTACCGATATGGTTCCATTTGAAAAAAATGAGTATTGCTCCAAAAACAATTTTGGTGAATTTTATTTGCTCATAAATCACGTAATTTAGTGTTTTTAACGGAATTTCGATTTTTGTAGCATTACACGGATCATTTAGAATAAATCGGATCCGTCATGGTACACTTAAATGTAAAACTAAAAATTATATTATAAAAAAAAATTGATGTTTGAAATGTCACTTATTTGGCATCGTTGGATTCAGAAAATTATGCAGAATTCGAAAATGCAATAATATACAGGGTGTTCCGTTTAAAAATCGAAAGTAGTTTTTTATTTGTTATTAGACTAGGAACTGGATCTCGTGGATTTAAATGAAAGTGACAACGGAATAAACGCTAGGCGATTACAACAGAATAGTTGTTTTTTAAAAAAGCTTCAACCGCACAATGGTAGTGCCGTCAGCAAAAAGCGTAAAAATGCCCTAATATCAATGGCAGCAATATCGTTATGTATTACAAAAATAAAACTGGCCCTAGCACAGATCCTTGAGCCACACCTCAGCTAATATCTGCCTTCTGAGTTATCATATCTCGTTGAAGGTTTTTGCAACTTGAGTAAGTCGAGAGAGGTACGATTCAATCCAACTAAGGGAGAATTCACACCTAAAACCCCAGCACAGCAGTCTTTGAATCAATACTCCATGATTTACATCGTCAAAATATTACAAAAATCGATTTTTTAGGTCTGATAGGAATACATCCGTTGTAAAGGATACATTAACTGCTTGAACTGATACAGTTAAAGTTCGCTTAGTAACCGAAGTCGATAAAAAAATCTTTTCTATTGAAATTGTTAAGAAAATCATTAAGGTGTTGCTGTGAAATGGCATTTTCCGTTAATTTTGCAGCACTAGAACAATAATTGTTATTAAAATTGCTCGAAATTACATTTGGTTGTACACAGATTGGCCTATTTGTTTTGCCTCTCAGATCATTGGCAATGGTCCACTACCCGTCATTTCATTATTCGCTTTTGTAGTCTAATCTCGTACTAGATTTCTTTGGCATGTTTAATAACCTTCTTGTATATGCCGTGGTACTTATTCCAGACAGTTAATGCTGATTTCTGCCGTATTCTTGTAAAATGTTAGTGAAATAGATGTGCCACTCGGTATAAATATATAATTGTTCTACTCTGTATATCCATATGTAGATAGGCCGTAGTAGGGCAGAATGCTGATACAGCAAAATTTTGGGAGTGTAGAAACGCGAGAAGACGGGAGAGAGACAACGAATACAACGATCAGAGGCGATGTAGTAACGCGGTTCTTAATACTCGAGAAACATGTAAAAGTTTTTTTTTATATTTAGATTAATGTAACGAGTTCTATTTTAAAACAATAAGTAAGTGAACTACATCAGGATATTGGTGAGATCCATATAATTTAATTGTATTTTCGTTTATCTTGATTCAAATGTTTCATTTTAATGACGTATCCGAGTGTCTAAATGCTCTGTTCTCCCTTTGAAATTCAAAGTAATCGATTTGTTGTTTCCTATATGTGATTTCCTTTCTAAATTTTTAATGTTCTGCACGTTCAAGTGATTGTAAATGTTTTATATATTTTCACCGAAATTTTATTTTTATTATTAAATCTTATTTATACTTTTCAAAATTGTTTTACTCTAACTCTAGAGAATCATATCCCAGAAACCCTCTTGCAGAATTAGGGCTACGGACTAACGTCCCCGAAGCACGTATACTTAGAAAGTTAATTTAATTTCCTTGTAGTAAAATCATACTACAGGGTGGTAGCAGCAAGAAACGTTACCTTATTTTATATTGTTATAATTTTCTTTCGCCCACTCAGTGAATGGAGGGGGTGAGTACCACATAGACACGTACAATTCGCAACGCCTGATAGCAATTGTTAGTCGTTTACAGTAAAAATGCCTCGAGACTAGGGCTTGCTAGCGTCTCTTAAGAAATCAATAGAGAACTGAGTCCGTTGTAAGTTGTAACTAGAGCGAACGTCCGAGGTATTTCTGCAAGCAAAAATCTATGTATGCTCTTAGGATTCATAAGAATGTTGAACCAGTATTTCAATAACTCTTCTACTAAAACAAATAATGACTTAACATTACGTTATATAAACGTATTTATAAGATGACAAAAACCGAGCAGCATCCTATTCAGCGGTTTTATTAAGTGTCCTCGTTTGTCAACATGAGAAATTTGTAGTGTCATTGTGTACCATTATGTATGCTGTTCGCGTTTCTGTTATAAATAACAAGGTATTGTGCATATGTCCGATTACAGTCACATTTCTCCAACCGGGTTTTAGTCGCATCAATAACCCTAAGTTTAAACCCCTACTTGAAGTCTTCAAATTTGTACAAAAATGAAACCATCAACAAGTTGTAGAACTTAGACGCTTATACGACGAAGACAAATGACTACTTGGATTTCAGGAAGCATCATAAACTCTAGGACAAATTGCCCTGTTTTGCGGAGGAGAATTTAATAGAAAAGTAGATAGATGTCACTGAATCATGATATCCAAGAAGTTGTTTTTACTATTTACGAATTTGGTAACCAGGATTGTTAAGACTGTTAAACAGGGTGATGAACTTTTAAACTGGCAGCTGGCAACAGTAAACTGGATGATTTATAAGTTTTTACTACAAAACAAGTGTTGTAATTATCCGGGGGAATACAGTATTCATTATAGCGAGTTGTATACTATACTTTAGCTACAGTGCAGGACTGTTGTGCATCGCCAGCCGTAGACTAGTTTCGAGCTCTCATCAGTACGACATTGGCAACAGCCCTGTATTGTAGTATTTTCTTTAAGATTAATCTGCCTGCTGGGGGCCTATGCCACAAATTATAGGACATTATTTTCAGTTGATTTGAAAACGCACATTGTGCACCTTGATTGGTAGCAATGAATCAATTTCTTTTTATAGGAAATGTTGGAATACTGGACTTTCGTAGTAGATATTTTTACTTTTTACTACACATTTATTATCTTTGTAATAATTTATCCACTTTGTGTTGGCTTATATATTTTGTATTTTTTTTATTGTTAAATAAGGATTTGTAATATCTGGGATCTCGTTTCTTTTACATGACTAGGTCGTAATAATTTACTCCACTATATTAATAGTAAATATTCTGCCCTTTTCTCTTTTATAAATCTATTTTGAATTGTTTTACAACTTTGCTGAAATCGGACACATTAAGATAATACACAGATAATAAATAGTCCAACAAGAATAACTCGAACCACTGAATCCTTAATTGATGTCATTTGCTTAAGTAGTAATTTAGAATATGAGGATGTAAAAACCACTGATTTAGGAAATATGACTGATCATATGCTAGTATCTTGCAAAATAAATATCCAATGCAATAAAGACGTATCAGAATTTATACCAGATGTCAGTGACGCTTCTAGGTCATGAGACGCCTTCGTGCGAGAACATTTTTGGCGCCCTTCTTTGGGGGGCAAAAGGTACGATGTTTTAAAAAAAATGTCAGTATAGGACGTGTATTTTATTATTATAAAAAATTAACAAACCGCTCAGTCGAAATACTATAAAATTGGCTTTTTGGCGCCCCATGGCCTAGTGCGCCTTCGTGTGTGGCACGAAATGGCCCCCCGTTAGACGCGGCCCTGCCAGATGTTACAATAAATTTGATAATGAAAGTTTTGCGAATAATGCTTTAGCGATAGATTGGAATTTAATTGCAAATACTGATGACTTAAACTCACAAGTTGAATTACTTAATAAAAATATTTTAGATCTTTTTGATAAACATTCGCCCGTGAAATTTATTAAACATACAAATAAGTCGAAACCATACATAACCTACAATTTAAAAGAAATGGTAAAATTAAAAGACAAAGCACACAAAAAATATCTTAAAACTAAATCATCAACTGACAAAAATTACTATATAGATCTAAAGAATTATGTAAATCTGGCTATAAAAAGGGTAAAAATTGCATATGAGTACACATATAAAAAATCAAAAAATAACCAAAAGAATTTGTGGCAAAATCTGAGATCGTGGGGAGTACATAATCCGTGTATAAAAAATATTGCTGGTATACCGTGTAACGTGCCATCTTCCGCCGGTGTCCGCAAGATCATAAGTACATAAATTCATCAAGTTTACCTATAGTAGAAATTACCTTTAGCGATAAATGTCACCACGCTAAATATTGGGTGCAAATTACCACTTAAGCTTTTCTCCAACAGATGGCTCTCCGTAGAGAATATATAAATTTATTAAATAATGGTATATTATTGTGTATATTTTAGGAGAATTTACAATATAGATTATTGCAATAATTAGCGTATAAAAGTTGTTTACAAAGTAATACTGTAAAGATAGTTAATGATCAAAAGTCCATAAAAATCGATTCAGTATTTTACATTTCACATGTTGGTACCCTGACTGTCGAACTGACAGCTGTTGGCATTTCCTTTTGTTTTTGTGAGTGAACAAAGGTTATAAATCTCTGAAATTGCCTAAAACTTTCTCTTTTAAATCAAGAATTTGAACTGAGAACTTCGCTAAGGATTTATTTAGTTAAAAGGTACGTGATTGCTAATCGGTTTAATACCGGATTAATAACTAAATTTAACCTAATATTTCAATTTATATTTTGGTTTGTTAAATTGAATTTTCGAATTATTCGGATAATTAAGCAAGTTATCGTCTAGAAGTAATATTCTAGGTAAGTTTGAATTTCTTTGATTTATTAAAGACACGTGCTCACGTTAGAAGTTAAACTTGAGAATAATTTTGCAATTTAATTGTAGACGATTTGGGATAGGCCAGATTTTGACCGCAGAACTTGTCTACTGTTCGGTTATTTTTTTGGATTGTTGGATTTTTGGACTTTGGATCATTGCTATTCTTTGGTACACGAATTTTGGTAACCGATTTGGCCCTGCATTTTAATTCATACATTTCGATTAAGAGAAACATCTAACCATTGTGAAGATTTTATGAAACCTATCAAATTGTGTTGTGAAGACTTCACCTCGACCAACCCTCACGTCTGGAGCGCCAGGAAACTCTCCAATTTTGTGTGTAAAAGTTAAGTAACCATTATATCTCATTCTTATTGTCAATTGTTTCAATTTATTAATCATTTTTTTTCCATAGCGTTAACCTTAAACCCTAGACTTGTCTGTATTATTTTATCGTAATATTTTATTGTTTAAATATTGTGTACTGTTACTGATTCTTTTTATAATAAATTGTATTTGTTTTTACTTGTTCTTTTATTTTGTCGCTCTCACTACAAGGATTAGTAAGATCTGGGACCTCGTATACTTATCCCGACTATAGGTCGTAATAACCGGACGAATTAAAAGATCCTGATCTAATTAATAATTATTTTGTAAATGTAGCTGGAGAATCTAATATCGAACATGATTATTTAAATTATTTTAACACTAATAACAGTGACTTTTCAAATTACATAAGTCATTTTAAATTTAATGAAATCGATGTAAACAACATATATAAATATGCAGCTACTATTAAAACAAACTCCTACGGTATAGATAATATAAATCTTAAAATGCTTAATATTATTGTACCATTCTGTGTGCACGTATTAAAAGCAATATTTAATAAATCTTTAACGACAGGTATTATACCTAAATACGGAAATATGCCTTAGTCTTGCCAATACCTAAAATTGTTAAACCTTCGGAATTGAAGGATCGAAGATCTATAAATATTTTTCCAATTTCTCTAAACTACTAGAAAAAACTGTTGACAATTTACATCAATAGTTTTAATATTCTACCTAAAAACCAATTTGGATTTAGGAAAGGTTATAGCACATGTACTGCACTCATGAAAGTCATTGATGATATTAGTCATAACATAGACAGAGCTGAGCTTACGCTATTAGTATTACTAGATCAAAGCAAAGCTTTTGATCTCGTTAACTTTGACTTATTATCAGCAAAATTAAATTACTTAAATATTAATAACGCGGAGTTATATTGGTTTAAAAATTATTAGAAGATAGCAAGTCGTAAAACTTGAAAACACTTTATCTAATAAAGTAATTACTAAGAGTGGTGTTCCGCAAGGAAGCATTCTTGGCCCAATCTTATTTTCAATTTTTTTGTTCGATTTACAATATGTCGATACATATGTATGCAGATGATATATTAAGCCAAAGTCAATAATATAAATGACGGAATTACTGTCTTGAATTATGAATTGAAAGAATTCTCAACTTGGTGCTGCAAAAATGGATTAAGAATTAATCCTAATAAATCAGTGGCTATTTGTGTAGGAAATGATAGGTTAATAAATCAAATCAACTTTGACGACATTCAAATATTAATAAATGACACTGAAATTCAATGGGTGCAGACCGCAAAGAATTCGGGCTTGTATATGGATAGTTCGCTTAACTTTAACGGAAATGTCACAAATGTATTTAAGCAATGCTTAATGGTACTGAAATCTATATATCAGTTTAAATTCTCATTATCGGAAGAACTGAAATTAAAATTAGGTAAATCTCTAATTTATTCTAAAATTGAATATTGCTGTATTGTTTTTTATAATTTCCTTACGTTATTAAATAAGAATAAATTACAGAGGGTACAAAATGCATGTTTTCGATTCATTTGTGTAACAAGCTATCGTGAACACCCCGTACATAAACAGACTTGAACTCAAAATTGAAAACAGAATTAAATTATTATTCTGTCAGTTTTTGTACAAAGTAGTGAATAATAATACCCCTAATTATTTGGTAGAATTGCTCTCAAGACGATCTGAAATACATAATATAAATGTTAGAATCAACAATTATACCATACCCCAGCATAATACCAGGAAGTTCGAGGGTAGTTTTTCATACTGTGCCCCCACTGAATTAAATGAGTATTTTGATTTATTAACCTTGTCTTATGGTACGTATAAAAAAGAAATTAAATCTATTCTGTTTAATAGGGTTTTCCCACTAATTTTATTTTAACAATTTGTGTCATGAAAATGATATAATAAAACATTTTATTAATTTACAACAAATTACTTTTCTAATAAGAATTATTTCTAAGAAAATATCGTTAGAAACAACTTGCCGATAATTTCACTGCTTTTTAAAACGGGCATTTTTACGCGCCAGAATTACGTATCTACCCGGAAAACCAATGAGATTATGGATATAATTAGTTTGTAATAGATTCTAACTGTGTGCTAAAGAAAGCTTTCCTCTAAAACTTCTCAGAATTTCAATTTGTAATGCTTGTACTGTGATTGGTTAAAACAGTGGACGTGTAAATATTGGCCAATCAGAATCCAGATAAATGCCGCACAAGTATTCGTGAAAGCGTCGGACGTTAATATTTTGTACTGTAGTTTAGGTTTAACCTTCACCGACATTACACATCAGATGACTAACCTAAAACGTTAAATTTATATTTTTATGTTTGTATTGTTTGGAGTGAAAATATTATTTTATCAGTTTCTGGTTTATGTTTTATTAATTCTACAATCAAAATGGAATCAAGTGGAAGAGAGATATGTTAAAGGTGCCGCTGATAATTTACCTAAAGTAGAAAAGTGCTGAGTGCTGTCAATAAATAGAGGTCATGTTATGTTAACAGAGACCAAGATTAATAAACAATCTTCAATCTATGATTGGATTTCAGGGCGTTGACGTCACAACGAGCCAATTTATGGCTGTTTAAAATGAACCCAATATTTTTCAAACTTCAAGTTTTTTTTTGTTACTATTAGTAAAATTAATAAGATAATAAATATGCCATAAATCATTTTTTTACGTGAGTTAAGTATTTCAGCAATAATTTTTTTTCTGGGAAAACCCTATTCCCAGCTATAAGTGTTGCGCTATTCTGTGGTTACTAGTTTGTTAATTATATGTGTTTGTTAAAGTGTCAATGTCTGCCTAATATATTATAGTATCTATGGTATTATTTGTAAATTGTTATCCTCATTGTTATACATATATTATTTTTTATTATTACGTGTATTTCGTCTATCTGTTAATGTCTGTCTAATATACTATACTATCTATGATATTACTTGTAAATTATTATCTTTATTGTCATATATATATATTATTATGTGTATTTTCGTCTATTATTTACGGGGGTGGGCTAAAAATCAACTATGTTGAGCTCACTGCCCTTTGTGTAATTTATTATATTTTCTTTACACAATAAATGTATTATTATTATTATTGCTTCCGAAAATACGTCAGTAAATATCTTAACACTATTGGAATATCTACATAACATTAAAATCTCCCTGAGAAGTATTTTTTTAAAATATTTACACGGTTTTTAATACCTCTAGCCTTTAAAGTTACATGGAGATGGGGACTGAACAAATTTCTTACTCAATAAAATTTGCCTTATGTTTTTTTTACTACCCACTAAAATACTTAATTTATGTAAATAACCCAAAGTGTTGACCCCTGAAAATAAATATTTGGATATTTTACAACCTGCACACCTATATAAGGCAACATATTTTTTTAATATTTATAAACGGAGTACAGTTTTTACATATTGAAATATGTACTATTTTATTAACTACTAATTAAAGAAAAAATATCCGTCCTTAGGTGTTGTTCTGGACACGAGATTTTAGTTATTAAATTGTAATTTTATACGTAGGTGTCGGAAAAAATATTTTATTTGTTTCGAAGATAGGCAATATTAATCAGAATATGTAATCAATGAATCACTGAAAAAACAATGTAGCTGTGTTCACGTAAGTATATAAAAAAACTACTTTTGATGAAGGCAAACATTTCCAACACCTAAAAATCATACCATACGTGTATATTTACAACAAACAACTATTTATTATCACTATTATTATGTTTTCATAGATTATCTTATCTAATTAATTAAAAAAATCATAAGTCTATACAGACTCATACATGTTTTTAGGGAGGCATATGTGACGTAAGCAGAATAGACATGATATACAATGTACCGACAAATTCATGAATGCTATAATATGCATTTTGAACAAGCAGTTTTTTAATTTTTGTTTTATATTTCTGCAAATGAAGATTTCTGATATCTTCAGAGAGGCTATTGTATAGTAGGATACAATTGCAATAATTCCTTGAATTTGGCTGTTTTATGCCATGGAATCGATAAGAGCTCTCCATGTTTCGTATTCTAGGTGTGTATGCTATCGAGAATTTTAAATTTCTATTAAGCATTTATATATACACGGTGTCCCAGATTTAAAGTGATATATATATACTAATGAGAGATAGAGCACACTTTGCTAAGTTCAAAACACCCCCAACGCACCCCGAATGGGTGGACGAATTTTGATAAAAGTTGGTAAATATATAGTGCACTCCTAGTCCAATCAATAGCAAAATTTAGTTTGATAAATTTGCAGGACAGAACTCAATTTTTATTATTTTACATTTAGGGCCAATTACATCACCCTGTATATCAGTTTTTTGTAAATGGCGGATAACTATTGAAATGCCTATGGATTATTAGAATGTTGAGGTGAATGTGGTTCTGCAACTTTCTCCATAATTTAGATTAAAGAGAAATCTAATAAGTCTTTTTTAGACCATATACAATTGGCTTGATTTTCCCCAAATACAAATACTGAAAGACAAGTGGGAGTATGCCGGTGCATAATAAACATCAACAAGTCCTGGCTCATCGAGTGTCTCTTTTAATTGCAGTATTGCAAAATATGCCTTGTTTAGTTTACTGCACACAAGATTTCCCTGTGATTCCCAAGACAATGAGTCATCTACATATGTACCCAAAAATTTAGTGGAAGAGCTTAATTTTAGAGCATATGGTGTAGTCTTTCTTTCATTAAATATTAATCTATTGCGACTGCACCAACTGTTCATGTCGTCGATAATATTTTCAACAGATTTATCAAAGTCATCACGATTTGAAGCAGATACAGTAATAGTCGTATCGTCCGCATACATAAATATCATCCTTCTTTTTATATGATAAAGAAGTTCCTTTCTATAAATGGAAAAAATAATGGCCTTAGAATTGGGCCTTGCAGCACACCTAAGGCTATATCATGCATATCAGACTCAGCTTTATCATATTTAACTATCAATTTTCTGTTTTCCATATACGAAATCAAACAGTTTAATAGACATCCCCTTATACCAATATCCTCTAAGTTATCAGCTAGTATAACATTGAGTAGTAGTGAGAGGTAAGTGAAACCTCTCAAATGGTCAATTGCTACTATACACCATAGATGTCTCCATGGGCGTATAGCGACTTGCAATTCTGCAAGTACCTGAGAGCGGCGACCTTTCAGTCCTAGGTGAACTTAACCTACTGTTATAATATATGATTTGTAGAAAACAACTACTCAGCGGGCAAATACCCCGACCTGCATTGAATTACACCTTACAAATCATGAAATAATGGTAACCAATATCATTTGTCAATTCCCTGACCAGACATAGACCGGTTTCGAACTTATTAGTTCTCATCAGTATACCATACAATATACCATAGGTCATGGAACAGACAAATGATAGTGACCAACCTGCTAGTTTTATACAAACTATAGTAAATTGAGTAGTGGTGAGAGGTAAGTGAAAACTCTCAAATGGTCAATTGCTACTATACACCATAGATGTCTCCATGGGCGTATAGCGACTTGCGATTCTGCAAGTACCTGAGAGAGGCGACCTTTCAGTCCTAGGTGGACTTAACCTACTGTTATAATATATGATTTGCATGAAACAACTACTCAGCGGGCAAATACCTCGACCTGCATTGAATTACACCTTACAAATCATGAAAGAATGGTAACCAATATCATTTGTCAATTCCCTGACCAGACATAGACCGGTTTCGAACTTATTAGTTCTCATCAGTATACCATAGGTCATGGAACAGACAAATGATAGACCAACCTGCTAGTTTTATACAAACCTCTCACCACTACTCAATTTATTATAGTTTGTATAACATTTTTAAGAGAGCATGTGGCATGTAGGCACCATAATATATCGTCCATAAACAATCTAAAAGCATGTTTCACATCTGTATTATAAATGTAGTCCCAATTTGTCTTTTTTACACGTCAATTAAATTCGCGTAGGTTGTCTATCTCTATGATTCTTGTTAATTTACAGTTACCTAGAGTTTTGATCGAATCCTTACAACTAGAATTAAGTGAAAATATATCGGCTATGTGATCTGCTAACAAGGGGTCATGTAACTACACCTCACATTTATGAGGTGATATATTTGTAGAGACATAATCAATTACAGATGAATTTATGTGCCCGTTAATGTTTTTAAATATACAAGTTTGCTCTTTCATTGCAACATTTAGTCGATGTGATACTAATATGTCATAAAGTATTTTTGTATTTTGCGATTTATCTAAGAAGTTAATATTAAGGTCTCCACAAAGTACTACAAAATCATATTTTCTAGTTGCATAATCTAATGCAGCTGTTAAGTTACCAAAGAAAGTACATAAGTATCCACTAGGGGGTACATAAGCACAACATATTGCCGTCCTAACATTTTTATTGCCTACATATAGAATTTCACACGTTTCAATGTGACATTCTAAAGAAAAAACTTTGAACTTTGAAATGGGTAACTAAAAAAACAAAATACTAACTTACTTTTGACACGGTAAGACGCACAGCCCACAACATTTTTCCATCCCCGTCAGGTTCTTCTCCGCCTCCCTCATGTCGGTGTTAATTTGGTCCATGCCATCCTCGATCCGGTCCAGTTGTTCTGCACAACACAAAGACGTTCAGCTTTTAAAACAGACATGGAGATCACAATAATTACGCTAAAATATTAGTGTGCCGTGTATTGGTGTATGTCAGAGTTGTTACAAAATGGCATGCACATGCTCTAGTCTACCCTACTTTCCACCTAAATTTCCCACAGACGAAGCAGAGTATACCGGAAGTATCGTGGGCTTCCCCCACACCTCAAAGCAAAGTGCACGCGCCTCTGTAAGAATTTTCGATGGAGATATTTCAATGCACTAATCATTAGAAGCTAACTAGTAACTATCCTTAAATTAAGTTAGGTACATGCTACAGTTGACAATATGTTTAATAGAATTGGCATCAGCGCAGAATTAGAGAATTGACAGTGTGAAGAACACGTTTAAAGTTTGTGAGTAGGGTGTCAACTTACTTCGATAGTGTTAAATCCTTCAATGTATTGTTGTCTTTGATTGAATCATGTATTATCCATCAATATTTAACTGTTATGTTGGTATTGGAACTATTCGTACAATTCGAATCCTTTAAGGGATTGGTTGTAAGCGTTTTGAGTGTTGGTACGAATAATTCCAATAGTATGAACAATGATAGTGTTTGGGGACGATCGGGGATCAATGGAATGTTTGTTTCTCAGTTTCATCACTGTAGAAGACACATTACAACATACAGCATTGGCTTAGTTAAATTTTGAGTTGACTGTACTCCTAAGAACAGGATATAGCAATGTCTGCAAAATATTTTTCTTTATAAAATAAAATGAGTTAAAACAACTGATATTTTGATAAATATTTCTAGAAAACAAAAGCAAAATGTGTTCAGCTAATGTGGACTAAGACGTGAAGAATACAACTGAAAACCCAAACCAAGATATAACCTACGAGTATGTCCAGGGATCACAATTGGCTTATTATTATTAAATTAGGATTCGTTCGTTTCCTTTGGGCGTTTATCAATCTGAGCTCATTCAACTCCACTTTGTTATAAGAATTCTGCTGCCGACTTTTATCCCTATCTGTTGTGTCTTTAATAAAGTTTTGTTGGCTGCAGAACCATAATGGAGTTGAAGACTATCTACTAATAAAAAGTTTGGCTGTTCTTCGCGGATAGGATTTAGTTAATGTACATATTGCGGATTGACTAAATCTGGAGGTGTTTCTATCATTAGGTCCAGTCAAAGTCCGCGTAACCCAGCAAAAGGATGAATTCGTATAATTGCCATTAAGCAGTTCCTATGGCGTGATTTATTTGTCGACAGTCCGTTCTGCTTTTCCATCCAGCGAAATTTTGAGTCGGGCGCCCTATTTTTTTTGCACTTGCAAAAAGCTTTGAATAAAGTTAAAATTACAACACTGTACACTTAACATCTGAGTGGCCAGAAACCAGAAAATATTTAACAGGTTATCCATCTCTTGTAATTTCCAGAGGTTATTGCTTCATCGATTTATGCATTCTGGACGGCCAGATCAATTACGGGAATTAAGCACGTCAGACGCTTCTGTTGTTGGTTGGGGTACTCGATCATACAGAGTTAAAAATGAGATATGACAGCATAAGTTTCCTATGGGTTAACAGAGAATCGTATTTAAGGATTTCGTCCTGCTTAATCTAAGACTTATTTAGATAGGCCATGACAACAACAGAAAATATATTTATTATGCGACTGAATCGATATAGCTAAAGGAGGATTGGCTTATGACCTGGAGGCTGTCCAAGCTGCATTATTCTCAGTCGAGCTTAACTGGTGATAAGGTCAAGACTAAAATTGGAATTCATCGAGTGCATCCGCGACAAATCTTTTCTAAGGAATCAATATTGAAGCAGATGCTTCTATAGAAAGACAAATCTAAAATCGCATTACATTTATATAATCTAGAAAATATTTAACTAATTTAACTCTGGTTACTTCGGGTAACTATTTATTGGTGATTACTTTACAATTAAACCATGTATAAAATGCGTGAACATAACCTCAATAAATGTTGACGAGAGACCAGTTTATTAAATTTTAAATATGACAAAAGTCTTCGTACCTGATACATAAATACGTAATTTACATATTTGTGAGTCCCAAGCTTGAATAAATTATGAGGGGAAAGTTATTTACAACGAATATAAGGACTTGCCACACAATCAAATGAAAATGGCTGCTGAACCCATATTCATCATAGTTCCTGCAAGCCTACGTTTCACTGGCATCTATATGATCAAAGCCGAAAATTATTTTACAATGCAGATTTTTTGGCGCTATAGATATATTTGCTCTTACCACTACTATCAAACTTATCAAGAATACGATTTTCTTCACAAAATTTTTGAAGAATTTGGTAACAATTCACTACTTTGAAAGAATCGGAATTACTACTTTTATTATTTTGCAAGCCAATGATATGCAAATTTCTATGTATGATACTCAAAACTAAGTTAACTTTATGACATTTTAAGTCCAGCCTTAAGGAGTACAGCCATGTCGTTAGGAAATATACACATTCATCTAAGGAAAAGCCTAAAATTGTTTGTGTTGCAATGTACCTTGCGACAATTTTTTCTCTGTAAATGTCTTTATTAGTAGGTATCAGAACATATGTATGGAAAAAAGAAGAATAATACCAGTATAGATGAGTCTTTTGACTGATTTCTAAAACATAAGAGTATTTTCACAACTATGTATCATTTGTCAATATTTTATTGTTGCGTAGTTGAGCTTCAACAATGGAGGTGATAGTTCAAATATTATCTATTAAATTAGTATTATGCTAGACTTTTTAAGATACAAATATTTTTTTTTATTTTTTTATTTTAATGCCTTGTTTATATTTACGTCCTGGCGGAGTTTAGCTACAGCTACTCTTCCACTCATGATTAATATAAAAATAAAATAAAAACGGAGGCATTTGAAAAGAATAGAAAAATTATAATTTTTCATTTTTTTGGTTAACATGCCTCTACCAAGTTACTAACTTATGTATAAGAATGACAACCGCAATAGTTACGATTAACGGAAATCACGTAAGTAAGTTTTAAACTTTTACAGAATCGAAAATGTTTAAAAATATATATATATTGCATTATTGGAATCATGTTCGTCACTACTAGTAGTGATGCAATTCATAATTTTTATGACACTTCATCTGAGCGGCTTACTTAATCTTTTACTACCGCTCACGAGCTCTATGCGGTAGAAAAAGTATTTTACTGCAGCTCACGAGCGGCATTAGATTTTTCTGTGTAAAGGTGATGCTCGCGACAAGCTTTTATATCATAAAAAAATATATATAATGTAACAAAATGATGGGTTTGATTTACTTCAAAGTTTATTTTCTACTTTTTAGAACATGCTTCTTTAAAAAACATTTTTTTATATAATTTTATTTTTTAATTTTTAATCTTTTGATATGCTCTAATCCCCAAATATCGATTTTGAGACGAATCGGATCATAAACGGTAAAGTCGTCCGCCATCTTGAACTAAATTTTTTACTAGAAATTCGTAATCCGCAACCCCGAAAATCCCCAGATATCGCTTTTGATCCAAATGACAAGTCATATTGGCGCCGCCATTTTGAATTTCTGAATTTTGACCAAGGATTCATAATTGGCAATTTCGAAAACCCCCAGATATCAGTTTTGAGTCGAATCGGATCATAAACAATAAAATCGTCCACCATCTTGAAGGCGCCATCCTGAACTAAATTTTTTACTAGAAATTCGTAATCGGCGAACCCGAAAACCCCCAGTTATCGATTTTGATCGATTTGGATCTAAATGACAAAAGTCGTCAGTCAAATTGGCGCCGCCATTTTGAATTTCAAATTTTGACCAAGAATTCATAATTGGCGATCTCGAAAACCCCCAGATATCGATTTTGAGTCGAATCGGATTATAAACGATAAAGTCGTCCGCCATCTTGAAGTCGCCATCCTGAACTAAATTTTTGACTAGAAATTCATAATCGGCGAACCTGAAAACCCCCAGATATTGATTTTGATCGATTTGGACCATAAATGACAAAATTCTTTCGCCATATTTACGCCGCCATTTTGAATTTTTAAATTCTGGCCAAGTCATAAGTCGTCCGCCATCTTGAAGCCGCCATGTTGTTATTTTTTCTTATATGAAAATGTTAAAGTGTATTGTCACCATGCTTATACACGTGCAAAATTTCAAAGCTCTAGCTTAATTAGAACTAATCGAAATTTTGATTGCAAGATTTGACCTAAACAAACTTTGTCGAGTTCGTATTTTCTTATTTTTTTGAGGACATTGCTATTACGAGCGCAGACAGGTTTAACTCCCGGTCGCTCATTTTAAGGCCGAAATAGTCATATAATTTTCAATTCCGAATTTTCACATATTCAAATGCAATATTGCGCAATGCTACGCAATCGAGCCGAGATAAATGCCGAGGGACCTTTCCAGACCTGTGCCAGATTAAGTTCTCGACGAAACATATAAAAGGCCGCACTCAGCGCGCTAAAAAAAAGTCCAGTTCGATACGTGCGCCGCGAACGTTATCTTTATAATCGTGCCACTGCAGCTGCTTCCTTGGCTGTACCAAGTAAAATAGCTCTAAACTATTTTGTCATCGCGCATTTAACAGAAAGTGAAGTTCGAACAGTCTACCGCGCTCGATCAACGTATCAACTTCTGTCTGACTTAAGGTGGGCATATCTAAAAGAGAGAGAGAGATCCGATAAGGAAATATTTATTATTTTTGGCCAAAATTTTTTTGATACAATATCGGTAAAAAAAAGTATAAGACTTGTTTGCAAAATCAGTGGCAAAATCAGTGAATGTAAATTAAAAAGTAGTGCCAATCTTCATATTTTGTAGTTTTAAATTGACAAAGTTTGCAAATGACGTGGAAATTCATATCACTACACCTGTTATAGTTCTACTTAGGTAGTCTTATATTTATTTTACCGATATATGTATCAAAAAAAGTTATGGCCAAAGATAATATATATTTCCTTGTCGGATCTCTCTCTCTCTCTCTCTCTTGGATATTCCCACCTTAACCTGCAATTACTCTGTCCGCCCAATTACCAATTAAAAAACATTTATTCAAAATTTAAAATGTATATACAGTTCATTTTGTCTTAAGATAACTCATTATTTTGTTTATTGCATTTCACAATACATTATTTTAACCGCGAGATCCTAACTAGTAACGCGTCTTAGCTACAAAAAAATGCTCGCTAAAATCCAACTGTAAAATAAATAAACAAAATAAATTGTTCTTCCGTTTTGTAACTATTTTAAATAGAGTGTGAATATACTAAATTTTGGAAAAGTGACTTTCATTCCATTGACACTCGCCTACATCTAGGCTAATACCAAAACAAGAGTCCCTTGGTTCTCGTATACACACTAAATTTCAATTTAATTTCTTACTCCCTTTCCATTGGACGTGGAAGTAATACCAACCAAAAATTCACTTTTTCTTGATACAAAAAAGTTATTAACAAGGATATTTCGTTTTTTCATTACAATTGGCATTATTCCAGAAGTAAATAAATGCTTCGTATAAGTTCTAGTCAGTAGAATATAAATAATCATAAATCTTACAGTAATTAACAAAATAATTATAGTGTTATGTAGTAGTTATATTTTGTATTATTATTTAATAAACAATTATATTGCAATTCAAATATACCTTCAATTTGCAGGCTAGACGTATGCGAGGATGAAAGGGAAACATCGACAGCTTAACCGTCTACATCAGCAAAATGAATAAGTAATGCCATTGTTTCCTATTAATATCTCGTTTATTATTATTGCCAAAAATATAAATGGAACACCATAGTAATCAGGAAGGATAGTAACAACTGGTTTTAGAGAAAATCGGTAAGGAAGGAAAGACAGTAGCAAAATGTATTTATTAATTTTGGCAGTAACTCGAACAGAGGTATACAGTATACACGTTTAAAGTTAGAAATCTGCATAAGGGTCGATGCTTTTTAAAACACCGTTTAGAAAATTTGCTAAAATATAGAAAAAAATATTGGCTATCCAATCACGTTAATAACTCAAAAATGTGTCCTCTTGTACAGGACGGTTTTTGGATAAATTTGAATTTAGGCTATTTAAGGCATTAGTTTTCAGTTTTGCCATATACCAGCTTTTAGCATTTTTGGACCCACAGACTGACAACTTAAATCATAGAGACTATACGTAGTACAAAAAAGGAGTAACGTTGTCTGTCTACTTATTTATTAAACGTAAACTTCCTCAGGAATCGCTAGCCATAATTATTTAATGGTCGTATACTGAAACTTCGGACATGAAACATACTGCTGTAATAAATATGACAAATACTATTTTAATCGTATTAGAGGAGTCAAAGTAGGATATTTCAGACAAAACTACAGAGTCTAAAAGCCAAACGAACTGTTAGCTACTTTGTAAGTGATATTCGACAAACAAATTAATGCATTTTCGAAAATAATTAATAAAATAATCTAGAATTGATAAATCGGGCGATAAAAAATGTTTCTATGTTCGGCGAGAAGTAAATTTCCGAAATAGTTATTATTCAAATTTTGTAAAATATTTTCACCTAATAAAAAAATCTACCCCCGCGAACCCTCAAAAACAACCTTCCGAAACGGAAAAATTTTACATAAAAATAGTATAAAAGTTTTTTTTAATAAATTTTTCCCTTAGCATGGAAAATTATTACAATTTGCTCAATATTTCAAGCGCGTTCAGCCCCATCTTGTTGGAAGTAAACCTTATCAATATTGGTATTGGGAATTTGATTAATCTGTGGAACCATTATATTTTGGAGAAATTCTAGATATCTTGCTCCAGTTAGAGTTCCGTCAAAAATTATTGGACCTATGATATGGTCGCCCAGTACGCCTAACCAAACATTGAAGCCTGCATGGTATTGTCAACAGGACTGGCGTTGGGTCGATGTATATTTCGCCCTTATGGCGGACGTAGTCAGAAGCTCAGTACGAATTTCTTAAAGAGGTTTGTAGGAACACCAGTGTCGAACTAGGTTGTATCTCAGGGCGTTTTCCCTTTGGATCGAGTTCATGAGAGAGACCAGAGATTTGTTTTGTGTAGAGAGTTTGTTTGTGTCCAGCATCGGCGTAGTCACAATAGGTGGATCGGTAGACGCGGTGAAATTGAGTGGCCTGCCCGTTCTCCCGATTTGACGCCGTTTGGCTATTTTTTATGGGGTTACTTAAAAATCGAAAGTCTACTTCAACAGACCAAATAACGTCGATGATTTAAAAGACAGAATAAGTTAAGAAATTAATCAAATCATCCCGGATACTATATAAAACGTTTTAGAAGAATTTCAGCAACGCCTCCATTATTGTCAAGTGTGTACGGGCGCCCAGTTTGAACATTTGATTTAAAATGTTTCATGTTCTTTTGTTTACTTAGTAACATTAAAAATGTAATATATTTTTAGAAAAAGATTAGAGAAATTCAATCTTATATTGTTGGATAGAGAATTAAAAATCCTTTCAAATGAGCTATCACACGCACCCTCGTTCCATTTAAAATTTTTAAAGGGTTGAATTTTTAAAGGGTTCCAAGGAGGTTGAAGGGGATGTATAAAATTATGCTCAAAATCAAAGAGGAGAAAAATCAAACAGGAAATATGCGTTGCGCATAAAGACTACCTTAAAAATATTGAAATGCAGATTAAGTCAAACCCGAATAGATTTTGGTCACATATTAATAATATGACAGATGTTACTAGTATTCAAAGTGTAATGACGCAAGATAATGTACCTTTGAAGGACCCTCAACAAATTTTGAACGGATTTGCATCCTTTTTTCAATCTTCTTTTACAACGTCCACTAACTTTGGTATGGAAGCCACTGACTCAAACAGTCATGTACCACATCTCGCTATTCCAATAATTAACGAAGTAGACGTATTAAATGCGTTTAAATTGGTCAAACCGAAATTAACTACTGGTCCGGATGGAATACCCGCATTTCTTTTGAAAGATTGTGCTGTGCTATTTGCTTTTCCGTTGTCAGTTATTTTCAATTTATCTCTTCAAACCGCTACTTTTCCTAACCTATGGAAACAAGGTAAAATTTGTCCCGTTTATAAAAAGGATGACAAGGCTGCAGTTGAAAACTATGGACCAATTACCATTTTATGTAACTTCAGCAAATTATTTGAAAGTGTCCTTTATAATATTTTATTTTCCCATGTTAAATCCCAAATTTGCTTTAATCAGCACGGGTTTCTCGCTGGTAGATCGACTGCTACAAATCTGGCTTGCATAACTCAATTTATTGCGGAGACGTTAGATGGAGGAGGTCAAGTTGACGTCATATATACAGATTTCTCTAAAGCCTTTGACACACTCGATCATGGTATCTTGTTACAAATATTGTTCAACTTCGGCCTTACCGAAACATTTACTAACTTTTTTTACTCATATCTATCTGACAGGAAACTTACTGTCCAATACCATGGATTTAAGTCTAATGAAATAACAGCAACGTCTGGCGTTCCTCAAGGGTCCGTTCTTGGACCCTTGTTATTCATAATATTTATAAATGACATTAACTGTGAACTTCTAAATAGCACTCTGCTGTACGCTGACGATTGCAGGCTGTATTCGGCCATCAACAATTTAAATGACTGCTTTAACTTGCAAAAAGATTTGCAACAAATTAGTACGTGGTGTGATAAAAATAAACTGCATCTAAATATTAATAAATGTAAGTACATGACATTCACAAGAAAGCTTAATCCAACTGAGTTTACTTTTTAAAAGATATTCAGCTATCTAGATGTAGTCAATTTAAAGATCTTGGGGTCATCTTCGACAGTAAGTTAACCTTTAATAATCACATAAATGCTATCGTGGCCAGTTCTTACAGAAACTTAGGTTTCATAATCAGAAATACCAAAGACTTTGTGGATAATGACACCTTGATATTGCTGTCTAATGCATTTGTCAGATCAAAATTAGATTATGCCTCCATAATCTGGAGTCCAGAATACGCCGTGCATAAACTTAGCGTTGAAAAAACGCAAAGAACCTTCAGTAAATATCTTTGGTATAGAAATGACGGAATTTATCCAGCAAGAGGTACACCTCAATGTGATCTATTAAACAGATATCAAATACATGATTTGGAATCCTGCCGTAAGTATAATTCGATTGTGTTTTTATATAAAATTTTGAATAGTGTGATTGATTGCCCTGAGTTATGTAGTTATGTCAAATTACATGTACCATCAGTTCATACACGCTCAAATAATTCTTTTTATCTAAATACGCCTCGTACAAATTTACTTAAGCCTTCACCCTTGCATATCATGTGTTCAAACTATGCATATATACAGGACGATGTTGATATATTTTGTACTACTGTTAAAAAAATTAAGCAATCTGTATTGCATTCAAACTAAAAATATTTACGAGTTTTATGTACAAATATTTTATGTAATTATACTTAAGTTTTTCATATGTATTTATCGTACAAAATTCTGTAACAATGTTTTGTTCTTTCCTACCCTGTAATTGGATTTCTTATCTGTTTGGGTAGTTCTATTCTAAATAAATAAATATTTGCTATTTTTCCCCATAATTACATTTTCGTATAAGCCAATAAGACAGGATGTTTGAAAAACGTGTATTTCCAGAACGAATTATATTTTTTCTATATTAATACATGTTGGATATAAAACTGATGTAAGTTTTCCCGTAAAGAACCTAAAAGGAGCAGCATCGTTTATAATAATAATTGTGTATTTCGTACAGATACAATTAATATGTTTGATTTTGATGATAAAAAAAGCTTCTAGTTTCTATTTTTAGTTGCTTTTTCATTAACTCACAATTTAATCCACCGCATTTAATGAATAATGAGTCGAATCTTCAGACCAATTGATACGAAAGCAAATTATGATTTTTCAGGTAGGTTGTGGTGTCGTGAATAAAGTCGCTTTGCATTGCCTCTACGACAAAAATACATCAGACCAAAAAGAAAGCTATGGAAATTTTCTATAAAAAAGATACAGGGTCTTTTTTTCGTATACGCAATAGTTCTCTTGGAAAATTCGAGTAAAAGTCGTACCTAAAATCAAAAAAAAAATTATTTGTGGCAGCTTTTATTGCACGGAGAGTTAAAACATAAAAAAACAACGCATGTATAGTTCAAGTTCCCGAGACAGAAAAAACGCAACAAAAACTTTACGACATAATTATTATCGCCGCGGGCCATGGCGTTAGTTGAAATAAATAGATCCCAGTAAATAAAAAACGCAACAAAAACTTTACGACATAAATATATCGCCGCAGGCCATGGCGCCACGCCTGACATTAAATATTCCCGACGCACATTAAAAACATATAAAGGTAAGCGAGTCAATTTGCGAGCAGCACTAAAAAGAGTACCGGTATTTTAATGAGGTCGCATTTTCTTGCATTTTTTATGTCTCGGTTTATTCCTACTTGCACTATACCTCTGAGCGCGAGCTAAAAGTGAAGCTTCCTTACCGATTCCTTTCTTTTATTTTTCACCTCCACTGATTTAAATAAAGATGCACAGTTCTTCGCAAAGATGCAACCGGAGAAGTCCACCAGTATTTTCTCTGTATTCGGGTTATTTTTCACTAAATGCGGTAGATTGCTAAGAGATCCGCGTCGAATGCTTGAATGCGCCGGGGAAACCACATAAAAAACGCACCTAGTACTCAACCTCAAGGGTGGTGTGGAATAGAGTACTTAATATCATATAAGTTCAAATTCAATGCATTTTGAAAAAAATATTGCGTATACGAAAAGGACCTTCTATCTTTGTATTTTTGTCGTAGAGGAAACGAAAACTGAGATATCTCGAAAAATTCATTTCAGAGCAAGATTTTAGCCCTTTACAGCGTTACCAAATTTTATCCTTACACTTCCACTTTGGGGACTTTTGAGACCTTATTCAGGACACAACAACCTACCTGGAAAGCCATAATTTGCTTTTGTATGCATTAGTCTGTAGAAAAATCTTAAATGCAGTGGATTAAATGTAGTATTTTTCAGTTTTCATCCACAATGTTTGTCTTCAAATCTTGCATCCTTTATTTAACACACTTAATGACATAGTCAATTGATGAAATTTTCACAGTTACGAAGATCGGATGACAATACAGTATTCCACCGTTATTTCTGCAAATCTCCGCAGGTAGGGAGCGCATGGGTGAAAATTGATTAAACTATCCAACTGGCACCTCCGCCAAAACATAGAATACAAAAGGTTTTTCGCCTGATCAGAGACTTCTACGTCCGTTTTGTCCCGTACAAATGGTACGACACTAGTTCCGATGACATAATGGAATACCATTAGGTTCGTACCTTGGAACTCAGCTCCAATGAATGAATTTACGTAAATTGGTTCTATGCATTATAAATAATTAAAGTATAACTGAAAAGTAGAAAGTAAAAAAATAATTAAAAAAATTTTAAACTTGCTTTTCTTACAGAAAAAGAACATAAAAAAATCAAATAAATTTGTACCAAAAAGTAAAAAATAATGTGTTTGCCACATATTTGCAAGAAAAATAAGGCGTGCTTAATTTCAATAATCTGTACATAATAGGTACATAATATGTCACTTTATACAACACAGTTTTAATTTTTCATATAAATGATCAAATGAGTATGTTTATTGTGAAAACGGGAGATACCAGATTTGAAGCGTTCGTAACAAAAAAGTAGTCATATATGGTGTTAAATCATCGGTTGTTTATAGCCCCTTCTTTTCGATTTTTCTTCTTTTTCTAAAATTTTCCCTACCCCATGCAGTTTGTGCTTTAACAAAAATGATTCTCAATCATTTGAAATTGGTTTTTAATTTCGAAGAGCAAACAGAAATCACAATTAAATATCCTGAAAACCCCATTATTACTGATTGTGAAAAAACATCAATGTAATGTTTATTCAAAAATGTTTCCTCAAGTTCTCAAACTTATTTACTATCTTAATGAATCAATTTTCATGCAGTGTTGCAAGAATTCTATTATAAGTGATTTAGTTTTAACAATTATATATTTAAATTTATTATCTTTATTCATTCTAAATGGATTTAAGTAAGCTTAAAACTGTGTTTGTCATATTCATTGTAGCAGTATCTCATATGCCCAAAGATTAGTAATAACATTAATTATGGCTGACAAAGAGGAAAGATAACCTTTTATTCTGCTTCTGACAACCAAAACTGCTTGCGAAATATTTGTCGATTCACAAAAAGCGCAATTACACTGGCAACAATGCAGGAAATAATCGAAACCTTGATCTGTACGAGAGATATGCAGAGTAAATAACCTATCCTGAAGAAGTGGTTCGGAATTTACCAAAAACTGTAGGGCTCCATCTCCTTAAACAGGCAAATCTAGATCTTCTAGATTTTTTTGTAATAAAAATTTGCAACACACCCTTAATGTCAATGGTTATAAGCAAATATTGAGATAACCATTGAATTCGTATAAAAATAAACTACGCAGTAAGGAGTATACTTATCTTTCTATAAAATGTACTTTATTTACTTCGATATTTAATTTTATAGTATGCCGTGTGAAGGTTTTTTAAAGCAAACACTTTCATGGTTTTTCCGAGTGATTAATCTTGATACTTCTCGCTTCGCTCGCTCGCGTTAGAACTAAACTAAATTTTTGTATTAGCTCCTGTAGACAACTACTAATATTAAATGTTGTCTATAAAGAAATCCTTTAGGACTACTAGAGAATGTTCCAAATTACACCGAGCGATGTAATGATGCGTTTTTAGTTACCGCAATCTGCACAGGACAGTTATTAATATATATATATATATATATATATATATATACATTGGCTACCAATTTTTGATGATTTGTAAGGTATAATTCAATGCAGGTCGGGGTATTTGCCCGCTGAGTAGTTGTTTCCTGCAAATCATGTATAATAACAGTATATAGGTTAAGTCCACCAAGGGCTGAAGGTCGTCGCTCTCGGTACTTGCAAAATGGCAAGTCGCTATGCACCATGGAGACATCTATGATGTCTGGTGTATAGTAGCATTAGACCACATGAGAGGATTCACTTACCTCTCACCACTATACCATTTACATTAGTCTGTATAAGACTAGCAGGTTGGCCACTGTCATTTGTCTGCTCCATGACCTATGGCATACTGATGAGAACTAATAAGTTCGAAACCGGTCTATGTCTGGTCAGGGAGTTGACAAATGACATTGGCTACCAATTTTTCATGATTTGTAAGGTATAATTCAATGCAGGTCGGGGTATTTGCCCGCTGAGTAGTTGTTTCCTGCAAATCATGTATAATAACAATATATATATATATTTTTTTTTTTTTAGTCCTAACTGTATGTTCCTCTTGTAATTTTTGTCATTTTATTTAGTACAAACGCCGAGTATTGTATTACACTGCTGCATGTTACATGTTTCATTCTTTATAATATCGCTGACTGTAAAATAATATAAGTTTTAGTATGTAAAATTTTTGGGATGTTATGTCTTATTGTCTTATTATATATAATTTAATGTCTTATCGTTCTTAATATTACTTTACGTGGTGCTTAGTTGTTATTTTGTAATTTTATTATATATTTCTTAGTTACTTTATGATATATATTTTATATTATTAGTTAATGTATGTCCTTAGTTGTTATACTTTTTTTTTGCATTCTTTATATTATAGTTCCTTTTAAATACTATGTATATAAATATTTATCGCTATATTTCCCACGCGCAAATATCTATTTTTGATATTTATTGTGGTGTATTCATGTTTATTTTAGAGTGTTATTACCTTATACATTTTTCTGTACTATAATTATTCATAAATAAACATTATTATTATTATTATTATACCGTTTATATGAATCATACCTTTTATTTTGATTATTGTATATACATATATTGTACCATCATAAGCGAATTAGTTTAAAAGTAACAAAAGTATTAAATTATAGAAACGCCGAATAAACATACCAGTTGTAAAGTACAGGTGCCTCAGGTAAGGGGAGAGCGCGACAAGAGGGAATTGTATAGGCTCACGAACAACCAGCAGTGTGCATCGAGAGGTGAAAGCGTGCGGACGTGTGCCGAGCCATCAGAGAGCACAGCGAAGCGGAAGCCCAACAGACAGTGACAGTGTGCATCGAGAGGTGACCGAGTGCAGACGTACCGAGCCAAGAAAGTGCACAGTGAAGTGGCAGCCCCACAGTTAGTGTCGTCGTCGACAGTTCTAAGAAGAGGAAGTACACACGTCTTTTTCAAGACGGTGTAGTATAAAAGATAAATAAAGTCTCCCTCCCTTGGAGACACCATTTTTACTGTTATTAATCATAACTTTTTCCCATAATATTATAGGTATTCCCTTGCAGGACACCCACAGCGACGTTACCGTGGAGGACGGTAGCATGGACTACAGTGAAGACAAAACGTCCCAGAGCGGTAGCTCCCGAGGGGGTACCCCAACCCCAAGGGATGACAAAGAGACGATAAAACGTCTCACAGAGGAGAACAAAACCCTCAGAAAGAAAATAGAGGAGCTCACCGAGAGGTTGGAGCTAATGCAGAGGGAGCAAAAGTCCCAGCACGAAGAACTTCTGCGTGCGATTCGAGGAGAATCGCAAACGCGGAAGCGGAAAAACCCACCCGCCACTAATACGGACTCCGACGAAGAGGCCCCTAAGGCGGCAAAGAAGGTAGCTGAAGAGCCCCTCAAGTGCCCCTCAAGTGCCCCCCAGAGCCATCCAGACGGAGCAGATCGGGATCTAGAGCTCCCCAGCAGGAGGCTAACGTCCCCAGACAAAACGCCAGGACAGAGGAGACTGAGGCCCCTCAAACAAAAACAAGAAGCCAGCGCATACCGCCGGTAGTGCTGAGAAACAAGGAGACATGGACCACGGTGAGCCGTCGTCTAACCGAAACCGGCATTAACTTTAGCAAGGCTAAAGTTACCGCGGAGGGAATCTCCATTGAGCCCGCGACATCCGAAGATTATCGCAAGATGACTAGGATGTTCGCAAACGAGAAAAGGGAGTACCACACGTACACCCTGCCAGAGGAACGGCTGCTACGTGTAGTCATCAGGGGGATCCCGAGCGGCGTTACTTGTACAGAGGTGGCAGAAGACCTCCAAGACCAAGGTTTCGCACCTACCGCAGTGCAACGGATGACGTCCAGACGGACGAAACAGGAGGTGCCACTCGTACTTGTCCTAGTCCCACAGGACCAGGACAAGATACTCCACGTCACGAGGTGCTGCTCTCTAGTCGTAAGGACAGAGAGCCAAGGTAGCGGCATCCCAATGCCACCGCTGCCAGCGTTTCGGCCACGGACAATCCAGGTGTACCGCGCAGCCGAAATGCGTGAAGTGCGGCGAGGCACACCGGACGACTGACTGCAAGAAGAAGGCAGACGAACCGGCCAAGTGTGCGAACTGCCAAGGGGCCCACCCGGCCAGCTACAAGGGGTGTCCAAAATACCCCAAGCAATCAGCCAGCGCCACTCAAAGGCCGGTACAGAGGCCGACGACGACCTCAACAAAGAAGGGCAGCGTAGCGCCAGGCACTAGCTACGCAAAAGTAGCCCAGAGCAAGGCAGGACAGAACATCGTCCCTGCCTCAAAACAACAAGCATCGCCAGAGGCCAAAAACCTCACAGCGGTGCTAGCACAAATGCAACAAATGTGCTCAGCGATGAGTGCATTTTTTGCTCAAATGCCAAACTTTACTAATCTGTAATGCCTTTACAGATTAAACCGGAATTCCTGCAGATGGCGGCCTGGAATGTAAACGGCCTGCAACAAAGGAGACTTGAAGTCGAAGAGCTCCTGACCAGGTACGATATAGACGTCATGGCACTGCAGGAAACCAAGATGACCCCGGCCAAGGAGATCAACTTCCCAGGATACCACACGTACAGGATGGACTGGGTAAACATACCTCGGCGACCCGCAAGAGGAGTGGCTCTACTCGTTAAAAAGACCATAGCCCACCATCCGACGGTACTACCTGAGCTAGAAAATGTGAATGCCACCGCCGTAGTAGTGTCCACAGCACGAAACGGCGACGTCCAAGTGGTTTCATGTTACCAGCCACCCCACAGCACGCTAACCGAGGGGGATCTGGACGCAATTCTACCCGCTAGGACACAGGTCGTCGCAATTGGCGATTTTAACGCCAAATCCCAGCAATGGAACAGCGGCGTAACCAACACTCGAGGACGAGAACTGCTGCGGTTCCTGGGACAGCACGCCGGCGAACTGCTGGTGGTAGGACCAGTCCAGCCCACCTTTGACAACGGTAGAAACAGGCCCGACGTACTGGACATAGCCATCCTAAAGGAGATGACCCTCGAAGCGGAGATCTCCACCAGAACGGAGGGATCTACCGAGCACAACCCGATCTTCCTAACTCTAGGAGGACAGGCGGGTGACGACAACGCTACCTTCACGAAGCGACGAACGGACTGGGAATCGTACCGGCTGCACCTGCAGCAGTACATTGCACAAATTCCCAGGCTAGATACCGTGAGGGACGTTGAGAGGGCCGTCATTATACTAGAGGAGCAGATCCTGGGAGCAATAAGGGCCAGCACGACAGAAACAGAAGTAAGAAGACACCCAGCACCGATGGCGAACCTACAAGAGGTCACCAGGCAGCTGATAAGGGATAGAAGAAGCGCCAAGAGACGGGCTCAGAGGACGAGGCTCCCCGCCGACAGAAGGGAGTATAACGTCCTCAGCCGAAGAGTGAAAGCCGCCCTCCAAGAACACCGTCAGGAGGGGTGGCAACGCCACCTTGAGTCACTCGATCCACAGGACAGAAGTATGTGGAATACCCAACGTGCCCTGCGAAACCGGAGGAAACCTATACCCCCGATTCACGGAGAGCGAGGGAGGATCGTCTACACTAACCAGGAAAAAGCCGAGGCGTTTGCCGACAGCTTAGAACTGCAGTGTAGAGAGAACGAGCTCGATGACGAGGACTGGGTGGACGATGTCGAGCGCAGAGTACGTAGGATCCACCGCCTGCCTGATGACGACCACATCCGCCCGACTACCCTCGAGGAAGTCAAGGAAATCCTTAGGAGCCTAAAGCCGAGAAAGGCTCCGGGATGTGACAAGATAGGAAACATCGCTCTCAAAAAGCTACCCAGGAAAGGAGTAGCGGCGCTAGTCAACATCGTAAACGCGATGTTAAGGTTACGGCATTTTCCAGCCAGGTGGAAAAAGGCCGACGTCATTATGATCCCTAAACCAGGGAAAGAACTAATTTTCCCGTCTTCTTACAGGCCCATCAGCCTCCTCCCAGCCATGAGCAAGGTTGCAGAACGGGTCATCTTGAAGAGGCTCACAGAAAAGACAGAAGAGCTGAATATCATCCCGGATGAACAGTTCGCGTACCGAACAGGACATTCCACCGAACTCCAAGTACTTCGCCTCACCGAGGAGATTACTAAGGGGTTCAACCAGCGGCAAGTCACCGCGGCGCTGTTCCTAGATGTTGCCAAAGCGTTCGACAGGGTCTGGCACGACGGCCTCCTAGCTAAAATGATGAGTATGGGTTACCCCATCGAACTCGTCAAACTAGTGAGGTCCTACCTGCACCGTAGACAGCTAAGGGTCAAAATCTCGGACCAACTCTCCACTTACAGGACCGTGGAGGCGGGAGTCCCGCAAGGTTCGGTGCTGTCACCGCACCTGTTCGCTATCTACACCTCAGACCTCCCCAGGACCGACCACACAGCCCTGGCCCTGTATGCAGACGACACAGCAATAATTGCCAGATCTTGGAAAGCCAGGAACGCAACCAGAAAACTCCAGGAAATGGCCACACTCCTGGAAGAATGGTGTACGAAGTGGAAAGTCGCCGTCAACGCCGACAAAAGCCAAGCCATACTCTTCAGACGAGTGCGGAAAGAAATTCCCACAGGACACGTCTCCATGAACGGTGAGGACATCCAATGGCACGACACCGTCAAATACCTTGGCGTGGTCATGGACAAAAGCCTAACGTGGAGACAGAACACGGACGCTATTACAGCCAAGGCGCGGCGCACAAGAGCCCTCATCTACCCGATGATGGGAAACGGTAGCCGTCTCAACCTGAGGAATAAGCTCACGCTTATCAAAACCCTCATCAGGCCGCAGCTGACGTACGCCTCGGTAGCGTGGGGTTACCAGGCAAAGTCCTACATGAAGAAAATCCAGGCAGTGGAAAACATCGCCCTCAGGACGGCGGTCGACGCACCATGGTACGTGAGAAACGCAGACCTGGACAGAGACCTGGAGTACACCACGGTCACTGAAGTCATCCGGGAACGAGCGAAGAAGCTGTACGCCCAAGCAGAGGAGCACGGGAACCCGCTAATCAGACAGGCCACTGATTACGACCCTGCCGACGCCCCGAGGCACAAACGGCCGAGGGTACAGCTTCTGGACAACGGGTGAGTATAACTTATATTTCCCGCTAACCGATCTGTTTCAGATACCCCAGGACGGACCACCACTACCAGAGACATGACGTTTTTCTACCCAAACCCAACCTCCTTGCGGGCGTCGGACAACATACCGTCCAACGCCCGTTGTTCTACCTGCTCCGTGGAGTCCGAAAGTGCTAAAAAAGCACTTAGGGTCTCCACACTCCCGAGCTACACAGCTCATATCCTTACCTTTCCGATGATCCGGGGTAGGACACACCTTTACTGTGTCCTACGTACCGGCAGTCAATCCTAGCCAAAACTTCCTAAAACCCAACTAGACCGATGACTACCCACGGGGGTGACAAGCTGGCGAAGAAAGAAAATATCAAGACAAGAAGAGCGCCAGAAGAGACCTCTGCCAGCGAGGTTGAAGAGCCAGGACAAGGGGAGGCCCGCAGAAAATACCACGACACATCTCGCATTTGCGGGCTGGGTCTGGTAGAAGTAAGCGGGCCCACCTATCACGAAGGCCGGTCCAGGTCTACAGAGATAATCTAGGAGCAAAGAGTAGTAGTCCTACTCGGCCCTAGTTATCGAGACCGTCATCAAGCCAATGGATATTGGCGCGAACAACCAGCGAATATTTCAGTAGCCGATCAATAGGCACGGGAGGTAGTAGTGTAAGATTCTCCGTCTCGCATCAATGGGCTCATTTAGCACTTTTTTTTTAAATTTCATTATCGGAAAAATCTTCAAATTCTGAGACCCTAAGCAAGAAACTAGAATTTTTTGAGACCCGTAAGTCGTCTAAAAAAACATAAACATGGACCGCACCCGTCTTGTCGAGTCTCGGCCGTGATGTCACTCAATAGTAACCCGCCAGTCGAAGCTGCTAGTTGCAGAGCGTTATTACTGTTTCACAATAATCACAATATTACAAATCGTTAACTAAAGCAGCGTGTATTGAAACCTATGCGTTTTTGTGAAGAATTTCGGATTATCAAGTATCTTCACCGATTTTTATTAACAATATATAATAGTGACAGTAAAAGGAACTATAAATATTGTATTCCTGAGTTTCAAAGCACTACGGTGAAAACACCTACTAAAACATTTATTACCGTTCCTAGAGATTTAAATATGCGAAGGAAATGGCAACAAACTATGGCAAGAGAGAAACGGCTTACTACTAAATCAACATACTTTGTTTGTGAAGACCATTTCAATGTAAGCATCCATATGTTAAATTATTTATTATTAAATACAGTATTTTTGAAATTTAAACGTAAAATATATTTTAAATACTAGCAATTTTTATAAGTCTTTTTCATTTTGGTTTAAAAATATATGACAAAGACGCTACTTCATATTTCAACACCGAGCTGCTATTATACAGGGTGTAACGCAAATATATTTTAAATAATTATTAAATTTTGATTGTAGGGGAAAATTGCAAATTTCATATGGGTTGTTTTATACACTGTTATTAAAACATACCCCTTAAGTTAATAATACCCCTTTTATTCAATTTTTTTTTAAATTCTTTAAGGCTAACGATGAGAAAAATCTAAAATACTATTTTATTTTAGCTCGAAAAAGACATGGAAAACTATATGTATTATAAATTAATGGACAATGTTCATATAAAAATGAGACCTGATGTCGTGCCACACATTTTTGATTGTCAAAAAAAACGAACATTAACACATACTTTAGAGGATGGCAGGTTATTTCTTAAAAGGCAGCGCCAAACCATTCTTGAGAAAATTAAGACTCCACGTTCTCAAGCGGAATGCATGACCGTTGATGTGTTACGCGACCGTTTACTATTGTGTGATGTTAGTTGCACCGCGCTTCAAATACGCTCTTTGCAAGTCGTATATTTCGAGAACCACTTATCGGATTCATCTGAAATATTGCCTAATTTTAAGTAATACTTTATCCACAAGAAGTAACAACTACTAAATAAAACTCATTAAACGAGCCCATTTACGCGAAGTTTTCTAAGTCCCAAAAAAGAAGGTAAATAAAATTCTAAAATCCAGGTGATTGAATTATTCTTGCTAAGGCGCGAAATATGTGGCCAAGTCAATCCATCGCGCATATATTTACCGCTGTTTATCTCACTTATAAATATTGGAAGGAAATAATGAAATTCTTCCTGTGTAGGCAATCAGCCAGAGCGACTCATCGGCAGCAGATGTGTCCACTCCAAAAACCGAACCCAGGGTATCGTTAACGTTATATACTTCAAAACACCAAAATTTTGGCAAAATCCGTACAACGTCATCGATCAGCCGCGCATCCATATGGCACCTACCCCCGTTTGTAAGTATTGTATTTAGTTGAATTCTCCCGTGTTGGCAGTCAAACAGAGCGACTCATCGGCAGTAGACGTGTCCACTCCGAGATCCGAACCCGGGTGTCAGATATCATTTTCGAACAGGAGGATTTTGGCCAAGTCCATACTACTTCATCGACCAGCAGCGCATCCATCTGACGTCTACTCTCACTCTGATAGTAAATTGTTGCATTTTCAGAAAAGGACTTGAGAAGCCCTGCAGAATTGATTCCATTCCGATCGCTCCACTGCAGCAGATGTGCCCGACCGTAACCACAGGAAGTAAGTTTCTGGAAGAGTAAGTAAACTGACGTACTAGCCACGTACTGTATATAAATTTGCCCTGTGTCATCGCTTACTCTGTGCTAACATTTTGCCGCATATTTTTGTGTTACTATTTTGCAGTCATCTGGTGCTACACTTCGTTGCGTATCTTGCCCTGCTCTCGGTATTTCGAAGCTGTAAAGTTTGGTGGAGGTAATCAATTAGTAAATCCGTAGATTTGTATATGGTAGGTTTAATTGAATATACTGATATTATTGAAAAATTCTGAGTTTTACTGTTTGTGTGAACGTCTAATTTTCCAAACCGACTCACTGGAGTATACTTTCTCCACTTGAGCTACTCAGCCTCGCGTACTAAGCTTGTGGGTAGTGTCTCCTATCACTTAAACTAGGACTGGCGTCTGAGCATAATCCGAAAACTCTTTCCGGAGTTCGAGTGTCAAAGAGTGACTCTTTTTCTCTATGTCACCGTTCGGGGTGGAGAAAAACGCGTCACAGCTTTGTTAGCAACGGTTTCCTAATATGGGTGTTCTTGATGAATGAAGCATTGTGACGACTGGGCAAAATTTGAGATACTATGGATTGCTAATGGTACATTTAGATTGGGCACAACTATCTGAATTTGTATCGAGATTTATCCATATACATGTATCAGAAAAGACTTTGTTTAAAAAACTTGTATATGCATATATGTCTGAGGTATTAAGGTACGTTTAGATTGGGCACAAGTATCTGGATTTGTATCGAGATTTATCCATACATCTATCAGAAAAGATTTTGTTTAAAAAACGTATGTGTCTGAAGTATGATAAAGTGACATTTAAAAAGAAGTTAAGTCAATATGCCTCACGAAATTGCGAACAATTTTCCGTTTTTAAGCGCATGGCTCTGTTATTACTTATAATCTAAGAAAGAAGCGTCAAAGACGCAGATGGTGGCAACGTACATCTCTGAAATCCAGAGAAAATCAATGGGCCTACAACATGTTAATTTCTGAATTAACGTTGGAGGATGGAACTTGTTTCAGGAACTAAGTATGTGCGAATGGGACTTGATAACTTCGAATATCTGTTGCAAAAAGTCGCACCACATATACTGAAAAAGATACAAATTTATTCGTATATATCGCCTCGAACTTTTACGTCTTTTCACAAACAATGGATTGATTTGCCTTTTCAATGAGTAACATGGTTTTTTTTTTCGTCCACGATGGCATTATTCATATGTTACGGCTTCCACAACCGACACAAATTATAAAAGTATGCGCAGATTTGTCATGTATATGAATTAATTCCATATACACAATGTGTGAGGGACAATCAGCGCATTATCACTGCGCACACAAAATGTGTGACAAGAAGTATGAGGATTTGTATCACGATGTTTTGAAAAGTGCGTGATTCCGTGCTAAAAAGAGCTCAAGCATGTATGACATCGGTGGACCGTACTTTGAGCACTCACGGATTAAAATACATTGATGTACTTAAAAAATACCCTGTATATATTTCTACTCAGCGCTAAAACAAATTCTGAAAAAATCTCGTTATTGACCTTAAATAAATATTTCTTGACTCTTTCAATTTTTGAGGATCGTGGCTATTAAGACTTGTTCTAGAAGTTCAAAGCTCACAGCATATAAAAATTTAGACAACTTAACTTTTCTCTGCGATTTTTAAAATATCTGAATTCCATTCAAAAGATAATTCTAAATTAAGATGGTAAGTCATGTCATTAGCCAAGTTTGTCTAGTATGAAAAGCGTAATTTCAAAAATAACTGAAAACGTTATACAAACAAAGTCCTCCATTGAGAATAAAGACCTGGCAGCAGCAAAGAACAAGGAGCGTTAAGTTCTGTAAGTGATGGCTTGAGAGACGAATGAAATAATGTATAAATTTTAACACAATTGCACAGAACCAGGGAAAGAACAATTTTGATGCAAATATTAAGTAAGAATGTCATATATATTTATATCTTACTGTTTCGTTTTTACGTAATTTATTTCTAATATTCTAGCCTGATAAAAAATTACTGTTTAGAATAGAGTTATTAAAATATTTGTTCGATATAGTATTTTCTATGCCAGAGTCACTTCATTCATGTTTATTATCGCGAATTTTTTCCCACATATTGTTCAATACAATAGAAAGTCTGGACAAGTTATTTTGGACTTATTGACAAACTTTAAAATGCCAATTTCTCTCTTTGTGTACTAAACGTACTCTTTCATTGAGTATAAAGTGGTTTGAAAGAGTTTTAACGATTCAATCAAGTAAATTATATTGGGTGAACAAACCTTAGATTGTGCCTTATGAACTTTTATATGGAAGAACAAATGAATGCCGGGAAATCATGCGGTCTGTGACCTCGAAAATGCAGCCTGAGAAACCAGTAACTTACTTTAATCAGAATAACATTTTACGAACATTAAGTGATATTTATTTTATTGGAAGGAGTTATTTAGAATGACAATTTTGTAGCATCAACCGAGTTTGTAAACAGTAGAAAGATTCGAAACACATGAAGCAACTTCGTCTAGACAAATCGTCATTTGAGTGGGCGCAATTCTTCGTTATCACACATTGACGTGCCTAGAAAGACGAACACAGACATCAACAATAACGTAAATTGAAAACCTACCATCTCATTAGTCCTGAAGATTTTAGAAACGAGATACGGAGCAATGCTTGATTTTGTAGTTATTTTCTAATAAATGGCGGAGGTTCCGGTGTTTTTTAAAAAATCGTTAAAAATATCTCGACCTCTATCCTCCCGTAAAAGGCGTACATTTTAAAAATATTTTGAAATGTACAGACTACAGCGGAGCATCTTCGAGGTCTTTTTTTAATGGAACACCCTATATATTTTTACATTTATGAACTCAGAGTAAAATTAACTTTCCAACGACCTCCAGATTTTTTGTTTTTGACGTGGCGTTGCCAAGTTATTGGTTATGAAAATTTTAGCCGGAACGAGATTTAACAAATTAATTCGCTGTGTGTGTGTACTGCTATTAATTAAGAAGATTTATTTTGCAATTAAGTAGATGAGGGATGTACTACAAGGACACAACCAACAAACGTTCATTATAAACAGGGTGTATTTTATACTAGAACTAATTCAGGACATTTCAAAGTGAATTTTCTCAATTTTCTTCAAATGGAACACTCTGTATAATATTGTATTTTTGAATTGGCACGTTAATTGTCTACGATTTTTGTTTTTGATATTTTTTTTTTTTTCATTAAAAACCGTTAAATTATTTCGATTTCGAACAGGAAAGTCCACCGAAACAGCCTGTTTTAATTTTTTAGAATATGTGTATGAATCGCTTGATACTGATAAATATGTTGTATCATTTGACGTAATCGATAGTAAACTGTTCTATACAGTATTGGTATAAGGAGAACAATACTGACATGGTTTTTGTCTTATATGGAAAACAGAAAGTTTAAAGTAAAAATAAATGAATGCGAATCTGAAATTCATGATCTTGTTATTGGAGTTCCACAAGGGTCTGTGCTGGGGCGTTACTTTTTTTATTATATATCAGCAATATGCCTGAAAATATAACTTCAGGCCATGTGACAATATTTATTGATGATATAACGGTTACTTTGGTAGCATAGACTCTTGAGGAGCTCCAAGAACTCGTTGACAAGACAATTGAGGAAGTTAGTACATGGGCCTAACGAGATAAACTTATATTAAATGATAGTAAAACTGTGTTCATGAACTTTACGTTACAGAGGCCTCTGCCAGTTATCTGTTCAAATATGACAATGTTATGTATTGTTATCAATGAATACAAAATTCCTAGGTACTTATGTCGATTACCATCTACTTTGGGATGTGCATATAAAACATGTGTGTGGAAAACTAAACAAAGCATTCTTTGCCATACTGCAAATAAAAGACAGCTTAGACCGTACAAGTCTCTTAAATATCTATTATGCAATGGCATACACACATATATCATATAATATGATATGTTGGGGTAGTGCCAGAGATAGGGAAAGGGTATTTATATGCCAGAAAAGAGAATAATTCGATTAATATACAAATAAAATTCGACGCCTTGTATATTTATATATAAATGTCTAAGCTTTGTAAAAAAATATATGTATCTGTTTATAAAACGAAATCAATATCATAAATATGATAAGAGAAATGGAGAACTATTAAGTGTACCAAAACATCGTACAACTAATTATAAACACTCTCCAAAGTACAACTGTATTATCTTATATAAGAGCTTACCATCAGATATAAGAAATATTACCAACTATATAAAATATAAATGCGCTGTGAAAGAACTACTTGTGAAGGGGGGCTTTTACAGTAGTGAATTTTTAAATAGAGAACCTTAAGGTTGTATATATAATCGCTAATTGTATAGGACATATTATTCGTATTTGTATTGGATATTTTACTCATGTTTGTCGTATGCTGTATAATGTGCTAATTGATATAGATATTTTTTATTTGTATATATATACATAAAAATAACTTTGAATTTTTAAAATAGTGCCAATTTTTGTATTACCTAATACATTATTTTTTGTCTATTATTTATGTCAACTTTTTTGTAATATTAAACGATTATTTACAAATTTTCAAGATAGACTCAAATGTGATTTAATTAAACTGTGAAAAAATACAACTGAGGCAACCAAGACGCAACCAGAAAAAAATTTAATACTGCTTTCAATTATTCTCACTGTATGTCAAAATCATGGCTACTAGATCAGTTCGAAAGGAAAAGTATTAAAATTGAACGATTTTTAATGAAAAAGTAAAAATATCTCTGGAAATATCGATTTTAGGTATACGATATTATTCACAAAAATCATAGAGAATTAACGTGCCAATTCAAAAATAAAATACTATACAGTGTTCCATTTGAAAAAATTGAGAAAATTCACTTTGAAATGTCCTGAACTAGCGCTAGTATAAAATACACCCTGTATAATTATAATCGATATTTGTTGGTTGTGTCCTTGTAGTACATCCCTTGTCTACTTAATTACAAAATAAATCTCCTTAATTAATAGTAATACACACACACACAACGATTTAATTTGTTAAATCTCGTTCCGACCAAAATTTTCATAACGAATAACTATTGGAACACACCCTGTATGTGTTCCTGATGAATCCATTGTGTCGATTGGGCAAAATATCAGATCCTATGGAGTGCTAAAGTGTTATGAAAAGTGCGTGATTCCGTGTTAAAAAGAGCTCAAGCATGTATGACAGCGGTGCACTGTATTTTGAGCACTCACGGATTAAAATATATGGATCCATTTAAAAAATATCACGTATATATTTTTACTGAGCGCTGAAACAAAGTCTGAAAAAATCTGATTATTGGCATTAACAAATAGGCGAGGAAATATAACACAAAAATAGCCTCAACCTCAAATTTTTTTTGCAGTAAGTCGGATTGAGATGGGGTTTTTGCATTCGCTTCATTAACTCTTCTAGAAACTTTGTGCCATATTTTGGTGTTGTACTTTTTTGAATTTTGCATCGAAAAGTGCATTTTTATAATTGCATCTTTTCAAAAGTGATGAAGAACAAATTCATATCTTCCACAAAAAACACCCGAATTATACGAATTTAAGTACCCGGGTTTTTTTTGAGTCGCTGGACCTGAATATGATGTCCAAATGAGCCCCCTGTGCACCTGGAGGTCAGGACGGCACCAGGAACGTCATCACCTGGAGTTCCCTGTAAAATCATGGAAAATCGATCGAAACTTGCTACCCGGGGGTTTTTCGGGTCGCTCGTCCCGAATCTGACATTGGTAACCTCCCCCGAAGGACCTGATGCGCGTGATTTGACTAATAACGTCATCTCCTGGAGTTTTACTGAAACTACTTATCAAATCGATCGAAACTCGTTACCCGGGGGTTTTTCGGGTCGCTCGTCACGAATTCGACAGCGGCAACTTCCTCCGGAGGACATGGTGCGCACGGCCTGGATAATAACGTCATCTCCTGGAGTTTTACTGAAATTCTATGAAACCGTGCACGTATTTTTCTTAATTTATAACGTCCAGTTATTTGACTTTTGTATTTATTTGTCAAAAAAGTTCATGAACGGGCAGATACATGTTCTCTTATTAATTTTATCTTCTAGAATAATGGATACCGAGGACTATGTGATGTGTAAATACATTGATGGTTGAGAGAACCTTTCTACAGATAATAAATTAATCCCTGTGCTAAAGAAGGGAATTGAGAATATAATAATATAATATTTGTAAAAAGAAATATAAAGTTTAGATATTTTTGAAATTGTGCCTGCATATATTTGTACCCATACCTTTCTTTTCCCCATACCTCGAATAGTATTCTATTCCAACTCTGGCGATAAAGTAAGTTCATCGAAAAAGAGAGGACATGCCCATTTTCTATAAGTTTTGAATAAGAAGAATGATAATTATTAGTTATTACTTGGAACTTTCTTACTTTAAAAGAGGTTGCCGATGTGAAATTCGAAACGAGCGACCCGAAAAACCCCCGGGTAACGAGTTTCGATTGATTTGATAACTAATTTCAGAAAACTCCGGGACATGACGTTATTAGCCAGGTCACGCGCACCAGGTCCTCCGGTGCCGATGTCAGATTCGGGACGAGCGGCCCAAAAAAACCCCTGGGTAACGAGTTTCGATCGATTTGATAAGTAATTTCAGTAAAATCCCAGGAGATGACGTTATTAGCCAGGTCACGCACCAAGTCCTCCGGGGATGGTTGCCGATGTCAGATTCGGAACGAGCGACCTGAAAAACCTCCGGGTAACGAGTTTCGATCGATTTGATAAGTAATTTCAGTAAAACTCCAGGAGATGACGTTATTAGCCAGGTCACGCGCACCAGGTCCTCCGGGGGAGGTTGCCGATGTCAGCTTCGGGATGAGCGGCCCAAAAAACCCCCAGGTAACGAGTTTCGATCAATTTGATAAGTAATTTCAGTAAAACTCCAGATGACGTTATTAGCCAGGTCACGCGCACCAGGCCCTCCGGGTGAGGTTGCCGATGTCAGATTCGGGACGAGCGACCCGAAAAACCCCCGGGTACTGAAATTAGTATGATTCGGGTGTTTTTTCTTCATCACTTGAAAAGATGCACTTCAATTTAACTTTTCTCTGTGATTTTTAAAATATCTAAATTCCATTCAGAAGATAGTTCTAAATTAATTATGATGTTAGGTCATTAGCTAAGTTTGCCCAATATGAAAATCGTAACTTCAAAAATCACTGAAAAACGTATACAAATAATAGTCCCCCATTGAGAATAAAGACCTGGCAGCAAATAACAAGAAGCGTTAAGTTCTATAAACCATGGTATGAGGGACGAATGTACATTTTAACACAATTTTACAGAACCAGGGAAAGGATAATTTTGATGCAAATATTATGGAAGAACGTCATTTATTTGTATCTTACTGTTTTGTTTTTACGTAATTTATTTCTAGTATTCTAGACTGATACAAAATATTTTTTTAACATAGAATTATTAAAATATTTGTTCAATGTAGTGTATTCTATGCCAAGTCACTTCATTCATGTTTATTATCGCGAATTCTTTCCCACATATTGTTCAATACAATTATTATTTTGAACTTTAATTTAATAAAGCCATCTTATTGGCAACCTCTAAAATGCCAATTTCTCTCTTTGTGTGTTAAACGTATTCTTTCATTAAGTATAAAGTGGCTTGAAAGAGTTTTAGCGATTCAATCAAGTAAATTATATTGGGTCAACAACCTTAGATTGTGCCTTATAAACTTTTATATGGAAGAATAAATAAATGCCGGGAAATCATGCGGTCTCTGACCTGGAAAATGCAGCCTGAAAAACCAGTAAAGGTCTGTTTCTGAAACGTAAAATAAAGTTATCTATTAATAAATGTCATAGTAACAATTGTTGTCACAATTGTAACATGACAGTAAACGAATAATTAACTCTATTTAACGTTTCAGAAACTGGCCATTAGTAAGTTACTTTAATCAAAATAAAGTTTTACGAACATTACGTGATATTTATTTTATTGGAAGGAGTTATTTAGAATGACAATTTTGTAGCATCAACCGAGTTTGTAAACAGTAGAAATATTCGAAACACATGAAGCAGGAACTTCATCTAGACAAATTGCTACGTCAAATTTCAAAATTACAATCTGACGTAACTAGTTGGTCGTCGTCTGTTGACTAACGGTATTTGCCGGCCGACTGACAGTGGAGATGGTCGGGGTTCTAAATGACTTTGATGTATCAGGGCGCCAAGTAAATTTTTTTTCACTCCAAATACCAGGTCAAGTACAATGTAACCTTAAATTTACTAAATAAATTACTTAGCGAGACGATAATGAAAAATTCAAATTCAGTTTTATCTTTTAATAACAATAAACGAAGTAACTTTATAACATTCAACAGTACAATAACGTAGAGTATGGTATGACAGACAAATTCAACACTAAAAAAAAATGTATCTAACTGGGTATACGCGTCTTACGTAAGTGCTTAACCCCCAACAATTATCATGGATGTTTTAATTAATTGACAGAATATTTTCATAAAATGTTTAGCAAAATTAGCAGTGGTGAAATATTTTTTTAAAGCAAAATATACAATATATTTTTAAAAAAATCAATATATATATGGTACAAGAAGGATACAACTTTGCAGGCAGCAGAGCTTCAGCTTCGGCTCAATTTTCAGGAATGGGCAACTTCCAGCCTATCAATTAACCAAAAAAAATGGATGGCTCCTCCACAAAAAAGAAATTCCAGTCCAGCAAGGAGAAGTAACATAAGTACGTGTAGACCAGTGGAAAAAAGTTATTCGTTCGTATCAGGAGAGACAAAAAAAAACGTAGGAAAAACTACGAAATCCTAGGCGAAACCGTAGGTGGAAAAAAAGAACCCTCGTTTCGGAGGGTTTTCTTAGAGAAATGTTGTTGACCTTGGATGTCCTTGGCCTCATGTAAATTTGGCAAAAATGGCTTTTACGTATAGATCCTTCCAATGAAGACAATCGATTTCCAATACCATAAAAATATGCACTCATTCAAACATAAATGGAAAATCGAAAATATAACGTTGCGAAAATATCCCAAAATGGTGAAATTACTTGTTTCAAAAATCGCAACGAGCACGTAAAAATACCACTTAATAAATTGCCAAGCGTTCGAGCAAACTACATGTGAAAAGTGACAGACTACCGGAAGACAAAACCTAAGCCAAAAACTATTGCGAAGAAATAAATCTGTGTTACCGATCGCCAATAGGTCATAGGAATCTGCCTATAAACTAATTAAAAGTTATTGGTTGCCTAGCTTAAGAATTACAGAAATAGAGAGCCTAAGTATATGCAACACGCTACACAACAAAATGTATAATGTCATGTCTGCACCTAAGTACAACAGATTCCTTACAATTGCGAATTCATATAGACAACTAAATAATAAATATTACGCGTGACGACGGATAACACGAATTCGTTAGACATTAAATGTAAGAGATAAAGCAATGATTTAGAGATTTTTTTTTAAATAATGTATAAATGTTAAATTGAACTGTAACAAAATCGTCATTTGACTGGTCGCAATTCTTCGTTATCACACGTTGACGTGCTTGGAAAGACGAACACAGACATCAACAACATAGATTGAAAACCCACCACCTCATTAGTCCTGAATATTGTAGAAACGTTGACTTGGCTAATTATATACCTATCTAAGTGTGCTTGATTAATTAGAAATGATAAAAACAGAGAAACGCAGTACACACGAAGAGCCAGGAATTGCGCATAAGTACTCCTCCTATTATTTCGGATTAAATCAATACTACAAAGAAAGAAATTTCCAATTTATTGGCAATCGTGTATTTATTTTACATTCAATATAATTTATATACATTATTCCATCTGCTTGTCATTCATTATTATTATATATAAAACTAGCTTTTTTGTTAAGCATTTTATATATTATAATTAGTTATAATATGTCGTAAACATCTGTCAATATATTACTATATAGTTAGCAACTGTTTATTGTTAAATACGCACCTAATTTTATTTTATTTCACAACCAGTGTGTTTACTAGTCATCCTATAAATAACTCTATCCTCCGTATTCCGTGATCTTGCCGACCGGCCTCTACAGACCTTGCAACATATGCAAATCCCGAGCATGCCGCATGTCACGAAATACTCGCAACGTTTTTTCAAAGACAGCTCCCATATACACATCACACTCAGAAGTATTTTCAATACTAAAAAATAGCAAGAGCAATGATGTATTTTGTATTTAGTTATTGTCTAATAAATGGTGGAGGTTCCGGTGTTTCTTTACAATCATTAAAAATATCTCATCCTCTTATCCTCCCTACCGCTCTGCTGTGTGGTCATGATATAGTCCATTAACACACAACTTAAGTGAGAGCTTTCTTTCTAAAATCAATTAATACTCCAGTCAGTATGTCATTTGACCTTGCAAGCCCGACGCCGAATTGTCGGAAAGTGAGGTTCACCCGCCATATTGAAATAAATGTCGCCGGCGGTTTTATTTGAATAGCTCAGCAACTGTGCAAGCTATAGATATATTCAAATGATTTCGTCTAGATTTATTTTATATATTATTATGTCGGGTATTTTATCTCTTAAGCAGTGTAATAATTATATTTAACGTAAAATATAGTTGAAATCACGAATGTTGTCGTTTACGTCATCAATTTATGTACGTTGAGCATTCTGTCAGTCCTGTGTCAACTCAGTAGCGTGTGGTGGATAAAAGACTGAATGCAGTAGCCAGAGACATGGTGGTGAAATTAAACAAGGTTTAATGAGGAAAAACGTAACGGATGTTCCCTTTTACCTTTGCAAAAAATCCATGAGGTGAATTGTAAACTTAAATGCGGCAACGGATGTTAAAATTCATTTTATCGCATGCTATTATTATCCAGATATTTCCATGACAAAATACTTTTTTTTTTCTTATACATTTATTTAACGTCGGCATATTTCCGCTACTGAGGCCTAACACCGACGCCTGTAGACGAGCTACCCCCAAGCAGGAATTTTGCCGAACCTCTTCCCTTAAGAAGAGTAGGGATCTTTTACTTGCCTAACATTTAATAGACAAGGGACCGACGGCTTTACATCCCCTCCGAAGGATGGTATATCTCCTATACAACCCTCGCCTAAGGTTGTATAGCTTCCGCGCATACACTGATATACAAGCCGCTGGAAGATGTGTGAGGCGAGGGCGCGGTTTCCGTTGGAAGACAAAATACTTGTCTTCTACATACGTTGATACACCCATGCGCATCATTCTGCGAGACCTTGAGATGATTTTATTAGGAAATTAAAGGATGATGACATGAACGACAACATTCAGGAATTGAACTTTATGTACCATGTTACCAGTGGCGTGCAAATAAATGGCATTAACATGCTTTTTGATATATTTTAAAAATGTATATACGATCCTTAAAATTTTAATCTCCACGTATATAAGTTTCGAATTGCCCTTTATATAAGACGCAAAGAAAATTTAAGACGTGTGAAAATTCAAAAGTTAATAGTTACACCCCTACATTTATCTCGTATGTTGCCAGTGTAATTGCCCAAAAAGTATTGTAACAAAAATGAGTGATCGGGACATGATCAGTAGGACGCGTCGCATTGGCAGATGAAAAGCATAACGGCCATCGAGTTGGAAATAATTTTATAAACATGCCTCCAGCTGCACATGATCACTATATTTGTTTAGCAAACAGTTTTGTAAATATTTGTATATATAACCTTTAGTTTAGCATTCTTTTTAATTTTTCGGGCTACCAAATTTTTGGAATTTATTCTTGAGTAATATATTTCTATCATGTGGACCTAACCTGCGAAACAATCACATGGCTATCTGCAACGCCTCAAACAATATGTAGAAGATTTTGTGACATCTACGACATATTGAAATTTCGCTTTATCTACCTGAGTTCTTATTGTCAGATCAATGTGAACTGCTTTACTTTTTTTAGATTTTGATTTCCGTAACACACTTTTTGCCGCCTTAATCCCCCATCTATTATTAAGGTTGACATATTCAAAGTAGATCATCATGGTAAACCTATAGAAGTACTGGAATACAACGGTTGGGATCTTAAAAAGTGGAATTATGAATTTTTATTTAATATTATCACTTGTTTGCACAATTATTAGACTTAAATTGCATTCAGACTGAGTATAATTTTGAGAAATTACTTCATTTATGTTAACAATTGCTATCTACGTCTGATAGAAAATATTATATATTATGTAAACACATTAATATATTTCTAACTACTTCATTACATTAATGTATGTATCTGTGTGTTTATATTTAACTAAATATGAGACTTAATTATTTTTTAGTAGTAATAAGTAGGGGTAGTAGGTAGTAATAAATCGAAGCCATGCGTCAATACGGAGACAGTCCCTCAAGGTTCTGTACTGGGACCACTACTTCTCCTTGTTTATGTAAACGACGTCCAGTATCACCCCTAGTGCTTATTTTTCCTGTTTGCTGATGATACAACTGTTATATCAAAGAGTAAGCATATAAATAACTTGTTACCAAATGTTCACGGTACATAATCGTTTTTAGCGAATAAGTTGATCTCAAATACATCTAAATCTGAGAATATGGATACTTTCACTTCACCAACTCAATGCCAACATGAAAAATGACAGAGTTAATTGCGTAAAGTTCCTAGGAGTTTACTTGAATAATAAATTGAGGAAACCACACAAACTTCGTTTGCAAGAATTTTTCCAGTAATATATACTTGTTACGTAATCTAGCAATCCGTCTTCGGTATACAAAGGAGAGCAATAAGTATTGTAGCATGGCTAAATTACAGAGATGATCGTAAAAATGCTTTTAAAAAACCAAAGGTGCTGTAACACTGCCTTGCAATCTATATACTTGAATGTCCCCGTCATATTAAAACTAATATTAATATATACACTTCACACTCTTGCATACCTATGCATACCTATTCCACCAGAACTGATGAAAATATTAATCTTGACTTTTTATGACTTTGTAAAACTTGAAATGGAACTAGACATTACACTATCAAACTTTATATATTACCTGCAGAGATTAGAAATCGGGACGAAAATAGTTTTAAGGCAACCTTTAAGAGATTTTTATTAGACAATGCATTTTACATTATAAATGAATTTTTAAACGCGGATTTTAACTTTCAAATTATAATTGTGCATTTTTCTTTATCCTGTTTGCCATTTTTGTTTTTTTTTTATCCAGTTCGTCATTTATAGAATAGGAGAGGTTATATCGATTTGACTTTATTAACACGAAACGGGTATAATAGTAATTTGAATGATATTGTTGATGATTAAATTTAGGAATCTGAAAATTATTATACAATAAAATAAATATATCCTAAAAATCTTTTAAAGTAAATAAATACAAGTAAGGCACACCTCCATTACATCAGCTCTAGAGTTTGTGTACAACCATAACATTAGAAATAACGTCAAATATCTTATTGCATATTTACAATTTCATTTTTTACTACTTCTTTTTAGTTTTAGTCTGTTTAAAAGTATATTGTTAATTTATTATGAGTATATTTAAGACATAAACTTATATTTAAATGTGCTTGTTAGATTGTATAGATCAAAATGACACATACTGGTGGAATACCGAAATCAGTTTTGCCAAAAGACTATATAGTCTGGGCAATCTACAATAAACACGGAGCAGAAGAATTTTTAGTTATACTATAGCGTTTAATAACCGATATTTCGAAAACGAGCACTTAAATCGAAACATGCCTTATAATATTGTAGACTATACTCTTAAAGGATATAACTTTTATAATCTTTAAATGTGAAAATGAAAATAAATAAATGTAAAACAATCCAGATCTATTTACATCCCGGCAGTCGAACGTAGATCTCTCTCCCTTACGTTCCTCGTCCCGTGTGCACGACATTCTGAAGGGAGACGGATTTTAAATTTTACAACTACATTAACTTTCGTCTCATTGTTTTTTTCTAAAAGTATCATTGCAAATGAAATAATAAAACATACAGGCGTTTTAATGGATTACAAAAGTGATTTTTATGTATTTAATGTCACAAAAAGTTTTCTCTGCGTTATAACTGCACCTAGGACATCATCGAATGGTACAATTTTATGGTAATAATCCTAATAACACATTGGCCCTGTTTCTGTAAAATTGTAACAAGCTTTATAATAAGTCTAAGTTTAAAGCCAACGTCCAATTTGTCATTTATTCAACACAAAACGGAAGTGTTATTTTATCGACACATCACCAAATAACTGACTCGAGCATTAAGCACGTCAGACACATATTCGTTTTATCGGTCGAGAGCCTCAGAATCCCAAACATCTAAATGGAGTACATAAAATAATAGGAAGGACATAAATCAATCGGAGTTGCTCTTCAAATATGAGATATCGATGAGTGCGATGCGTCATCGGAGCACTGAACTCCTATTTCTGTCCAAATTGTTCAGAATCACATCGATTCGAGCACGTGTTACGACGAGGGAGAAACTGATTTTGGACATGAATTATTGTTTGTCTCGTAATTAAATTTGATTGTTTTTTTATCATACAGTTTATAGTGATATTAAATCGTTTCTTAATTGGATATACATTTCTTTCTACCAAAACAAACTATTTATAATTGTCTTAGCACATTATTAATGGGCTAAATTTTCCATCAATTTCAATACTATTACTTACTGATAACCCACACCACAATGAGTGTGAAGGTTAAGCTAACACCAAGCCCTCATATACAAGGTTTGTAATAGCTAGAAATAGACAAACGCGTGATGGTAAACAATTGAAATTTTAGGGTAGTTTCAGAGATACAGATTAATGAATATATGGAGAATAATATAAACATATCTGTTTATTTTATACATTATGGTATATATTTTTGGTAAAAGGTACAATATGAGGGAAAACACTATACATTGGTTTTCTTCTCGCTCTCCCTCGGGATAAATTACCGCGAAACATTGTTGACGTTAGTAACTTCTTCATCCCTTGGGAGTCCCTAACAATATCCCTTATTATCCCTTATTAAATATAGTACACATTTTCATTTATTTTGTGGCAGCTCGAAAATTTATTTTAGTAAAATTTCCTTAATATTATCTAAGAAAATATGACCGACTTTTTAACCTCCCTTAAGTACGGCATAAAACTACTAATATATTTTATTACTTTCACCAAATCAAATTGTAGATTGCCCCGGCTATTAAACGTTGTAGCTTTTGTTTTCTCCATAAATGCACGATATTTTAGTTAACAAAATTGGGAGGAACATATGTATATTAGTGTTTAGTTGGATTCTAAGGGTGAACTATATCTTAAAGATAAATGATGGATGATCGAGGGTTATTCAGTGAACGGGAGTTACACCTCAGGATTTGTACTTGAAAATGAAAAGAGTATTTCGTTCCACAAAAGCGGTTCTTCCTCAGCATTTACTATACGTAAATTTATTTCTTTTTATTTATTTAAGACCAATATGACTTAGGTCAAGTAAATCTGTAGTAGAAGTTCAAAAGATTTTATTTTTAATTCTGTAAAGAGAACATGTTACAATTTGGCTATTTCTCAGAGCAGTAATTATAACCATTACTCACTCTAATAATTTGATATTTATAGCTAATACATAATTACCACATAATTGCAAGTTAAAATATTTATGAGAATATTGACGGATTCATAACAATTTAAGTAATATTAAAAATACATAAAGATGATTTAGTGTGTTAATATATGTCGGATATTTTCTTGGATTTCTGCTGTTAGAGCCTATTGTCTATAATTTAACGGATAATTTTAAAATGCTGATAAGACTATTACAGACTATTATAAGACATTTTAACCAATACGAGTAAACAATTCAAATGAATAATACAATTTAGTACCAGAAAGAGAACTGTCTGCTATGGTATGGTCTCATAAGTACTTTAGGTATTATATTTCCGGTGAAAATTTCTTAAACAGACGTATGAGGTGAATAACTTCTTACCATTTATTTATTAACATTTCTTCCTTTACTTCAGTATTTTTGGAGTTTCGTTCCTCAAAAATGTCAAATGGAGAAAAGAACTGCTTTTATAGAACCCGTTTGCAACTTTTCATTTTCTAGCGGTAGCAAGATAGCAAGAGAAAAAAACGCCTTGCATAATTTTATTGTTGACTTGACTAATTTTGAAAAATTTGGTACATTAACATATGTAATAATGAATATTAAAAGTATACTCGCATTCTGTTACTTTTATTATGTCAAGTAGACACCACCACGCAATGACTGTTTTTTTCGCATTAAGTTCTCCATAAGAATTCCTGGGATTTACCATATCACTGTTATGTACAAAATGTCCATATTTCACCATTCACCACAGAAATGTAAGAAGTTATGAGTTAGTCTAAAATTTCAATTGCAATTTTATTAATTCGCTGGGAGTCAACTGCTCTATTTTTAGGTATTCTTACATTTAAATTGAAAATATTGATAGTTCTATTTGATAACCTCACAAATTAATGGTTTGCCAGAAAAGAATATCAGCAAATTTTGTTCATTAAACATGTCAGACTCAATAAAATTATATGTATAAAATCAATGTTAGTTTAAACAGATCATATAAAATCAATAACATGATTAAAAAATGTGTTTTGGTTAACTGCTAGAAGACAAGTATTACGTTATAATTTCACTACTAATAGATGTATATTGTCTTCTTATAGAAATTATCGAATATCAAAAATTTAAATAAAAATATGTAACTTCTTCATCAAATGTAAACTGGCACGAATTAAATATGACAACTTCCTCACTTAACACCAAATCGGGTAATAATGAGAGATTCTGAGATTGATGGTTCACTTGATTCGGGTTTTCTACAGTAACTTGATTAGTTTGATGACAAACAACCTATACAAACGCTTGAGTTGTTACATTAAACATTATTGTTCCTTCAGTGCCGTATAAATTCTGTCGATTCGTCTTATTTCTTGCTGAAAATTTGTTGTTTATTCAGTCAATACAATCATTTACATATTTTTTAATATCAGTTATTACATGCAATATAATTGTATACTGACAACCAATGTTTACTAATATATTAAATCACAATAGACGTTATCTTAAAATTTATGTTAATATATAGCCATTTACTAAACTACATAACTTTCCGAATTTCAGTGGTGAGCAAAAACTCGGACAATCGTGTACAGTTATAGATTAATACACAATGAAATTACAAATTGCTTACCGCCCTGTTCATCCAGCATGACCAGGGTCTTCATACCAACTTCGTGGCTCTACAAACATCAAAATGGTTAGCCTGGTACCAAATTGCACCCTTCACCAATTCTAAGGTCATTAAAAACCCTTCCCCCAGGTCCAATATAAGGCAACTAGTTAGTCCACCAAACCAAAAAACCACCAAGGTTAAATGAAAAACCAAATAAAAAAAGGTTAAAATTTACAGCATTAAATGTTGTAGTCTTCAATTTCTTTTAGTTTTTTATAATCGTTCTGATTGTAAATTAATTATAACTTAAATTTCGAAAATAATATAAAATCGGCATGTTTTAAATGTTTATAATTTCATCATTTAAAAGCGGAAATTAAACAAAAAGCCTTTTGTGAAACTGACCATTTTTAAATAATTATTGGGCGAAGATAAAGTTTAATTATTTCGAAATATTGAAATATTTAATATGGTCTTTGGGACTTAAGAAGAACGGATAAACGTAAACTTTTAGGTAGAATATGAATCTGAAATTAATTTTTAAAGTGCATAGATTCTAAAAAAAAATTCTTCATCGACCTTGAATTTCGGTTTCTTCCAGTCTCGTAATCACGCCGTAAAGGTTTTGAAAGTGAATACACAAACTACAGCATTGTAAAAGGTTTTATTTTTCATAACAAATAATGAATTAATGGAGGTGTTTCGACAAATATTCTGTTTTCCATGAACAGCTATTATGCGATGCATAAAGGGTTGCATTTTACATTAAACTATGAAGACAAGAACGAAAGAAGACGAAATCAAACTAATTTACGTTGATGGAAAATGCATAAGCTGAAAATTTCATTTTTAACTATGCGTTTGCTTTAAGAACTATTTTCAGATTCATATTCTCCATCTTCTAAATGTACAAATTGGCGTTTTTGGACAAAAATAAAATAAATAAAAATAAAAATTTTAAAAAATACACAAATTATCTTAAGCCCATGTTTTTAGAATCGATGAGACATGTTTTCTAAATTAAGATTTTAACTTCAACAGGCTCTGCAATTAATGTTTTTGTTCTGTAGGATGTATAGAAAACTGATGGTAGTAGTAGCACTCAATTCTTAAAGAAATGTGATGGTATTTTATTGTATACTGACTAAAAGATTATTTTCTTTCCACAAGTAAACTGCACATTTCATCATAAAAATATGTGCCATGATATTATTTATTCTAATTCCACCATGGTACACAGTAAATAAAAAATTAACAGTTTGAAAATATTGAATGATGGCTACTGATTTAGATTAACAGATTTGTAACTGTTAAAAATTTGACTATAATAAAAATTGCACAAAGAATATAATAAAGAATTTCAAATATAAAAGCCACCTAACTATTTTTTGAAATTGAATAGGTGGCGTCAAATGTCACGTTTCAGTAAAAAACATCGTATTTGTACGTAAATATGCAATAAAACAAAGACTACAACAATATAAGAATTAACAGCTCCCAGCAACACCAACCATCGAGTTAAGTCGTTGTAACACTTTTAGAGCTTACCGCCTTGGTGATGGAGCATCTCCATAGTCGTCGCGCCCACATCGGTACTCTACAACAGCAGAGTGCAGATAGCAACTCACACAACAACAAAAACAACATAGAAACAACAAACAGCAATACTACTTATTACGTTTTATATACAACTGCTCTAGCACTAACCACTAAATAAAAATGAAACTCGTCTGTTGCAGCTGTAAATTATTTTCAATCATTTTATATATAAATACATCAGTCATAAAAAAAAGTCATCAATAGATATTCATATGACATGCTTATGAATGGCACAGAAAAAATATTATAACTACCGTAAGTGCTTGAAATCAAACTAACAAAATACTGATCAAGTACAACAGAAAAAGAATAACTTTCTCTAGTTCTCTTCCACAATATATTTAGCTGTTACAAGTAAGGATCATAATAGCAAAAATCTTTTCAGTCAATTCAATATGAATGGTGTATGTTTCACTAAAAGTATGAAATTAAATAAAATCAATCAATCAACATCGGTCACAGTTATTACAGGACTATAGAGAATACAAAAGTGATGCATCTACTAATTTTAGAACTTACCACCGACTCTTTCAATAATGAATGAATAAATTGTTACTATATTAGACAGTTTTCAATATTCCTTAAGAATTTACTCAGACAAATTGGAAAAATTACTGCGTAAACTGTAGTGTTCTAAATATACACAATGATGACGTCAATGAAACAATTTCTACCAAAAATATACTTGTCTATTATTTATGTTTACGTAAATAAATGAACTATTGTTATGAGTGAGATGCTTCATTGCAACATGCCACCGCAGACACAAATTGATTTTGTTTCCAGCTGCTTTTTAAATATACATATCAACCAATAATAATTTGACCTCTCTCCTTGGAACAGTAAATTTTTCTTTTAAATTTAAAAGTTTTTGAGAAAATGTGGACAATTGTAAAAAATATTATAAATAATTACAAGATTTATGATGAAATCGGTAAACACTCTTAGAACAATAACACTTAAATATGTAAATAAAGTACCTTATTATTATTTAGCTTAGTTAGTGCTGAGCGTTATAAATGATAATATAAACAAGTAGGTGACATGAAGCAGAAAAATACGGTGCTTATATACAGGTATCGAGAAAGTATTCAGATGGGACAACTTAGACAAGAACAACAAAAGCTAGAGACATACTAAGCGAAGCTTCTGCATGCAATAGTGTTTAAATGCTAGTGTCAAACTGCAAAATGTTTAAGTATATTGTTTATAAATATGTCACTTACACGTCTCTGGAAAATATACAGTTAATAATTAAAAAATGAGCGAGAGGCATTCATATGTGGATGAAGTTGTAGAACCACATTCAAATAATGTTACACTATCTCCTTAATATTTATTAATTGGTTACGGACGCTTGGTGCAAACATGGAATTGTATTGTTTAAGAAAACTTGTGAGGATTTACAGCCTTTATGATGTCTCGCATCTATTTCATTTACCATCGCCCTTCTGGTATATTTTAATATATTTTATAATGTAATTGTTGCAAGTATATGTCGTCCGTTGATATAGTTAACCACTTTGTACAATTATTTAAGAAGTGATTCAATTTTACTATTCAGTAAAATTCTAAGATTTCAACTGTGTTCCATTCTGAACAGGCGATCAAGCTATTAGACCAACCTATAGTCAAATTGAGTATGCAATCTAGAAGTTCCATTATCATTTCTCATGTATTTTCTGATGGCCTACGACCCTTAAAGATAATTCCGAATATTTAGTAATTATTTGATTTTCCAAATTATTGCAGATAAGAACAAAACCCAAGATCAGTTAGAGAATATTAATGAGGTACACCGTGCAATACCCAAGTTCTCGACAGAGCTACGTTGATTACATCCAGAAGGTAGAGCTACTACAACAAAAGTTGGATCAATAATGCACACGACTGACGCTTTAATAGAGGTCGGGGGACTGTTTGCACCACTTCAACTAGATGGTTTAATTTAAGGGTATCTTTTTTAATCAAATATATTAACTGAAGAGTGCTACTTAATATACTCTAGAGTGTAGCCAACAGTGGCGTGTCGTAGACAGCCCACAAATTTGAGTCGGGTCAATTTGATAAGGTATAGTGGATGAACGAGATTTGTTCGCTGTTCTTTTGAATGGATTCTCTACTATGTAAACAAGTTAAGATTTCAATCGTGCTACAAAAAGGAAATTCAAAAAATTTCCAGAAGTACGTGTGTTTATCTCCGGTGTCGGAGATCGCACTTGTTAGAGAAATGAGGCGTTAAATTATTGTGGCTTAAAAAAGAAATACTTAAGATATACGACTACTAATTCTTAATTTAGCACAAAACTTCTTACGAGTTAGTGCTGAACATAATGAGTAGATATCGAATGAGAGTTCTGAACTCACTATCAGATAGCTCCTTCTCGTCACTGTATGGGTGAAAAGCGGAGGTGCAAAGTGATGAGAGGTGAGCTCAAAGCTTTTAATTCATCGTTAAGGTAATGTATTTTTTACCCATACAGAAAACTATTTTTATTACTGACAGAAAACGACCATTAATTTCAATGAAGGTATGGGTAATCCACGGATAATTCCTAAGATGTAGATTGGATGGTCAACACAGAAAAAATGCCTCACTTCAAAGAACATCGGTTAACTCTTAATATAGACACAATATCGAGTGTGGGAAACAAGAAGGTGAAATATACATAGAACTTAACAAGGCAGTGTAATGGCGAACAAACCCATCAACAAATAGACGAAGAAACCATAATGCTTAGGACAAATTTTGTGGCTCCCAATGTTAGTTCCACGTGTTGGCACACTTGGTCACATGCTGCCATGGCGTCATACACAGGGTGATTTACCTTCTGTATGACATCGTGGAGAAATAATATATATTTGTTTGGCTTTGCACCACTGACATCCACTGAGCACTACATATTACAATGAGTACATAATGAAATAGAAATTGCAGAAAATTTTGAAATGAAAAAAGTGAGAGAGTCTGTTTCTGTTGCACTGATTCTTTTAATGTGTTATAGAAGTGCATCAGTATTAGCTCCATAGGCCCTATTGTTAAGGAAATTATTTCTATGGTATCTAATCCAAAATCAAATCTAACCCGTGGGACCAAATGATCAGTGGTAGGTAAATATAATAAAGGCAACCTAATCTGACAATGAACGTCAGTCTGAAAATATTTCGCTGCACCGTATATTAATGTTATGATTATAATCCATTTGCACCAAGTGTACTAGAGCTTCTCATATAATTAACAAAGATATTTCAATGTAATTCTACAGGTGACAAAGTATTCGAATAGAAGAATATCGCATGGTCAGAGTTGAGAATGACGGAAAGAGGTATAATGGGAGGTATGATGAGGTATAAAGTATGACAGAGTTAGAGACTCACCTCCCTGGTCATCTAAAGCGACCAAGGTTCGGATGCCAGCCTCCTTACTCTATAGCAGCACAAAAACAAGTGTAAAATGTATGTTAGTCTCATGTTAGTGATACACGCCCGTTGTTATCAAGCAGTTAGTAGTTAATATGTCCACTGGTTCGAGAGACCGGTAAGCTGTACAAAAGGCAATACAGATTCATATTTTGCATAAAATATCTTTGGCAGCGTACAAAAAAGGAATGTATCTGGTACAGGATATGAGTTGTTTCGTCGTTGTGATTAGATATAGTATTACTTGTAAACAACAAATCACGCAAAATAAAAATCTGATACTTCTGTCACCACCGGTAGACGAGTCTAAACCAAAGTTCAAGTTGAAGGTGCACTTGAAAAACGCAGTCGTGACTAACGTTGAACTTATATTGTCTTTCCAGGAATTCCACCGGTTACAATTTACAATGTAATCACATGCTATAAACATGAACTTATTTCTACGTTCATGTTTCGGATCTGAAATTCAATCTGTGATCCAGACATCTCGTATATAACAAAGACTTAAATCTATCTAGATTTAGTTTTTATTGGAGCATGTTTTTAGACTTCGTTCGTTTGTACGGTTGGATTGAATCTTACAGAGATAATTGCCACTTGTCTGTAATATATGCCATATTTCTTGCTACTTTTTGTAAATAATCCCTCAACCACTAGGAAATTGATATTTGGTAGATTAATAGGGCCAGTAGCCAGTATAATTTGATGATACGAACACAATATGTTACGTTTTCATGATATCTAGTACTACCTGAAAGATTTGATAGGATATGTCATGCGCATAAAATTATGCTATTTATTTTCATACATTTCTGATATGTAACGTTTTCCTAAACCAAAAACAAAGTACCTAATCAAAACACCTGCATAACACCGCGCATTGGCAAAAACAAGTAGTGCCACAACTATACCGTGCGACCCCGCAATCCGGATCAGGCTTATGGCTCCTGTATTTCTGAACCAATCATTGTGAAATTTGGAACATATACAGGGTGTTTTAGTCTAAAGTCCCCAGGCAATTATTTCAAAAAATAATAAACATTTGATTTTTGTAAATGGAGAATGATCGATACCAAGAAAGACTTTAAACAACTGTTGTTAGAATTATTTCCCCTGCAGTATACAAAGATGGCGCTGCGATGCAAAATTATTTTTCGTCGGCTGGAACTTTGAAACATGGTTCACATGATAAGGACTAATTTATGAATATTTTGATAGAAAATTTTGTAAAAACTAGCCGTTTTGGAGCTATAGGTATGAATATATCAAGAATGCTCGAAACACCCTGCATGCCGGGTGACGCAGTAGATATGTAACACACTATAACTTTTCTATTTAAGAGACTAGAATTTTGGGAGAGTTGTATATTACATAATTGCCCTTGTTTTGAGAATATCAATCATTTTCTTCAACTTCCGGTTTAGGCGGAAGTGACCTAAATTTTGTTATTTTAAATGTATCCTGTATATATTTTTTATTTACCTGATTCGTCTTTAAATTCTCTTTTCAACCATGTATCGTAACATGACATTTGTTTTTAAAATGGCAGTTAATAGCCATTTTATTGTATTGTATATCTAGGTGGTCGTGATATGAACCTTGGCAGATATTGATGCTTAGTGTGCCGTGATATCCAAAGAACTCTGGTACGCAACTTTGTGTCTCAAATTCTTTAGGGCACAATCAGAAGGTAGCAACCTAACTAGATTTTTCTTATTAAAAAAAAAAAATAGTCTCAAACAACCCACGATATCAAGAAACCCGGTCGGGTTTCGCAGCTAATTTTCTTTCTCTCTTCCATGCGAAAGTTAAACGAGACCGGGCTTCATATACAGTAAGATATTGCTTTCTGCGCCATCTGGATATTGCTTTTCTTCATAAAAACCAAGATAGGAAACCCATTTTTTATTTGCCCTACTTAAAAGATGCTTATATTTATCTTAATGGTTTTCGGGATTACCTTAGTAGTGTTTATTTGCCGAGTGACCCCTCAGCTCAAAATAATGACGGCAGTGATTGTGTATCAAATACTTGCACCAATATAGATTTTTTCAATGAGAATGAAGTTATTTGAGCCATATGTAAATTAAAAAATAAAATGACAGCTGGCCATGATCAAATCCCGAATTTTTTAGTTAGAGATTGTTCTCGAATTTTCGTTTTCCCACTTTTAATAATATTCAATCTCGTTTTGAGTATATACATCTACATTTCCAGAGTGTTGGAAACTAACTAGAGTTTGTCCTGTGCTAAAAAAATGGTAAAATAAATTTCTTAGATAACTATAGGCCTATTTCTATAATATCTAATTTTGCGAAAGTTTTCGAGATGTCCATATATAGTCACATATATCCTTCAATAAGTAACTGCATATCTGTGTCACAACATGGATTTATGAGCAACAAATCTACTATGACTAATTTACTCGTTGTAACTCAATACATATCTAATACATTGGATTTGATGTGATATATACAGATTTCTCGAAGGCTTCTGAATTGAATTAATTATGTAATATACAACTCTCCCAAAATTAAAATTTTTAACTTCTTAAATAGCAAAGTTTTAGAGTGTCAACACGGCTCTTGTGTCAATTTTTTATGGTCAAAGACCTCCATTATACGAAATACGAGATAAAAAATTAATATTCTAACTTTAGTCTCAAGAATAATATCAATTTGCAAGCAAACAAAACCATGTATAAATTGTTTACAACTAGCGAGAGGAAAAGACAGGCCAATAAGTAAAACTTTCTTGTCACATTTTAATACTTCATTTTAAATTATGCAGAAATATGACTAGTATTTCCTCGTGCACCTCCAAGATAACCATAGTTTATATCCTCGTCGTAAAGTTAGAGGTTGTGTATAAATGTTCACAAGCAAAATATATAACAGATATAAGTAGAAAGATAGAGTATAAGGTAGGTAATTAGAGAGAAAATCACTAGTAGAGAATTAAAATCGCATAAAATAAAATAAATCCGACCCCCAAAATCCACTTGTTCTTATGACGCGAACAACCCACGACCCGACAACAAATAAGGGCCCTGCACGCTATAGAGGAATAAGCAATTATACTAAATCGATAAAGTTTATTCTTAAAATAGATTAGGTCTCTGTCTATTCCGTTTGATAAGTTGACGGAAATGCGAAAAAGCAGATTGTCAAGTTTACAGCATAGATAATTCACTGTGATAACAAAACGCTTTAATCGACTGCAATTCGTTTCGGTGTTGGCATGGCGTAAATGGTATAATTTGCTGGTACAATTTGCTACATTTGAACCACAAAGCGTAATAATTATCTCTGATTAATTACACCCCAGGAGTTTTGCTCGTAAATTGGCCAAAAATTAAGGTAAATAAAATTATTTGATATAGGAAATGTCCAAATAACAGGACGACTATCGGGCCATAATTCGTCTTAGAATGATTGAATGCCGGCGATCCATCACGTGCAAACATATTGGGCACGATATGTGCGGTAGATAGATTTCCGTTTCTTTGAAATTAAAATGTGAATTTTTTATATACGTTCTTTCACATTCAAATGAAATATATACGAAGCAATACTTACATGAAATACAATCTTTTTCTGTGATAAAAAAAGACGCCCTCTTATTACAGGTTTATCCTATTTACACAACAGTTACATTATGATAATCAGATAATCAGAAATCGATATCGCTCTTTTGTCTACAGCAAGGGCCTTTCGACTCACAAGGTGCGTTGATGTTACACTTGGTGTTTTAGCGAGGAACTAAAATTAGATCTAACAGATCTATTTCTGGATATACAGTGAGGTCCATAAGTAACGGATAAATCCATGATCTACGTAATTAACAGTTTATGAGTAAAATCCTAAAACATGTCAATTTTACTTCCACGCCCAGTAGAAGTATAATAACGCAAAAAAAAATTGTTTTTGTTGAAATAGGCTTAAAATACCATGAAACGTCCAAATTTTAAATCTGAGCAAAAAAAATTCTGTCTGTCGGTCTGTAACTTTTTTTTGTGCGCATGTTTACTCTGGAACCGTTTATGATATTGACTTGACATTTGGTACACTTATGTATTATAACGAGATCTGCAACTAGACTACATTTTTAACTAATTCCGTTGAAGGGTTCGGGGGTAAATGGGGTAAATAGGCAAAGCGAGCAGGTAAGCGTCCATAAAATTGCAATTTAGGGCATGTACGAAAAGTCAAGGTCTCGAAATTTTTTTGGCATCATCCCCAATACCACCCCCACAATATTATGAAAGGAGTAAAAAAATTAAAATGTGATTTAATGTGTATACAAGAACGAAACGTGCCAAAAAATTTTTTTGGCGTTAGCTACCCCTTCCACCACCCTATTATTAAAGAGAGTAAAAAATTAAATTGGGATTTAGTGTGTGTACGAGAACCAAGGGCCTCTAAAATTTATTTTGACATTAGTTACCCCCACTACCACCCCCACCCTATTATTAAAAGGAGTAAAATTTTACATTGGGATTTAGTGTGTATAAAAGACTTGGATATAAAAGGATGTGGAAGCAGTGATTTCTTGGGCAGCGGTTTTAATTCTAAAATGACATTTTCTGAGCATAATTTTATACCTACCGTTTCAACCCTCTTGGAGTGACAACTACCCCTTTAAAAATTTTAAATAGAGCGAGCGTGCGTGTGATAGCTCATTTTAATTATTCATCCAGCAATATAAGAGTTTTTGAATTTTGTATATTCTTCATCAAGATAAATCTGCATCTTCTTCTGCCTGTTGCGCTTGGAGTTTTTGTATAAGCATCAAAATTAAATGGTTCTTGTTGCTCTCGTTTGCAAGAAACTCTTCCTGTAACACTGTAGCATTTGTTTCTTCACTAAAAATGATGTCTGCTGAAGAACTTGATGTCTTCAAACGATTTTTTACAAGTTGGTAAAAATTGTTGTTATTCGACACTCTAGATACTGGAGTATAGAAAATCCACATTGGATGATGGAGGCAAACACTCAATATCCTGAGAAGGTGAACATTTGGGCTGGAATTATAAATTCTCAAATTATCGGACCATATTTCTTTGGATTTCCTGCAAAATTTCTTAATTCCAGAGTTAAGAATACTTTTCCCAGATGATGACAACCCTAATGCAGTTGATAGAAATATTTGGTATCAGCAGGACGGAGCTACACTACATTTTGCATTAGAAGTAGGAGCCTATCTCAAACAAGTTTTTCCCAATAGGTGGTTCAGTAGACGCGGTGAAATTGAGTGGCCTGCCTGTTCTCCCGATTTGACCCCGCTTGACTATTTTTTATGAGGTTACTTAAAATCGAAAGTCTACTTCAACAGGCGAAATAACGTCGATGAACCGGAGAACTCTTAACGGACAAAATAAGGCAAGAAATTAATCAAATAACCCGGGAAACGATACAAAATGTTTTAGAAGAATTTCAGCAACGCCTCATTATTGCCAAGAAGCTACGGGCGCCCAGTTTGAACATTTGATTTAAACTGTTTCAGGTTCTTTTGTTTACTTAGTAACATTAAAAATGTAATATTTTTCAATAAAAAAATTAGAGAAATTCAAAAAATCATATATTGCTGGATAAAATATTAAAAACCCTTTCAAATGAGCTATCACACGCTCGTTCAATTTAAAAATTTTAAAGGGGTAGCTGCCACTCCACGGTAGTTGAAGATGGAGGTATAAAATTATGCTCAAAAAATGTCAATTTAGCATTAAAAATTGACGTGTTTTAGGATTTTATTTATAATTGTTAATTATGTAGATAATGAATTTATCCATTACACCATTTATTATTTATACAAGGTGGGGTAATAGTGCGTCGGACCTCGATATCTCGAGTTCCACGATAGCTAGAAATTATTTAAAAAATTGCAACAAAAATGGATTGGATGGGGATACGTGAAGGAAATTGTTTATAGAGAGACACCAACAACAGTACAAAATATGAAGGAAAGAATAATAACTGCCTTTACATTTATCACACCGGCAGTTTTCGGAATAGTGGGAACAGTGAACAGTGTCAATCAAAATGGGCAACATGTGGAACATTTATATAATTTTTTCTACTGAGTTATTTGAAGAAGCCTCTTAAGTTTATTTTTGAATTTTGTATTTATTGCTCAATAAAATTAAATTGGTTGCAATTAGCCCTAGGGAAGTACTTACAAAAAATGTTCGTTTTTCATTTCTACATTACATCGTCGGAAAATATACAGGGTGTTCCATTTGAAAAAATTGAGAAAATTCAATTTAAAACGTTCTTAATGAGGAAGTTGCATGATTTTTTTTTATATCACAGACATATAGAGGACAGAAAAATAGGCTTCCTCGTATTTTTCCTTTTTCTTTATTGTTAAAATTGAGGGTGAAAAAAAATATTTATTTCGGCTGAGAATTTAAAACCAATAAAACGCTCTATCCCTAACGAATCGTGTCATTCATAACCTGCAGCGTCACGTCGTTATTGTTAAAACGTTGAAACATCTAAAAAGAATGATGTGGTTATAGATTAACACGTTAGGGATGTTATGAAATGATTATCCGTCATATTAACCAATAATTAATAACAAGATTAAGAATAACAACGTAAATTAGCAAATTCAGGTCAAATTAGTGACGTCAAAATGACGTCTAAGCAATATTGTAGCATTTTCAGTCACGTGGTTTTGTTTACACAAAAGTTCAAATTTTAATGTGGCATATTAGTTTTTTTTATTATATTATTAACTTATATAGTACATATTATGGAAGAATAATAAAATTAAGCATTTTTAAAATCCATGCATCTTCCTCATTGAAAAATAATTTTTGGCCACCCTGTAAATTTTTGGGAAATGAAAATGATTCAAAAACATTAATTAGACGTCTCGTAACTGGTATTCACATGAGTTTTTCTTAAAACCCACCATTGACTGTGGTGATTTTTTTAATATCCATCTGCAGATTGCATTATTTCAACAAAAAAATTCATTACATCCAAGTGGTTGGGAGATATTCAATGCTAATATAGCAGTGAATAGAGCCTAGAAAGAGGTTTCAAAAAATGTACCGATATACATAGGCATTCCATTTAAAAAAAGGCACTTGGTCCTGTAATTTCGTCTTGGCTCGCCCTGTATGTTCGAAAAAAATTTCCAGTTATAGACTTTTTTATCTAGTTTACTTGCAATTTTTTAAAAAATTTCTAGCTATCGTAGAACTCGAGATATCGAGGTGCGACGCACTATTGTCCCACCCTGTATATTACGTACCGCATACGTTTATATTTTAATTTAACGGATTGTGCCGATCATCAAAAGTTTGCCCTACAGGTTTCTACGTGATCTGTCGCCCAACTTCAATCATTTTATTTTAAAATATATTTGATACATTTTAAACAAATAATAGCATTTGATATAATTTTCCAAGAGCTTTAAAGACCTGTTTATATGTTGTATTTCCACTTACTGTAGTAATTTAGCTTTTAATTCAGTTTATGGTTCAAATTATTGATTACTGCAATATTGTTAGTTATTCTATATGTTGATATAGTGAAAACGACTACAAAGATATTTTTTATGCATATAAATTAACCCTTGAGAATAAAATACGCGTACTTAGAAGTGACTTAAATGGTTTATAAATATTTATAGAAATAATGAACTATGATTTACAAAAATATTAAATACTGTATGAAATTCGACATGCTTCCCAGATACAAACGTACGTTATTTTCAATATTGATTTCCAATTATATCTGTGAGCTTAATGCGGAAACCTACCATGTGTCCAATGTTGGAATGCATTTGACACATCATGCAGCGCTAGCTTTCAACATTAGGGCCAAAATTAGAACCAATATTGGATCCAACATTGTGCAGTTCTGGTTTTTTATGATAGACGTACGCAGAACAATTTTACACTAATAGTCCATTTAACGAGGTACAAAAAGGCCAAAATATCAAAAGTTTGTAGGATCTTTTGCAACACATTTCCTACCCTGTTTTCGAGAGTGATAAAAACGATGGTGATGGTTTCGCGTTTTGAAACCTTTGCGTAAACCACCTCTATTTCTGCTATTACGGTCGGGGGTAGGTTCAACCCCCGGGGGCCGCTCCGGAGTACTCTAATGTAAATTAACTGAATTTATTATTGTTTCCCCAAAAAAAAACTCGATCCGGCGATTCCCCGCAAGCCCAAGACCGAGAAGCCGGAAATTGAGGTGGGTTTTCCTTGATAGGGGTAGCATGCAGGGATTTCAGAACTCGAAACCATCACCATCGTTTTTCTCATCCTCGAAAATAGAGGGAAATGTATTGCAAAGGATCCTACAAACTTTTGATGTTCGGGACCTCGTTAAATGGACTATAGTCTTTAATAAGTAAATACGTTACAAGTGGATACCGCGTTTGTCCCAAGAATAAATCCTTCCTGAAGGGAGAAATTCTTGATGTTACATTAACATTGAAACAGTATAAACCTCAACCTATTGGACACTACATTCGAGACGCGTTTCGCCAACAAACTTGGCATCATCTGGGGATTATTAACACCAAACAATTGGCTCATAAACAAAGAAGATAGAAGCCTGAGCCGGTTATTGTGGCCTTGCGGTACATATATTGATTCCAAACAGCAAATAAAATCCCTTATTGCAGAAATATATACAGGCTGTCCATTTTATCAGGCCCCACTTAATATCAGTCGCGAAAAAAATTGTTTCTACGAAAAATGTGCCGATTTTTATAGCTACAAAATTTGAAATCCATGGCCTACTTTAAGAGTTATGACGGAAAATATCGAAAATGCGGAACATGTTTAAACCGCTATCTGCGTTATTTGAAGAGATACGAGGAAAATTCTAAGGCGACAATTTTTTGCAAAACGGAGTATTTCAACGAGGTTTTGTCTATATGTTTTCAAAACCGCTGTATTTTGAGATTTTCTACATTTTGCGGTGTCGTCGAAAACACCTTATCTTTAATATACCCCCATAGAAAAAATCAATTGGGATTATATCTGGAGAACGAGGGGGCCACCGTATAAATCCATTGGTACCTATCCAATGTTGAGGCAAAATTTCGTCTAAATAAACTAAACAAATTCGGGAATGGAGGAACTCTATCGTGTTGAAAATATTGAAAGTTTTGTCGATTCTCCAAAGGCAGGTCATCTAAGAATTCATTAAATTCGTTCCTCGAAATGTTTAGGTACCTTTGGCCACTAGGTGACCATCATAAAAAAAGGACCTATTTAATTGGTGCGTAAATAACTTAACCGCACATTTGTTGGTCTATGCCAGTATGAATTTTCAGAAATCCATTTGTAATGAATATTACGCTTAAAAAATCATTATTGGAAAAATTTGCCTCGTCGGACCAAAGTATTTTACTAAATATTAAAGGATCGGCACGCTTCTTTTCCAACAGCCACCTTGGTTTGTCCCCCGCTTGTAAATTGTGAACTTTTTTGGCTTTATAACACCGGTAACCATTTTGCTTTAAAAAAATTTTAACACTTGTTTTATTTATTTATACCACAATTGCATTGAATGTCTCTTAATGATATTTACATTTTTAATAACTCGGTTTACCGTATTTACATTATTAGTGCACCGTAAAACGGGGAAAAGTAGCTTCCTTCTTGAAAAAAAATGTTTTTAAGATGCAACCACATGGGACCTTCACAGCATGATAGATTAGGTCCTGGGCCATCTGTAATGGCTAACGCCAAAAAAATTTTTTGAGACGTGTCGTTCTTGTATAGACACTAAATCACGTTTTAATTTTTTTTACTTCCTTTCATAATAGTGTGGGGGTGGTATTAGGGGTGATAGTGGGGGTGGGGTGTGTGGCTGATATCAAGAAAAATATTGAGACCTTAACTTTTCGTACATGCCCTAAATTGGAATTTTATGGACTCTTCCCCCCGAACTCTTCAATCAACGGAATTAGATCAAAATATAATCTAGTTCTTCCAGATCCCGTTATAATACATGAGTGTACCAAATTTCAACTCAATGTCATAAACGGTTCCAGAGTAAACGTGCGCACAAAAAAAAGTTACAGACAGACCGACAGACAAACCGACAGACAGGAAATTTTTTTTCGCTCAAGTTAAAAATCTCGACGTTTCAAGACATTTTAAGTCTATTTCAATTTTTTTTTGCGTTACTATACTTCCACTGGACGTGGAAGTAAAAATAAAGAATTTAAAATCCCAGCAAGTTGTTTTCCTACTCCAGGAGATATAAAATTTGAAAATCAAGTTCCTATGGGTTGCTAAAATTTGTATCAATAATTTACTCGTCTTCTTTAATTACAATATTAAGTTTTAATGTATAAATATATGGATTTTAAATAATGTGTAACGTAAATAATGATAAGTACAACCTTCTAAGTGCTTATGAAAATAAAATTTATATTAAAGATATGTCAAAAATAATATTTTACGTATGCACCCACAACACGCTAGCACACTGATTAAAACACAGTAGAACTGAGCGAGCGAGGCTTCATGAAGTATCCTGCCCGCAGAAACTTAACTTCAAATAACAATAACTTGAAACGTATAAGTCGTAGAGTACTGCGTTTTTTTCAAAAACTTCCTTGATGTGTTAACTTCATTTCATAAGCATACACTATGGCAAAATTCCTTAACACAATAAAGTTTTTCGCTTACTGAAAAAAGTGCTGTAAGAAAAGTAAACGTTAAAGTTTTACCTAATTTTACAAAAAAAAAACAGGTTTTTCCATAAAGACTAATTTAACTTAGTGATTTTCGTTCACGTTTCCTTTATCGACTGAAGAAAAAAGTCTTGATTATCTCAATTGGTTCCTAAGATATCGTGAGGGATGTGTGAAAAAGTAATGAAAATCAATTTTGACAAATTGACAAAAAAAAAGTTAGACCTCCCAAAAAATGTCGTAATTGGGCATTTCAGATAGCCAAGGACCTAATCTATTATTCTGTGAAGGTCTCATGTGGTTGTACCTTAAAACAATTTTTTGAAACATTTCTGTCGCTTTTTCGGTCGACTATCAGTATCCTTGCCGTCTTCTTTAAAAATTAACCATTATTACTTTTTAGTTTCGAAGCTACGTTTCTAAATAGTTTTATTCGGTTGCAGTGCTTGTGGAAATCTGTTTCTATATTCTACTTGAGCTAATCCAGAGTTAAAATTGCATTGTCAATATGTAACGAACATAAACTGCTGGCCACTCGAACTTACACAGAGAATTTTAGGCAAAATTTAAAGTTCAATATTTTCAACAGGAATGCAAATTTTTGAACGCGGCTTGCAAATTTTAAGAGCTAGTTTTTTTCGGATTAAGCTGCATGTATATTTATCGTAGGAACATAAGTTTATTATATACGGGGTGATCAATGAAGTCATGCAAAAAATCAAAAAGTTTGTATGAGTAAAATTTCCGCAAAAATTTTTTTTGGTCGTTGCAATATGGTTCGTTACTAAGGTAACATCAATATCTCTAAACGGTTTTGTCAGTTTTTGGATTAAGGCCCTTAGGCCTTGTACACACTACTCAACATAAAATTTGGATACCGAAATTTTTAAAATGCTATAACTTGACATTGGATTGACGGTTCTTGATGATTTTTGCGGATTTGGAATCCTTATTTCACGTAGATTTTCTATGGTCTAAGCATTTTATTTGAGGGTTGAAATTTACACATTATGCCGGGTCGATAATAAACAAAAACGTAGCGACAAGAACAATTTTATTACATTATATTCTACAATGTACAAGATTGCTTAACAACGGCCAAAAGTCAATTCTTAAAAACTTTATAATTCGAATTCTAGTAATTTTTAATAATTAATAAAAAATTTAACTAAAAAATTAAAAATGAATTTAATTTAAACTTAAATTAAAATTACCTAATTAAAATTAGGTACATTAATTAAAAAAAAGAGAAGCTAATATTTTGTTGGTCCTCCTGCTAGTAATATTATTTCCCGACATCGATTTGGTAGAGTATCCACAAGATTATTTATAAAATCTTGTGGAATATTCTCCCATTCTTCACGAATGGCCTCACTGAGCGTTTATAAGGTTTCAGGGGGTACATCAAGAGATCTTACTTTAAGTTTTAAATAAGACCAAACGTGTTCGATGACATTAACATCCGGAGACTTTGCAGGCCAGTCCATCCTATTGATGTTTTGTGCCTGCAAAAACTCTGTGATCCTTCGCGCTCTGTGAGGTCGAGCGTTGTCATCCACCAATAGAAGTTCTGGGCCGTAATGTCGAGCAAAAGGAACAACAATAGGTTCCAAAATTTCCTCCTGATAAACAGTAGCATTAACGGTTTGGTTGGTAATGAATAGCTCGGTTTTACCATTTCTTATGATACCTCCCCACACTGTAACACCTCCGCCACCAAATGCTTCTTGAGGGTCCATATTTTCCTCCAAATATCGCTGATTTGGCCTTCTCCAAACTAAAATTCGGCCATCGGAGTGAAACAAATTAAATCTTGTTTCGTCAGTAAATAAACAATGGCTCCACTCTGCATTACCCCAATTCGCATGCCGATTTGCCCATGCCCGCCTATTCGCTCTATGGTGTTGTAATAACCGCACACATTTTGCTCTGCGACGGGCTCTATAATTTAAAATGTTTGGCATTATGTTATGTTTAAAAAAAAAAAATCTCACCTCAACTTGTTTTTATTTAATGTTCTTCTCACTGTTCTGTCCGAAACTCTCACCCCCGTTTGTTGTCTTAAAGAGTCATTTAGTTTTCTAGAGTTCCGCATAGTTTCTCTCATTAAAATTCTTTCGGTTCTTTCGTTTATTTTTTTTGTATGTCCACCCCCATGCCCATAAATATGATCACCAGTAGTTTCGACGCGGCGGATCAAATTATAAATTGTCTTTCGGCTGACATTGTAAATGTGCGCAATTTGCTGTTTTGACATTCCTTCGTTGAGAAGTCGAATGCAATTTTCCCTTTCTGCCGTGGTTAAACGCCTCATATTAATTAAACTTTACAAAATTATAACATTGAAATGTGTCAGATTATTTCTAAAATAATGTAAACAGTTTTTAATTGCATAGCAACAAATTTGTTTTTCCAATGCCTACTTTGAAATTGACGCGTCGCGTAGAAAGTACACCCGATCATAATTATGGGCTTGGGGGTGGACAAAGAACTCTGTAAAACTGAATGACTCTTTAAGACAACAAACTGGGGTGTGAGTTTCGGACAGAACAGTGAGAGGAACATTAAATAAAAACAACTTGAGGTGAGAATTTATTTTTACAAAAACTTAAATAATGCCAAACCTTAGAGCGCGTCGTACCCTACGTTTTTGTTTATTATCGACCCGGCATAATGTGTAAATTTCAACCCTCAAATAAAATGCTTAGACCATAGAAAATCTACGTGAAATAAGGATTCCAAATCCGCAAAAATCATCAAGAACCGTCAATCCAATGTCAAGTTATAGCATTTAAAAAATTTCGGTATCCAAATTTTATGTTGAGTAGTGTGTACAAGGCCTAAGGGCCTTAATCCAAAAACTGACAAAACCGTCTAGAGATATTGATGTTACCTTAGTAACGAACCATATTGCAACGACCAAAAAAATTTTTTGCGGAAATTTCACTCATACAAACTTTTTGATTTTTTGCATGACTTCATTGATCACCCCGTATATAATAAACTTATGTTCCTACGATAAATATACATGCAGCTTAATCCGAAAAAAACTAGCTCTTAAAATTTGCAAGCCGCGTTCAAAAATTTGCATTCCTGTTGAAAATATTGAACTTTAAATTTTGCCTAAAATTCTCTATGTGTAAGTTCGAGTGGCCAGCAGTTTATTATAACGATCAATGTGAGTGAAAATCATGTTTGTAAATTCTAAATTCTTAAAAGAGTGTCAGTGAGTGAAGGTTTAACTATTGACTGAGATGATCTGTCAAAAAATTAAATTGTCAAGTTTTTCCACAGCCAACTATTTTAAAATAATTGAAATAATAGTGAATGAAATACAGACAAATGGATATTGTACTTAAATTAATTGACAAAGATATTTTAACTTTCTGAGCAAGGAATGACATTTTTGTGGATGACCTCTATACATTGGCATAACTGTGAGTACTCTTCCCATAATTGCTCCATGTTGTTTCTAGCTCTATTTAATGCCGCCATTTCCCGCCTGTTTCAAAAAAAAAATTTTCATACCCTGCGGTTTTTAAAGCATTTAGATAGAACCTCGTTGAAATACTCTGTTTTTGCAAAATTGTCGCATTAGAATTTTTGTCGTATCTCTTAAAATAACGAAGATATTTGTCTTAGACACATTCCGCATTTTCGATATTTTCCGTCATAAGTATGCCATGGATTTCAAATGTCTTTAAACCACATTGTAGCCTATAAAAATCGGTACTTTTAACAAATTTTTTTGCTCGACCGATATTAAATTAAATATTCGAGGGCCCTGATAAAATGGACAGCCTGTACAAAACCCATTTAAGTCCTTTGTTAGGCAATTAAATTTTAAAAATCTAATTAACGCTCTCAATAGATCAAACGAGTCAAAATGGTAAAAGTCGTATACTTAATATACTCCTGAAGTGCATAAAGATAACGACGATATAAACCTCTTAAATGTATCAATGCCAACACCATTTTTTAACTATATATCTCTACTAATGATTTTGTTCCTTTTTGTAGCCATAGCTACTGGTATATACTGATTTTTTTCATAGAAAAAACCCGTAATAATGCACCAAAATTCGAACTCTCAAATATGAATTACTAACATTTATCGGTTTGAGTCATTAGGAGGCAGTGTTTTCCCCTAGATCATAAAGATTACATCGCTTTGAACACATTAAGTAGTCAGTATACGAACTATTTGCTTTGGGGTAATCTCGTTTGATACATCTCCAAATAGATCAGCCTCAAATGTTCTGGCGTCATAGTTTAATAGGAATAAAATTAAGTGATCCAGATCAAGTGGGATCAGACGAAATCAATAACTTACCAGGCATAAATGCCGGGAGACTTGTAAATAAGGCTCTTTACAAAAGTCGAGTCCTATGGAAATTCCTTTAAGCTCCAGTAACAAGTTTGAGACCGGGCTTTCGTTCGATATGCAATCTTTAATAAACGTATCCAGTGGCGGAGGTTTAATTTAAATACAACGCTGGTTGGTCTTATATACTGAGGGCGAAAATTACAAGTACTTTAAAGTTTTTCATCCAAAACATGTGATCATATGCAACTTTCCACAAAATGTGCTTTTCCCCGAAGTAGAAGAAAAATAAATCATGGCTTCAAATACTCGATGAAACAGAAAACCTGAAGACTTGATTTGAATTTTTAATCAAATTTATCAGAAACATATCAAATAATTCATCTGCATCGTATATGCATTATTCAACCTTATACAGAAACATCGAGTGGGTCGTTAAATGTAACTGTAGCCAGTATAAGCCACAAAGTGACATCCAGTGTGATAATCAAAATGTTTATTTCTTCATCTCTTTTGGAGTTTTGTAAGAAGGATTTAACACGATAATATGATGCGTTAATTAGAATATCCTATACAGGGTGTCCCGTAATAATGAGCAAAAAATTTAACTGTAGATTCCCTGTCGGGATCTTCGCATAAAATTTTTCAAAATAACGCATTTCTGTCCAGCTACACCACCTGAAAGGGGTGTGCTAAAAAATGGCTTTAACACTGAAAATGTTAAACAAATTGCGAATTTTTGCAAGTTCTACGTATGCTAGGTGGATGTTTTTGGGAAGATCTCGTCAAATGCAAACTTTTGGGAGTAGTTTGGAACATTTGGGGGAGGGAGGGGGGGTTGAAAATACGGGGGTTAAAACGTTTTTTTGGACACGAAATCCTTCAGTGCTGTTACATCGCATACTTTTTGAAGTATCCAAATTTGATTTTGGTTTAGTTAAAAAAGAGGATGATCCAGCGGTCATCGCGTGGGCTGGTTTATGATGCACAGGGGTGAAGAATTTTCTGACCGAGTTGAATTTGGGGGGGTTGAAAATGGGAAAAAAAGTTATAATTATCGGAAAAAGCTGAAAATCGATATTTGTGTGAAATTCGACTTTTACAGGTCGATTGTAATTTTCAAGATAATTTGGAACATGGTTGGGGGTGAGTAAAAATTTTTGTCGTGCTGAAGTTTTGGTGACAAAAATGCATTTTTCAATTTGCAACAACTAGAAAAACACATCGGAAAACTGCTAGACAGCTTGTACCAAGGGCAAACTATATGTATATGCTTCGGATAAACGAAAAATGCAAAGAAAACACCATTTTTGACAATTTCTCGTAATAATTCGAGATAGGATCACTTCAGGGATCTGATACCTATCCAATCGATTCGACGTATTCGAATAGCTACAACTGGAAACTAAAACGTTAATACTTCTGTATACCTCAAAAGAAAATGCGGAAAAATGCTATTTTTGACAGTTTCTCATAAATAATTCGAAATTGTAGAATCTGGAACCCACGTCACTCTATTTCACGGAATAAAACCAATGATAATGAAATCTTTCGGACATCTTAAGGCCAGTGAAACGCCCCTTCAGTGTCTAGACTACTAATAAACGCATGAATTTTAATTTTTTCTTGTCCCAGACACTTTTAACTCAACAATCATGAAATAATATTCATTATACATACTACTTCAATCGAAAAATCTGAAATCCGCACCATTGATACTTTTGAAGTTTTAAAAACGTGAAATTTTCAAATAAGGAAGGGTTGTCATTCAATGCATGCATAACGTATGAAAAATTTTCCTCATTAAACTTAATGACGTAGTTTTCCTTTGCATCTTGATGTTATTTAACAACCCCTAGCTGTTAAATATACAACGATTTATCGACCCGCAAATGCACAACGCGCTACAAAGCGAGATACCCTTTGAAATGCATATATTTCGTATACTGTCTCTAGGCTGAATACTGCCTCTAGGTCTGGAATAAAATTTTATGAAATGAGAGCTGATATAGCACAGATCTCATGAGTTACATAGAAATCTTGTATCGCAAAAACACAAATTAGGAATATGTTCATAGATATACGAGTATGATGCTATAAGCAGTAGTATTATACAGGTAGTGTTGTAAATCCGTCGCCACAAATTTATAGTCGTAGGACGAGTTGGCGTTGTCCTGTGTCAAAAGATGTTATTAAAAAAACGCTAGGGGACTAGAGCTCAGGTTGCTTTGGTTATTTTCCCGTTACTACTTACATATCTAATACTAATACCATTTTAAAAAATATATCAAATCAACTTGTGAATAATATTGAAAAAATGGATTCAAGGAACTTTTATTTCCGACCAAAAGTCCGACTTATAAAATTTTATCTATATCGTACAACTTTTCAAACGAAAAATATTTTATTAAAGAATTAAAATGACCTATGCCCCAGATAAGCTCAGGGATTAGAGTTGAGGAATTAAAAAAATAGTCCAGTCGAAGCTTATGGGAACACGAAGACAGAAATAAAGATGGTTAGAGGACACAGAAAAGACTGGAAAGGAAGCCAACTGAAGAACCTGAATGGAGCAAAATCGTTACGTAAGCCAAAATACACAAAAGACGAAGATGAAGAAGCGGAATCCATCTTCCTTGAATTCTAGAGATAAACAATAAGAAAGGTTCCAAGGTAAAGAAAAATGTTGCAAGAGAAGACGAAGAGCTGGTAGAAGCATTGCTAACTATTTAAATAGGTAAAACTATCTAAATTGACGTACTGTGTACAGAAATAACCTGGTATGCAGATGGATCTAGAGTGGAAACAGGAATACACATAGACATACCAAGGGCGAGTACAAGTCCTTCTCTGCGACACTAAACTATATTCCAGACTGAAATTCTACGAATACTTGAATGTGTACATATGGAACAAAGTTAAATTATTCTGAACAGTGAGAAAGCAGTGTCATACGAGCGTTTGTGAGTGCATAACCCGTTAAATTTACTAGGTATCAGAGCAAGAATATATTTCTTGGTTGCTGAATACCTCTCCAAATTGTCCCGATATGACAAGTGTTTTATTTACAATGAAAATTTGGAAGAAGGAGCGACTCGTAGATCGTATGCTTTGATCATAAGTGGGACAAAATAAAATATTGCACTTCGGTTACAGTCCACGTTACTTGTCGAAAATAGTTTACTAGACGAATACGATGTTATTCCGAAGGAAATTTGCTCCTACGTCCAACATCAGTCCAAAGAAAGGGAATTTAAGATCATGTAGTCCTGCCTTCAATGTTGCTGATTACTGCTTCTTATGGGGAGAAGTCTCCCTATTGGAGAAAGATAGGAAGAAGAAAAAATTTCGAAGCCAGATTCGTTGTTACTGCTGCATCTCTAAGAAATACCGTGCTAGCAGCTGCCGTAGTAACGACAATAAATGCCAGGTACCACGAGAAATGACAAGCTGACTTGTCTTGGAGACCATCAGTCAATAAACTGCATCGACCGGCACACGAGGATATTATTGCAGCTATGCAAAAATATTTAATCGCTTAGAAGGGCAACGGAGTGTCAATACTCATTGAAGGAGTTAATGATTCGACGATATAATTCGAAAAGGCATGCGATCAATGACATATGAAACGTCATACTATAAATAGCAACGACAATTTGATCGAAGGTGTTTCCAATCCAATCCCTCAACTCTCAATTTACTGCTGGGCAATATTACCGTGAAAATCAAAAAACCGTGTCCAGAGTATTTGAAAGTGAAACGTGCTGCGATAGCTCATGCGATAATAGCCACGGAAAGACCTCGCTCAGTCGTGTCGTGGAAGATTTGGATCCAGACGGCTGATTGATATTCTATCCAAATCGGATTTGACGCTTATTACCGCGGAACAACGCAGTATGGAGTCTCTACATTATTTCATCCAAATCCAGCAGTACAACCGAGGTCATCTGTGCAGTTTGTATTTGACAATGTTGACTTCAACGTTAACATCATCGACTGTTTCAGCATGGGATGCAATGAATGCATTACGTCAGCACGCAACGTCACATCCACCGAACTGATCGTGAGATGAACAAAAATGCCGACTGCGAAGGAATTGGATTGATAGGGAAAATACAGTTGAAACATTTTGAGAATATTGGCAAGTACGGTTTGAAGGCCATTACTATCGAGCATCCTAGAAATAATATGACATTACTCAACATAAGCACACTTGCTGGACGTTATCGCAAAAACAGTTATATTTACGAAAAAAATGTATAGACTTTTTGATAGGAAATCTGATGCCCCTTATTTTTGTCTAAAACATTTTTTTCATAGGACCAACTGTTTTCGAGTTATTTGTGAAAAACTGATTTGTTTAAACGTTGACCCCAAAGATGGTAAAATCTACCCATTTTAAGTTTTTCCGCAAAGATTTCTAAGTCTAGTCCTTATAAATTATCAGCATTTGAATAAACGAGTTGAAAAATATCACCAAATTTAAAATTTTTATATCTTGCTTATTACTTGGCCAAATTAAATACGTGATGTCTCAAAATGTCAGACTTCAAAGGTACTAAAAAATGTTATTTATATTTGATCATTTTCACAGAAATTAATGGATTTCTTTAGAGGAGAATTTGCGGATGAACCTTCAAAAATATTCGCTTGTTGAAATTCTTACTGTCTATTAATATCCTACATATGATTGATATCAAAAAAACTGAAGCCCCAGAAAATCTTTTTTGAATCCCAAAAAAATACATATTTTACCACAGTAGGTACTAAAGTCAGAATTTTGGAACATGTAAAAAAAATTGTAATTCGGAAATGTCCTCCTCATAAAATCGCGCTTTTATAACTACTATTCAGAGTGTTTCTTAACCACATTGACAAACTTCAGAAGGAAAACCTAAGTATAGCCAATTTCAAGCTGAAAGGTTCTAATGAAGATAAATTATAGAGTGCTCTGCCAAATATCATTAAAAAATGTCTAAAAATTCCTCAGATGTTAATTAAACACCATTTTTAACGTCATTCTCAGAGCGTTTTAATTGGGAATTACTTTATAACACCATTCGAATTTTCCAGCTTGAAACTAGCCTCCTAATATTTAAGAAACACCCTGTACATCGGAACATTTTGCGTTAAAGCTGTCCGAAAGTGAGCATTACCAAAACAACTGAAATCATCCAGGATCAACTCTCAACAACTCGTCCTTAAGTTTAAAATGAGCCGCGTCGAATCACAAACATCCTGTATATGTTATGGTAGTGGCTGGTTGTCGGGTATATATCTGCAGTATGCGAGTGTGTGTGTGCAGAAGTGCATGTGTGTGGGTATATATTTATATCATGAAACACAGCACAAACACAGCCACACTGCAGGGCTACCGCTACCACAACATAAATGTCCATATATAATTTTTAAGCACGCCGTTGTATAGGCCGATTTCCTCGGGGAGTGTTTATCGGACGCCGGAGAGGACGTTCAACGATGACAGATCTATTATGATCCATAACTCTGGCAGACAGAGTGGTACAGGATTGCCCAACAAGACAATCGTCTAAATGAATGAATCTGTCAGGATTGCTCGTCCGAGAGCAAAAATCCAGTCGGATAAACACTCCTGCCACACAAAGCACCTCCCCCACTACGCCCTAGAGCTCGCAAACACTACCCGTTCGTTTTCGAAAGCGCAGAGCAGCCGCTCGCACATTTTCATGGACACGCGGTAGTCCTGCTCTGCTCAAGTGGGTAAATACTTTTTGGTTTAAACAGGACAGATAGAAAGTGCAACGCATGCAGCACAGAGAAACATCTAGTTAACCTTTGCACAAACACTAGTTAAATATATTTGCATTTATTAATGTGGGGCTTGGAAATAAAGTCGGAATATATTGCATCCACAAGCACACGTAGTTCCTCGTGGTACCGTTCTCACTTTTTGGTGAAATACCGAAAACAGTAGGATATAAAACGATAAAGGTTCTATTTTTTAAATGAGGAGTCTTACTGAAAAAATATCTGAAATTTTTCTAAATAGTGTGCACAGGCAGGTAATTTAATGGTATTTTTCTCAACTTTCTTGGTACAGGTAGAGCATTTATCATTAGGGATTTCATAGCAGCTACTCGTATGTATGTTTTGGAAACTTCCGGTAAGCCGCGGTGGGTGGTGCATTAAAGTATATGGAGAACGGATCCATCGATTGCTTTGAAACTTGGTTACTAAGATAATCGAGTATGATCTCTCTAACTAAAATATTTTCGAAAGTGCGGTGTTGCCACATACGTAAAACTGGCAACATCTTCGTTATTTTAAATGGAATACCCTGTATATTTTTGCATTTTTTGGATCGTCGTCTTTTTCTAAGTAATTTTTGTTAATACTTCCCTATACCTATCTCAAGCCGTTTTCGAGATAATAATTCTTTTCTGAATTTATTGCCAAAAATTTGACTTTCAGTAAATCGCGTTTTCTCCTACCTACGCAGCAATTAAAAGATAATTTTTTAGTTGCGGCTAGGCAAGGCCTGGGGGCATCTCCTCCATTAATCAAATATTTCGAATATCATACAGGGTGAGTTAGAGAACGCTTTATATAAGTGACTTAGAAAAATGGACGAAAGTCGATTTTTTTAAATGGAATGCCCTATACAGGGTTACTGGTAATTCGATCCATTCCTTTGCAGATGTGATGGGGCATGAGCTAAGGAGTAAATCTAGCCCTAACATACATTATGCAAAACTCAATAGTTTTTGAGATATTTCAATTTTTTTTTCTCAGAAAAGTAGATCTTAATGTCTTAAAAGCTAATTTCCGAAAAATCTACTTGACATTTTTAAATTTTTTTTTACTGGATTACTTGTCCGATATTATAGATATCCGTTTGGAATGAAAAATATCCGGAAACATTTCGATCATGGGAACATTTAAAATAAAAACTTGTAAAAATTTTTTGTTAAAATCAGTTATGAAATTTACCTATTAGGTTTTTCAAAAAAATATTAATGTAGCACGCGTACAAATTATTATAAAAACTTCCTTATTTCAATAGCTATCTAACTAAGTAGAAATGTTTAATGTACCCTTGATAGTTCTAATAAAAAAATAGTAAAGATAATGCTGGTGGCGGAATTTATTAAACGACTAATCGTTCATTTTCATTTAAGTCAGTCAGTCCTTGACTTTGACGTTTGTGCATATATGTCATTAACTGACATTCTTATCTCCGTGTCCCTTAAGTTTGTTGGTCTTGTTAAATTAGTTATCGAAGATTTTGATTTTGCTCGTAGTTGTTGTTATTAGTTGTTATTGTATTTTCTGTGCCATGGCCGCGTATGCCAACGCAGAATACGCTGATATCTTGTTTGTCTATGGATACTGTGGCGGCAACGCTGCTGAAGCTCGCCGAGAATATGGTCTTTGGTACCCTAACCGCCGCTTACCAAATGCACGTGTATTCAGTACGGCATATCGAAATATCGCTGAAACTGGCTCCGTGAAATGTAGAAGAAGTGACGCTGGTGCTCCTCCCGTTTATGAACCAGATGATGAGGAAGAAATATTGAGGTATTTTGAGGAAGACCAACTATTTCAACTAATAAAGTCGCAAGACTAACCGGAGCGTCACAATGGAAAGTTTGGTCTACGATACGTAGAGTTGGATGTCATCCTTACCACTATACCCCTGTCCAAGGCTTGGAGGAAGGTGATCCTGGAAGGAGAGTAAAATTCTGCCGCTTTATGTTAAATTCAGATGCAGAAAGTGCAAATTTTTTAACAAGTATTTTATGGACGGACGAGTCGAAATTTAATCGCGAGGGTATAACAAATTTCCACAACCTACATTATTGGGCAGAGGAAAATCCCAAGTAACACGTGAAACTAGTTTCCAAATGAAGTTTTCTATTAATGTGTGGATGGGAGTCATTGGCCACTATTTAATAGGGCCACACTTTCTTCCTCAAAATTTAAACGGGGAAATCTATGAAAATTTTTTAAGAAATGATCTGGCGGTGATTTTAGAAGATGTTCCTCTCGCCGTCAGACAGCGAATGATGTTTCAGAACGACGGTTGTCCAGCACATTATCGGCTGACAGTACGACAGTTACTTGATCAACGTTTCCCTAACCGTTGGATTGGAAGAGCGGGCCCAATACCTTGGCCAGCGCGAAGCCCTGGCTTAACGCCCCTTGATTATTACGTATGGGGTCATATGAAGGAGATGGTCTATGCCACACCAGTCAATACTATAGAAAACCTTGGGCAAAGGATAGTCGATGCTGCCCAACACATAAGGCATAATCTGACAACCAGAGTAACAAGGACGGAAATAAGAAGACGCTGCCGTGTTTGTATACAGAATAGGGGCTCCCATTTTGAGCAAGACATATAAAAAATAAAGTACAACTTTGAAATTAATGAAGAATTAAACTCTACTTTTAAAATGTTTTTTACTGTTTATCTAAAAATAAAATTCGTACAACTTGTGTTATTTTTACTAGTATTTCCTTAGAACTATTAAGGGTACATTGAACATTTGTACCTTGTTACATAGCTATTGAAATAAGGCAGTTTTTATAATAATTTATACGCGTGTTACGTTAATATTTTCTTGAAAAAACCTAATAGGTAAGTTTCATAGCTGATTTAAAAAAAAAAAATTTAAGTTTTTATTTCAGATGTTCACATGATCGAAATGTTTCCAGATATTTTTCATTCCAAACGGATATCTATAATATTGGACAAGTAATCCAGTAAAAAAAAATTTAAAAATGTCAAATAGATTTTTCGAAAATTAACTTTTAGGACATTAAGATATACTTTTTGAGAAAAACAAAAAAATTAAATATCTCAAAAACTATTGAGTTTTGCACAATATATGTTAGGGCTAAATTCACTTCTTAGATCATGCCCCATCACATCTCCAAAGGAATGTATCGAATTACCAGTAACCCTGTATATTATTGCTGGTTCGCAAAGGTGATACATTTACCTATTTAAAAAGGTCATATACCCTATACCTAATACGCACCGTTTTCGATTTATGGGCACTTTTCTGTAACCTTACCAAGAATATTAGTCTTTGGTATATCATAACGGGTGGGCTATGAAATTTTTATTATGTCATTTTGTAATGACAACAGGCATGCTATTTTTCTAAATAAATTTGACGTTAGTGATATTTGCACTTAATTTGAATAGCAGTAGCACAAATATGGCAGAAAATAATTAAACAAACACAATTTTAATGGATTTGTTTATTATACATGGAGACTGCAATAAAATTATCAGCAGAACTTGTACAAGATTTAATGAGAAATATCCGAATTTGCCGCAGATGAACAACAAAAAGTTTCTACGAATTCAGAAACTTTTATAAATGACAGTATTAGAATTAGGAAAAAATAATACCTAAGCAGAAATAACAGTAACAAAGTCTAAGTAGCAATAACAAATAAAACCAATAACAGTAATAAATAATAAAAATCTTAAAACTATTGTAATAATTGTTCGAAATATAGACCGTTAACTTCCAGACATTTTAGTATACGACGATGGATGGCGTTTGCTGTAGAAGCTCTTATTTCAACGGGGTCCAAGTTTTCAATCTCTTGAATCACTCGACGTTCTAATTCCTCCCTGTTGTGGACTGGAGTTTCGTAAACTCTATCTTTAAGAGTACTCCAATGATAAAAATCTAACGGGGTAAAGTCAGGGGACGTACAAGTAACATTTCACATTATTCTATTCTCTGTAGATAATCCTGAGGCATGAGAAACTGGACTCTTGTAAATTCAGCAACGTATGGAAGGAATATTGAGGATTTGCATGAAATTATGCCAGCATATTGATTTCATTTAGGTAAATTTCTTGGTTATCTTGATAATGAACCAAAATTTATAAAATTCCTCTGAATTCGTAGAAACTTTCTGTTGTTCATCTGCGGCAAATTCGGATATTTCTCATTAAATCTTCTACAAATTCTGCTGATAATCTTATTGCAGTATCCATGGAAAATAAACAAATCCATTAAAACTGTGTTTGTTTAATTATTTTCTGCCATATTTGTGCTACAGCTATTCAAATTAAGTGCAAATATCACTAACGTCAAATTATTTAGAAAAATAGCATGTCTGTTGTTATTACAAAATGACAGAATAAAAATTTCATGGCCCACCCGTCATGATATACCAAAATACTAATATTCTTGGTAAGGTTACAGAAAAGTGTCCATAAATCGAAAACGCTGCGCACTAGGTATAGGGTATATTACCTTTTTAAATAGGTAAATGTATCACCTTTCCGAATCAGTAATAATATACAGGGCATTCCATTTAAAAAAATCGACTTTCGTGCATTTTTCTAAGTCACTTATATAAAGCGTTCTCTAACTCACCCTGTATGATATTCGAAACATTCGATTAATGGAGGAGATACCCCCAGCCCTTGCCTAACCGCAACTAAAAACTTATCTTTTAATTGCTGCGTAGGTAGGAGAAAACACGATTTACTGAAAGTCAAATTTTTGGCAATAAATTCAGAAAAGAATTATTATCTCGAAAACGGCTTGAGACAGGTATAGGGAAATATTAACAAAAGTTACTTAGAAAGAGACGACGATCCAAAAAACGCAAAAATATACAGGGTATTCCATTTAAAATAACGAAGATGTTGCCATTTTTACGTATAAGTGGCAACATTGCACTTTCGAAAATATTTTAGTTGGAGAGATCATACTCGATTATCTTGGTAACCAAAATTTCGTTCTCCATATACTTTTAATACTCCGTCCACCGTGGCTCACCCTGTATAGTGTGTACTTTGTAAACTTAAATTATTTTTCCGAATAACCTTTCACTTCATGCTTGAATCTAATGTTTTCTTTTAAATTCGTGTTGTGTCTCGATCATACCGGGCACATATTTTGAACTAATATTGGTTAAGAAGTAGAAGTAAAAGCGAAACATCCTGTATATTGAAAACTAAAACATCCCGTGTTTAATATAAGTAACGTTAAATTATTTACACCTCGATATCCACACATATGATTTTACTTTGCCATAATACCTGCTTATCTGTCATCGTATGAATTATATATTGTAATAAGCTATTACCTAACCACCTTCAGTTACTACATAATAAATAATAAAGTGAGTTAGGAGCAAAACTATTTGATCAGGTTAAAACTCATTTTTTATTGATAGCCTAGGTATATCGATAATAAATGCTAAGCAAATTTATTTAAACATTTGTTTTATATTAAAACTGGGAACTTAAGTTTAGTTTTCACTTTTCTAGGTATTTCAATAAATATTTTAGAAAAAATGCGTGTGTACTTTGTTTCATGAACAATAGACATCAGTATCTGAATTTAAAGGTTTTCCATAGCCAGGCCACTGTAAATTATTTTTTTGTTACGCAAGTTTTCATTTGGTTTTATCAAACATCGATCGTAACTACTAGATGCAACAATAATAAAACAGATACAGCATTTGCAACTAATCCTGGACAGATAAATGAAAACAAAACCGCCCTCAGTTTAAAAATAGCGTTTTATTCACAATGAACATTCAACTGAAATATAGAGTTTATTTCTGAATTAACTACTACACAATAAAGCCTGAAAATGATTTGTTTTATTAACCAAATCACATTCTGAAAACGAAAGCTAGTAACACATACAATTTATGTTTATGTTTGTTTTGGGTAAACTTCAAATTAGTTTACTTTAAACATTGGTTAATATTTTCCTCATTACATTAACTACAAGGTTAAAGATAATTACTTAAAATTCTGAGATAATCTTCAAATACAATGATTCTTTCATCAACTTTCTAGGAAAATTTAAAGTCATCTCGAAACAAGACTGGTGCATGTAGCCTTGTGTAGGAAATACACAATAAACTAGACGTCAAATTAAATTGAACTATTGATAATAGAACACCTAAGGTCCAAACTGTATGCGGCGGCATAGCTAGCTCGCTAAATAAAAAAAAAAAAATTGTTTTCTGCTTCAATCGAACGCTTTCTAATTAATTTTTGATTCAACTTCATTTACTGTATAGTATAGTACAGCGCTTCCCTGCAGATAAAAAACAAAATAAAACGTTTACCAACTAAAAATTATGAACAAAACAAGCCGACGCACATTAAAAACCATGTATTAGAATGTACTGTCGTGAGCAGAAGAAAAAAATAGGACAACTTTTTTTCTCTAATGTAAATATGTCTCTATTTGAATATGTAATGAGTAGCCGAAATAAAACAGATATCACTTTTAATTTATTTTTTATTTTAATGCTGTAAATGATGGATGGTTAATGAGACAAATTGTACTGCGTTATAACATTAACAATAATTTGGTGTGTAACATTTTAAGAAAGTGGAGAATAAACGGTACGATTAGTAGAAATCCTGGATCAAAGGACAAACACTACACTACTTAACAAGAAACTAACTATTAATATTTCGTTATTGCACCATTTCTTTTTATAACTTCTATAAGTCTGTTTGGCATAGAATTAAATAACCTTATACAATAATCATTAGTATTAATATTTTCCCATGCATTATTTACTATTTCCAGTAATTCTTCGGCATTCCGTGGTCTCACATTTCGTTTTTGGATACTTCTTACGAGTAGTCCCCATACTTCTTCCACGTGGTTAAAATCTGGACTATGACTGGGCCAGTTAAGAACATTGATGTTGTTATCTTGAAACCAGTTAGTTACACGGTATGAGCAGTATGAACGGAACAATTGTCTTGTTGAAATATGAACTCATTATTAGGAAATAATTGTGACACAGAAGGGAGCATAATATGTCTAAAATCCTAATATACGTTTCACTATTAAATCGTTCCTCAATATGCCACAAAACACCAGGACCACGTGCCGATATCCAAGCCCACATATTGACGGAAAATCTACCACTTTTATCATTGTTAGATATATATTTCTCATCGAATCGAGTATTCAGAGGGCGGTAAACACGAATACGACCGCTGTGTGTTGACTGGAAAGTTTTTTCGTCTGTAAAGATTACATTATTCCAAAAATTTACATTCATGAGCTTCTCTATGTTCAGCTTTAAGTAAATATTTCTGTGCCGCTGCATGACAGCGTAGCTCCGATTCTCTTACTCGCCGGCGACCAGTACTACTCGATCCAGGAAAATTCGTTTCTTCAGCAGCCTGAATAACTGAGTAAAATGGATTTTCTATTAAAGCATTTACTAATTGCAAATCTTGTTGTTGAGTTGATATCCTTCGTCGCCCTGATCCAGCATTTCTACTAATCGTACCGTTTATTCTCCAGTTTCTTAAATGTTACACACCGAATTTTTGTCAATATTATAACGCAGTGCAATTTGTCTCATTGACCATCCATCTTCTGCTTTAGCAATAACTCCAAATTTAACTAAATCGCTTATGAGGTATATTAGTTTTTTGCACACTTGCAATAAATTATGACAACTGACAATGTCACAAAAATTAAAGTTAGATGTACACAACTAGATTTTAGCAAAATACCGTTATAAGACATCCTATTTTTTTGCTCACGACCGTGCATACATATTTATAGTTCATGAAAAAAAGTTGAAAAAACCCCAAAAGTTCTGTGAGAGGGATGAAACATAGGTACCCCCATTTTCGAAGGCGCTGAAGACGATGGTGATATTCACAAGGTTCTTACCTTTCAGCAACTACCCCTAAACTCGAAAAGCCACTCCTATTTCGCTTTTTTTTCCACCGTGGGCATGCGGATCGGTTTTTTGAGCAGGATCCGGGTAGGCTGTATGAAATTTAATCATACAACATTTTATTCACCTCCGGGGTTAAAACTGCTCCCTCCCTAACACTAAAATATCCCTAAAAAAATCAAAATGCATGAAAATTTCTATATCCCCGTTTTTGAGGGGTTCAACACAATGGTAATATCCATTTCTCCCCACTCTCTACCAACCACCCTTAATTTGGAGGTGGTTGATGGGTGAAATAATATTGGCATCGTGTTTAGCGCCCTCGAAAAAGGGGAGAAAACATTTTCCACTATTTTGTATTTTTCGGTGGATTTCGATGTTAGGGGTGGTGGTAGTTTCAACTTTAGGGGTTGATGGCATGTCTCGTCACTCAACTCCCTTTACAATGTCGAAATTCCCTTAAAATCTCCGATCCAACGAGTTCCCACATGCCCAGCATCAATAAATATGAAAAGGGGGTGGTTGGTGGAGTGTGGGGGAGAAATGAATGTTACCATCGTGTTGAGCACCCTCAAAAACGGAGATAAACAAATTTCCATGTTGGGGGATATTTTAGTATTAGGGGAGGCGGTAACTTCAACCCTGGAGGTGGATAAGATGTTGTATGGTTAAATTTCATACGGCTTACCCGAATCCTGCCCAAAAAAAGCCGATCCGCATGCCTACGATAGAGAAAAACGCGAAATAGGGATGGTTTTTTTAGTTTAGGGGTAGTTGCTGAGAGGTGGGAACCTTAAAATTATCACCATCATATTCAGCGCCCTCGAGAACAGAGGGTGGGCTCCCATGTTTCATCCCCCTTACAGAACTTTTGTGTTTTAACCCTTTTTTCACAATTTTTCATAAAGTATTAATAACACTAGATCATAACGTGCTGTTAAAATTGAACGACTGAGTTGCTGATTTAAATATTTCAAGTGCGGACCTGGGTGTAATTACTTTTGTGTAGTTTAACGGTATTTTAATGGGGTCGTAAAGTTTTGTTTTTACGTGCAGTGTAAATCTGAGCTCGACATACAATGATTAATTCATCAACACTACTATGTTCACGTGACTCCAGTTAATTTTTTTTTAAATCATCTGGACACATGACTTGTGCGTGGAGCCTATAAAATAAAATTGCTCTTTGCTTTAATTGGATGATTTTGGCTAATTTATGCTTTAACTTTATTATTATACACTGATTCTTTCACCAATACACACTTATTCTAATAAAAGTATTACAAATAATTTCTAAACATAACTGTTGTGCTATAATTAAATGATTCTAATTAGTTTTTCTCTAACTATAATTATACACAATTGCGTTCACGTGATCCTAGCTAAATTTTTAAAAAATCATCTCGAAATATTACTTTCATACATGAAGCCTAAAAAATAAGAATGTTTTTTGCTTTAATTTAACGCCTTTACTTAATTTTTGCTCTAATTTTAATTCGAGAGATTATATAATGATTTTTTCCAACTACACCATTTTGTTCACGTGATTCTAGTTAAATAATTGAAAAAACAAAAACAAAACATAATTGGTCCATATGAAGCTTAAGAAAAGCAATTGTTTGCTTTTAGTTAATTTTTGATTTAACTTTAATTATTATACTACGATCCTTTCATCAACACCATTCTGTTCACGTGATTCTAGTTAGATTGCAAAAGCATCTCAAAACATGACTGGTATTTGAATCTAAAGAATAAGTTTCTCTGCTTTAATTAAATGTTTTTTAAATAATTTTTGCTTTAACATTAATTTAAAGCTATTAAAATTTGTAAAAGTGAGAACAAACATAATAGTTACACAAAATAGTTATTTTCTAAACCTATACCTCCCTAGTACATACTACTTATACGTACAAGTAATATCACGCACATTGCATGGGGATGAGAAAAACGTATAGATCTGGCATACAGGATGTTTCAAAACGTGTGCAACAAGCCCCTCCCCCTCCCCTGAAAAAATTAAGTTAAGAAAAAGTTTGTACTTGTTTTCCAATTTTATATTTTTAAGTTTAGTTATAAGGATAATACGTATGAAAATAACAACCCAGCATTTCACATGCTGCTATAAAATTCAACTTATTCATCTAACTATGGATGTGTGTAGAAAATACAGAAATAAAAAATAGTGGAAGAATTCACTGTATTTAACTAATCCATCGTAAAACAGAGAGGTGGTAGTTTTTGCCTAATTTGAGTTTTTCTTACTAAATTTATTGTAAAACAACTGACGAGCGTAAAATACAAAAAGCAAGTAAGTTGCCTACAATTAAAAGAAATAATTTCACTTTCATTTTGGAAAAAAAATATATCTGAAAATACATCAGCTACTCCTCACTTAACAATGATGTGGTGTCTTTACATCGTTAATAAATTTGTGTCTAATAATAGGTAGGTAGTTTATACAACATACAAAATAAAGAGGACTCAGAACTGTACCCTGAGGAACTTCTATCACCGTTACCCATCAATAAAAAAAATATATTCATATACTTATTTTTTATTTAATTTAGCGGATATTTCTAGCGCTATCCATTGAATTAAAGTGTTTTGCACAAAGGTTAAAACATTTAGAGCGTATAGAAGGAATAATGGATTAATTACAAATTATAAGAAAATAAAAGAATGTTTTCTCCTCCTGCTTTTCCCCAATTAAAAATTCACGAACGAAGAATACGTTAAATAAATGTCACCTATGAAAAAATATTGGCTGAAGATTAGGAATTAGTACACTTATACATATAACACAAATATCTTATAACAACGAACATATTTACCTCCTCGCAAAGGGCCAGCATTCGCCGCGTGCTTTCCAGCGACTGAAAAAAAATTAAAAAAAAAACGTTAATCAATATATTGACAACACATCTCATTTCTGTTTTGTCAAGTTTTCCACACAGATAGCAAGTAGTAGTGATTATGGTTCAATTCGCCACTGTCCCCGTCCCGAATTTAATGACAATTATTACTAGTAGATATGCTATGACAGTTCGGGACCAAAAACCCATGTATTTTCTTATGGAGGTTCGGTTCATTTTGCAGAATTTTCGTTCAGGGTAATGAGAACGGATGGGTACGGGACAATGAGAACGTGGTGTATTCAGGATTCTGGGGAACTACACAAGTCACTGAATAACACTAGTGGGTATATATACATATTTAATATACAATGGCTCAACCTGTGGATTTAATTGGTAACATAACAGATCAGCTTGATATGTTACAGCCCTCTTTTATACATTACAGAATTTGCCAGCGGGGAGTCCTAAACCAAGCTCCACCTAAAGGAAGATTTGCGAAGACCATCATATGGTTATAAAAAGTTTAAAATATAATGCTTTTATGTTTGTTAACAATTTGTGGCTGCTAAACAGTTTGTTAGAAAGCTGAATGACCCTTATATATTTTGTATTACTCTTTTCCGACCTTTGTGGTTAATGGTTATAATGCATATATAATAAGAATGTATGATAAAAATAACCCTACAATAGTACATTATTAGATATAATTTGGATTTGATTTGGTTGTGACCTATTCTATATATATTATATTAATGATCGTACTAGGTATATATTGTTTAAGTGTATGCATACTTATTTTAAAAATGATTCTGTTATGTACATATGAATGCGCAGTTGACGTAATAATTCTAATTGTTCGTGTAAAAACTATGTAACGAAATCGATTTGTTCAATATAGAGAGTATATTCTATGCTACTACGCTGTTGGGTAAATTATGCTTTGATCGAACCTTCTATTCCGCTAGAGATTTAACTCTGTTAAATATACTACCTATATCCTATATATTATTTCAAATTTATATATTTAGACGTCTATACCTCCATTTTAACACTATACTACTATATGAAAAAAAAACAGCACCCCTAATCCCATTCGTTATATAATGCACAATTTACCAACATTTTATGATATATGCAGAGAAAAGTCTAGGAGCAATGGTATCCTTATACCTATGTAACCTGCATTGCAAATTGTCGTGTAAACCAAGTCCATAGAACTGAGTATGAGTACCACGATGGTTCAACGATGTGACGTTTGTCTCGCAATCCAAAGGGCCTGTGTTCGATTCCTTATGCCCGCTCGGCTTTTTATTCATTATAAACTAAAATGATTGTTCCCAATTTCTCGAATGCAATTAATTCAAATTATAAGTAAGTATTGTACATTAAATATATACATTGAGTTCAGTTCAATGCGAGCAACGAGGAGCAGCAGTGCAGCTTTCAGTGAGAACCTGAAGATGGCAGATGAGATTCTGCCGAAACGTCGTTTAGACAACCGTGACTCCTGGAGGAGTCGACCATCGACGCGAAAGAGCGCACCCGGAAGTACAATAACAGTTCATTTATATATACCCACTAGTTATTCAGTGATTTGTGTAGTTTTTCAGAATCCCGAATCCACCACGTTCTCATTGTCCAGAACCCATCCGTTCTCATTGCCCTGAACGAAAGTTCTGCAAAATGAACCGAACCTCCATAAGAAAATACATGGGTTTTTTGGTCCCAAACTGTCATAGCATATCTACTATTACTAAACAAATAATATAATAATAATCATAATCTCGATAACTAGAGCTGTGGTTTAAGGATCTTTATTCATTATAGACCGATCAACTTTTCGCAATAACTTGATAACTAACTTAGTTATCAGCCTCAAAATTAGTAGAAATATAAATACATTAGAGAATTGTATGGCAACCAAAACAACGTAACGTTATCAAGATACGGTAACTAAATTTCATTACGTATCTACAAATAACGTGTGTTATCAAAAAGGGACTTGTTGATCAGCTTAATAATCAGCAATCGATATCTTTGACCGTGGACAAAGCAAAATAGCAACTTTGACAGTCCGACCTAACCTAACCCTACTTTTACGGTATTTTTGTTGTTTAGGTTTTGAAACCTTGAAACCAGTGTGCAGTTTAGTAAGAACATAACCTCAATAAACATAAGTATACCGTTAGCGTACATATATAACGTTAACTTTATCTGTCCGTAAATAGCGTAGACCGTTAACGTTATGAACGTTAACGTATTTCCTAATTGAAACTGCGCATGCGTTGCTGTCAAAATATCGTTACGGTATTTTACGTCTGACTGCTCAACAACTCTCTATTAAATCTTAACTTTAACACCCTATAGGCATTTTATTAGCAAAATTTTCTCGAAAATTTACTGAAGCAATTTGGCTCAATTTTGATATTTTGTTCTCTGGATTCTCTTTCCTGATGTGTAATTCATTACTTATAAAACACTCTGTATATTAATACTTTGATATATTATTATAGTGGTCTGTGTATAAATACATTGTTTTATGGTGGTTGCTTAGAAATTTCACTTATACTCTACATTGGGTTCCACTGAATAAATGCCTTTCGGCATAATTTGCCCTATTGTTACATATACAGAGTATCTCACCAGGAATTGCTTCGATCGATATTGGGAAAATACGTATAGTTCAAGTAGGAATAAACTGAGACAGAAAAAAAGTAACAAAAGTTTTACGACCTCATTAAAAATACCATTTACTATTTGTGCTACATCGACCGACCCTCGACCGCAAAGCATCTCGCTCGTTTTTAATGTGCGGCGATTCGTTTGATCGCTTGTTGTTAGGCATATCGCCGGTCGCCCGCGGCGATAATAATGATGTCGTAAAGTTTTTGTTTAGTTTTTTTTGTCTCAGGAAGTCCTTACTTGGACTATACCTACAAAAACGGAAAATAACACTACACACTGTAACATAATATGCCTGTTAATTGGATTGAAGACACTTTGCATTCAAATAACTAAGATAAAATCAACTAAAAACAAGGTTCCATTTTAATTTAATAATTGTTCACAATTCCACCTTCGAACCTCCACACATTTTTTGCACCCAATTTAAAATGTTTAATTAAATTATTGGAAATATTATCGAATCCATCCACAAAGTTAGAAGATTTCAGCTTATTTATTAAATATAATATATCGGATGGTAAAACTGGTTTTAAAGAAAGTGATCTTTCAAAAGAAGTCACATAGGAGCTTAAAAAGACTGGATCAAAAACAGGATTTTTACTACTTTTACTATTAGTCCAGTCATTGAAGCTTTATACCTCAGAAATATTTTACTACGAACCGATTTACATGAAATTTTGGAATTAGGCTTATCTTACCCTTAACTTCAAAAGTGATATTGACCCGACCTCCGTTCTTACCCTGGGGGTGGTTGCCACCCCTTCTCGTTAATGGAAATTTTTTTGGTCAAAATATCCTCGGGGATCGATAGAAGACCCAATTCTAAGCAAAAAGTGTTCTATAAAGTTTTTTCAAAAACTCAATACTTTTCAAGTTATTGGCGATTGAAAACTCGGAGTTTTCCCACGTTTTTCAACGGTTTTTTGCAAATATCTCAAAAAATATGCGTTTTAACGATAATTTCATAATAAACAAAATTATAGAAGGTAAGAAAATGAACAAACTGGTTTTTTAAAGAGTGTCCTAAGTGCAATATTAAGCGAGATATTGAAGATAAAAGCCGTTTTTTTTGTCTGAACTTTAATCGATGTATTCAATGCCATCTAGCGGACAACGGATACATTTTATCCATATGACAATGAGAAACTTTTTTATAGTGCTTAAAATAATCTTTAAAATGAGCAGTGTTAAAAGTCTTTTGCACGTAAAGTGAGTGAGTTGTAATGAAAAAAAGAGGGATATCTAATATATTTTTTTTAATCGATGTGTTTCATAAGTGCCATTTCCACCAAAATTAAAATTAATCGTATTCCGTCTAGATTTAACTTTAATATGAAGAGTTTATTGGATTCCAGCCGTTTGGCTGCTTTGGAATGCATACTTTTCAAAAAAATCACGATTTTAAGAAAAAAAATTTTTTTTTCATTTTAAAAACAAACACCTTTTATTGGATATACATATATGAACGTTTGTATGTATTCGAACCTTTTGTTCATAATATTTCAAAAATAATGAAAGATACGTAAAAAACTGTAATGATAAAAAATGTAGGTCTTTTTTTGACAAAGATTTTGTTTTTTTTTCTTTTTTCTGTCAGACCAAAATTGACGGAGATATGACTGTTTAAAGAGCGCGCGGTAGCGCAATCACAGTCTCTCTCGAGCCCTTTGACCCTTCACCGTTTCAAAATGAAGGGTTTTACACTACATATCATAATGAAAAAAAAGTTGTAGCTCTTTCAATTACCTTTAAAATGGTTTTTTTAAAGTTGTGATAGCTTTAAAATTGAAGGAGTTATGGTCCAAAAACTAAACGTTTTTTTTTCTATTTAGTAAAATGAAAATTTCGGAACACAAAAATTTGGAGCAGAGTGAAAGTAAAGAATAATATGAATCCAAAACTATTGTCTTATATATATATCCATATATGGCATATATATATCGGAAACATACGCACGAATACATACAAACGTTCATATATGTATATAAAATCCAATCCAATAAAAACTGCAGATCCACCTGCACCGCAAGATTTACTTAAAATGATTTTTTGCAACTGCAAAAAAGGTCGCGGAGCCACTTGCGGATGCCGAAGAGTCGGGCTGTTTTGCAATGTAACTTGTGGAACATGCAGTGGAGATAACTGCCAGAACAGCCCTCCAATTGACCCAGAAGAAGATCTTGATTACGACAGCAACTCCGATATTGAGTCATGAACGATTGGTGTAATAGTTTTTTTATTTATTGTAATGCTCTTGTTGCAGAATTTTTTATAATTAATTACTAATTTAATCTAGTACATTTCCAGATAACTTTTAAGTTAAGTTTATATTTTATTCAATAAAAAGTGTCTGATTAATTACTCTATAATTAAATTATTTTTAATTGTATAAACATATATTTTCAATGTTTTAATTTAGGGGTAATTTTAAGGGTAGAAAAGCTAAACATATGATAGTCATTTTTGAGAACGTGGAACAACATTGAAATCATTTTGAGTTTTGAGAAATTTTTTTATACAATTTTTAATTGAGGGGTTGTTTTTAAGGGTTGAAAAGGGGTTAAAAATATGATAATTAAGGTAGAGAACGTAAAACAATATTTACTCTATATTTAAATCTTTTTAAATTATACAAAAGTATTTTTTGTAATTTTCTTCAATATAGGGGTCGTTTGCAGGGGTTGTAAAGTTTTTTAGGAATTGAAAATGGGTTAAACATGAGATAATTGTGTTAGAGAACACTTTAACGATTTCACTCCTTATTATTAAATACGTTTTCTAGCGATAAAATGGCTCCATGTCAATTTTTTCATTAAGGGGTCGTTTTCACCCCTTAAAAATAAAAAACGGAGGTCGGATCAATATCACTTTTGAAGTTAAGGGTAAGATAAACCTAATTCCAAAATTTCATGTAAATCGGTTCGTAGTAAAATATTTCGGAGGTAAGACCCTATTTTTCGCTTCAATGACTGCACTAAATATCTAGTAACAAATGTACAAGTTCTTGATATTATTTACCACATTCTCCATAAATAATAAACAAATTCAAAACAAACTCTTTGTGGGTGTAATTTAAACGTCCTGGCATTTTTTGACGGAAGAGAATGACTGACATTGGTGATTGTTTCTAATCATAGCTAATTTGATAAATTTATTACTAACAATTCTTGAATTTCTAAGAAAATCGCAAATATTTCAAAAAGTTGTAACTTAAACCCCCACAATGCTGATATCAGAAAAAAGGGAATTTAATTTTATATAATTTGATGTAAAAAAATATAGGGTGTTCCATTTGACCTAAACAATTTTTCGCGGTTTGAAGTTTACAAAATGTAACGTCAAAAATGGAGCACTTGGTATACTATTATCGAATATAATTGAATTGTAGAGTGAGTGCAGTTCTCCTTGTGTTTTTTCTACATGCCAAAAATCAAATGAGTATCTTTTATACGAAGAAAGTTACAAAGGTTATTGTAAACCATAACACTTGTCAAATTTTTTTAAAGTCTCTGAAACTGCTGGGTTTAGGCATAGGGTGTCCCTACATGTCTTTGACTCGGAATTTTATGTTCTTTTCGAAAACCATAAAATATATTGTGTGTTCTATTTAAAATAAGCAAGTTGGTATCGACTTCCGGTATAACCGGAAGTGGCAGATGCTTGTAATTTATTTTTTGCTGGATGGGTCACACTCTACCGTTAATATCTCCCTAAATTTTCAAAAATTTTTGGTTCGTACTTTTCTCTAATCAATCGATGAAGTTCCTGGAGAGACACCCCGTATATTATATTGGGTGTATATACTACTTATTATAGATACCAACTACATAATTGAAAGGTCAAAAATTCACGATTCGTTTTAAAAAATGTGCAATAATTATTGTACAAAAAATGCAATTTAGATAATATAAATATTTGGTTTTATAAAATCAAATTTTTCTTATAAGTATATAAAACATTGTTAAACAGTTTTATCAAATAATTTTATACAGGACCTACCTCATCAGTAACTTGTCCGGCTTTGAGTTGAAGTTCTTGCAGTTCGGTCCTAGGGGCCCCATTTTCGGCAACAGGCGCTGGAGCTGGCATTTTGCTGCCAAACAAATAAAAGCAAAATTAAGGGAACTGAAAAGAACCAATTAGTTATTATCTAGCAAACTGTGCTTCAGATTAAAATGCCGGAAAAGGCCTGTGGTGATGACACTCGGCAAATTTTGCAGCGGAATGTACACTAGTACATTGTTCCGGACAAAAATCAATAAAATGTACCACGACGGGCGCGTACAACGAACTGAACTAACATTGATACAGGTTAAAATAACTTAAACTTTATAGAAATTCAATGCTTCTGATGATTTCCACCTGAAAAATGAGTCACCACATTCATTTGTTAAATATTTCCGGATTAAGATAATCTAATGACACCGCGCAGAGACACAGATTACTTGATTGTGTATCTACTATTTACTTACTAATTAAGGGAAAGAGAAGAAGGTTGGCGATTAAACTAGAATAATGCTATAAGATGCCACAACAAACAGACGAATACAACACTTATAAACACGAAACCTCACACTCACATAACACTTTGACAGATGGGACTGTCAAGTCGGAGGGTTTAACAACTGCCCTACGAGATATTGCTGGAGTGACTGGAGTGGGTGGGGAAACAACGCTAGCCACAGCCACTAACCAACTTTTTGATGTCTAATGCAATCTCTCGTTCTGATTGGTTGTCTGATACCATATTGGTAGGTTGTTGGCAACTGCGCATGTGTCGATAATGTAGTTTGAAAAAGTGGTAAATTTAATTTTGTGACTAGAACCAAAAGAAGTGTCGCAAAATTTAATGAACGGGTACAAATAACAATGATTCATTGTATGGTCAATGTAAACAAATTAGATATAATATGTTATTAAATTTGAGTAAGTAATGCAGATAAATAAGGAATATTTTCTAATTACATTTACTGATCCAACAAGCTATATTAGTAATATAATTAGGCAGTAGATGGCACGAAGAGAAAAGTTAGCGACCGTTGTGTAGCATTGGTGTCATAGAAAACTTATCTTTATATATATATACAGATGGCGCAAGTATACATATCCTTTAAAAATATGAGTAAGTACACGTTATACAGAGTGGGGAAATAGTGCGTCGGACCTCGATATCTCGAGTTCTACGATAGCTAGAAATTTTTTTAAAAAAATTGCAACTTGATAAAAAAGTCTATAACTGGAAATTATTTTCGAACATACAGGGCGAGCCAAGACGAAATTACAGGATCAAGTGCCTTTTTTTAAAATGGAATGCTATGTATATCAGTACATGTTTTGGAGCCTCTTTCTAGGTTTTATTCATTCCTATATTAGCATTGAATATCTCCCAACCACTTGAATTTTTTTGTTGAAACAAAGCAATCTGCAGATGGATATTTAAAAAATCACCACAGTCACAATTAAGTATGGGTTTTAAGAAAAACTTATGTGAATACCAGTTACGAGACATCTAATTAATAATAATAATAATAATATAACAAACGTCTTTATTACACTAAGATACAGGTATAACATACACAGTAACTTGAGTAAAGGGCGAAGTTTAGCTAGTATATCTAGCTATTCTTACACTTAACCCGAAAGAAAAAAAAAATAACAAAATTTTTACAAAAGTAAAGAATAAAAAATAAATAGTAAGTAGTAGGAAAAAAGTAATATAGGAAATCGTTACATGTCCATGAATATTTCATAGCAAACTCCTTATTGAGAACTAATGCCATGGATACAAAATAAATAAATAAATTAACAATATATAAAAAAATGATAACAAGACAACAGTAGAAAAAAAGAGAGACAAAAACAATAGAATTTTGTATTACAACTACGCATTTAAAGAATTAAACAAATGCCTTAATTCAATTAACTTGAACATTGTCTTTAATCGAAGCTAAATACGTTGCTCATTTAACAAGATCTTTTTTAATTTTATCTTAAAAGTACTAACTGATAGATTTTTCATTTCATCTGGCAATTTACTATAAAGATTAGCAGCACAATAAGAAAAACTTGTTTTGAACAATGCAGACTTATGTCTTGGAATGTGCAGTATATGAGGAGATCTAATATTCCTTGAATGAATAGTGGATCTGGGCTTAAGTCGGTCAAAAAGATAGGGAGGAGTGCGGGATAAAATTATTCTATGAACATAAAGAAGAAAATGTAACTTCCTGCGGTTTTCCATGTTTAACCAGTTAAGACTACTGAATGTATGCGATATGTGATCATATTTTCTCAGGCCATAGATAAATCTACAGCACGAATTTTGCAACCTTTGAATGCGTAATTTATCAACACTATTTATACAGTTACCATACACAACGTCACAGTAGTTAAAGACAGACAATACTAAAGATTCACTCAGCTTTTTCTTTAGGTCCAACTCCGAAATATGTCTACTGGCGTATAGTAGCTTTAACGCACCATAGGCCTTAGACATCATAGAGCTAACATGCTGAGAAAATTTTAAATTACTATCAACATAGAGACCTAGATTTTTCGCACCATTCTCAGGCGTTAAAAGTTTGTCATCAATTTTTATTTCAAAACTAATGTTTTTGAATCATTTCCATTTCCTAAAAATGTACAGGGTGGCCAAAAACTATTTTTCAATTAAGAACATTTTAAATTGAATTTTCTCAATTTTTTCAAATGGAACACCCTATATATTTTTCGACGATGTGATGTAGAAATGAAAAACTAATATTTTTTGTAAGTACTTCCTTATGGCTAATTGCAACCAATTTCGTTTTATTCAGCAATAATTACAAAATTCAAAAATAAACTTAAAAAAAGAGGTTTCTTCAAATAACTCAGTAGAAAAAATTATAATAAATGTTCCACATGTTGCCCATTTTGATTGACACACATCTCTATGCGCTTTTGAAATGAGGTTCCCACTGTTCCTAAAACTGCCGGTGTGATAGATGTAAAAGTCAGTTATTATTCTTTCCTTCATATTTTGTACCGTTGTTGGTGTGTCTCTCTCTCTATAAACAATTTCCTTCACCTATCCCCATAAAAAGAAATCCATTTTTGTAAGATCTGGGGATCTAGCAGGCTATTTAGTGCGTCCATTTCTTCCAATCCATTGATTAGGGTAGGTATTATTTAAGTGGTCTCTAACTGCATTTAAATAATGTGGTGGAGCACCACCTTGCTGAAACCACATCCTATATCGAATTCTTTCAGGGAGATTTACCAATAATTATGGCAGATAGTTTTCCAAAATATGAAGATAAATAGCTCCAGTCAATGTACCATCAAAAAAATGTGGCCCTATTACATGTTCTCCCCTAGTTCCTCCCCAAACGTTTATAGACCATCTGTGCTGGTTATCAGCTTGCATAAAAAAGTGAGGATTTCCGAAGCATAATAATGAAAATTGTGCGTATTAACAAATCCATTTTTATGAAAAGTTACCTCATCACTGAATAAAACAGTATTAAAGAAGTTGACATCATGTTGCATTTCACCTCTGGCCCAATTACAAAATTGTAGGCGCTTTTGAAAATCGTCATCAGATAATTCCTGATGCATTTGAATGTGATATGCATGCTACTTACTTGTTTTTAAGATTCGTCTACTTATTCCTATAATGAGCTCAATTCTCTTTGGCTAACATGGGGATTCTCAACCGTTGCCAGCACCATAGAAAACTCATTTTCTTCGTTCACAACACGTTTTATTCTTTCACTTTTTTTATATTCGATATTTCCAGTTTCCAGAAATCTATCGAGAAGGTTTCGGAAGCTGTTAACATCAGGAATCCTTCTTTCAGGATAACGTTGGCGATAAATTCTATTGGCAAGTAAACAATTTCTGTCTGACTAGCCCAAAACAAAAGTCATGTCTACAAGTTCCGCTTTATTAAAATTCATATTGTAAAATTCCAAATATTTTAAATTCAATACAAATTGTAACGACCGATAAGTGTGATAAATGCTCCTTTGTACACGACAATTTATACCAAACTGAGGTTTTATTGCTTGTCGAATAACAAAAACAGCAAACAAATGTACAAAAAAACATTACAGTAAAGGACCGGTTAAATACTATTTACTCATTTCAATGGATTGGAAGAAATGGCCCCACTAAATGACCTCATTTCAAAAATTGCATAAAAACGTGTGCCAATCAAAATGGGCAACATGTCGAACACCTATTATAAATTTTTCTAATGAATTATTTGAGGGAACCTCTTTTTTTAAGTTTATTCTTGAATTTGACACTTATTTATTTATAAATGCAATTGCAATTAGCCAAAGGGAAGTACTTACAAAAAATATTCGTTTTTCATTTCTACACCACATCGTCGAAAAATATACAGGGTGCTCTATTTGAAAAAAATTGAGAAAATTCAATTTAAAATGTTCTTAATTGAAAAATGATTTCTGGCCACCCTGTACATTTTTAGGAAATGAAAATGATTCAAAAACATTAATTAAATGTCTCGTAATTGATATTCACATAAGTTTGTCTTAAAACCCAGAATTGTGACTTTGGTAATTTTTTTAATATCCATCTGCAGATTGCTTTATTTCAACAAAAAAATTCATTACATTCAAGTGGTTGGCAGATATTCAATGCTAATATAGGGATGAATAGAGCCTAGAAAGAGGCTTCAAAACATATACTGATATACATAGCATTCCATTTTAAAAAAAGGCACTTAGTCCTGTAATTTCGTCTTGGCTCGACCTGTATGTTCGAAAATAATTTTCAGTTATAGACTTTTTTATCTAGTTGCAATTTTTTATAAAATTTCTAGCTATCCTAGAACTCGAAATATCGAGGTCCGACGACCTATTGCCCCACTCTGTATACCAGGCTCTCTGCAAAAAAAAAAAAAATTATTATATTCATAGACCATAGAGCAGAGGGCGCAAAATATTATGAATTTAAGACGATGCACCTTTGCACATCTTACATATCATTAGAATAAAATTGACCTAGTGTAGCATAAACATTCACTAGCAAGAAAAATATCCGACAAGTTGCAGTTAGTAAAAGTCAAAAGCAACTCAAGTATAAAATTAAGTCATTCTTCTGTCTAAAGTTGAAAAGAATCCCACTAGGAGATTCTGGAAAGTATCTTAAACACTTTGAAGTTTAGTTTAACAAGTCTCATTATAAGATAACCGGATGGAAGCTCCAAATAATTTAGAGCACGACCGCATCGAAAACAACATTAACGAAATCATTGGTCATGACGTACAACTGACAAGACGCGAATTTCTGAAGGTCATGACCAAGCCCTCGAAAATAGCAGGAATTGTCAAAGACCTACCAAACCATAAAGCTCCTGGAAAAGACGGCGTCGAGTACAAGCTACTCAAATATCTTCCGAGGAAAGGTATTGTACAGTTGACGTACATCGTTAACGCGATCGTACGACTACAACATTGGCCTAGTCAGTGGAAATGCGCCGTGGTCGTGCCAATCCTTAAGCCAAGCAAGAACGCGAAATTCGCCGGCAGCTATAGACCCATCTCATTACTGTCGACGATTTCCAAGTTGGTGGAGATGCTCGTTCTGACCAGATTAGACGCTATTCAGGAGGAGCTCCACATCGACTTCCCAGAGTTCCCAAATACAAAGCTGGCTAAGTACGCCGATGACACAGCCATGTATGCGCATTCACACAATGCTCAAGCAGCGAATATGCTGCTCAAGGCGCACATGGCTCGTGCCACGGCTTATTACGACCAGTGGAAGATTCGGGTAAACGCTGAGAAGTCGGAGGCGATAGTTTTCACGCGCCGATTCACTGAAAATAGAATCATAACACTAATCTCGATCCGGGGCAACAAAATTCCAACTAAGAGGTGCGTGAAGTACTTGGGGCTCAGACTGGACCAGCGACTGACGTTTAACACGCACATAAATGAGACAGTACGGACGGTCTACTCCCTTTCCAGGAGTCTGTATCCGCTCATGGTCAGGGGTAGCAGATTTAACCGACAAAATAAAAAATTGTTGTACACAATGGTGGTCAGGCCGTCTATCACATACGCGGCGCCGGTGTGGTGCAGCATTTCGGCCACGACAATGAGAAAACTAAAAGTGCTCGAACACAAATTTATGCGCCTCATCTCTAATTCTGGAAGATACACCTCCCTCAGAGACCTATACGCACTTTGCCACGACATAACCCCAATAGCGGACTACGTCCAGGACATCTCTCAAAAATTATATTCTTTCAAACTGGGCGATAGCCCGCTAACTAGAAATATAACACAAATTAGACAGCATAATGCCCCATTTCGGATAAAACACACCCTACCATCTTCCGGCAACCTCTGTAGCCAAACTTCACCAACTATAACTTCCGCTTACTCTATCCACCTTTGCTGACATTTCATACCTGTTATATCTTTAAATCTTTCCTGTCTCTTCCTTTTTGTTTGTAATCTTTTTGTCGCGTTTGTTTCTTGTTTTATTTTTGTACATTTTTGTCCCTAAATTCATTTTCATTGAAATTTTTCAAAAATCAAAATTTTTCGAAATCAAAATTTTTAAAACCACAGTTTAGGCTAGCCTATGCGCAGCCCGGCGTTTTCACACCTCGCGGAAGGCTCCTCGTTTATGCTGAGGTGTCTGCGTCAGTATCAAAATTTTAAAAAAAGTGTTTAGTACAAAAGTTTCTTAACAGTGTGTAGTTTGTAAGTTTAGTTGTCTATTTTTTAGATATGTCCCATTTTATGACCTAATTTTATCCATCTGCGATGGAAGGTGTTTAGGTTTAAGCTGTTTTTTAATTGCCTTTAGCTGAACCAGGCCCATTCCGCCCGACATTGCAATCCTCCATCACGAGCAACGTGTTGGTTGCACGGTCGGTCCCGGGGTGGGTTCTGGGGAGGCAGGGGTAAATTTTAATTTTTAATAAAGTTGTATTGATTGACTGATTGATTGGATGGAAGCTCCTCTACATTCACACATATTATTTGTTAGTGAAATACTTGTTCAAGTTAATTGATATCTGTAAATGAGCCTTTTTATATAAACAAAGTTAACGTTGGGAAAGTGACATAGGCATTGATGCGAGACGAGCAAAAACATTTAAGCTGCTGTCCGCAACATACCTACCTATCTGTTCTCATAACTATTAATGAAGTTATAATTAAAGAAAGGCATGGACTAGTTCTGTAAAATGTCGATTTTGTAATTCCTAATATAATAAGATTGATATATGTAAAATAAAGCAAATATTTTGATGGGAAAATTTTATTATTTTTATAACTAAACAATATACATTTCACATATTATGTTATGTGGAATTGGCAGATGTAACGAGGGGCAGGCACCACGCTTAAATTTTCCTATTGCTGGCTTCTCGGACGTTAGCAGTATAATTATCAGTAGTAAAATGTTGAAGATATAAAAATAATTTTGAGGTATAATCTACACCTTCCACTAAATTACAAACTGTCATCCATTTCTCTAAAATTTCTTAATCGATAGGAAACTTTAAAATTAACATTTTATAGTAATAATGTAGTTTATTAGCGATGTACATCCTTCAGCTCGAGAGACAGTGTCTTTTGATGACCCTATTAGACGATTTAAATCTTTGTCAGAATTTATTAATGTTGTGTCATCTGCATACAGCACACAATTTATAGGCAACATGAAATTACATAAATCATTAACGTAACTAATGAATAATAATGGCCCCAGAACAGAACCCTCGGGTACATCGTGATTGACCTTATTTAATTTTAACTGCTTATTGTCCATTTCTACAAACTGTGATCTGTTGTTAAGATAGAGGATTTAATAAATTCAAGAAGTAAACGTCTTATACCATACTAACATAGATATATAGTTTGTCTACTTAACGAGTCATGTGAGACACAGTCAAATGCCTTGGTGAGGTCACACATTGTGCTAGCTGGATGTTTACCTTTCTCGAGACCACGAACTATTTCTGACACTATTTGCATTACGGCTTTGGTTGTTGAACAATTTCTCCTAAAGCCAAATTGGCAAGAGCACAAGAGTGAATTTCATTCAAGGTACTGGGTAAGTCTGGACTTTAATATGATTTCATCAATTACTTTAGCACGGATGGGAATAATAGATATATAGGACTGTAATTATCTATACGTTGTGTATTACCCTTTTTAAAGAATAGTATAACTTTCGAAATTTTTAATGCGTCCAGAAATACACCTTGAGTAAAACATTCATTAATTATAACTTTTAGTGGATGCACAAGGATATCAGACGTTTCTTAAACAATTTGACTATTTAATTCATACATATCAAAGCAATGAGAATGTTTTAAAGCTGTTATATAGCATCAATCACTTCTTGTGATGTTACCGAATAAAGAAAAAAAGAGGAAGTAGAAGCTGAAATATTTTTTAGAACGTCAGAAACAATACAAATAATATTTGACAATGACAGAATTATATTGTCTGCGATGGTTGAGGAACGTTCATTGAAAATTTCTGGTAATAAGTGTGTATCGATTTTCTGAAAATTTGATTTATTTCTTTCAAAATTTACCAGCTTCCAACTATCTTTATTTTGAGACTTAAAAATATAATTATCATAGGCACTTTCTTCGCATTCTTAATGGCAGTTTTATACTCCTTGCGAAAAGTATTATAGGAAGCAAGGAAGCTAAAGCTTCTGGGCATTTACTAACATTATAAACATGCTTTACAGATGCTAGTGTATTTCTTAAGTTACCTAATGAATTAGTTTACCAGTTAACAGGATCATTCTTGGTATTTGTATTCGATTTTTTTATCATAATTACTATTATTTGGGTACAGAAAATAAGGAATAAAATTAGTTGCGTATGCATATCTTTATTTTATAAATAAATTGTTAGATTGTCACAAAACACTTTGGAATATTAATTGATATAGAAAATGCCAAAAAAATTAAAAATCTGTACTAGACTAACAGAAAAGAACATACAAATATTTTTAAATATGAATTTGTGCATTACCAGCAGATGTGGCATTCTTTTCACAAAGAGCCTGTCTACATTCAGTAAGAGAAAAATATGCAATTAATTTTTAATGTAATATAACAATACAGAGTTTCACGTGGGTGTGGGTGGTGGGTGTATCCCTGAAAAAAGTGTCACATGAAGAAAGCATTATATTTTAATTATAAAATAGAGGTTATAAAGTTTAAACTATGAAATCTGTCGGAAATTGGCTATTGCTATTAGAAAGGGCCAAAGAACAAAATTTGCAAAGAATTGAACTTCATTCAATAGAAAAGTCACTAAAAAGGACGAGGAAAATAATTTGATTAATAAATTAATTCGCTGAACTTATTTTACTATAATAATAGGATAATATTTCTGTATGTGTTCTCCTGAGGATCGGCTGATAAATAATTAACAACATATTAATAATTTGGCCTTGAAGAGGCTAAGTAAAGTAAAATGTAAGGTATTTAAAAAATATAATATACGTTTTTTTGAACATATTATTTGCCCCATTTATTAATTTTAAATATAAATTTTCCACTTTTCTATTTTACCTGCTGACAAAATATTTTGGAGATCTAGGAACTTACTTTTAACGTTTTGATGTTCCCCTGGAGCTGTAATAAGTGGGATTATTTGGGTTTAGTTGTGTCGATCTATTGTCAGTCTCGGACTTTGTATAATTCTGCGATGGATGGTTAGCAGAATAGGCGGACCTTAAACACACAAGAAGAGAAATATAAGTTACAATCTATGAAAATCTCGAATTAGATTTGAAAAGTATATGTGAACGGTAATTTAAGAGTTCATACGTTAATAGAAGCCGAAAAAATTATTCTCTGATTACAATATTTCAAAACAGTGGAATAAATATATATATATTTTTTTTAACTAGAGATTTATATTAAATCTATTTCTATCTGTCTCTTTAAAACATTATCGGTATCAGTAACGATTGAAATGCATGAACGTAAATTTTATTTTTTATCACGAAAACGGTTGGTAACACATTTTTTTAAAGAGAAGAAAAAGTTTTAGAATAAACAAGGGAAACAAAAAATATTTTATTCTGAAATGTAAAATGAATGGATATAAAAATATTTTTTTAAATATATTAGGGGTTGCCCATTCCACCCCTTGGTGAAGCATTCAAGGGGATGCAAAAAATCACAAAATGCCTTTCAATAAGTGTAGTAGATATGCTAAATATTTTGTTTTCTGGAATTTCATTTTTTGAGTAAAAAAATGAAAATAGTTTTTATCGTACCCCTATTAAAGTGGCTATAACTTGAAAACAAAGGGGTATTTTGAACAATGTTATATGAAGAACTTGGGCTAAGGAATCTACAGTTAATTTTTTTCTACTTTGTTTCCGGACACCCCGTATGTAGGACAAACAATAAACAAGGAGATATCTGAAAATAAGATTAAAAGAACATACAAGGGATTGCGTAAACATCCACAATCCCATTAAAAATACAAAAACATCCCACTAGTCTAGCACTACACAAAAGAAAAGTTACATACGTTCAATCTTGATCAGACAACCATTTTAAAATAAAATATATGAACAATAATAGCAACATTATATTATTTAAAACTATGTATAATACTGCAAGTATTATGCATTTGATTAGGACAAAAAAATATACGTATATACAATGCTGAATATTTAAAAAAAAAATTACCTGTCTCCCTCGGATGGCCTACCACTAAACCCACGACTTTGCCAGTAGGCAGAATTGTTGGAATTTAGTTGATTAGAACGATTATTATCCATTACGGAAAATGTATTACTATTACTTGCCAAACTAAAAACGAAGAAGTGCAAATAACTGTTGACATGACTGCTTGAAGCGAAATCTTATATACCTCTTTCGCGGGGAATCCCCCAGTACGATGAATAAATCATGCAGTAAATACTGTATTACAGGGTGGTTACAATATACTTAGCCAAATATTATACTTAGCCAGCTTGTACTCCTAGCATAATCATTGTACTTACATTAAAATGATGTTACGGTTTTAATTATTTTTCTTCACTAAGTGAAGACAAGAGTAACATTATAGTGTCAATAAATTTCGAAATTTTACCATATTTCTGAACGCGGATAAAAATGTGTAGGATAATTCAAGGGGTGTGTGGGATAAATTTAGGTGTATGTAGAATAATTTTTAAGGCTCGTGTAGAAAAAAAAAGTTTAATAACTAGAAGAAGAAGAAGTAGAATTCAGTGTTTATGAAAATTCTTGAATGAAAGTTGTGTTTGTTGATAGTTATATGAATTCCTAAAATGTCTAAAAAGATGTACAGGTATGGAATTATGACTAATATATCTTTATCAAATGGAATTCTGAGATCTGTGTGATAGTATCATACAATATTTGAAAAGTAGGTATATATCGATATCGGATATTTTAAAGATAGAGTGAAGCCTTTAAAATAAAAACAAGATGTTTTCCAAAGTGGGCGTATAATTTTATGCTGCTTAGATGCAAATGTATACGTGTTTTTCCATTGGTTTTAGCTTTAATGTGAATTTCTTCATAATTCCAGAAAAATAACTTGTTTAAATTAAACAATTTTAACAACAAAAGTCACATAAAATAGACAGCAATTGTCAGTCAATTTATATTCTAGCGAATATGACAAAATTTCAGTAAAAATAAGGCAATATAGAATGTCTTAGAATAAAAGTAATTTATTATTATAAATAAAAACTCTTACGTATTTGATTTTTAATCAGTCCGGTCAGTTGGGATTTTGATCTTAATATTCGACGTTTAAAGAAAAAATAGCTTGTTATATACAGGGTGTTTCATGAGGAACTGTACAAGGGGCGGTAAAGAATCACTTGAGTATTCAGGAACGGCCATTGAAATTTTCCTGTCGCTCCTATTTTCTCTTTTCAGGGTGATAAACTGATTTTGGTCTAAATTTATTTTGGTCAGAACGTTCTTACTATTGATCGGATTTTGTTTAAATTTTAGATACTTTATGCACTTATCATAGTTGATAGATTGCTATTATATATATTTTTTAATTCCAAAGCCGGACTTTTTAAATTTGTTTTTCCGATTCCTGCAAAAAAGATCACCCTGTATATATATTTTTTAAGATTCAGTTGCCAATTATTAAAGCCCATACATCACTAAACCAAACCATGTATTCAGTTTTTTGTCGCACCATAATTGATTTTTTACAAGCGATTGAATTTGGCAAAATGGGGAATTTGAAGAAAAACAGCTTCATTTGCTCACATTAATTGTCCAAATAAATAAAAATGGTCAAATAAATATTTACAAAAGTAAATTTAAAAATATTACAAATGCTTAGAGCAAATTTTCAAAATGAGAACCTCCAGCTTCCATACATTTTTGTTGGCGTTTATTTAAATTGCCAATAGATTTTCTAATTGGCGCGTAGAATTGTTTCTAATTTGGTCACTACAGCGAATAATTCGCTGAAGTAACTATTCTCCACTATTTATTGGGACATTGTAGACTTCCGTTTTGAGATATCCCCATAGAAAATAATCGACTGGGTTGAAATCTGGTGGTCTAGCCGGCCAAGGATGAGGTTCCCACGTCCAATCTGTTTGGATACTCATTATCCAAATCCCTTCTAACCTCAATATCAAAATGAGGAGGAGCTCCGTCATGTTGGAAGTATTGTCCTCTTATATTAATATCTTGCATTAAACCAGGTAAAATATTTTGTCAGAAATCTGAATACACCTCTGTAGTTAACCTTACCGGAAAAATATGGGATCCAATTAGGTTGCTGTTAATCATACTACACCAAACATTTACCGAGAACTTATGTTGAGAATGGGCTTCTCTATAGCAGGAGGATTGTATTCGCCCCAGTTATGCGAATTTCTTCAATTAAATACGCCATTCCGTGTAAGTTCGGCTTCGTCTGTGAACGAGTTCGACATGTAGTCGGTTTGTGATCAATAAACCACTGGCAAAATTCTAATCTATTTACATTGTCACCCTGTTAAAGCCTTTGCGCTTGCTGAATATGATAAGGATGTAATCTTTCTTTACTTAAAATCCTCCAAACCAGCACATGAGGGACTCCTAATTGGGCACTTCTTCGTCGTGTACGTTCTTCAGGGTGTTCTTGAACAATATTAATAATATTTACTTAGTCCTCAACGTTTTGAACAATATTTCGTTCCACTTTTGTTAATAGAAACCTGCCGTGCTCCCTTGCATAGCGATACACAGTTGAAAATGTGTGATGATATTATGGTGTTCTTCTGTTAGGAAAACGAATATGGTGATTCCTCTGTGGCTTGTCACCATTATCATCACACAATCCATAAAATAAATAATAACATATTCACCATTTGTAAAATTATAAGGCATGATTATTTGCAGACTAAGTTAACCGTTAAAAGTACACTAATTCTAATGTTTATGACAACTAACATAGAAATGTCAAACTATCTGGGCCTACTATAATCATAATAAAAAGAAAACTGTTTAATGATTCCTGTTTTAAAATGTACCTACTCATTTATACGCTACACTCTCTTTGAAATAAAAAAAACTTTGGTTTAACTCTTTTTCCATATTGAACATTATTTACCGAGTTTAAATTAATTGACCATTTTTATTTCTTTGGACAATTAATGTAAGCAAATCAAGCTGTTTTTCTTCAAATTCCCCATTGTGCCAAATTCAATCGCTTGTAAAAAAATCAAGAAAGGTGCGACAAAAATCTAATTAGATGTTTTTATTTAGTGATGTATGGGCTTTTATAATTGGCAATTAAATGTTAAAAAATATATATTGGGTGATCTTTTTACAGGAATCGGAAAAAGCAAATTAAAAAAGTCCGGCCCTAGAATTTACAATAATAATATAATAATAATAATAATAATTTATTTATTTACAAATTATAAGGTAAAAGTAAATACATATACATATAGATATGCACATAAATATATATATAAATAAATAACAGATAACGTACATAAATTGCATAATATACATATATTGCTTATATATAATATAATAAATTATAGTAAATAAATAAAGATACTCGATAAGTGTATAGAACACTTGTTTCGAGAAGAGCAAAATAAATAAATACACTCACATTTTAAATATAAGTAAACACCACAGGCATAAAATATGAGCCATAATAACCCATAAGCATAAAAATATATTACATTTAAATAAATGGTGAATAAGTGGAAAATAAATAAATAAATGGAAGCAAAAACAGATTTATTGAGTACAGAGAAAAATATTGATATTATGGTGATTACCTAGTAAGTTTACCAAATTTTTTCAACTTTCATCATATAATTTATATGGCCTATATTACAACACAAAGACTTCATGTAACGATAACAACATATATATACATATATATGCGCACATATACACATATACACGTATATACACACATACACATGCATACACATATAATATTTTAATGGATTAGTTAATTTTCATTTCGATATAATTATGAATTATTTCTCTAGATGTGGATAGAATAAACGATTTCAATTTGGCTTTAAAAGAAGAGATGGTTCCCTGCTTTATTACTTCAGGAACAGTATTATACAGTTTTGGGCCTAGGAATGCAAAAGATCTCTGTCCTATAGTTTTTGCCATAAATGGGGATACATGTTGATATTTATTACGCGTACTGTAGTCATGACGATTTGACAAGGATTCCTTACATTTATGATATTTTATATTGCTGTTAAAATAAAAAAGTTGTCTTATGTCAAACACATTTGCATCACTGTACACGAGGTTACTTGGGTACGTAAGTTTTACATGTAGCATTAGTTTTATAAACCTTTTTTGCAAAGTTTCAAGTGGTTTAATGTGATTTCTAGCCGCTCCTCCCCACGCTAAAATACCATAAGTCAAGTGAGTCTCAACTAAGGCATAATATATAGTTTTCATATTTTTCTGATCAAGGACATTACATAAATGCCTAAATTTGTACAAAATGAACTGAAGTTTTTTTATTATAAATTGCACGTGTAAGTCCCATCTTAAGTGCTGATCAATGACTATACCTAGATATTTTACTTTTGCTTCAGGCATTATACTGTATTTTTTTCCCTGGATTTCAATATTCAGTGATTTAAAGGGTGGTAAATTTAATCTATTACAACTGAAAGGCAGGTATGTTGTTTTTTCTAGATTTAACGTTAGTAGCTTATTATCAAACCAGTTTTTAATATATTTTAGGTCATTCTCTGCTATTACCTGTAATTCATTCCATGTTTTAGCTTTGTAAATAATTGCGGTATCATCCGCAAATCCTATGATACTCCCCATACTAGGTAAGAAGAATAAGTCATTTATATATATAAGGAATAGCACAGGCCCCAAAACCGTACCTTGAGGTACACCATATTCTATTTTTAAGTTGTTACTGCATACATCACCAACTCTTACACATTGGTCTCTATTGGATAAATAATTTTTAAATAATTTTAAACATTCACCCCGTATTCCAATATCCTCCAAGGTTTGTAAAAGCAGAGAGTGGCTAACTGTATCGAAAGCTTTAGAGAGATCGATAAAAGCGCATAGACAAGGTGTACCTCTGTCTAGAGAAGCATGTATATTTGTTGTTAGGTCTAAAATAGCATCATGAGTAGACGTTTTTTCTTTAAAACCGTATTGTTTGTTGGAGAGTATTTCATATTTATTTAAATAAGACATTAATCTAATTTTTATAACTTTTTCGAAAATTTTACTAAAATTCGTTATTAGAGAAATAGGCCTATAATTATTTACTATGTTAGTATCGCCTTTTTTGTGTATAGGTATTACAAGGGAGTCTTTAAACACTTGAGGCCAATGGCCTGATATCATGCACTTATTAATAATAAAAACTAAGGGATCTGCTATATATTCTGATATTGGTTTAAGATGTTCAGCTCTTATGTTATCTAAACCTGGTGATTTGTTATTTTTCAGATTATTAATAATGTCCTTAATTTCATTTCTATCTGTAGGTAACAATACTAGTGAATGTAATTTGGATGGTCTTGGAAATTTAATGTTCTTGTTTATATTTATTTTTTCAGCTAGTGTTTTTCCCGTGTTTACAAATGTTTTATTAAACTGATTTGATATCTGTTTTAGATCTGTTAATATTAGTCCCCCCTCGTCTTTTATGGATGATATTTCATTATTCCGGTTTTTTGATTTTGTAATATCTTGTACTACATTCCACAATTTTTTTGAGTTATGTTTATTAACATTTATGATATTCTGATAATAGTTTTGTTTAGTTTTTTTAATGAGTTTAGTTAACGCATTTTTGTAATTTTTGTATTGAGATTTTAGCTCAAGATTATAAGGGTCTTTTTTCAGTTTTTTGGCCATTTCATTTTTCTTATTTACAGATTTTAATATTGCAGTTGTTATCCACTTAGCTTGCTTAGTATTTTTCCTTACATATTTTTTTGTTTTGGTACAGTCATTTATTATTTGAGATATAATTTCAATAAATTTGTTTGTTGCACAATCAATGTTTGGTGCGGAATATACTTCGTCCCAGATCACGGTACTTAATTTTGTCTTTAGCTTTTTATCATCAATAATTTTAATAAATGATTTTGGGTTTTCATTTTGAGTATTTTTTAAGACAATTTGCAGTACTGTTGTGTAGTGATCAGTGATGTCGGTTTCTATTATTATAGGTATCAAAGAATCAGTATTACTATGTTTAGTTTTAATAAAAATGTGGTCAATACATGACTTATGGTTGTTACTGATCCTAGTTGCATTATTTATAGTAGACGTAAAACCGAATTCACTCAGCACATTGATATATCCGCATGTATACCCATTTATTTGCAAAATATCTATATTTATATCGCCGACAAATACATAATAGTTATTTTGTTTAAAATTCATGGACTGAAGGTAGTTTTGTAAATGAGTATTGAACTCATATGGATCTGTTGATGGAGATCGGTAAAAGGCCATTATGTTAAAATTTGTATTTTTGTTTACTTTAATTACAATTTGCAATAACTTCATACTATTTAATTGTTTTATTTCATAACTATAATTTAAATTAGATTTGATGTATGCCACTGTTCCATCATTTTGATTCAGATCACCATGGTTATAGATCATATCATAGTCATTTATGTTAAATAAATTTGGGTCTTCAAGTTGCCATGTTTCCGTTAAAATTAGGCAATCAAAGCTTACTTCTAAATTTTTTAGCAATATTTTGAATTCATCCAAATTTTTATTTAGGCTCCGTATGTTGTTATGTAGTATTTTAAAATTGCTCACTTTACTATTTACATTTAAAACTGTTTTTGCTTCCGTACAACTTGATAGAGTATATGTTTCAACAGTGTTTAGGTTGAAGTCCCTAATATATTGATCCATAATACTGATAAAATAATTAATTATACTCAGATACACATAAAAAAAGTAAAAAATCTAATTTAAGAATTATAATAACTTAATGAAAGCAGACAATAACTATTTGGTAGAAACGGAGCCAGACCGAGTTTTTATTTTATTTCCTTTTGGTAGTCTATCGATCTCTTTTAATTCCTTTCTTCCTTTCGAGCTCTCAGCTGGATTAATTGCTGCCTTTTTTGGAGTGTTCAACATAAATTCATCTACGGGCTTTTCTTGGTTTTTTCTTTCTTCTTTATTGGGGAGAGTTTGGATTGTTGGCGTTTCCGGGGCACTGTTTGATTTTTCTAGGTATATAGTCTCTGCCTCTTCGCAATTTTCTAACTCTTGAGGCGTGTATATTTCGTTGTTGACATGAAGTTTGTCCCTTTTAATAAAACAGTTGTTACTTCCTTCTTGCTTAGCCAGGTATAAATGTTTTCTCAGTATTTTATTTTCCTTACGTTGTTTTTCGGTCAGATCGTTTGTAATATAGATGTTTGTACCTTTTAGTTTGTTGCAATTTTTTAAGATTGCTGTTTTTTTAATGTAGGATATAAATTCAACCTTTAAAGGACAGTTTTCTTTTTTTCCAAGAAGATAGAAATTGTTAAGATCGGACAGGCTTATATTAACATCAATTAATCGTTTTATTTCTTGACAGATAGATTCTGCAGTAATTTGTTGACTCTGTTGTAGACCAAATATAATGATATTATTTTTCCTTCCTAATTTGTCTAATTGTTCAAGTTTTTCCTCAATTTTTGTGTTTTGTTGTTCCACTTTACTTAATCTCCTATTTATTTCTTCGATTTTTAATAATACTTTAACCTCAATAGCCTCCACTGTAGCTTTTAGTTCTTGCTTAGATTTTTTAATCTCTTCTAAAATTAATTTATTTGTAACTTCCTGGTCTTCCGTCATTTTATATTAGATCTCACAGTGTATGGAAAGCTTTATATTAACGTCTGTTTACGGTTAAGTGATAAGGATGTTTTGATATTTTACAGATGTTTACACTATCAGTTGTAATGTTTTATGGGTTTCTGTAAGTTTTTTTATTGATATACTTATATGCAGTGCTAACTTATTTCTTTAACAGGTGTTATTTGATTGACTTTCACGAGAATTTAACTTTAGTACATACCAAAATTTAATTTTTCGAGGAGCCAGCAGTCACACATTCAACTCACACGACACGATTCAATGATAATAATGTAATAGCAATCTATCAACTGCATATAAGTGTATAAAGTGTCTAAAATTTATACAAAATCTGATCAATAGTAAGGATGTTCTGGCCGAAATAAATTTAGACCAAAATCATCCTGTATCTCAGAAATTAGGAGAGACAGGAAAATTTTAATAGCCGTTCCTGAATATCCAAGAGATCCTATACCGCCCCTGGAAGTATGTACAGTTCCTCATGAAACACCCTGTATATGGAGTAAAATGATTTCTTGTGCGTCGGCTGTTTTTGAACGTCCTCGAGACAAAAAAATGTTACTTTTACTTCATATAACACAATATACTATTATGTTAAAATCACTTAAACATCTCATTTCTTATAACAGAAACAATATTCTTTAATAATTTTCAACTAGTTTATATATTTCTGTAGAATACTGATTAAAATGGATTAAAATTCAATAATATAACATTCAATAATACATACCAAGTGACCCATTTTGACGTTAAATTTTGTAAACTTCAAACCACGACAACTTCTTTAGGTCAAATGGAACACCTTATATTTTTTACATCAAGTTGTTGTTACATGGCCTATGTCCATTTAACAGTTTTATTTAAAAACTAGTGTTTTGTGGATAGTTAGCACGACCTGTATATTTTTTGGATTCAGTTTTTGCAGGTGAAACTGTTTTCAACTATCAGAATTTTACATGTATAACTGCTAAACCATGTCACACTGTTTTATGTACTTAATTTTATATCTTAGGAACTTAGTCCTGTTTTTCTACTAACACTATTATGTATCTCATATCCGTTGTAATACAGCATTATTATCCCAGGAAACAATTTGTCTACAAAATTTAGTTACATCAGATATCTATTTTTCAATGTTTATATTTTTGTTTACTATGGAGTACATATGGTTATTTTCCTTACCTTCTCTCATTCTATATATAGTAAATCCTATAACATGTAATATGTTACTGATTTATCAATAATATCAATACGTTTTACTACTTATTTACATCTGTTAATATTTGTTGTTATGTATAAAATAGAAATTGCAAAGGCAAATCAGCTGGCATGGAAAATAAACTATTATTATAGATTCCTTTTATCGATTATATGCCACTACTTTAGTTGAGTATGGGAATCTACAAGGCAAGTTGGTGCGCTTAAATTAACCACTGACAGATGGCCATACTTGTACGATTTCTATATTTTGATAGCTTTCAATTTAAATAGGGAATTAGATTTCTCACATTTTTTTGGTGGCGTTGTTTTCCAGTAAACAGGACAAAAAAAGTTTACCTTATCAGTAAAACTCACCAGGAAGTCATTTGCTTGCAGCCTTTGTACTGATTCAAACATTATAATTTTTAACTGTGGACTTCAGTAATTGATATTACAATTTTTATATCCCAGTTACAAAGTGTTTAACATACAGGTAATTTCATTATACTTATTTAAAATGTAATTAATCTTCAAATTTTGCCTTTGATATAATTTCAATTATTTTTAAAATAAATTCAAAGTCAATTCTTCTTAATTTAATAAGTAGTTAAAATGCTATATGTACCACATGGTTTTAAAAATATTTTTCTCTTTCCTTTTAATTTTTTTGGCAATTTATAGTCTAAGAAATCAGCTTACTAGTGCATAGCTAATAATAACTAGTGCATAGCTAATAATAACTCGTGCATAGCTAATAATAATTCGTGCATAGCTAATAATAACTCGTGCATAGCTAATAATTACTATTACATAGCTAAAATTACTTTTGTACTGCTAATCAGATTACTTTTGTATAGCTTAAATTAATTTCCTGCAGCTTTGTATAGCTAGCTTAATGTTTCGTGCAGCTAATTTAAATATATTTTGTACAGCTAACTAGCTTATATTTGCATAGCTAACATTGCTTAAATTCTGCATAAATAACTTGCATAAATTTTGTATGTGCTTATATTTGGTTAAATTTCCTACAATTTTCACCCCATTCATTGAGAGACGTAAATTGCCAAGGAAAATTTAGAATTCTTGCAATAAGAGACAATTGTGGGCCTGGATTGCTGTCCCAGAACCAGCCACCTGACCCATAAACCTCCTAGGATACTGGTATCAATTTGTTTTATATATATATATATTTTTTACATTTCAATTTGTCTCAAACCGATTTGTCTAATTTTTTTGTAATATATTTTGTCATTCATTTTAAACATCTTTTTATTTCTCTTACCAACAAATTTCAGTCTGATCTATAGCAGACTGGTTATTCGAGAAAAAGAGACTATTTTGCTTATTTTACTATAGATGGTGCCCAATTTAACATCAATTTTTCTTTGTCTCCTTTTCTCGAAATAAACAGAAATCTGTCGCTTATGCTGTACATGTCAGAAAGGGTAAGTTTCTCCACTCTTACGAATGCTCTGGACCCACGGCTCTCTGCTCCGGCTAAAACCAGCTAGTCGTCCGCACATGTTGCCTCAATTCTTTCTCAAAAATAAATAATAAGAGAAAGGAGGTAACATTGTGTAAAATTAAATTCCTTTTTTTCTGGTATAAGCATTGTGTGGGTTTAAGTTACAACTTTCTGAAACATTTGCGATTTTCCGTTTTAAATAAATAAATAACCACCACATAAATTAGACGACCCCCAATCCCAGAAGCCAGGGGCTTGTGCGGAAGGGGGTTACACATTGAAAAAACGCAGACATACAACCATTTCCTCCGCCAGTGCCGGAGTCAGAATTCGAACCCGGTGGTGTGATTAATCGCGATTGCCACCTCGCGCCTTAACCCACTCGGCTATCGAATTTAATAATTGTTCAAAATCTCCACACATTTTTCGCACGTTCAGATTAGTTCTTCATGGGTAGCTCTTCTAATTGAATCCTCTGACAAGTCTTGAAATGCCTTTCTTACTCTCTCCATGCAATCTTCAATAGTTGTTAATGGGCTATCATAAAGTTTATTTTTAATACTTAGTTCCCCAAATAAAATAATTTAGAACTGATAAATCTTGTGAGCGCGGAGGCCATAGGAAAGGTCCATTATTGTCGATCCATTGATCGTAAAAATTTTCTTGTAAAAAAATATTTATCAAACAAGCGTTATGTGGGTGAGCACTGGTGTGCTGATAAAAAATATTTTTATGTTCGGCGAGAAGGAAAGGACTCTGCACTTTTTCTTACATAAAATGGTTCTCGGTTAAATTTTCTGAATTTTTAGTATATTATAGATCTATAACTCGCAACATATTATGTCTTCAATTAGAAAACGCAAAATAAAATCTGATTACAATAAGCCCCCAGCAGGCAGATTTCCAGTGTAGTGCTGTTGTGCATCGCGAGCCGCAGACTAGTTTCGAGCTTGTTAGCTCTCATCAGCGCAACATAGGCAAATGCACAACATCACCTCACTGGCCTTCTGTAGTCATCAAATTACAGACACCTCGTGTCTGCAACTAGCGAATAGCTCCATCTGGTGACGACTTATTGCAATCAAGTTGCCGACCAACTCGGACTAAGTATATATTTGACAAAATATATAAGCCAACACAAAGTGGATAAATTATTACAAAAATAATAAAAGTTATACGACATTAATTTCAATTGGTTTGGAAACGCACATTGTGCACCTTGATTAGTGGCAATGAATCGATTTCCTTTCATAGGAAATAGTGGAATACTGGACTGTCGTAGTAGGTATATTTTTACTTTACTACATTTTTATTATTTTTGTAAAAGGAATTTAATTTTACATAACTTGATGTAAAAAAATATAGTGTTCCAGTTGACCTAAACAAGTTTTCGCGGTTTGAAATTTCCAAAATGTAGCGAAAAAAATGGTATACTATTATTGAATGTAATTCAATTGTAGAGTGCACCTCATTTTGTGTTCTTTCTACATGCCAAAAAACAAATGAGTATCTTTTACACGAAGAAAGTGATAAAGGTAAAACCATTAGGTATACCTATCAAAAAATTTTTTTAATGGCAAATATCTCTGAAACGGCTGGGTTTAAGCATAGGATATCCTACACGTTTTTGACTGAGAATTTTATGCTGTTTTCGAAAACCCTAAAATATATAGGGTGTTCCATTTAAAATAAGCAAGTTGGTATCGACTTCCGGTATATCGATCAATGCAGTTCCTGGTGAGACATCCTGTATATTCATGCAAACTTGTTTTATATTATTTCGAACATCACGTCTCATAAAATACCTTAACATTATGCAAAATTGCAAAAATGCTGTAAATTTTTGAAGGGTTTGATGTTTATTTTCTTCTGCCGACTGGGCTATTATTTGATCTGTTATGTGTTACTATGTAAAACCGTCCCATTACATTTATGCTTGCAATTTTTATCTTCATTTATTTATTTTTACATATTTTGTTGTTTTATGGACTTGAGTAGACGCTACAAAATGTATAATACGCCAATAAATATTTTAATACTTGCGTTAAGCTTCTAGCCACCCACAGATTTCGATTACCACTTATTTTTTAGGCTTAACCGTGTATTTTTTACACTATTAAAATACAAAAATATTGCGGAAATCAAATTTCTGAAGCATAATCATTTTTCTATACGGGGAATGTTCTTTCTTCGGAACTATACGAAATAGGTACTTACCTCTCTGGGACTCCCCTAAATTCATATTCGTATATGTTTACTGACATTCCTAAGCAATTTCAAATTGATGTAGATATGTATGCTACGCAATTAGCAACAAAATTATCATAACATTTTAATTGGAATATAAATTAAAAATATACATTGATAATAAAATCTGACTAAGAGTAGAATAGTAAGATAAATTTTCAGTCAATAATTTCGTTTGCAAACCGTTAGCCTGAACTAAATCATAAAATTTATATCTAACAAATTTCATCAAAATAAACATCTCGAATAACCGTGTCTACAGACAAACCGATAAAATATTTTTAAATACTTTTTCAGGGATGGATCAGAAATAATATTATATTATTTTTTCACAACAACAGTACTTCCGTCAATAACGTAACTTAAAAAAAAAAAATACATTGTTGTTACATCGACAAATGTGCAGATCACAGAGGGTTAAGGATTTGGCTATAACATTGTTACGTGTTTACCATCTCCAGTAAACCCCCTCTATGTAGGTTCAATAAATTGCAACAAGAATCTTCACAAACCACTGATTTATTATCACTTAATTTTACAATAATTAATTCTTAAAAATAACACAACTAATTATACTTTAATCTAACATAAATTCACTACTTTAAATCACACCTTGATACTCTTTCTTATTTCATCTTATCACTTGCTTGTCTAATATATAACCATCCCTAGTGCGGTTTAATGTACTCGATCATTCTAGAATCATCGCGGCGCCTCCGGCGCTTTCTCGCACGTACCATGAAGCAGTGGCGTAGGCGCCCCAAGTAACAATTATAAGATACTTTTGATTTATTTAGGGTTTAAAAATGCTTTAATATGTTCAATAAAAGCACTTATTCTGATGCAAAGATTTTAATGTACTCTTTAAATTACAATAAAAAAACTATTTGCTCTTAATGCTCTATTGATCTTAGACTGCTTTTATAATACTCTTGACATTGGCTATTTTAAAACTAATTTGCTTTTTTTAAAGGATTAAGTTGGTTTTAATCCATTTTAGAACAAATAGTTTTAATGTAGTTTTATGGAGTACCCTTGATGTACTCATTAAAACCCATTAAGAAAACTATTTTATCTTAAGCCTATATGCTCAATAAAATCCCACATTAAATCCAAAAATATAATTTTTACGTTTTAAAGAGTACATTAAGAATATTTTAAAGCTCAAAGGTTTTAATTTAGTCAATTTGGTTAAAAGAAATGCCTGTTGAATTTTTCACGACTTTATTAAAACGAATTCTACCCCCTTCACATTCTGAGAAAACGCACACGGCATCGCGCCATGTTTTATATAAAATACAGACTCCGCCATGATGGTCATTTTGAATAGCCAGAGAAAAAACTATTATTATTTAAATATACGGAACTTACATCCTTAAATAACTGAAGAACGATGTCCAAACATGCAATTTAATTTAAAAAATGCATTTAGATGTTTAGATGCAAAATAAAATTTGACATTTTTTAAATAATAATTAAAAAAACATTAAATTGATTAGGCTGGGGCCGTTACCTTTCTGAGATGAAAAAATTAATAGCAGGCAACGGTCGGCTGGAATATATAGTTGAGGTCATAAAAAATGAAAAAAAAAAACTTTGGAACGTGAGATGAAGGGAAGTAGTGAAATGGGGTGCTATTTAAGGGATGAAAACCGTTTTTCGTTATTTGTGGCGAAACGTGACCTCCTAGAGAAAAATATTTCATACATATATTTTTCGACATAACCTCAAAGTTTGCGAGAATATGACGAAAAACCGATTTTTCCGTTTTTATTTTTTTTCTCGCGTGAAAATTATTTAACTTAAATGAAACTTTGTGAAAGTACGCCATTATTTACATATAATAAGCATGCATTTTTTGAATTATGGAAAATAAATATTTTTCGAGATTTTACCATTTTTCCGAAAAAACACCCCTATCTTCGGCGAACAACTTTATTGATTTCTTTTTTGATTTTGATGTTCTACTGCTCATTTTTTTCGTCGAGATGTCTACTTTCAAATGGTACATCGATGTTAGTGATTTATTGTCATTTAGCAACTTAAAATTAAGAAAAACCGAAAAAAAATTTTTCTAATCTCGAATTTGTCGATTTTTTTCATTATTTTCAATTTTTTAGCATATTTATGTTAATAATTCATAATATTTTAATGAAAAAACTTACTTTGGTATAAAATAAATAAAGTTGAATGAATTTCATCACAGAAAGGTAGGGAAAACTTCATGAAACTTAACATTTACATGGAAATCAATAGTACTTTATTAATTTTCATAAGCTACAGTTAAGTTTCGAAAACTTTATATGCATATTAAATTATTCTAAATACATATGATAAAATACAACATACAATTTATTTATATTGGCTACGAATTCTTTATTTATTTACAAATATTTACTTTATTAATATTGGTTGTGTATAGCTTATAAAAAATCAATAAAATAATTGTTAAAATCTAATCAATTTTAGGCCTTTTTTGTTGTGGTTCGTTTTCTTCATCGATCAAACTCTCAAATTCTATATTATCTTCAAAATCATTGGCATTTTCAGGTTCTTCAATTTCGATGTCATTATTCTTTGCTGGCTCTTCATCAATATCTTCAGAATCACTTAAATCTACAAATACTTCTCTGTCTCTATTTGAACAGTTCTCAGTGCATGTATTGCATAGATTGGTACATTTTAAGCCATGTTTTAAGCAGCCACACCTTTGATAATTGCATACACTTTCATAAGTACAGAGCTAACGCTTTTTAACAACTTTCCGGGAATCAAGTCGGAACTGTCAGAGATGTATTTCGGCACGAGTCTTCCTACATTTTCGTTCCTACGGAAGCGCTGAGGGGCCAAGATAAACTTCTTTTTTTTAAGTCGCTTGTTAGACGCGTTTAAGTCGACTAACAGAAACGTTACTGTTAGGCGAGTTTAATAACGACTAACAGCTGCGCGATTCTTAGGCACGTTTATCTCGACTGTTAGACGTGTTTAATTCGACTAACAGATGCATTACTGTTAGACGAGTTTAATATCGACTAACAGACGCGCGACTCTTAGGCACGTTTATCTCGACTGTTAGACGTGTTTAATTCGACTAACAGGTGCGTTACTGTTAGGCGAGTTTAAATTTTACTATTAAGCATCACTCCATACTTGAATCTATCTTCACCATAATATGTCTAGCGCCTGCGCAGTAAATACGGACGTGTTACTTTGATGGGTACTTGGATGGTTTCCTCATTTCAAGGATATACAGTGTAATCGCTCCACCCTTTAGCGGCTTATATATAAATGTATGCGCAGAAGCTATAAAATCTTAAGCGAGGATTGCGTAGCGAATATACCATTTTTCGGAAGGGATGTAAATAAGCTGTTGGTCCTTTATCTACTAAATGTTATGCAAGTAAAAGAACCCTATACTCTTCGAAAGAGAAGAGTTTGGCACAATTTCTGGTTGGGGGTAACTCGGCTACAGGCGTCGGTGATAGGCCTTAGTTACGGAAGCGCTGAGGGGCCAAGATAAACTTCTTTTTTTTAAGTCGCTTGTTAGACGCGTTTAAGTCGACTAACAGAAACGTTACTGTTAGGCGAGTTTAATAACGACTAACAGATGCGCGATTCTTAGGCACGTTTATCTCGACTGTTAGACGTGTTTAATCCGACTAACAGATGCATTACTGTTAGACGAGTTTAATATCGACTAACAGACGCGCGACTCTTAGGCACGTTTATCTCGATTGTTAGACGTGTTTAATTCGACTAACAGGTGCGTTACTGTTAGGCGAGTTTAAATTTTACTATTAAGCATCACTCCATACTTGAATCTATCTTCACCATAATATGTCTAGCGCCTGCGCAGTAAACACGGACGTGTTACTTTGATGGGTACTTGGATGGTTTCCTCATTTCAAGGATATACAGTGTAATCGCTCCACCCTTTAGCGGCTTATATATAAATGTATGCGCAGAAGCTATAAAATCTTAAGCGAGGATTGCGTAGCGAATATACCATTTTTCGGAAGGGATGTAAATAAGCTGTTGGTCCTTTATCTACTAAATGTTATGCAAGTAAAAGAACCCTATACTCTTCGAAAGAGAAGAGTTTGGCACAATTTCTGGTTGGGGGTAACTCGGCTACAGGCGTCGGTGATAGGCCTTAGTTACGGAAGCGCTGAGGGGCCAAGATAAACTTCTTTTTTTTAAGTCGCTTGTTAGACGCGTTTAAGTCGACTAACAGAAACGTTACTGTTAGGCGAGTTTAATAACGACTAACAGATGCGCGATTCTTAGGCACGTTTATCTCGACTGTTAGACGTGTTTAATTCGACTAACAGGTGCGTTACTGTTAGGCGAGTTTAAATTCGACTATTAAGCACCACTCCATAGTTGAATCTATTTTCACCATAATATGTCTAGCGCCTGCGCAGTAAACACGGATGTGTTAGTTTGATGGGTACTTGGATGGTTTCCCCGTTTCAAGGATATACAGTGTAATCGCTCCACCCTTTAGCGGCTTATATATAAATGTATGCGCAGAAGCTATAAAATCTTAAGCGAGGATTGCGTAGCGAATATACCATTTTTCGGAAGGGATGTAAATAAGCTGTTGGTCCTTTATCTACTAAATGTTATACAAGTAAAAGAACCCTATACTCTTCGAAAGAGAAGAATTTGGCACAATTTCTGGTTGGGGGTAACTCGGCTACAGGCGTCGGTGATACGCCTTAGTAGTGGAAATAGGCCGTCGTTAAATGTTTTTTTAAAATGTTTTCTTAACCGCCTCTCAAGTTACCGAAGTAACCCCCTGGAAGATCTCAAGGATCTTGTGCTAGGCAAAGAGAGACGAGGCCCTACAGTTTAATGTGGACTCCGAACCACTCTTGGGGCAATTTTTTTTTAATGAAAAATTGTTTTGCCTTGCGGGAATCAAACCTACAGAACAATGAACACGCCTAATTGTCGCGATAAACATGCCTAAGAGTCGCGCGTCTGTTAGTCGATATTAAACTCGCCTAACAGTAACGCACCTGTTAGTCGAATTAAACACGTCTAACAGTCGAGATAAACGTGCCTAAGAGTCGCGCGTCTGTTAGTCGATATTAAACTCGTCTAACAGTAATGCATCTGTTAGTCGAATTAAACACGTCTAACAGTCGAGATAAACGTGCCTAAGAATCGCGCATCTGTTAGTCGTTATTAAACTCGCCTAACAGTAACGTTTCTGTTAGTCGACTTAAACGCGTCTAACAAGCGACTTAAAAAAAAGAAGTTTATCTTGGCCCCTCAGCGCTTCCGTAGATAATAGACTCTGTAGGAGTGTTGTGCAACTACGGAAGCGCTGAGGGGCCAAGATAAACTTCTTTTTTTTAAGTCGCTTGTTAGACGCGTTTAAGTCGACTAACAGAAACGTTACTGTTAGGCGAGTTTAATAACGACTAACAGATGCGCGATTCTTAGGCACGTTTATCTCGACTGTTAGACGTGTTTAATTCGACTAACAGATGCATTACTGTTAGACGAGTTTAATATCGACTAACAGACGTGCGACTCTTAGGCATGTTTATCGCGACTATTAGGCGTGTTCATTGTTCTGTGGTTTTATACATTTATTTAACGACGGCCTATTTCCACTACTAAGGCCTATCACCGACGCCTGTAGCCGAGTTACCCCCAACCAGAAATTGTGCCAAACTCTTCTCTTTCGAAGAGTATAGGGTTCTTTTACTTGCATAACATTTAGTAGATAAAGGACCAACAGCTTATTTACATCCCTTCCGAAAAATGGTATATTCGCTACGCAATCCTCGCTTAAGATTTTATAGCTTCTGCGCATACATTTATATATAAGCCGCTAAAGGGTGGAGCGATTACACTGTATATCCTTGAAATGAGGAAACCATCCAAGTACCCATCAAAGTAACACGTCCGTGTTTACTGCGCAGGCGCTAGACATATTATGGTGAAGATAGATTCAAGTATGGAGTGATGCTTAATAGTAAAATTTAAACTCGCCTAACGGTAACGCACCTGTTAGTCGAATTAAACACGTCTAACAGTCGAGATAAACGCGCCTAAGAGTCGCGCGTCTGTTAGTCGATATTAAACTCGTCTAACAGTAATGCATCTGTTAGTCGAATTAAACACGTCTAACAATCGAGATAAACGTGCCTAAGAATCGCGCATCTGTTAGTCGTTATTAAACTCGCCTAACAGTAACGTTTCTGTTAGTCGACTTAAACGCGTCTAACAAGCGACTTAAAAAAAAGAAGTTTATCTTGGCCCCTCAGCGCTTCCGTATGCAACTGCTTCTTTAGTTGGAGGGAGTTTTTACAATTTAAAAGTGGATTTGTTTGTAGCTTGCTGATACAACTCAAATCGTAATTGATTTAATGAGTTATAAATTTTCTTACTTTTGTAAATACTAGCTGTAAGTTGAGATCCATTTTTTGCTATGGTTATGTGGTCTGCATCTTTTTGATAATAAACACTGGCTAAGTTTAATAAATTTTTATTGTTCAATAAAGATCTTACTATTTGTTGTTTTCCCTTTTCCAGCAAAACTTGAAGTTGTATCACACCCGGAGAAAGCATGAAGAAACGTAACAGTATTTTTTTTGTTTGTATTCAATTTTAGCGTGGTTTCCAATAACTAAATTCATTCAACTTTAGTTATTTTATACCAAAGTAAGTTTTTTCATTAAAATATTATGAATTATTAATATAAATATGCTAAAAAATTGTAAATAATGAAAAAAATCGACAAATTCGAGATTCGAAAATTTTTCTCGGTTTTTCTTAATTTTAAGCTGTTAAATGACAATAAATCACTAACATCGACGTACCATTTGAAAGTAGACATCTCGACGAAAGAAATGAGCACTAGTAGAACATCAAAATCAAAAAAAAAAATCAATAAAGTTGTTCGCCGAAAATAGGGGTGTTTTTCCGGAAAAATTGTAAAATCTCGAAAAATATTTATTTCACATAATTGGAAAAACTCATGCTTATTATCTGCAAATAATTACGTACTTTCACAAAGTTTCATTTAAATTAAATAATTTTCACGCGAGAAAAAAAATAAAAACAGAAAAATCGGTTTTTGGTCATTTTCTCGCAAGCTTTGAGGTTATGTCGAAAAATATATAGAATAAAAGTTTTAGATTTTTTCATTATCTACAACTTTTTTATGAAACACTTTTCTCTAGGAGGTCACGTTTCGCCACAAATCATGAAAACAGTTTTCATCCCTTAAATAGCACCCCATTTCACTACTTCCCTTCATCTCAAGTTCCAAAGTTTTTTTTTTCATTGTTTATGACCTCAACTATATATTACAGCCGGCCGTTGCCTGCTATTAATTTTTTTTTTCATCATTAAAATTCCGTAACGACCCCAGCCTATGATGGCGCTCGAATTATGTGGAAGTATTTTATTATATTTTGTCAGAAATAGTTTGCATGTGAATATTATTTATGATCTGCTTCATATAGGTATTACCACTGTGCCATTATATAGAGACTTGCAGTTTTAACTATTTTACACAAAAGTTGTCCGACTTTAGTAAACAAAATAAAACCCTTTTAGGATTAATTATAATGATTCTCAAGGTAATTTAGTCTGCTGAAAGTATATTTTAAGTGCAAAACGTCAGTTTATAATAAGTTTTAATACATAAATTTAAAGATGCCTTGAAGAACTTTTTAAGAATATAAAATTAAAACTAAATGGTTTTAATATAGTTTTAAAATTGAATTTTCTACATAGGCTTTGTAAAAATCTTGTTTGTTTTTCTACTGTGTTGCATTATCCAGTCAAGATAGTTGACAGATGATATCGTTTATTAAACAAGCTGTCCAGAATTAATGGTTCTTAATTATTTACAAAATGGCAAATTTGAACCGAGAGAATACAGGTTATTCGTATAATTGGTGATAATGCTCAATCGATGAGAGAAGCTGCTCAGTAGCTTCCCTCATTGATTGAGAATTCAGTAGAAGAAATCCAGATCGTGAACCAATCCATCACCACCAACAGTCTTCAGGATAAACGCAATATTCAATGAAACAGGTAAAGTTTCTTTAAAAAAAGAATCACGGCTTAGGAACGTAGAGACAGACAGAGAAATTCTACAATATTTCAAAGAAAATTCAACAACTAGCTTAAGGCGGGCTACACTGGATTTACATTTAAGTATATCGAAAATACGCACATGTTTGAAAAAAAATAAAGTCCTAAGTACTTCCGTTTAAACCAAAAATTATGCATACATTAGAATAAGGTGATGAACGGAGAATGGAATTCTATTTATTCTGCCAAGGAGAATTTTTAAATAACGAAAATTTTTAAGGAAATATTCCTTTCATAGATGAGGCGACATTTACTTACTACTAATGGTGTGGTTTCTATTCAGAAGTGGATGATAAATTCAAAGAGTCAATATTCTCAAAAAGTTAATGTCTGGATTGAGATCTTCAATAATCGTATAGTGGGTCCAGCGTTTTCTAAGGTACATTAAACAGTGAAAAGTTTCTTAATTTCCTGAACACGGATTTTTGGGATTTTATGGAAGTACTAAATGAGGAAGAAAACAGACAAGTTATTTTTCAACTAGATGAAATGAAAATTTTCTTAATAAAAATTTCCAATCAGATGGATAGGACGAAGTAGCCTTCTTATTCATTGGCTGCCATGTTCGCCAGGTCTAACATCTTTAGATTTTTTATGGGGAATTTTAAAAGAAAAAGTTTACCGCAGAAGATCACAAAATGTCGAACAGTTTATTTGAGTCTTGGGTCCAATATTTTTAGTTACTAGCCTACACATATATGGGAAAGTAAAAATATTTGGTAGTTGAAGTAAGGAGAAACTATATATACTTTTAGTGAAAAGATACAGAACGACTACCTAATATGAAAAAATCATGTGCCAAATAGAAGATACATTTTTTGCAGAATATAAACTTATGCAAATAATAAAAATATCTCGTAACTCATGTGTGAATGAAATAGGTCAGTATAAACTACTAGTAGAGATTTCTGGTTTATCTATTTAATCTTCTATTGACAAAAAATATGCAAGATAACTTTTTGCACACTCATATGCAATTTTATACCATCATTGTCGATAGTTATACCTAATAATTGAATACAACCGTTCCTGCAAATAGCAGAGTCAGAATCAAGTAATAAGTAACAAACTTTGAATTTAATTTTTAGTTTAATATATTTTTTTGAAGTGGACCCCAGTTCAAATTTTCGTCGACTTGATATTTTGGCTATTTCATATCTTCGAAGAGATTTTTAACGTCAAGCCATTGACAAACAATGATCTTAAGAATATTTACCTGACTATATTAATCTGATTAGCAATCAGGTAAGTACAGGGGCAGCTCGGGGAATCCCCTTCGTATCCACAGGGTGAGCTGTTATACAAACGCCACCAGGGGAATCCCTGTTTTACATGAGACTAGCAAATGAAAACCCCTGGCGTTATAAAAGAAGACACTGTGAGTTTGAAGGCCCATTCGAACCGTCACTTCCCAAATTGTGTCGTCTCATAAATAAACGTGTTTTACTTAACGTTCTGCTCTAAATATGGACAGATATAATCAGAATAATTACGCAAACCAAAAAAATTCAAACAATAATTCCTACTGGAGTTCGAGAAATACGGAGAAACCTTCGGGCTATCAAGGTAATAATTTGATGAAATTTTTTTTTATCTTATGTAACAATAATTATGATATTTTTTTATAGCTACCAAAAGCACATCAAGTATGACAAAACAAGAGAAAGATAACCGATCGAGACAATTGAATACTAATAATGAAGCCTACTACAAGTCTAGAGGTCAAAAATAATAGGGGTAAGTTTTTAAATTATTTCACTATTTGGTTTATGCTTCTTAAGTTTGTTGCAAAACGGTTGACCCAGTGATTATGAAAATTGCATGTGAGTATTTTTAATAATCTTGAAAACAAGATTTAGAATTTTTTTCAATGAAATTCCGCATTTTTTTGTCAGGTTTTAAAAAAAAAATAATATTTTATATATAACTACCACTTAAAATCCTCTTGAAAAAACGCAATTGTTTATGAATTTATTTTTAGACAAGCAACTGCTTTAAAAATATGTGTATTAAAACTTAACGTTCAATGACTGAGAATAAATAGACGATTTTTGCAAAATATCTCGAACAATACCCATTTTAGTGAAAAATGCTGGGATTTTTTTTACAGTTTATGAAATTTCGGTTGGCTTGACACTAGCTACGTCCATTTTCATTAAAAACTATCAACGTACATCGTTTCGAAATTATGGCCTCTTTTAACCCTTTGAACAAATTAAAGTTTTACGCTACATTTTCCCAATTTACTTAGAAAAACGCATCCTATGTCAGAAGTACTTACCTACTAAAGATTAAAAGATTATTCAATTACATTCAAATTCATACCTGTTACATCCCTTTGCGATATAAATTAGCCAACATACGGCCAAAATATTCCTAAAAATGTTTACATTTTGCATGATGCATGTCATGGTAATTAAAGACCCACTGAAATTCCACATTTGTTTACACAAAAATTACTTTAAAAGTACCAAAAAAATTAATCTACGGAATAACTTTTTTTAAACAATCTCGAGAAAATAAAAATATAAGATTCTTCGCAATTAAATTTTAGTAGTAATAGTAGTAAATTAGGGTAATAGAAATTGTTTCTGCTAATTTGTTAAGTTGCAAGAAATAAATTATTTTTAAAAGATATCTGTTACCATTTTTGAATTATGAGGAGGAGCGTCACCTTGTTGGAAATACGTCAAGTAAATTGTCCTCAATTTCATTTTACAGGAATCCCAAATATCTGGCACCAGTCAGGGTCCCTCAAATATTAGAAACAATAATTGTGCTACCGATTATTTCAAGCCAAACATTGAAACCGAATCGATTTTGATAATTGCTCTCCTTTAGTAAATTTTAATTTTCTTATGACCAATATCTCATATTTTGTCGGTTAAATAACCCCAAGTTTGAAAATCTAGACTGATCCGAAAATAAAATCCTCTCTAGAAAATTATTGTTTGGCCGCAGGCTATTCTGTAAAATGCAATTGCAACAGTCCATCCTATGTTCATGATCATTTGCATTGTACAAGTGCTGATGTAATTGGATTTAAACGATTTGTAGTTATATAATTCAAATGCAATTTACCTTAAAGAAACAATAGGCTATACATATTAGCTTAAAAATAGCCCAATAGAAATATATAGTTTTGCCACTTGGGGATTAAATTTGTCAAGGGATGTTGAAGCGTGTAGTGGACTGTATGCACTGATTTTTGTAACAAGTTCTTTATTTTAACAATATAAATAAAGCAAAAATACACAAGAATACAGAAACAATTAAATACATGTGTGTTGTGTCGATGTTTGTGACTGACTCCTTGTCCTCGGCTGTCGTACTCCAGATCATCCCTTCATCTCAAGTGCATACACAACTTATTCGGGCAACTTCACTACTTAAGGGCGTAAGATGGTTTTCTTGCAACAGATATATGTAGATGTACTAATTACTCTTGATTAATAAACGTGCTGTATACTACTGTTATTCGAGCTCGAAGGACCATGAAGCGTGTAGTGGACTGTATGCACTGAATTTTGTAACAAGTTCTTTATTTTAATAATATAAATAAAGCAAAAATACACAAGAATACAGAAACAATTAAATACATGTGTGTTGTGTCGATGTTTGTGACTGACTCCTTGTCCTCGGCTGTCTACTCCAGATCATCCCTTCATCTCAAGTGCATCCCTGTGCATAGGCGTAGATGTGGTACGGAACAGATGTACTTTCAAAATAACAAAAGTTTCCAAGTGACAAGTGGAAGCTTCATCCCTAAAACCCACCTCTTAAAGTGCAATTCGGTAGTTTTTTGCGTTTTTCTGGAAAACCGTTTGTCCTACAAAAAAATTATACTTACAAAAAATATTTCCAGTAAAATTGTGCAGAAAAAAGTGTTTATTACCTAAATTATTTAAAACAGAGGTTTTCGAGAGATCAGCTTTTGAAGTTAGGGGTTGCATTAACAGAGATTCATGAACATGGTATATCATGTATCATTTTTATAACTCTAGGCGCCGCCGGCGGCCGGTATCGAACACGCGACATTCCAAAACCTTACACTAAATCACGGAGTTCCAAGAGTATACCTAAAATACATGATTATACCATGTTCGTGAATCTCTGTTAATGCAACCCCTAACTTCAATAAATGATTTCTTGAAAACCACTGTTCTAAAGAATTTAGGTAATAATCACTTTTTTATGCAGAATTTTATTGGGAACATTTTTTATAAGTAATTTTTTTTTGTAAGACAAACGATTTTCCAGAAAAAGGCTCCCACTTGTTGCTTGGGAACTCTTTTTATTTTGAAAGTACATCCTATGACAAGTTTAATCCCCAAGTTAGAAAATTATATATATATATATATATGTTCCGAGAAGCTTCCGCGGTCGTTGGTATGAAAAATACTAGGTTCTCGGGTTGAACCGCGTCTGAGATTGATATATATATATATATATGATTAGTTGTTTCCTGCAAATCATGTTTAATAACTAACAGTATATAGGTTAAGTCCACCAAGGGCTAAAGGTCGCCACTCTCGGTACTTGCAAAATGGCAAGTCGCTATGCCCCATGGAGACATCTATGATGTCTGGTGTATAGTAGCATTGGACCACATGAGAGGATTCACTTACCTCTCACCACTACACCATTTACATTAGTCTGTATAAGACTAGCAGGTTGGCCACTGTCATTTGTCTGTTCCATGACCTATGGCATACTGATGAGAACTAATAAGTTCGAAACCGGTCTATGTCTGGTCAGGAATTGACAAATGACATTGGCTACCAATTTTTCATGATTTGTAAGGTATAATTAAATGCAGGTCGGGGTATTTGCCCGCTGAGTAGTTGTTTCCTGCAAATCATGTTTAATAACACCATATATATATATATATATATATATATATATACATATATATATATTTTCTATTTATGCTAATATGAATGGCCTACAAGTTTATCAATTTCCACGCGAGCCAAAACATAAATTTCCGTTCCTTCTTCAGTGATAGCATTTTTTTCTAAATCATTGTTGAGCCTTTTTTGGAATTGATATGTCTACCAAAATATCCTTGGGCATAAAGGTCAGTAGCTGCAACTGCATTTTTTCTACATTCCCCATAAATAATTGGCATGTTCACGTTTTTATCTCTTATATAAATTTGCGTCACTTTGAATAAAATTAACAAGAATTGAAACAATATTTAAAGACAATAAAACCACCGATACCCCAGCAAATGCTTGTCAAGCTAAATATTTCATTGTTTTCAAAGCCACCTTTGTTACTTCTTGCAATTTAATTACAACAAAATCGTATTTTCTTATTTTTTTAGCTGTTATTTTGATTGTATTTATCGCACATTTTAATAAGGCATGTAAATAAATTCCTTATTAATAGTACTGATAAATGGTACCACGGTAACCAATTAGGTTAGCATGCTCTCCATAATAGAAAAAGGTGTAATATCTTTGTAAGATCTATAATTTTTTTTATGTTACAGATTAATCGATCGTCGTCCCCTCCCACTCTCACCAAGTATATGTTGGAAATATTTTTATCATAAGAATGTCGATGTTATTTATTATTTTATTTTTTATGTTTACATAGTATTAATATTATATTATAGTATTATAATGTATTAATATATAATTTTAAATAATTCTTGACTGTCATTAAATTATTATCCTACTATCAAATATAGAATGATGTAGAATTACGTAACCTTGTCTTACTCTAACAAAAAATCGTTCTAGACAAAACAGGGTTATTTTGTCACAGGTTAAGGTGGGAATATCCAAGAGAGGGAGATTCGATAAGGAAATATTTATTATTTTTGGCCATAACTTTTTTTAAATATATATATTGGTAAATAAAGTATAAGACTACCTAAGTAGAACTATGGCAGGTGTAATGATATGAATTTTTACCCAATAATTTCAGGTGTTTGCAAAGTAGTTAAATTTAATTTTAAAAATTACGTCAATTTTCGTATTTCCTAAATTTAAATCTAACTACTTCGCATATGTTTAAAATTATTGAGTGAAAATTTATAACACTAGTCTTATTATGGTTCTACTTAGGTTGTTTTATAGTTTGTTTGCAGTATGTGTTTTAAAATAAGAAGTTATGGTCAAAAACAGTAAATATTTCCCTATCGGACCTCTTTCTCTTGAATATTCTCACCTTAGACGATATTATATCATACGATTTATATAAAAAAAATAATACTCATAATTTTGAAGAAAGTTAATCAATACTTAGTAGGTTATCCCTCTCACTCATCAAACATGTGGTTATCTTAGGCCGATGAATTCGCTGATGGGTAGATAGCTTCACATCCCTCCAAAATTTCACTGAAACAGATCTTGCTTCGAAACCTAATGTTACGATTCGAAAAATTCTGAAAGTGTCCTAGGAACTCAGCCAGGTTTCATACCTTTGTCACCAGAAATTTAAAAAAATTGTATCCTTCCAACGAGGTTACGAAGTAGTTGAAATTTCCTAGTTTATTTCTCATCCAAATGTATATTAGTATTTTCAGAAAAGAAACTCAGCCCCATTATAGACTTCATTTGAACAAAAATTATAATCAAATACTGCCGACGAAAGTTATGTTATTATTAAAATTTATGAAGTTAATATTCTGTGAAATATATAATCTACATCTATAAACTCTCCTTCCACCAAGAAATATGAACCTGCCATTTGTTTGGAAAAACTGATTATGCATAGTTGTTGGTACCTACTCTTAGGCTTGCGTTATTATTATAAATAAATAAAAATATTGGAAGAAACGATTTATATACCTACATAGTTGTCTAAATAAAAAAATTAAATAACTCGAACATTGTACTTTTTGGCGAATGCGCGGGTTAGAATAATGTAAAAATCCATTTCTTTTATAGAATAGAATAGATTTTTATTTAGCATAAGCTATTTACAATACTAACATAATTTTGTACATAGTCATTATTGTACTTTAACATCTGTATATAATTTTGTAACATTCTTAGTAAACAGTTTTAAACTGCCAGAGGATTTAACTTCAGTGGGTAAAACATTGTACGCGCGAAAATCGTCACTAAAAGTTGACTTTTTTTAAGAATGATATTTTTGTATGGTCTACGTTGTAGTTTTCAGCAGATCTCACTGGATAATTGTGCAATTTAGCTCTTTTAACTAAGAAAGGTTTAAGGTAGGTAGGTCCTAGGTTCTTGTCTATTTTATATATTAAAATTAAATTTTCTCTCTCAGTGCTTTCTTCCACTGAAATCCATCTTGATTTAACATATTCGAAATATGTGTATATCTGTTACAATTTAATATTACACACATTCCTTTAACACTTGTAATATCTTAATTCAGGTAGAGTAGCTGTAGCTAAACTCCGCCAGGACGTTATAGTATATTGAATATTAAGAACGGTAAAAGGCGTTTATCGGTCAACGGCAATGTTTGGAGGCTGTTTGTAATAGTATATAAATATTGGTACTTAGTGGTTTTGACTATATCAGTTATTTGGACCTCAAAGTATACAGGTTTGAAAATATTCAAAATAAGTTTGTCAAATTCATTTTATACAAGGTAAACATTGGCGACACACAACTTAATTACGACGCGACGAAAGAATAAAAGTGATAGATTTAGATTCTCTATAGAAACACACTTTTCTTTCAACATAATAAACAATACGTATACTGTACTTAAATTGAGAGATTTTTTTCTTTGTGAGTCCCCTCTTATGCTACAGGAAATCAGCAATTTATCAAATGGAATAAATTTAGTTTCTCAATTATAAGTATATTTATAAAATAAACCGAGACACGTCGATTTTGGATTCTAAAATGACATCCTGCAACGTACAACGTACGTGAAAGGCCTTTTCATTCTCTATTCAAAAACGCTATGGTTTTAATATTTATTGCAAAAATTAACGGTCTACCTGACGAAATTCGCTACAACAAACGAAGGACATAAAAACTTAGTGTTTTGTTTTTGCAGGCTAGCAAAAACAATTTCAGTGGTCTTTTTCAGCATTATCACATAAAAAGAAAACATAATAGTACCTATATTATTCAACGAGCGGTAATGTAGTTAATACTCATGCAAATGAAGTTTGCAGCACGAGCCGCAGGCGAGTGCTGTAATTCATCAAGTGTGTTATTACCATTATGGCTAGTTAAATACTATACTTTCTCTATGATTATAACATAAATATTAAATTGCAAAGAGGGCGAAAACCACCCCTTTGAGGCAAAAAACGGTCGTAACTGATTTTTTCGCGCTGTTCGAAGGGAATTTAACTAAAGAAAGGTCGACGGGGATGAGGGCGGTAAAATTGAACAACCCACTTCTTACCTCCAGTGAAGGGGGTTAAAACTACCCCCTGCAGGGATTACAGCCACCCTCAATTTTTCTGCCGATTTTCCAAAAGGATTTCGATTGGGAGGTGGTGATCCCGGTAGGGGGTAGTTTTCACCCCCTTGACTGAAAATAAAGGGTGGATGAATGGATTTTACTTCCCTCATCTATTTTGATCACCTCTCAATCGAATTCCTTTTGGAAAGCCGGTAGAAAAACTGAGGCGGGCCCGTGATCCTTGCAGCGGGTAACTTTCACCCCCTGAAAATAAGAAGTGGATGGTTGATTTTACCTCCCTCATCCTTATCGATCTTTTTTTAGTTACATTCCCTCCGAACACCGCGAAAAAATCAGTTTCGACCGTTTTTTGCTTCAAAGGGGTGGCTTTCACCCCTTTGGTTAACCTTAATTTTACAGCACAAATTCCGCACAAATTACACCTCCACTTGCTGTACCTTTTGGTGGTGGTTATTGGCCAATAGGGGATGAAGGCAGGTGCTTTCACCCTCGGATTGCAATCAATTCTTCGCCCCAAAAACTGGTAGAGAAATGTCTTTTAACCCTAGGGTAGTCTTCACCCCCTTGACTGGAATTAAGGGATGGGTGGATGATTTTACCTCCCTCATCCTCCTCGATGTTTTTTTAGTTACATTCCCTCTAAACATCGTGAAAAAGTCAGTTACGATCGTTTTTTGCTTCAAAGGGGTAGTTTTCACCCCCTTAGATCAACCCTCTCGATGGCCCCGTATCAAAATCATTTTTACAGGAAAAAATCCTAACAAAAACTGCGCCTCCACTTACTATACCTTTTGGAGTGGTTTTAAGCCAATAGGGGATGAAGGCAATTTTTTTTCACCCTCGGATCTTTCGCAATCGATTCTCCGCCCCAAAACACAGGGGGATGATGCTTTTAGCCCTGGCCCAGAAGTGTCCAACTTTTCCGTTTATTTATCTGGACAGAGAGTAAAGGAGATTGGCATTGTACCAGTTAGTTATAATAACTCACGCTTATAATTCACGCTACTTGTTTATAATAATAATAATAATAACTTACACCATCTAGATGCCAGAGAGTCGTACACGTACTTGGGTGTCGAGCAACGCTCCACCCAAGAAGTGAGTGTAGTGAAAAACGCTCTCCGCAGCAAGTATCAGCACCTACTCCGACAGATCTGGTCTTCAGAACTGTCGGGGAAGAACAAGGTGTCTGCTACAAATATGCTTGCCGTTCCGATCCTTCTCTACTCTTTCGGAGTAGTGAAGTGGACTAGAGAAGAGCTGCGTCAATTCGATGTAGTAACCCGCAAGAAGATGCATCTCAATAGGAGCTTGCATCCTAAATCGTCCGTTCCACGGTTATATCTCCCACGACATCGGGGAGGCCGTGGACTCTTGAGCTTGGAGAGTCTCCATAGCAGGATGGTTCTGGAGGGAGCATGTAAGGTCATCAGGAGTTCGGATCCCCTCCTCTGCATGGTCCGAGACCATGGAAATGCAGAGGTAGGAGCTTTTCTCTTTAAGGCAGCACGGAGAGCAGCCGATGAACTTGGTCTCATCTTCGACGTCGAGCGGGTAAACCCCGACTCTGTCACCGAGTTGGAACCCGTTCGACTAAAAGCCCACATTAGAGCTGCAGAACACAACATCCTTCTGCAGCTCCATAAGGATAAGCCATTGCACGGGATCTTCTATAAAAATATAGAAGACCTCGGCTTATCCGAAAGGCTGACCTTCGCCTTCTTAAGGTCAGCTGGGCTGAAGTCTGAGACCGAGGGATTCATAATGGCTTGCCAGGATGGTGTATTTAACACTCTCGTCTATCGACGTCGTGTCATGGGTATGGAGGTCCCTGATGTCAGCTGCAGGGCCTGCCGCAGGGCGCCGGAGACTGTAATGCACTTACTGTCGGCTTGCCCGACATACGCAGTCTCGGCCTATATTCATAGACACAACGCAGCATTACGAGTGCTTTACTATCATCTAAGGCACTCGTATGGGATAGACGAAACACCAGTGCTGCCTTACGTTCCGGGGGATATTGAGTCCGTTGTGGGGAATGAGAAGTGCCTAATTTATTGGAACTACTCGTTTCCCACCGTCAGGCAAATACAAGCCAACAAGCCTGACATAGTACTCCTCGACCACCAACTCAAGACAATGTATGTCGTGGAATTCTTAGCTCCCGCTGAGAGCAACATTGTCTTGAAAGAGGAGGAAAAACGGACAAAATATCGAGATTTGCTCTTCGAACTCCGCAGGCTTTATCCAGGCCATTCTGTTAAAATAGTGGTACTGATTATAGGAGCCCTCGGTGGAATGAGACAGACGCTGCTTTCAGAACTAAAGATCATACCGGCATGCCGAGATTCGGCAGAGATCTTAGCCGGCAGAATGCAGAAGGCTGTCATCCTCGGTTCATTACGTCTACTCAGGGCACACGATTCGCGGACCCGGTAGTCACTCACCCCACGGGCGTGGGGAGTGGCTATTGGTATTACCAGCTCCCCTCTGTGAGGGTCGGAGCCACAGAGTAGGGTGACTGGTTTTTTTGTATAAAAAAAAATAATAATAATAATAGTATTTATTTATCAACTGTATAGTTACATAGGATATAAATTAATACAATACACATATTTATACATACACACATATCCACACACATACATACAAATAGATGCACATATATACACACAAATACGTATATTAGCAATATAAAATAAATAAATAAATACATACAACACTCGATAAGTGAGCTAACACTTGTTTCGAGAAATGACAAACAACTTAAATTTAGTGTTTAGTATATTCACAATAATTTTAAAATCAATGGTAATTTAAACAATAATTTTTGAAACAATAATAATAATTGTGTGTGGTGATTTTTTTTTTTTATTAATTATTATCCAGTATAAATTGCTTTAACTTTTTTTTGAATACATGTTTTATTGTTACATCTTTTATTTCTTCTGGGATAGTATTATACAATCTAGGTGCTAAAAAATTATAGCATCTCTGTCCGATAGTTTTTAACATTAAAGGATAGACATATTTATACCTTTGACGTGTAATATAACTATGTTGAGGTAGTATAACTAGATTTTTTTGGCAATGCTGTTTTATAATTACTTGAAAATAAAACATTTGCCTCAGATCAAAAACTTTAGCTTCTGTATATAAAAGATCACTTGGATACCTATAAGATTTTGACAACATTATTTTTAAAAATCTTTTTTGCAAGACCTCAAGCGCAGTAAGATGAGTTTTAGCTACACCACCCCATCCTAATATGCCATAATTTAGATGACTCTCAACCAAAGCGTGGTATATGTTTTTCATTTGAGTAATGTTTAGCAACTTTTGTAGATGTTTGAACTTATATAACAAGAACTGTAATTTTTTTATTACATAAGTAATATGCGAAGTCCATTTTAGGTGGTGGTCAATGATGACGCCTAAATATTTTATTTCTGTTTTTGGTAATATGGTATATTTATTATTTGATATATTGATATTTATTTGATCAAAGGGCGGAAGTTTTGTATTGTTACAACTAAATGGTATGTAGGAAGTTTTTTCAAAATTTAGAGTTAATAGTTTATGATCTAACCATTTTTTTATTTTGCAGAAGTCAGACTCAGCCATTATCTTAACCTCCTCCCATGTATGACCTTTGTAGAGTATCGCAGTATCATCTGCAAAAGAGATAACATCTCCTCTACTCTCAATTGAAAATAGACCATTCACATATATTGAAAATAATATCGGACCCAATACTGTACCTTGAAGTACTCCATATTCGATAACTAATGGCTCGCTTATCACATCATTCACTCTCACACACTGGATTCTATTTGATATGTAACTTTTAAACAGGGTTAAACAGGTATCTCGTATTCCAATGTCCTCTAGTGATTGTAAGAGTAGGTCATGGCTTACAGTATCGAAGGCCTTAGATAAGTCGATAAAAATACAAATACATGGTTTGCTTTCATCCAATGCTGAGTAAATATTGGATGTCAATTCCAAGATTGCATCTTGTGTTGATACACCTTCCTTAAAACCATATTGCTTATCAGAAAGTATATTAAATTTTTTTATATATGAATTTAGCCTCTGTTTTATTACTTTTTCAAAAACTTTGGTTAGATTGGTAATCAGTGAAATAGGTCTGTAGTTATGGGCTTGAGATGTATCACCATTTTTATATATTGGAATTATTAATGACTCTTTAAAAGCAGAAGGCCATAAACCAATTTCTATACAGTTGTTTATTATAAAAACGAAAGGTTCAGCTATACACTCGGAAATAATTTTTAGTGTTTCTGATTTTAAGTTATCTACTCCTGGAGATTTATTGTTTTTTAGTTCATTAATTATTTTTTTTATTTCCTCAGGGTTAGTAGGGGTCAAAAACAGTGAATTTGGATATCTAGATCTGTTTATGGAATAATTAGGGTCTTTTTCTATTTTATTTGCTAAAATCTTTCCCATGTTCGTAAAAGTATTTATAAATTCATTTGATATTTCTTTATTATTAGTTAGTAGAACTCCTTCATTATTTTTTATTGATTGTATATCTGCTTTTTTAGTTTTTGTTTGCGTTATTTCTTGAACGACTTTCCAAATTGCTCTTGTGTCTGAAGTATTATTTTTTATTTTATCATTGTAATATTGATGTTTCGCTTTAATTATTAAAGATGTTAATTTGTTTTTATAGTTTTTGTATTGATTTTTTAGTTGTATGTTATTAGGATCTTTTTTCAGATTTTTGAATATGGTACTTTTTACGTGTGCGGATTTTACAAGTGCATTTGTTATCCATGGTGTTTTTTTTGGTATTTCTTCTGTACATTTTTTTGAGAATAATACAATCATTGATATTATTTATTATTATGTTCAAGAAAATATTTGTTGCGGACTCCATATTCTCAGCTGAATATACAGGATCCCAAGAAATATGCTTAAGAGTGTCTTCCAATTTTATATAATTAACTATTTTGACCAAACCTATATTATTTGAAGTTAATCTGTCAAAGTTCAGAATAATTTGAAGTATTTGTGTAAAATGATCTGTAATATCTGTATGTATAATAAGAGGCATTAATAATAGATCTGCTATATTAGTTCTTGATTTAATAAAAACATGGTCGATACAAGAGTTCTGATTTCCTTGGGATCTGGTTACATTATTAATTGTTGACACATATCCAAATTCATTTAATATATTTATGTATTCTTTTTCATAATCATTATTTTCTAACAAGTCAATGTTTACATCTCCAACCCATATGCAGTAATCTTCAGTGTTTTGTAATTGTAAATAATTTTGCATGCCAATATTAAAATCATTTGGATCTGTATTGGGAGATCTATATAGAGCTGTTATTAGTATGTTACTTTTTTTATTTAGTTTAATTTTTATATTTAATGTTTTTATGTTGTTTATTTTTTTTATTTCATAAGTATAACATAGGTTTGTTTTAATATACGCTACAGTACCATCGTTTTGATTGTAGTCACCGTAATTATATATTATGTCATATCCATCTATATTATATAAATTTGTATCTACAATTTTCCACGTTTCAGTGAAAATGATAACATCTAAGTTAGAATCTAAATTATGTAAGAAAATTTTGAATTCGTCTATGTTTTTGTTTAAACTTCGAATGTTATTGTGAAGAATTTTAAAATTATTAACTTTACTATTTATGGGTACTATTACTTGTTCAAAAGCAGTTCATTAATGAATATATAATCTATATAGACCGGGAGATAGCGTTGAAAATGAATAAATCATTTCATAAAATCAAATTTATAGTCTAAATGTTTCTTCTCACATAGTTGTTTAAAGATTTGAGCGTCAGCTGTATGGGTAGTGGTGGAGGTGGCTGTGAAAAAATTCAAAACATGTAAAAAAAGAAGAAAAATAAAGTCATTTCATCAAGCTTGAAATGATGAAATGAATTTGCACCCTCACTTTTTATTACCGGTTCATAAGGGAAGCTGACGAGTAATCCCCCGTTTTCAGTGCAGTTGACTGTTATTTTTCTAATCCCTATTACTAAAATATAAATTCTACAAATTTTCAAGCGACTTTATTTTTCTTTCTTTCATTTTTTCGGAATATTATGGAATTTACGAAATCCGTAAACTGCACGCCCTTGGCTCTACTGTTTACCCTTTTCGCGGCCAGTCTATAAGAATGTATTCAATGGGTCAGATGTGTCAGTGGTTCTCAAACAGTTCACGAATGATTACATGCCTATAACGATCGCTAAATAACAATAATAAAACATAAAGGCCGTGGATACTCGTCCGACAATCGGATAAATAATCAGGCCACTAAATGTCCGAAAGTCGATTTTATTTACTTTGAGGTCAACTCGCGCGGAATAAAAAAAGATTCAAGAAAAAGGAAGTTGTAACAAATCTCGCGACGCGGATTAATAAAATAACATTTTTAGAAGGAACATTTTTAACTTTTAATATACTAGAATAAAAAGCGGTAGAAGCCAACAGGATTTGAGCTACACTGAGCTACAATCAACACAGCTTTATTAAAGTTAAATATTACAGAGCCACACGAGAACAACAATTCTACTATAAAACGCGTAACATGTAGGCACTAAGAAATTGCAATACCTTTATTGCTTTGACAACATCCGTTCCACAATTTAGCAATGAAAATAACTTTAACATTTCAGGGGGATAATAGTACAGTGCTTAGGGCGTCTACATTTCTCTCTGAGCATACCTAGTGCGTACGAGCCCTATCGACGGCAAAGTAATTTTCAATTATAAATTACCTCCCAAGAAGCGGTTCGGATCACACAATAAACTGTAGGGCCCCGTCTCCTTCATCCACACAAATCTAGAATTAAGATGGTCATTCAAATGATCTGGAAGGCGGTTGAAACATTTATAAACATTACAAACATTTATATTAAGACGAATTTAATTCTAATATTAGACGACTATTAACCCGAATAAATAATAGTTCACAACAACGATTGACAAATCTTTAGAGTTTGAGATGAAGGCAAAATGCGACAACAAAAGCTAGTTACCGGTAACCTGATAAGTATCTTTTTTTTTTCTTGGAAAATATTAAAATAAATCATAAGTTCATGGAAACATATATTTATTTATTTATTTATTTAACAAATTAAGCACAGTATGGCTATAAAATTACGCCAAAAACAGGGAAGCGCTGATGTACCAAAAATATTTAAAAATATCAACAAGTTCTTACATAGTATACCTGAATAACTTCATAATTAACCTTTATATGCATTTCGTATATTGTCTTTGTTTCTGTTCTTAAATATATTAAGAGATTTTAAAGGTACGCAAAGAATTGGTGTCATATACCCCACAACAGGAAGACTACGGAGCTACGAATACAGTCAGGAATTAGGTCGGAACTAAAATATAATATAGTGGGCACTGCAATTTTCAACTTGGCAAACACAGATAACTTTGGAATATATGACACTATGCCTATCATATGCTACTACTGCAATATGGCTAAACTTTTATTAAACTGTCCCTATTTAATTTGATTACAGGGAGAATAATAATAAAAATAACTAAGACTTAGAGCTTTTAATGATTAAATATAAACTGGTAAAAATGGCACCAAATATAATAATGAGCATGGTGATGATGCATATCATAGCTCCTTTATCACCTAGAACAGACAAAATAAAGTTAACTCTTTTTAAAACGTTCAGATTAAAAAATAAATAATTTAAAAAATAATTGTATTGCAAAAGAAAAAAATGAAACTGAAATAAACTAAATGTGATAACATAAAAAGTAAGCTAAAATAAATAACATAACCACCCCACATATAGTAGACAACCCCCAAAATCAAAGCAAAGGGCTTTCCAGAAGGGGGTTACACATTTGTAAAAACGCAGACAACATCCATTACACACCGAGATTGCCAGTATAGGTTCCGGGGATCGAACCCAGAGCACAGCAGTGTCACACCAGAGCGAATTTACCACACAACGCGCTCTAGCCGACTAAGCAACCGTGCTACCATTTAACGTTCAATGATAGCAGCGAAAGTCTCACTAGCCGGGGGTTTGTATATTAACATGCATATACAGGGTGTTATTGAAATACAGACATATATTTAGATTCATCAATCGTCACATTTTTTAAATTCGTAGAACAATCTTTATTTATCCAAAAACCAAAATATAAATAAAAAAATAAATTTTGAATATAATATTACAAATAATCACCGATTATTATCGAATTACGTCATTGATCAGTTTTCATATGGTACTTGACCGTGAACTTGTTGCTTATATTTAGTGCGCCGTCACTAAGTAGCAGCGGTCGACAGTTTATGACAGAACTCTACGTGTTAATAGCGAATAACTGTGTTCAAAAGTTTTTAAGGATGTAGAATTTTACAAACGCTGAGTGGAAAACATTGGACTTTGTTATGGTACGGCAGACGAAAATTCCTGTCAACGTTTCACACGGAACGGCATCCCAGTATCCGCGTTCACCATGAAAGAATGTTTGTGTCAGCTGTTCAACATGTAAGGGACCATGGACATTTTCAACCCGTCACTCATTATAGGAGTCGTACATGATCTCGGAGGGTACTGGATGCGGAACCACTAATTTTAGATACTGTCGAAGAAAATACCGAAGTACCTAAATATTCGCAGGTTTTCTGCATAAATTGAAGTGTCCGAATTGCAGTATCGCGCATTTTCAACGTACAGGGGTTGCATCCTTATCAGGTGCAGAAAGTTTAAGGCCTACACACTGGAGATGATCTTCGACGGCAACAATAACTAAATATCAACGTATGTGTTCGTGTTCTGTTTTAAGTATTTATAATTTGATCATTTTGTACGGATTTGGCTTGACTGTATAAGAGTGAATAGTTTATGTTGTGCGCGTCGGAATGAGGAAGATGCATGAATTTTTAAAATGCTTAAATTTATTATTCTTCCATAATTTGTACTATGTAAGTTGAGAATATACTAAAAAAAAAAACAAAAGAACTTAGTTGATAAATATTTTATTTTAAAATTCGAATTTTTATGTAAACAAAACCACGGGACTGAAAACGGGTTTCTTATTGGTGTGACGTCGCAAGTTACAAAATATGGGCATGTCAATAGAAGCGGTATTAGAAAGGCACAGTTTACTATGATAAAAGTGTGTTTTTACTTATCCAAGAAGGACTAATTGTAGTATTTTGACTGTTTTGTGGAATTTGAAGACTGTTTTAATTGAGCGATGACAGACACGGGATTTTTGCAAGCCCAGTCGGACAATTTACCCAGAGTTTATTCTGTCTACATATGTTATGTTTTAAAGTCTGTTACTTAGCGAAAATATCAGAATAAATTGGAACATTTATACGCACTGTATGTTCAGAACAAGTCACGGGATGAAGTTGGGCAACCCGTATTTTTAATAAGTGTGAACTCTATAACTCTATGTCATACTATAGATTCAGAGAATTTAACAGAGGACCATTTCATATAAGGAAAATACGGCATCATCTATTTTATTAACTTTCCAAATACACCATCTTCAAAAATGAAAAAAGCCCCATCAGTAAAATACCAAAATTTCAAAGCACTCCCTTGAAAAATTTTGCCACTTAACAATGTCCTTAATTTTAAGGTTTAAAGTATAGTATATTGAGTATCAAGAACTGTAAGGGACGTATACAGGTCGACGGCAATGTTTGAGAAGCCTCCAATTTTGCCGGAAACCGGTACAACCCTTAACGTTAATGATGCTTATACTGTTTTTTTGCACGATCGTATTGAATTATTTACCGTTCAGACGTCGGTAAGTAAATCACTTACCGACGTGTTAGGCCTAGCAACCAGTAAACATAACCTACCGCCTACAGATCTTGTAAATAAACAAAAAAGCTCGATCGTGCAAAAAGTACGTAACAATAAGCAGCAATACACAAGACAGGGCTTATTATTGTAAAAGTAAATAAATTGTCCTAAAAACAGCGTTGCAATCATATTTCCCTAAAACAGAAAAATTACAATAAACACTTTTAATGGCTTTTCGAATCAAAAGAGTGTATGGTTGTTCCGGTGACTAAAGATTTCGCACGACCATCTTATCAATCAATAATAAATTCTTTTTAAACATGCGTCACATGCATCCCAAAACAAAGTGAATATGGAAGAGTTTTCAACATTTTCTTAATAATTTAGTGGTTTTAATTTAAGAAAGGTTTATTTGTCAAATTACGATTACTATTTTTTACAACTTGCTTTTTTTATACGTTATAATAGCAAATATATTTTTACTACCTTTATTTCTACGGCGTGTACCGTATTCGCCTTCTGTGGTACGAACATCACCGACATTACCAGTCGTTTCAGATGTACAACAAAAAAAGCAGCAATCTACACAGTCTGTGCAGTCAACACAGTCCCCGCAGTCTCCGCAATCTCCACAGTCTCCACAATCTTCACAGTTTCCGCAATCTCCACAGTCCCCACCATCACCACAGTCCCCACCATCTCCACAGTCCCCACCATCTCCACAGTCTCCGCAGTCACTCATTTAATTTTTTTCGTTCCACCTTTGCTGTCTTTACCAAACTGACCTTTTAAGTCCCACCTAAAATTTATGAAACTCTATTAACGAGTGCGAAAATATCTGTAGCTATCAATTAAAATCTCATACAGAGAAAAGATGGCTATAATAGTTTACTACTCTGTTTACTTTGAGACAAATTTATTGATCCAGGATCCAGTGTGAAGCGGTTGGATCCCCCCTCTTTATTACTAAGATTCATTCATTAAGATCATTAAGCAATCAAGAACACATTTAATCCTACCTTGCAATTATTTATCTCAAGATAAATAAACAATTTGGCCATTTACGCGATCGTCTGGTTTGTAGTATGTTTTTTTCATTTTTTTCGTTTATCTTGGTATTACAGGTCACTTTGCATTTGTAGGGGGCGGATGTTTTTTAACCATAAGTACTTCTTACTTTGTTCTATATTTGAGTAAGATTTGTTCCAAATCGGAAAATAAAAGAAACAAGTGATAATAAGGGTGTTACATTTTTAAATGCAGCACACTGTACTGTATGTCACCAAAACTAGAATTTAAAACAATAGAAAACACCCCACTCTATTGAATAAAGGTATTATAAAAGTCCCTTTAACAATAAATGATAATAATTATATTATTTAGTTGGTATATAAAACATTTTCACATTTCTACCGCCGGCGCCGCCCATGTACCACAAAGGGAATGCCGGCATTATACTGAATTTCAGTTTTTATGCTGTCTCGTCTCAATTTTATTCAGTGATTTAATTTTTACCTATAAGTGTTGAAGTGACCCCCCTCTTAAAGAAGATATGTGACCGCCCCTGGTTTCATAGAGAGTGTTTGATTCTATTTTGCACATTAACTACATATTAATAATAATAATAAATACATAAATAATGATAATTAATGTCAATAGTCAATATACTTACTTTACCTATACATTTTAAGACGTATATATACGTAAATCTTCTTTGATTTTAGTATACAATTACAATTCTATTCTGTGTCCTGGCAACACTGAATACTCCATATGTATATATCAGTCAACACAACACATGACCGAATTTCAAACAATTTGATTGACCACAAGAATTTATCAAAGATACACTAATTCACCAGGTTCCAATCAACACACATCTGAAATAAATCGATGTACACACTGCCAAATCGCACAAAACAAGTATAGAAGTTCTCTTGATCTCTTGTTGTCCTTACTCTTGTGTAGTGACTAGTGTGGTGTGGTGGATTCACCAGTCGGACTAGTTGGCGCCTCTGAAACTTAAGATATGATTTCAGAGGTGGCTCCAGGCGGTAGGTAGGTAGGGGAGACAAAATACCATCAATTACAATAAACACATTTGTTTTAACATTAATATATTGGTTTGCTCATAGCTTTAAACAGCTGTAACTCGTGATTCGTGAACCATTCATCGTATGAAGGTCATTTGAGCTCATTTTACACAACTTAATTCTCTCCAAAAAACCTTCCATACTCTAAATTTGATTCTCTTTAACTTTCATTAGATACACTATATGCGTACCATCTATCGTTTTCGAGTTTTTATCGATTTTATCACGAAACAAGTGTTCTGATAGCGCGCTATAAAAATGTTTAAAAATTCGTGTCTCTGCCAATATTAATCGAATGGAAATAAAAAAAAAAGGAAATTGTTCGTAATCGATTTCTCTACAACTTTCATTTGAAACATTTTGTGATCCGAACGACCGTTTTTGAGATTTTAGCGAAGAATGCGCGTGTTTCCCTTGCGTCGCAAAACTTTCAAAATGCCAAAAAAATCTATCTCGGCTCCAATAGGTCAATCTTTGTTTAGTTACATTCCCTCCGAACAGTACGACCATTTTTTCCTTCAATGGGGTGGTTTTCACCACCTTTGATTAACCCTCTCGGTGGCCCCGTACCAATAATCATTTTTACAGAACAATTCCCCACAAAAACTGCGCTTCTACTTGCTACACCTTTTGGGGGTGGCTCTTGGCCAATAGGGGATGAAAGTAGGGTTTTTTCACCCCCGGACCTATCACAATCGATTCTCCGCCTTAAAACACGGGGGGAGAAATGCCCAGGCCCAGAACTGTACAACTTCCGCTTATTTACCTTGACAGAAGGTAAAGGAGATTGGCACTGTAACTATAGTGAGTTATAATAACTCACGCTATTTGTTTATGGATACTATTACATGTTCAAAAGTATCATTAATGAATATATAATCTAATATGAGTAGATAAAGTTAAAAATATACATAGAGGCCATGCTTCTTGAAAATTACCCACACGCCTAAACTGCCACAGACAACGTTTCCATTGGCAGAATTATAGAATATGATGTCGGCTATCCATTTATGCTTATAACTAGAATATTCTAAATAGTGCCCATTTTTACAAGCCAATTTTTGTATAAAATTGAATTTACCCGGCGGAATAAATTTTTGAGCAACCTTCTGAACAAGACGCATCTAATAATATGTATGTCTAATCTACGGAGTCTGCTTACTCACGCCCCATTTACTCCGCCTATGGTGGTATCGACTTCACGCTCTACCAAAAATAAAAATCATACATCCTCTGTACGAGGCATCGGGGCCGAGGAGAACATGCACGCATTGTTACTAAACGCGCGAGCTCAGATGCAAACGTAGTAAGTCGTTTTGAACTTCCTGGAAATCTAATTTCGTTGGGAATATGAATTAAAAATTCTCATAGGAAACAGGAAATTTCTATGACATCAGCTTACTGGAAACCAGACCGCCAGATCAAGTATAAAGTCCACCACAAAACAGCAATTCAATAGTTGTAAATCGAATAAAATGCTATCAGTTAGATATGAATTTCTGAATAGGTAATTATTAAGAAATTAAATTTACATTTTTATATCTGATTTAATCAATTAGCCTGTTAAGTTTTCTTTCTTTTTTATTTGTAAATTAAGAAGAAGATTCTCTAGTTTTAAATACTTTATTCTTTCTTTTCTTGTAGTGGCTTTCAGGGTGAAACCCGTTTTCCTTAGGAATTACTGATCCCTATACAGGGTGTATCGTGATGACTGTCGATACGCTAGTGAGGAGTACAGATAGTACAGAACCCTCACACGATTTCAAAATGGCCTTTATTATACTTATCTCGAATGCCTTCCGTTTCAGAATGTTTCCTATTTCATGCCAAAATTTCGGTCATATTTTTTTAATGGCTCTACAGAATTGAACCAAATTTGGTAGGTATGTTCCATTAACAGAGATCTGCATAATTCACAACCGTAAACGAAAAAAATATATAGTCCGGGGCCAATTTTTTTGTACCTAACCTAAAAATAGTAACACCTTGTATATGGATTTTCGCGATTTGTAAAATAAATAATAAATACTGTATTAATGTTTATGTTTTTATTCATTTATTACTGCAACAAATATAAAAATAAGGCAATATGTCTTAACCTAGTTTACAATTAAAGTGACTCCTGAGGAGACCTCGTATTGTGTCTCAGTATTTACATTCTCGTTCCTCAGTCTATTCATGTTGCATCTTTAATATAACAATAATAAAACATCGCTAAAGTGAGTGTACAATACTACGAAAGCACCTTGGTGTCAACGTTATTCTTTTATTTTTTAAAAACTCAATATATTGAGATTTTTCTCAATATATATTGACATTTTTCTCAATATATTGAGATTTTTCTCATTGATATTTTTCTCAATATATTGACATTTTTCTCAATAACATATTGACATTTTCCTCAATATGTTGACATTTCTCTCAATATGTTGGCTTTCTGAAAATATTAGTCTTATTAATATTTGCGTCATTACATAAATAGCATTTTAAAGTGTGCATATTACATATTAATATAGCTCCTAAAACATCTAAAATTGGGCATGGTCTAATATCTGCTAAATGAAAGAGGGGCGATTTTTATGGGTAAAAATCATAAAAAATGATAATTTCACTATGCGCTAGTTTGAAAACGTGGGCTTAATTTTTTATTAAACAAAATGTAAAAAAATTACTAAATATTCAGTTTTCTTCTTCTTATTTTTCCATATCTCAGTAACTTTCGCTTTTAGAGAAAAGTTATAGAAAAGAAAAAGTTTTCTAATTAAATTGTAAATAAGATGCAGTTAGTAGCGAAACCAAAAATTTATTTTTACTACTGCAAAAATAGTAAAAATCGCAAAAAAAATTTTGAAATAGCAAGTTATTTGTGGAATTTTTTTCAAGTACTTATATTATAAGTAGGACTTTCATACTTGGATAAAGAAAACTTTTTAATATAATAAATCTTCCCCCCCAAAATTTCATCAAGATCGGACTATTAGTTATTGCATAAGCATAATAATTTTGCAATCTAAACTTCGTTTTGAAAATTTGCAAATTTTCAAAATGTTTCTGAGGCTAAACTAAAGCATTTAAAAAGTTGAAAATTTTTGGACATATGAAAGAGCACTCAAATTTTCAAATCCATTTTGATATATTAACATCCGTTAATTAGGAGAGTCTAGGGAATTGCCTGTTGGCAATTTTTTTACTTATAAACAAATGCAATAACTTTTCAACTTTTAAATTTTCAACGGATTTTTATTTCTAAAATATATTTTGAAAGTATTCGGAAAGACGCTTCTTTTTTTAACAAAAGCACTAAGATTCGTTTATTATAAAGGGTGTTATTGTTAAAGAACACGCCAAAACCCTCGATGAACTTTTCGAAACTGTAACAAAATCCGATTCCGGAAACATTTCGCATGAAAAGTGTGCTTCACGTAAAAATGCCGTTGGAAGAGGTTTGTATACATTAAATCACATTTTAGCTCCACGGAGCGTTTTTTATGCAAAAATATCAGAAACTCATCAAGGAGTGTAATTTTAGAAAATGTCGTAAATGTCGCTGCACAGGGACGTAATATCGCCCCAACCACAAAATTTATAAAGTATACGAAAATTTTGAAAATAAAAACCCTTTCACGAATCCATGTTGTGCAGCACTGCAACTCATGCGTTGTGTTAAAATGAGGATAAGTTATCCAGTCTCTAGGGAAAATAAATAAAAATCACTTTCATCAAAACTCGCTAGACATGCATCTAATAGAGAAAATTCCGCTCTATGTGTTCATTCCTGGGCATTTTTCTCGTTAAAGTAACCGGTTTTGAGATATTCGCTGTGAAACTACATGTAAGGTCCTTTTTTACCTGTGCGCTCCAAACTGCCCATCAGTTCGGAGTTACTGCGAAATAGTACGCTGAAATAGGTGTGGATAAGCTACAAGGTCAATTAATAGGACATTTTTTATACAGAATTTAACGACAAATGTTTTATTTTCTATACCTTTTTCTCTTCCAACGAACGCTTTACAAGATAAAAGTGAAAAACCAGCGATAAGTCTCCGTTAGGGGTGGTTTTTTGCAAATAAAGGGACTTCCCGTTCCTGAATGGGGTGGGAACTTTTCGGATATATATTTCTAACCCTATCGAGAGTACACATCTTGGTGCAGCATTTCGGCCACGACAATGAGGAAACTAAAAGTGCTCGAACACAAATTTATGCGCCTCATCTCTAATTCTGGAAGATACACCTCCCTCAGAGACCTATACGCACTTTGCCACGACATAACCCCAATAGCGGACTACGTCCAGGACATCTCTCAAAAATTCTATTCTTTCAAACTGGGCGATAGCCCGCTAACAAGAAATATAACACAAATTAGACAGCATAATGCCCCATTTCAGATAAAACACACCCTACCATACCAGACGTTACCGATCTTCCGGCAACCTCTGTAGCCAAACTTCACCAACTATAACTTCCGCTTACTCTATCCACCTTTGCTGACAGTTCATACCTGTTATATCTTTAAATCTTTCCTGTCTCTTCCTTTTTGTTTGTAATCTTTTTGTCGCGTTTGTTTCTTGTTTTATTTTTGTACATTTTTGTCCCTAAATTCATTTTCATTCAAATTTTTCAAAAATCAAAATTTTTCGAAATCAAAATTTTTAAAACCACAGTTTAGGCTAGCCTATGCGCAGCCCGGCGTTTTCACACCTCGCGGAAGGCTCCTCGTTTATGCTGAGGTGTCTGCGTCAGTACCAAAATTTTAAAAAAAAAGTGTTTAGTACAAAAGTTTCTTAACAGTGTGTAGTTTGTAAGTTTAGTTAAGTCTATTTTTTAGATATGTCCCATTTTATGACCTAATTTTATCCATCTGCGATGGAAGGTGTTTAGGTTTAAGCTGTTTTTTTAATTGCCTTTAGCTGAACCAGGCCCATTCCGCCCGACATTGCAATCCGCCATCACGAGCAACGTGTTGATTGCACGGTCGGTCCCGGGGTGGGTTCTGGGAAGGCAGGTGTAAATTTTAATTTTTAATAAAGTTGTATTGATTGATGATTGATTGAGAGTACACATCTCAAATATCATTTCTTTATATATTATCTCTTCTATTCACTGTTTTTCAATCTAATTTGCCTGTACTTTAAGTTAAATACGCATCGCAGAAAAAACTTTATTTTATCAGATTGTTCACTTTTTTCATATACTGTTAATTGTAAATAGGTATAATGAAATATTCAGGATTAGACATTTTCCTTTTTTTTGTTGTAGAAATTGAAATTTGAACTTGCATACAACAAAAATATGAATCACATCTTGACAACAGCTAAAAATTTGTAAGTAAATTTAAAAGTGTCAAAATGTCAAAGCAACTCCACGAAAAATCATATTTAATCACTTACAATGTTCTTAATTGGGGTTTTGATTTCGAGCAAGATTAAATTTGTGGAGTTAATTCTAATTAAGCATCATAACCAAAAAAAGAATCGCAAATGATAAGAAAGCAATTCCAAAACAGCTTAAAATAATTTTGACGCAAAGTGTCAGGCTGTCGTTACTTCTCCCTAAAAAAGAAAAACAAAATAAATACGTTTAGAACTTTTCTATAAAAAAAGTTAGGCTTGTACTTAAGACTTATACTTAGGAAATCCTAAACGGTTGACAAACCTAAGATAAATTATACAGGGTATTATAAAAAATTAGAGAATATGACATCGACTTTAAGTAAACTACCTTTTTTACTTTTTTAATGAAATGTTTTTTCAATTATGAAGAAAAGCTTAAATGCGGAGTTTAGTTGCACAATGAGCAAAAACCTCTTTAAAAAAACATTTTGTTCAACTAAGTTGTACATTATTCTACATGTAGACCTCCTACTAGTATACATTTTTCTAATCTTTTCTAAATTCTTATAAGATTTAAAAAATGTGTAATAGTAGGAGGCCTACAAGTAGAATAGTGTTCAACTTAGTTGAATTAAATGTATTTTTTTTTTAAGTATAGTTTAGTACGTACAGTCCGGGGATCGCTAATAGGCGTATAGGGAAATTCTATACCCTTATGTACATGTGCAATATGGGTTAAAATCACGAGCTGATGTGAAATGCATGGTGGGGCATGTTATAGTACCATTCACTCATCACAGACAGAAAAAATTTCAAAAAGCTTAAAATTTTCAAAACAATTAATTCGTCACGATCAACCAGTCAAACTATTAAAAACGGCATTCAAATATTTAAATTTGCAAAAAACTATAATTTTAGTCAAAACAAAATCACATAGCACTGATAATTCACAAATAGTCCAAATTCATCGATAACCTCACTCCAACATTCATATTCACCAAATTACAACCCAAAAGTTACAAATTACTGCTCTAAAAAATCAGCCCCCTCACAAACTCGATTCACATCACATACACTTTCCACACCCCAAGTCACAATGTTATTACTCGCTTCTATCAGATTTTATAAGACATTTTTCTCTTAAATTCAACTTCCCATCCAAGTTTTAATTAATTCATATATTAAAACACTCTTCATTCACTTTCCCGATGTGCTAGATGGGCATTCATCAAAACTTCTTTCCATTTTGCATGTTCCGAATGATATCAAAACTTACTTCCAATTCATTTCAATGCATACCCATAGGAAACTGCCTGGGGAGTTTTCTGTATATAAAAAAAATAGAATCCGATTTGTATACCATGTTTGTAACATGGTATATCTTCATTCCTTTGTTTATTATTAGAGATTGTTTAATGAAAATTGGTACACCGTCTGTACTTAATAAACGGCACCTTTTGACACAAATTAATTTTTTTTATTTTCGGGTTCATTACATTTTTTGATTCTATATGATTTTCTGAATATAATGATTATTACAAGTGACATTTCAAATGCCAAACTTTTTTTAATTCAATTTTTATAATAATACCATAGTTTTTAGTCCAAAAAGGGTCCCTTTCTATTTCAGATTACTATTCTATATAGCCTCTTGTGATGATAGCCCATAAAGAAAGCCATAACTAGAATGCGATAGAGGTGACCCAAATGGCACCAAAATGAAACAAAAAGAAAAATGTGATAGTTTATACTGTAAGCACTTAAAAAGGCAAACGCCAAGGCTATTCGTCGAAGAAAAACAAAATCGGCAGCTACTGGAAGCGGTGGATCTTTGAAGCCGAAAAGAGCATTAAATTGTGTAACAAAACGGCACTAAATGTAATCCGATCTCATCCAAAACCTTTCCAGATCTTCTGGGGCACTAAAAAACCCTCAACTTAATGAATTTACAATCATCTATGCGAGTTATTACCTACATTATCGCTCGTTGAATAATATACTATTAGGATATTAACAACTTTAACATCACTTGAACAACTAAGAAAGTCTAGTTATCCTAAATACTACAGCTTTGTAAAGCAACAAACTGAAAATTGGTAAAGTGATAATCTATAATAAATTCACCAACGAAGGTACAGAAAGCATATGATATTGATATTGTTACATCTACCTTTAAAGTTTGTGACAATCCACTAAAACTTACAAATGTGCCGAAATCTTATTAACATGACATGACACCAACGTTATCGGATGACAAACGATGACAATGACGATCATCAAAATTTGCTCATTGCAATCCGGTCGCTCGCGGCTGTCTTTGTTAAATCAAACATTAGCATTTCAGTAATTTTACTAGATTTTAGAGGAATATTTGTAGTTTAATTCTTCGATTTGTCTGTATATATATTTAAAAACGGCACTAAACGTAATCCGCTCTACTTCTAGAGCACTGAAGAAACCCTCACACGTGAATTGACACGTGATGTGACGAGTTTCACGATGTAACGGCTACGCGCATCGATCATGTCATGCGAAATGCGATCTATGCCATATTTGCTTGGTTTTTAATTTATTTCACGGAAACCAAATCGAAAGGGTGAAAGTGTGATATATCGTTGAAATCAGAATTTTAACTGCTTTTCAATGGTTCCATTGCAAATTGAAAGTAAATATAAAATAAACAACTTGTTGCGTCAAAATGGCACTAAACGTAATCCGATCTCAACCAAAACCTTTTCAGATCTTCTGGGACACTAAATAAATGCACACGCAAAGTTTCATTCAAATCCGTTCAGTAGTTTCGGCGCTATCGTGCTAACACACATACACACACACAGACATTTTTCAAAAACCACTTTTTTGAGTTCCTAGGACCTCAAAACGTAAAGATTTGATGTTATCTCAATTTTCGTTTTTGAACCAATTTTAGTAACCTCTCACAATTTTATTGTGGAGAGGTTAAAAATAATAAAAATTAAAACATTGTGAACTTGTCACAGACGCAAAAATCTTGTATATAGTCACTACTTAGTTGTAATAACAAACATATTCTTACCGTATCTATATCTATGGTGTGTGATGCCTGCGGTATTACCCGCATCGTTATCATTAAAGGCAGAAGTGTAATGATGACCACCGCTGTAATCAATGATAAAATCACTACTGTGATCAGTGGCAAAACCACCACCACCACAGTGATCAGTTGTTCCACTATTACAGTAATCAGTGGTACCACCACCACTATCTACGGTACAGCTAGTGTCACCACCACCGCCACCACTATCTCCACCACATCCACAGTCATCACTCATTTGGTCTTGTTAGTTCTAGTCTTGCGGTCCTTACAAAATATCCGCTTTGCCTGATCCGATCTAAAATATGTACAGGTTTATTAAAGAAGGCAAAAAAAACCTCATTTATAGCTGTTAAAATACGTACAAGTAAAAAATTATTTGGAAATTTTTTATAGTAGCGTTTTTTGCGCCTTTCGAGTTATAAACCATTTTATTAATATGTTAGCATATGGCAATGGATTCGATACTATCCTCATATAATACTCGCTACAGTTTTCGTCAATAATTCTAATGTCATTTTCAAAATGATTTTCAGTCCCTTCTTTTATTATTACCCAATAAGGTTTTTATCTGTTTATTGTCACCCCTACACATATCTATTGTTTGTTTGTTTAAAATGTAGGTACTTTCTTTTCTTGTCTTGTTATTAACTTTATTTCTTTTGTGTTATGTAGATAGCTGCTATATTATTTTTGTTCCAATCAAAGTAACTTAAAATACTTAATTCGTGTAACAACAAATACGAAAACGCCTATCTTCCAATAGTGCACATACAGGGTGCTTTAAATTAATCATAATCACATTTTCAAAAATAAAAAATTGTAGCTCGGTGCAAGATTTTAATATTTAGGGCCCATGTACCCCTCTTGCACACCCTATATTTATGCTACTGAGACGAATATTTACCCCCCTTCAAGACAGCAGCTCTGATTAAAACCCAAGCAACACATGATGGTTTAATAAACGTTTATTTTATGAAATTACGGTTTAAATTTCGTTATCGTGTATTTAATCAACGTCTATGAAAAACGTTTATTTTTCTATGTATATTATAAATGTATTTCTCTGAAAATTTTTGGAGTAACGCAGAATATTTGAGAAATAATTAATTGAGAGTTGAGACTACACTTCCGTCAAATGTTTAAATTGTAAATTGGTGAAATTGACACTACTTGCATTTTTTTCAGCCATATTAGAGTTTTTAATATACGATTTTTAAATGTATACGATAAATATGTATTTGCGCTACGTTTTTTATAGGCATATCATAAACAATTGCAACTAAAAGCTCGAAGATTATAACAATATCTGGAAATATGAGTAAAATATTTACATTAATCAAAATCTGTTATAGATAGATGATGAATGAAAATATTTGTTCAGTAATATTGCAGTTTATGACTTTGAAATTTGAAAATGGACCAAAGCCACCCGAGTTTACGTACTAAATAATAAATATTTTAAAAAAATTACTATCTGCATACATATATATAATTGAATTATTTTCCCTTGATATCAATAGTTATATATAGGTAGGAGGTTTAGAATATGTACTTTTAAAACATTGGAGATCATTATAATATTAACTTTCGAATTTAAAAACCGGTACCTTCTATCTTTTTTATAGTGTTGTAGACCGATCAATTCGAAATAATTTTGCAAAGAGAAATGTATCGCAAGTCAAAAAAAACTTTAATTCTAATTTCCCTGTTATAATTAAAGAAAAATTAATATATTTTACAAAATAAGGCACTTAGAAATTAATTAATCTTATTATTGTCATGCAGCGATATATATTAACAATTTTAACATAAGTAGCAAATGATTTCTGACTTAAGACATGATTTGACTTGCAAAGTTATTTGAAATTGATTAATCTATAATACTGTATAATATAATTTCCCATTTAAATTTTGAAAGTTAAGGTAATTTTGGTAAAAATAAAGTGATGGAAACTATTTAATCATTTATTAAATAAGCTCTTACTTTATAAAACAATATACAAAAAGGTCTAAAGGACGTATAGTGTATATACATTAACAAAGATACAAGGGTGGATTCCCTTTAAAAAATATCTCGATATTTTCTATCTTTTTATTCTAAATTTTTTGAGAAAAACTAAATTTTTCAGAAAAAGTTTCAAAAGAAAAAAAATTTAAATAAAAACAATTATAATCTACGATTACATCTAATTTCCTTTTAACTATTTAGTTCACCAGCTTTAAGAGGCTTTGAAACTCCTATATTTTTAATTTGAAATATGTTCACCTTACGCGAAGTCAGATATTTATATTCTCTGAATATATATTACCTAAATCTTGGCATTGCCAAAAAAAGTTTGATAAGCTGAAGCAACACTATAAAAATGCCTTTCTCAAAAAATTTAAAATAAAAAAGTTTGTAAGTATTAGATATTCTATACAGAGATGCCCTATATATGTATGAATTATAGTGGATAATAAAGGTTTATTACACGTAACCAGCAACTGGAGAAAAGGGTTTTCATAACCGTGAGAAAAACCTTTATATCATACGTATTATCGACGTATATGGAATACGTTTATTTGAGGTTCCACATAAAAGTATATATCTCGTATATGATGTGACAACAGTATAACGTTTTCTTAAGACGTATATATTTAGAATATGATGTAGCATATATATCAGTTTTTTTAAAACGTCTATATTTAATATATGATAAGACAAATGTGTACGTTTATAGCGCGGATATTCGAACGTTGAATATAGGTTGCAATAAACATTATATATACCAGTCGTATAAACGAAATCAAAACGTTTATTAAACCATTTGGTGTTGCTTGGGAACTGTAGTATAGCGGAATAACTCAAGATGAAATGTGCGAAAAATGTTAAGACGAAGAAAGGATATTCACTTTCTTCTGACACGATTTTACGTCGTATTAATATTCTTGAAGTTCTAGCCGGGGATAGTCAAGCACCGTATCGCATTCACTACAGAGTAGATATACAGTATCTACACTCTTTACTTGCTATTACGTTTAATTGTCACTTTTGAAGTTTAAGTAAATATATTTTTATTAATTATGAAATTACAAATGTCTACAATTATCGGTGGTTGCTATCATGATGCGCTCGTTTCCACACCACCTTGCGGTAAAACATTTGGCGCGTTTTTTTAAAGTGATGTCCCCAATAGGCCTAATCCACTTTTTGTTTATTTGGTTAACTTACTTCTAATTATTTTATTTTCTACTGTCAATTGTCAATGTTATAAATTATGCAAAACTCTTGGTTATAAGGTTTGCATATACTAATATTAATTATAGACAGCATATTACCCCAATTTATAATTTACATAATATATTAAAAATTAATTATTGGTTTGAGTTAAGATTAGCTATTCTAATATACAAAGTTTATACTACAAATATGCCCAGTTACTTATCCAATCTGTTGGTGAAACATTGTGATGTGCACAGTTTAAATCTGCGGTCTGTAAATCATTTAGCTATACGAAAACATTTTACTTCCAAATTTAAGGCTTCTTTTGACTACAAAGCTTGTGAAATATTTAATAAATATATAGAGTTTTATTTCTTATGTTCCTTTAAGTACAATTTTAAAAATGTTATAAGGAGAAAACTATTAAATGAACAGAAATATATTACTTAGGAATAATGTACAGTTGTAATTGAAAATCAGCTATGCTGAATTACACCTTTTGAGTCCTGTAATTGTGGGTAAAATCATAAAATTCTTAACTGCTTATAATGCCTGTTAACTTTAACATTAAAGAACTTATGTATAATTGTAAAAGCATATTTGTTACATGAACTAAATTTTTTTTTTTACAAAAACCAGTCACCCTAATATGTGGTTCCGACCCTCAGAGAGGGGAGCTGGTAATAAATACCAATAGCCACTTCCCACGTCCGTGGGGTGAGTGACTACCGGGTCCGTGAATCGCGTGCCCTGAGTAGACGCAATGAACCGAGGATGACAGCCTTCTGCATTCTGCCGGTCAAGATCTCTGCCGAATCTCGGCATGCCGGTATGATCTTTAGTTCTGAAAGCAGCGTCTATCTCATTCCACCGAAGGCTCCTATAATCAGTACCTCTATTTTAACAGAATGGCCTGGATAAAGCCTGCGGAGTTCGAAGAGCAAATCTCGATATTTTGTCCGTCGGCTATCGACCAGACAAGAATATTAAGACTATGTAGAAAATTTACTTATCTTTAACTTTGATAATCATCTTTTTTTCGTAGTACCATTCAGAACTGATATATTTGCAAAAAAATGATTTTTAAGCGATATTGCCCCAAAATTGGTGGTGTTCCGGAGGGCGGGCGAGGGGGATGTTCAGTCTAAACTATCATTTTTTATAAAAATTAGATTTTATAAAAACACTTGCAAAATTGCAACGCTGCCTATATTCATTATTCACTGCAATGAATGTGTGTAATTTTGTTTGATTTTTTTTTTTTTTTAGCAAGCCATGACAATCTGTCAAAGTATAATTTTGTCATTGATTTGAAACGTTAAATCAAATCATATTCATTACGTACTTTCGTTAGTAACGTTGGTTATTTCAAATAAAAAACTAAGAATATAAATAGTAATGGTGAAAATGAAATGTCTTGTAGGTACACCCCCAGAAATTACCTCTTAGAATTTATTGCCATACAAGTCGAAAAAGCTGTATATGTCAAAATATATACAAATCTTTTTTTTGGATTAGAGAATTGCCAAAAATGTTATCGTTCTAAAAATTGATATTATTCAATAGTCGTGGACAAAGTACTAGTATTTATTCTACTCGCTTGTAATATGTAATGGCTACTATTCACTCAGAGGTGAGTGAGTGTTGTAAACTTCACCCTCGTGAATAATAGCCCTCATTTTATGCTCGTTGAATAATATACTATAATTCAACTACACCCATATTTTAATAAATCATTAGTAATAAATTCACACAATAATTATTAAGTAAACATGATCTGGTGTTACACAGAACAACATGATATATATTAAAATATGTTACTTACCTACTTATAAAACAAAATTTCGCGTATTTTCAGTGCCGTCAGACCAAAGACCAAACACACACACAAAATGGAATAAATAAAATTTGAAATTGAAAGCTATGCAGTAAGTATGATTTAATCTCGGATTTAATTCATCATAGGAACTTGTTGAATCTAATAATTCGCCAGAGTAAATCACACATTTGACTATAAATAAAGGCGCATCTGGGTATGTAATTAACGTAAAAGGAAGCGGTATTCAGCGTCACGAAACAAATGAAGACAGACGGGTTTGCTTCTCGCCTCCAGTGCATATTATTTTATTATCTATAAAAAACCATTCATCCTCCAAAAGCTAATCCGCGTGCGCGCATACAGAATAACTTGTTTTTCCTGTATATAGCTTATTACCTTTTCATTGAAATTAGAAAGCTCTTAGAATAGGAGTATACCAATTTCCATGACAACATATTGTCAGTTCGCCAGAAGCTAACCACAAGATCAACGATAAAATCCCTTACAAACAACAATTTAAGTTACTTACAGTTCGCTCTCTTTATAGCTGAAATTTTAACACATTATACAGGGTGTTTCATTAATAATTGTACATAAGCTAACTGAAGAATCCTTGGCCCAAAATAAGAAGATGTAACCCAAAACACTTTGATAGAATGTTCCTCCTTACTGAGATACATTTTGTTTTATTTTAAATTTTAAAAATTATTTTTGCCAATATTTTGTTACTATTTAATTTTTTTTTTTTCATATTTGGCAGAAATTTTAGGTATTTTAGGTAACATCAGACCATGGTAAAAGATAGTTTCCCACTATTACCAGAGGCGTACGGCAGGGACAGAGGAGTAGTTTCCGCCCCCCTCTAAATTCTACGCCACTGGTGGATTGGTCTTTTCAATACAATTTTTTAATTTTAAAACGTTTTTTACGAAAATAATGTACTCTTACTTCATAACGATAAAGTAATTATTTTTCGAGATAATTATAGTTAAAGATAAGGCTGCATAATATTTTGATTTTAATGTTTAATTTATTTTTCATATTCGTATTGACCATTTCGGCATTTTTACTCATAAAATTGCATTGGTTACGTAAAATAAATTTTACAGTTAAATTTTTGTAACATATTTAAAGGCTCCTCTACACAATGGCCCATGACGACGGGCCATCGTGTAGAGGGCGCAATGGCCTATAGCTGATCATCGCCGACGATGGCCTCTGTATCGGTTTTTTGAACACACATCAAGAGGCCCCTCTACACAATGGGCCATCACGATGGTCAATCATCAGCCATCGCCACGGGCGGCCACTGTGAACCATTGCTACCGTCCACACGATGGCCCATCTTCGAGTATAGAGGTAGTCGAGGATGGATCTGGACGCTGACATTCCTTTGATGTGTGTTCAAAAACCGATACAGAGGCCATCGTCGGCGATGATCAGCCTTCAGCCATTCTAGGCCATTGAGCCCTCTACACGATGGCCCGTCGTCATGGCCCATCGTGATGGGCCATTGTGTAGAGGAGCCTAAAGGCACGTCAGCGTTCAGGCCGGTCCATCGTCGACTACCGCTATACTCCAAGATGGGCCAGCGTGTGGACAGTAACAATGGTTCCACAGTGGCCGCCCATGGCGATGGCCAATGATTGGCCATCGCGAAGGCCCATCATGGTGGGCCATTGTGTAGAGGGTCCTTAATATGAAAGTGGATACTTACAATATTAGGTAGGTAACAATGTGAAATAAACACAACTACAGAGCAATACCGGGTATCCCAGAGTCAATTTGACAATGAATGTTCACTAAACGAAGTAAAATTAATATGCTGCTTTCCCTAGTAATTATTAGAATTCACAAAGATTTTTTCACGTTTTTGCGGGAATACCCGGTATTACAAAGAAATTAAACAGAATTTATAACAAATGTTCAATTAGATCCCCACTTACTTCAATAAATTTTTGTATTCTTTTGTTAAACGATCTTCTAACATTAAAAAGTAAGTCCGGTTGATTTTTAATAAAGTTGCTAAAATTGACTATTTGTTGCCATAAATCTTGGACAGTATTAATTTCTTGAGCATATAATAAACATTTCATATGTCCCCAGAAATAAGTCTAAGGGATTATAATCCGGACTTCGAGATGGCCACGGAAATTCGCTTCCTCTACCAATTCAACGATGAGGAAATTGATTATTTAGGTAGTTGCGCACTCCTAAACGAAAATGAGCCGGGTGCCATCTTGCACAAACCACATACCTATTCTTCGATTGAATGGCAATCGCTCGAGGTCGTTGAACATTGTAGTTTGAAGATACTCCAAGTACGAATTACCATTCAAATTTGCGGGTAATTCATAAGAGCCCAACAAGCTATCTCCGAAAATACCGCACCATACATTTATTATTTATATTTTAAACTCATCGATTTTCAATATCCCAACTGTGGCTGTTCTTCCAGTTGAAAACTGCTCTACAAGTAAAAGTGGCTTCATCAGTAAAGGGAATACTGTTAACAAAATTAAGATTTAAAATTTTTCTATCACTAATAAACTGTGCAAATTCCACTCGTATAGGAAAATCTCTTGGTAATAAATTTTCGAGTAGTGTAAAATGGAAAGGTCGCAGGTTTTCTTTTCTAAGTATCCTAAATACTTGCTTACCCCAGTAATTACTGATAAACGTCGACTGCTTGGTTGAGGATTATCAGCAATTCGCAATAAAATGTCCTCTCAATCAACAGAAATATTTTTTGGCCGTCCCACATAACGTTTGGGCTTGAATTTTCCAGTTTCCACTAATCGAATAAAAATATTTCTGAAGGTCTGGTGATTGGGTTCGGCTCTGTTTGGATACATTTGAAGATATGTTCGAGTAGTCGCAAGACAGGAATAATTTTCTTGTGCATAAACACACATCATATCCCGCATTTCAAAATCTGAAAAGTTATTATGCCGTGGCATTTCAGTATATTATACCCTTTTTAAATTTTACAACAAGCGAAATGATTGACAGTGATATCAAAAATTGACAACAATGACACAACCCTACTACATTCAAATAATACTTCAAACTAGAGCTCACAGCACAACAAATGAATTAATTTTCCTTCTGTAAATATTGTATTATATATTATCAAGAATGTAGTTAAATTTATTAAATATGTTACAAGGATGTAATTGTAAAACTTATTTCACGTAACCAATGCAGTTTTATGAGTAAAGATGCCGAAATGATCAATACGGATATGAAAAATAAATTAAACATTAAAATCAGAATATTATGCAGCCTTATTTTTAACTTTAATTATCTCGAAAAATAATTACTTTATCGTTATGAAGTAAGAGTACATTATATTCGTAAAAAACGTTTTAAAATTAAAAAATTATACTGAAAAGACGAGTCCACCAGTGGCGTAGAAATTAAAGGGGAAGCTACTTCTCTGTCCCTGCCAAACGCCTCTGGTAATACTGAGAAACTATCTTTTACCATGGTCTGATGTTACCTAAAATACCTAAACTTTTTGGAAAATATGAAAAAGAAATATTAAACAGTAACAAAATAATTGGCAAAAATAATTTTTTAAATTTGAAATAAAACAGGAGGAACATTTTATCTATTTTGGGTTACATCTTCTTATTTTGGGCCAAGGATTCTTCAGTTAGCTTATGTACAATTATTAATGAAAAACCCTGTATAAGAATCCCTTGAACATGCAGATTGATTACACCTATTACCTTCCAAATTCATCCCTAACATTTTTCTGTTATTACTAATACAAACTGAACAAATGCCCAAATTTTCAAAATTTTAACTACCTAGATCTTTATTTCGATACATCGTGCGTATATATATCTTCTTTTAATTAATAAGGCAAGAATAAGTGCTTCTTCACCGACATCCATGTTACTTTACTTATTAGTTTTCCCAGCCGCGTTGCTAAGTCGCACGCCTTGCGAGTCAGCCGAGCAATACTATAAGTAGGTAGGTACTTAGTTAATTGCTGTTTCAAGTTAATAATAATAATATTGTTACAAAACAAAAGGACGAGATACATTTTAAAATGATATTTACAACGTTGCCCAGAGAAATACTAATCATTATTTCATTATAAAATAAAATATGTAAAATTAAAGTCAAAACAGACAGGCCCACACGGGCAATAATTAGACAAATACAGACACATTAAAATTTGCTCATATCTGAAGATAGGTCCCGCTCAGTAAAAATAATTGATTTTATTTTTTATTTCATCTTTCCTTCACTAGTCAGCCAAATATCAGATGATAAATTATTTAAAAGGTATGGGACCAAGTAAGAGAAATATGATTCAAATGCAGTTGTATTGTGTGTAGGATATGTTATATTATTACGTTGCCTAAGATCTCTATTATGATAGAGTCATTTCTCAAAGTTTGATTTTTGATAGCAAGTAAGATATAGCTTTGGTCTTTATTATATTAACAGCTAATACAATGTAGTTAATAAAACGTCGCTCATGAAGTTTTCACATATAAAAAGATCTGATATAAGGTGTGATATGATCCCGCCTTGGAACAAGACGAATAAACCTTATACAAGAGTTTTGGATGATTTGTAACATATTTTTATCTCTTTGGTTAAGACCAGGACTATAAACAGATAACACTAAAGCCTCAGTTAATAAAATTTCAAAGGAGTTAGAGTTCAACACAAAACTGAAGTAAGAGTTGTAGCATTTTGCCAGAAATTTGGTCAGCTACCATACTATGAGGCTTTGTTTAGATAATAAATTTCTGATTTCCGAAGTACTTACAGGTCGATAAGTGAAGTTTGCAGCTTCATTGAAATGGTTTTCATTGTAGTAATTAACAATATTTAAATAAGGAGTGAGGGCAGAAACAGAGTCGATAAAGTAGCTGCATTATACATTCTAATTTCCGCAAAACCATTTGAGTTAATTGCTGCCCATCTTCTTAATTGGTGTTGTGTCGATGAGATTCGATGTGTCAATGAGATCGGCCATTAGGTTTAGGTATGGGCAAAAGGAGTGAAAAGATAACAATAAATATACATTTGATTATTTATTAACAAATTAAGCACAATGGGTGTCTAAAAGAGCGCCAAAAACATAGGCGTCGACGTACAAAAACATTATATATAAAAATATCTAGGCTGGTATTTATTACATAGTATAATTAGACAACTTTCACAAAGTTAAATTAATTCTAATATATAAAAAAGAACACATCATTATCTCGGTAATTAATATTTAAGACATTTCATGTTTAGAGGTAGATTGCAAAGGGATACATGTTGTATACTCAAAAAAAAAAAAAGAAACGGCGAGGCAGCCACAAACACAGATGTTTCGGAATTATTGTTACTCTTCAGCGTAACGTAGCTCAATTTCATAATTGGATCGGAATTAGAACACAATAAAATAAGGCACAAAACATAGTACACGATGCGATGAGAGCAACGAATGATTGTGCTCTAAGGATACTGCCCATTTTCAACGTGATAAAGACAACAAAACAATTTTTGGAGTATATGACACTATCCCTTATTATTGTATTTACTTAATTCCTATCACACATGACTATTATAATAATGTTCTATGTAGAGCATCTACTATAGAAATGGAATCAAACTTCTTATAATAATTGTCACTATTTTGATTAAAATTTGGTAGGGATTTTCTTTTTGAATACCGAAGAAGGATATCTTATTAATTTTAGTGAACGCGCTGAGAATGCTTCATCTTTTCTTTTGTTTTTGAAACTTCTAACAGAGATAACATGTTTTACAGCGCGTTTTTTGCAAAATTAGATTTATACTTCTGTTAATTTTTTACATGTGCCTACTAAATTAAAATTTACAATAATCTTCATTGTACAATCGTGGACAATAAATAGGACAACTCTTTTAGCCTAGTGCAAGACTATCTGAATTTGACTACGTATTAAGGAGCCCAAATAAAATAATTATTGAAATAATTTAATGTTATATCTTAAAACTGTAAATGTTTAATTTGTAACAAATGTGTTTATGTGTAAACAAAATTTTTATTGACATTGAGATTTTAGCAAAAATGTGTTATGTCTTGTCCTATCATTTATTGCCCACCAACTGTACCAAAACAAGACATTTCTAGCGCCCTTTATATTATTTAACAAATCAATCCTCCAGCATCTCAAAATAAATCTATACTTTAACATTGATCAGCTTTTACTGCGACAAAGTTATCACTAAATGTCAGTAATAACAAAAATTAAAGAAAAATTACTCTTGAAGGCACATAACATTTTACGGAAGCAAAATGCATACTAAGGTATATTTGACTTTCTCTTACTTATATACACACTTACTAATCTAATTTTTTATATTACTCGTTAAATAGAAGACATTACAACACTTTGTCAGACTATTAGGCATTCATTAATGGCAGGAATATTTCTGAAGGCAAATAAGTGCAATTAGGCTGGGGCCGTTACGGATTTTTAATGCTGAAAATAAAAAAATTAATAGCAGGCAACGGCCGGCTGGAATATATAGTTGAGGTCATAAACAATGGAAAAAAAAACTTTGGAACTTTGGTAGTGAAATGGGGTGCTATTTAAGGGCTGAAAACCGTTTTTCGTGATTTGTGGCGAAACGTGACCTCCTAGAGAAAAGTATTGTATATATTTTTCGACATAACCTCAAAGTTTGCGTGAAAATGACGAAAACCCGATTTTTCTGTTTTTATTTTTTTCCTCGCGTGAAAATTATTTAATTTAAATGAAACTTTGTGAAAGTACGTAATTATTTGCATATAATAAGCATGAATTTTTTCAATTATGGGAAATAAATATTTTTCGATATTTTGCCATTTTTCCGAAAAAACACCCCTATCTTCGGCGAACAATTTTATTGATTTTTTTTTTTTGGATTTTGATGTTCTACTAGTGCTCATTTTTTTCGTCGAGATGTCTACTTTCAAATGGTATGTCGATGTTAGTGATTTATTGTCATTTGGCAGCTTAAAATTAAGAAAAACCGAAAAAAAAAATTTCGAATCTCGTGTTTGTTGATTTTTTTCATTATTTTCAATTGTTTAACATATTTATGTTAATAATTCATAATATTTTAATGAAAAAACTTACTTTGGTATAAAATAACTAAAGTTGAATGAATTTAGTTATTGAAAACCACGCTAAAATTGAACACAAACAAAAAAAATACTGTTACGTATTCAAAAAAAAAAAAATTACAAAATTTGAAATTTCTCAGCATACAGGTATTTGAAATACCTGCCCAAAACGACTGAAGGTGGGTAGAGAGGGGTAGGACAAAATGAGCCTGCACAAGAGCAGCAGAGCTCGTTCTGTTGTAGTAGTAAATCTCTATTCGTCTAGTTGTGTAAAAGTATTTTTTCAGTTTGTGATGCGTCCTTTGTAAACGCACGTGGTGATTGAGTTTTCGATTAAAATTAAACGAATACCCTTTTCACAAGAAATTTTTTTATCAAATCAAAATAATAAAAACAATTTAATTATCACAATATCAAATAAATTACAGTCCGAGGGCTTTTTGTGTAAGCGAGCTCTGATTGTTAATACTGCAATCCAATTAGCTAAACAAGATGATAAAACTGTAATAATCGTGGGTTAAGACTTACAAGATTTACTAGTTCTTTTACACCAATTAAATTCGAATGGGTTGGATATTTATTTTCACAAACCAGGCTCAAGTAACGTTAAAGATTCATTTTATACATCCCATTGTTTTAAACACGAACCATACACAAGTGTAATAGCGTTTCTTCATGCTTTCTCTCGGTGTGATACAACTTCAAGTTTTGCTGGAAAAGGGAAAAAAACAATAGTAAGATCTTTATTGGACAATAAAAATGTATTAAACCTAGCCAGTGTTTATTATCAAAAAGATGCAGACCACATAACCATAGCAAAAAATGGATCTCAACTTACAGCTAGTATTTACAAAAGTAAGAAAATTTATAACTCATTAAATCAATTACGATTTGAGCTGTATCAGCAAACTACAAACAAATCCACTTTTAAATTGGAAAAACTCCCTCCAGCTGAAGAAGCAGCTGCACAACGCTCCTACGGAGTCTATTACCAATAATTGCAAAGTTGGTTGGGTAATTTTGACAACGATCAGGACAACAAAAAAGCAAACGAACGAAAATGTAGGAAGACTCGTGCCGAAATACATCTCTGACAGTTCCGACTTGATTCCCGGAAAGTTGTTAAAAAGCGTTAACTGTACTTGTGAAAGTGGATGCAATAATCAAAGGTGTGGCTGCCGAAAACACGGCTTAAAATGTACCAATCTATGCAATACATGCACTGAGAACTGTTCAAATAGAGACAGAGAAGTATTTGTAGATTTAAGTGATTCTGAAGATATTGATGAAGAGCCAGCAAAGAATAATGACATCGAAATTGAAGAGCCTGAAAATGCCAATGATTTTGAAGATAATATAGAATTTGAGAGTTTGATCGATGAAGAAAACGAACCACAACAAAAAAGGCCTCAAATTGATTAGATTTTAACAATCATTTTATTGATTTTTCTTTTTATGAGCTATACACAACCAATATTAATAAAGTAAATATTTGTAAATAAAGTAAAGAATTCGTAGCCAATATAAATAAATTGTATGTTGTATTTTATCATATGTATTTAGAATAATTTAATATGCATATAAAGTTTTCGAAACTTAACTGTAGCTTATGAAAATTAATAAAGTACTATTGATTTCCATGTAAATGTTAAGTTTCATGAAGTTTTCCCTACCTTTCCGTGATGAAATTCATTCAACTTTATTTATTTTATACCAAAGTAAGTTTTTTCATTAAAATATTATGGATTATTAACATAAACATGCTAAAAAATTGAAAATAATGAAAAAAATCGACAAATTCGAGATTCGAAAACTTTTTTTTCGGTTTTTCTTAATTTTAAGCTGCTAAATGACAATAAATCACTAAAATCGACATAACATTTGAAAGTAGTCATCTCGACGAAAAAAATGAGCACTAGTAGAACATCAAAATCCAAAAAAAAATAAATAAAGTTTTTCGGAAAAATGGTAAAATCTCGAAAAATATTTATTTTTCATAATTGAAAAAATTCATGCTTATTATATGCAAACAATTACGTACTTTCACAAAGTTTCATTTAAATTAAATAATTTTCACGCGAGAAAAAAAATAAAAACAAAAAAATCGGTTTTTCGTCATTATTTCGCAAACTTTGAGGTTATGTCGAAAAATATATAGAATAAAAGTTTTAGATTTTTCTATTATCTACAGCTTTTGTATGAAACACTTTTCTCTAGGAGGTCACGTTTCGCCACAAATCATGAAAAACTGTTTTCATCCCTTAAATAGCACCCCATTTCACTACTTCCCTTCATCTCAAGTTCCAAAGTTTTTTTTTCAATTTTTATGACCTCAACTATATATTCCAGTCGGCCGCTGCCTGCTATTAATTTTTTCATCTCAAAAGGTAACGGCCCCAGCCTAAATAGCGTTCCAAGATATACAAATCACAGACTTCCAGGAAGAGGAGCAATCTCCTTTACACGGGGAAATCTCGCGATAAGCTTTTATATCATAAAAATAATTATATAATGCATATGGAATATCAACACTTTCCTCCAATTCAGCAAAATATCAATAAAAAACTAGCTACTATTTTACATTAAAAGATTCACAAATACCAATGCCTTCCCTAAAATTTTCAAATTTAGTACATGGTAAAGCTTTTGTCATTAAATCAGCATATTGCTGTTCAGTAGGCACATAAGAAAGTTTTACTTTATTATCAGAAATACAGTCTCTTATAAAATGATGTCGAACATCAATATGTTTCGACCTTTTTGTCTCTAAAGTTGTGGCTATTTTTATACAAAACTAATTGTCTTCGTATATTTCAATTGGTTTAATTAGTTTTTGTATTATATCTTCTAAAAGCTGTTTAAGTAAAAGACATTCTATAATGCAATTTGATAAAGCTACATACTCAGCTTCTGCACTCGATAGCGCAACAATTGGCGGTTTTTTAGGTTTCCAAAAAATAACATTGTTATTGAGTTTCAAAATAAAGCCGCTTACACTTTTTCTATCATTAATATTGTAAGCAAAGTCAGAATCAACAAAAGCACTTATGTTTAGAGTTGAATTTATATGTTTTGGTAAATTTCAGAACATAGTTTTCTGTTTTCTTTAAATATCTCAGAACATTTTTCAAATGTTTCCAATGACTTACATTAAAACAATCAAACGACCCGACGCACAAAGAATAATGGTATTTTAATGAGGTCGTAAAGCTTTTGTTGCGTTTTTATGTCTCGGGAAGTCCTTACTTGGACTATAATCACCATGCAGGGCATCGTATTGTCACGGCAAATGGTATATTAAGTGCGGTCGCGGTGATCTCACCGAAGTCGAAGAAGTCGAGAAAACATTCATCTGTTTCGCTTTCACGTAAGCGATTTTTGTTTTCTATCTCACACTCATTTATTTCAGAATATACACTGTCTCACTTTTCATGACTCCCTTATTATCCATGCGATTTTCCTAAAATTTGGGTGGCAGGTACTTACTTACCCATAATGAGATTGTGCCGAGGTAAAATATTTAAAAATACATCAGTGGCGTTCGTAGTTATGAAGAAAAATGTACCTAATTTTCCAAAAAAAAGATATTAGGCCAAGTTTTAACTGCAAAACAATATCATAATCTTATTCGTCGTTATCAAAAACCCATTAGTACCGAATTTCAGAAAGATAGTGTATGTGGTGTTCATGTAGTAAGAAAATAAAATTTCACTTTTTAAAGGATCAATTATTAGAATCATAACTTCATTTTTGGCAGCAATTAAGAGTTAATTAAGATGGAGGAAGACAGGCTTCATTTAGAATTAGTCACGTGACCTTAGTCAGCTTTACTTAATCAAACAATAATTGACGTGGGAGGCAAAAAAGTTAAATATTAAACAAACTTAATTCATGAACATTCAATACATAATAAGAGCTACATAGATAACTAAATCACAGTTTGCTCAACATGCCCTCCAGCCATGTGAATACATTTTTCTATAACTTTTCTGTTGTGCCGCACGACTTTACGTAATTCTGCAGGTGTTATTTGTAGGCAAGCTTCTCTTATTCTATCCCGTAGTTGTTCTGCGTTTTGAGGTATCGCTTTTGTAATGGTTGTGGCCCCAGTGTATTAATTAATAATAAATCCTGGTAATCATGTCACCAGTAAATTTATTACTATTTATTCATCTGAAGGATAAACATATAAGATTGGCCATTTGCGTGATCGTCTAGTTTTGTTAGTGTAGGACCCAAATTTCGTTGTGTGTGTAGTAACCCGTTTATAATTACCCCAGGTTCTTTTATATAAAGTTTAACATTACTTGTTTCTGTCTGATACGATATACTTTAGAAAATTAATCACTCTGTTAATGGAAATACCTGGTAAACTTGAACACACTGTCTATTAATTGAGAGACCTAGTTAATTGTATATGTTGTTTATGTAGTATTTTATTACTCAAGATTGCACTGTACATTTATAGTTGAAGTTTGTTTTCTATTTTGCTTTGAAACAAACATTTATTTAGTTTATTACTTATATGACGAAAAGGTAAAAGTGAAAGAAAAGACAATAATTGATGGAAAAAATAGTAAAAAAAAACCATTTTATTTTATAGAAATTGATGCAACAATAGTCGAACATCAAATCAAAAGTAGTCCAAATATTTGAGACAATTGTCTAAATATTATAATAGGAAAATCTGCGCTGCTATAGTACCATACTATAGATATGCTTTGATTATAATTAAAACAAGCAGTCTACTAAATTTTGTATGACTGTCCAACAACGTGAAACAAAGTGGGTAGATGTAAATCAAACAGACGAGACGTCCCGGTTCAGTACTGGACGAAAAGTAAACCCTTCTGAATACGAACAGGTCTACGGGCTAATTAACCCAGCACTGACCGATGGCCTGTACAGTTTGTGAGCGCAAGGTAATTAAATAGATGGATCGTTATTAAACAATCATAGAAAACCAAATAGATCGCTGGTGAGAAATCTCAGATAATCATTTGAAAGATAAACATTACTATGACATTTGACATGTCCAAAATTAGGCACACAGTAGCCTTAATAAGTACATCAAATGAAAAATAATGGAAGTGAAAGCTTCTTGTCATTGCATAAACGCAGAAAATATATAGTTCTTGAATATAAACTTGTTATTTTGCAAACGCAAATTTCCCTAGTAAAATATTCAGAAAATGAAATTTTATGAATTAAAATCGTGAATGAAATCATAACTGAATAACTGGTAATATAAAGTTATGATAGTTAAAAATCAAAGCTAATATTTCATTTAAAATATTAATCTAATATTCTTTTGGTACCACAAATGCGTCAATTTTCCCCATTACACCCCGACGAAACCAGAATATGAATGCAATTGCAAATAATAAAGTAGAGTCTCGAAATAAGAAAGTAATCACCTTTAGAAAATTTATGTTAGCTGGATTTCGGTGGACTCTGTATAGCGTTATATCGCTTGTGAAAGCTCTCCCCGAGGGTCTATATATGTAACGTCCTCGTAGAGCATGTCGGTGGTTGAGAAGAATTCGTTAAAATAAGATGTAAGTTATAATATTGTTTGGCTAGTAGTTTATACGGCTGATTTAGTGAAAAATATCCCAAAATAATTTGTTAGGCTCGGCGAGAAACTCGCGACGTAGCTTGGAATGACTTCAAAGGCAAATATAAAAGTTGACTAGATTTTATGTAAATTCTGTCTCAAAATTGTAGCGTTTAACTTTGCTTTAAAAGAATATAATTCTAAAATTGCATTTCTGGTAACTTTACTGTGTTTAATATTTAATGACTAAATAAATGACAAGATGAAATAACATGAATTAAACTGCAATAATTACTTGAATTTGGAAACATAAATAGGAAAAATTTAAATTTGTAAATGCCATATATACTGGGCGTTTCACTTTGTATACTAAATTTTTAATACGTCCCCAAAAGTAAAAGTATTTTGGTGTTAGATCCAGAGACCGGGGTGGCCATCTTGAAGAGGAATTCTTGGACCTATCCATTTCAGGGGGAAATACGTGTTAAGCCAATTACGAACAACGTTCGCATTATGATCTGGTGCTCCGTCCAGTTACAGTATTAAATGCTGGATTATTTAAAGAGGCATGTTATCCAAAATCCCCTTCAAGAAAGTTTAAAAATGTTTCGGCGTTTAATGTTTCAAAAAAGAAAGGTCCTATAATCTGCTCATTTAAAATAGCGCACCAAACATTAACTTTTTACGATCGTTGACTTTTATAATTTATCACCAATTAGGATTTAGTAGCCCAGTATTGGATATGTTGACTGCAGACTACACTATTTGTATTGAATGTAGCTTCATCGGTAAACATTTTCTTTAAAAAAATTCATATCATTGAGAAAATTTCCTTGTGCCCAAAAATAATAATCTAGCCTTCTCAAATTGTCGCCTTTGAACAAAGTATGTAGGTACTTCGGTTTGAACGCTTTTAATCTGTTTCTTTTTAGGCATCTCCATATTTTAGTTTTGTCAATGTTTAAATAACGCGCTACATTTCTGATACTGGCATGAGGATCTTGCCTAAATGCTGCAATTATCAGTTCGTCATAGGGATATCTAACATTATGGTTTATAACAAAATTTGTTGGCCAAGGTTTTCGAACATTATACCTGTATCGTTGAACAAATTATTAGTAATTGCTATGTTTTAACATGGATATTTGCTCGCTCTAGATGCCGTGCGTTAAAAATTCTTGTAGCCTCTGCGAATGCTATATTTTCACCTACAATACGAATTATTTCCACTTTTTCACGAACTGTTAAACGTGCCATTATTAATAATAAAATCGGCAGCTACTGGAAGCGGCTGGAACCTCCCCGCTCGGTGGATCTTTGTAGCCGAAAGAGCATTAAATTGTGTGACAAAACGGCGCTAAACGCAATCCGATCTCATCCAAAACCTTTTCAGATCTTCTGGGGCACTAAAAAAACCCTCAACTTAATGAATTTACAATCAACTATGCGAGTTATTACCTACATTATTGCTCGTTGAATAATATACTATTAGGATATTAACAACTTTAACATCACTTGAACGACTAAGAAAGTCTAGTTATCCTAAATACTACAGATTTGTAAAGCAACAAACTGAAAATTGGTAAAGTGATAATCTATAATAAATTCACCAACGAAGGTACAGAAAGCATATGATATTGATATTGTTACATCTACCTTTAAAGTTTGTGACGATCCACTAAAAGTTACAAATATGCCGAAATCTTATTAACATGACATGACACCAACGTTATCGGATGACAAACGATGACAATGACAATCGTCAAAATTTGCTCATTGCAATCCGATCGCTCGCAGCTGTCTTTGTTAAATGAAACATTAGCATTTCAGTAATTTTACTAGATTTTAGAGGAATATTTGTAGTTTAATTCTTCGATTTGTCTGTATATATATTTAAAAACGGCATTAAACGTAATCCGCTCTACTTCTAGAGCAGTGAAGAAACCCTCATACGTGAATTGACACGTGATGTGACGAGTTTCACGACGTAACGGCTACGCGCATCGATCATGTCATGCGAAATGCGATGTATGCCATATTTGCTTTGTTTTTAATTTTTTTCACGGAAACCAAATCGAAAGGGTGGAAGTGTGATATATCGTTGAAATCGGAATTTTAACTGCTTTTCAATGGTTCCATTGCAAATTGAAAGTAGTTATAAAATAAACAACTTGTTGCGTCAAAATGGCACTAAACGTAATCCGATCTCAACCAAAACCTTTTCAGATCTTCTGGGGCACTAAAGAAACGCACACGCAAAGTTTCATTCAAATTCGTTCAGTAGTTTCGGCGCTATCGTGCTAACACACATACGCACACACACACAGACATTTTTCAAAAACCACTTTTTTGGGTTCCTAGGACCTCAATACGTAAAGATTTGACATTATTTCAATTTTCGTTTTTGAACCAATTTTAGTAACCTCTCACAATTTTATTGTGGAGAGGTTAAAAAATGTACTTAAACATGTATAAACTCAAAAATAATGAAATGTCACCCAAACTTCAAAGTAATTTTGAATTATCATGGTCAACTTATGTTTGAAAGGCAAATGTAGAGAATTAGTCCCTCAAAAAATGTACTTTGCTGTTATTTTGTTTACAAACATCATGTAAACGGTGGATGGGTCAAATTCTAACCTTATTAGTGTGATTTTAGAAAACATAAGCAATTGGATATAGGTTAAATTTCGTAAAAGTTGCCCATATTATGGCGTTTATCATTAAAATTGAGAATGTTAAATTTGTTTAAAAGTGAAATTTTATTTACTTACTACATGAACACTACATACACTATCTTTTTGAAATTCGGTACTGATGGGTTTTTGATAACGACGAATAAGATTATGATATTGTTTTACAGTTAAAATTTTGCCTAATATCTTTTTTTAGAGAATTAGGTCCATTTTTCTTCATAACGACGAACGTCACTGGCATATTTTTAAATATTTTACTGTGGCACAATCTCCTTATGGGTAAGTATCTGCCACCCAAATTTTAAGAAAATCGCATGGTTAATAAGGGAGCTATAATATGGGAGTAATGAAAAGTGAGACATAGTGTATATAAAACTACTTTTGCCAAGTTAGAACAAAAAACAATTTTGTTCTTCAAACATCAGAAAATCATGACATTTCTTACCCATTTCATGACATTAAAGTTTGACATTTCAGGCGGCTGTGCATTGCCATTAGCAACGGAAGTAAAAGTACTTTTTCGTCCACTCGAGAGGACTTTTACTTCCGTTGACAATGGCAACGCACAGCTAAATTTTTTATCTTTATTTTTTTTATATCTAATCGACGTTTGAAGAACAAATAACATGGCTTATTCGGAGTAAAAGCCACTTTTGTGACTCGTCTGTAATTGCCGGACTCACTTCGTCCGGCAAACCTACAGACTCGTCACAAATGTATCACTTTTACTCCTAAAAAACAATATACTATTTGTTCAAACGTCAAAAAAACATTACTTGACATAAAAGACGTAAAGCTTTCGAGAAGGGGAGGTGCCAGATGAGACGCTAAGAACACAAACCCCCAAACCTTCTCTCTCATTTTAATGCACGCGACATAAAAGATGTAAGACGTGATGATGCATCGGAACTACCTACCACTATTCCCACTACGTCTGTGATTGTTTTCATATATCGTTTTCCTCTATAATACATCCTCGATACAAAAAATGTCATTTTTACTCTTTCCTTCCGCATCGATTTGCTGGAAAGCCGAGCCTTAAATCAAAAAATTCTTTCTTTGCAAATTTGTTGCGTTATCTTTCCTATGATACATCATTCATATTTTTAACATTAATAACATGCGAGATACAGTAATAAATAAGAAGCGAATTCAAAATTATTCATTTCGTCTACCGCTATAGAGAGCTAGGCTAGCCCGTCGATTTTCCCCTTCATCAAATCTGTACATCTGGCCCACAACTTGAAGATATATTTTAATTGCAGTACCATTGTCTATTAAATAATAATAATACAAAATGTAACTAGTAGTAAGAATTCAATTATTTTGTTCTTTACCTGTAAGATTTATAATTGTTCATATTCTATTGTTTAAAAGTTAAGGATGCTTTCTCCCTCAACGCCGTTCTGCCATACCGGCTATTTCTTTTTTGAAAAGGTATAAATTGTCGTTCCAGAAAATTCAAACCCTGCCAAAATGCGTATGTTGAAAAGGCCAGTAACTCTATGGGCTTCTGAATATGTCAAAATTACAAAGCAACCTCACAAAAAATTGTATTTTGTCACTTAAAATGTTCTTAATTAGGGTTTCGACCAGGACTAAATTCATGAAAAGTTAATCACCATAACCAGAAAAAAAATTACAGATGAAATTATAAAAACTCCAAAAAACACGCAAAGTTTCACGTATCCGTTACTTCTCCCTAAAACAAAAAGAACGAAATAAATTTTAAATTTTTTTATTACCTTTCTACTTGTCTCTAGTTTTATTATAATACATGGGATGTATCATGGAATGTCCTCACCAGGATCATCATGATAAAATAAAAATAATGACTAATCTATTGTCGAGATTTTGCCGGAGGCACCGCTGTTATTAATATATATTTTATTACAAACAGTCAACCCTCCCAGAGGTCCGATAGAAGGGTAAGGCTCTTATACAACAGGGTGTGCCCGGTTTCCTGAAGTTGACGCTAGCGACATGGCATTTTTGGTCACCCTCTTGCCATTCATCCCTCCGCACGTTTCTCACCAATATATTGTATTGGGTGAATTTTGGAATTAGCATCATGAACACCGATACATATAGAAACCAGCTGATACCCGCCTGCTTTTAAAAACCGCTGAGTATCCGCTAGTAATACATAATTAATATTACATCATAATGTATGTATTAAAGTTGGAACTAGCGTTTAACAAGGGTTTATACAACGGCAAATACGTTACAGACAATTAAAAAAGAGGAGATTGACGAAAAAAAATAGTTTAAAAAACTAATAAAACACGCTTTAATAGCAAACCGAACTAAAAAGTAAAAAATAATGTTTAAATATTAAGATTTTGTTCAACAGCGATATAAAGTCCACTAACTCAATATAATTAAATGATTTTTAATAAGTTTATAAGAAGACTGAAGTGATTGACAAAAAAAATCATTTTATTGTCAAAAGCGTGAGGTACTTTTAAGCACCCCCCACGCTTTTACAATAAATTGAATTTTTTTTGTCAATCACTTCATTCTTATTTTAAACTTATGGAAAATCATTTAATTATATTGAGCTAGCGGACTTTTTATCGCTGTTGAACAAAATCTTAATATTTAAACATTATTTTTTACTTTTTAGTTCAGTGTTTTTAAACATAATTTTTTAGAAAATCTTTCATCTAGAGCGATCCTGATTTAATAACAGTAAAAACTTCAACGCGGAACACATCCGTTGGCTCCTTAGGTTTTTCGTCGCTGCACTGTTCAGCGTCCATTTTTTCCTCTTCCTCGCTATGCGTGCCCTTGTCAACAGTTTCTCTTTTATGTAAATATCTATATCTATAGCTTCTAATTTGGAATTTATAGATACTATGAAGCCGTGAGTATCGGTCATAATACTTTCCTTTGTCATTTTTTGAACTTCTTTTTTGCCTTGCTCAACCATAAACCAACCCGAGACCAAATCCAAATTTTTGTCTGTAGATACTAAGACGTAGGACCAAAAACTTTAAAAATTTTCAAAAATACATGTGCTGTTAAAATAGCCTTGCACTCCAGCAATTTATCGCGTAGAAAATCCAGCCTCAGATGTTGTCCTTGTATCGAATTTACCGTTCATTATTTTCTCAAATGCGAACAGTACAACATGATAAAGTTAATTATCACCGAGTTTCTCCAATTTTTTTAGGTTTTCTTAATTTTGACTTGCAAATTTTAGGTACTGTATCACACCGTTGTATCCATTCGTTTATAAGACTCGCTGAAAGAAGTTACCAAGCGATTTAGTAATTTTAGTAATTTAGTAAATTTTTGGCTTGCAAATTATCACAACTATCTGATATACATTGATTTAAGATATGGGCGTAGCACTATACGTAAACGCTGTCTATCACCACTTCCTGAATTTGTTTTTGTACTCCAAGAGCCTCACCCCTCATGTTACCAGGCTGCAAATTTTTGTTTCATTTATTTGTGATTTTATGGAGATTTTTAACTCAGGGGTCCGCCAAGACCCTCTGAAACCCGGTGGGACTTTGCCTCCCTGCTCCCCAGGCCAGTCCGCCCCTGATTATACTACAGCACTTATGTAACCAAATTCGGTGCTTTACTGCGTGCAAACGCAGTCTTAAAAAAATATAGTTGATGGTGGCCCTGAAGCATATACTTATTTTCAACTTCTATGACCCATTTCATTGGCCTACAAAATATGAAACTTTTTTCCCATCCAACCGACTTTTTAACTGTTATAGTTTGCGAGATAGCAGTATAAAATATCTTGTGTAGCACTTCTTTTAGCTTCAATATAATATGCAATTACTACTGGGGTTTTATCGAACATTTTATATTTAATAAAGTGAACAAAAATGCAAATGAATCTAGTATAGTTCGAGTAATAAATTCCCGAGGCAGAGAAAAACCCAACAAAAACTTTACGACATAATTATTATCGCCGCGGGCCATGGCGCTAGTTGAAATAAATAGATCCCAGTAAATAAAAAACGCAACAAAAACTTTACGATATAATTATATCGCCGCGGGCCATGGCGCCAAGTCTAACATGAAACATTCCCGACGCACATACCTATACTATAACGCTAAGCGAGTCAATTTGCGAACAGCACAAAAAAGAGTACCGGTATTTTGATGATGTCGTAAAGTTTTTGTTGTGTTTTTTATGTCTCAGTTTCTTCCTACTTGAACTATACTACATTACACACAGAATTATATATAGTACACGGAAATTAGCAAAAATAGAAGAAAACAATTATAATACGCTGATATTTTCTGAATCGACAGTTGATAGGGGTAGGAATACAGGATCGAAAAGTTCCGATCCCTAACTGGCGAGCTTCATCCCTTTTTCACCCTTATAATAGCACCGTGCTGATTTATCAATAATATAATTCCTCTGATGATTTATTGACGTTTCATTTTTTTGTGCTTTATGTAGTGCAAGAGCAAATATTTCCCCAACCTCAGTAATATCTTGTTGTGTATCATTTGGTTTTAACAACTTCTTGTAAATTTGTTTTCGAGCTTAATAAATTTATAGTTTACCTTTTCCAAAAAAAGCAGACGTTGTGTCACTACCACTAAATGCATGAGCAAAAAGAACTGTTTTTCTTAATTCTTAAGGACATTTGACAACTGTAAATCTTTAGAGCTATAAACTGTGTTTATGAATAAGGCGGTTAGGATTGTGTTGGATCATTTGAAATATTATCACGCTGTGTTATGTTCGATTAAGTATCGTATTCAATATAATCAGACTATCATTTTTGTTTAACCATACAGTTTCCGATTTAATAACATAAAAAGCAATAGAAATATCGATACATAACACACAACCTTTTTTGTAGAGAATTTTGTGACAAACCTTTTTCTATACTTATGTTTCTTCCCTAAGATAAAGCGTTTAAAAGATATTGTAAAAACCAGTGCGGTGTCCCTAAAGAGGGTGAGATAGAGATGAGGCTTACCCCTTAGGGGTGGGAACTTTTTTGATATGTATTCTTACACGCATAAGCTAACTATTATAGACATTTCAGCTTATTATAATTTGTTTCTTCTATTCCACATAAATTTGCCTAATTTTCGTGTACTAATGACAAGATAACAAATATATTCTTACCATCTCTATAGCTACGGAGTCGGCGTGTACCGCCTAGGCTATTATTGGTATTGTGTCCATGAGTATAATGGTCACTGTGAGCAGTGACAAAACCTATTGGTCTGTGATCAGTGACAAAACCTATTGGTCTGTGATCAGTGATAACATCACCACTATAATCAATGAATCCTCCGGAACTGTAATCAGTGACAACACCACCCCAGTGATCAGTTGTTCCACTGCTACAGTAATCAACGGCACCATCACCACCACCACTATCTACGGTACAGCTAGTATCACCACCACCGCCACCACTATCTACGGTACAGCTAGTATCACCACCACCGCCACCAATATCTACGGTACAGCTAGTATCACCACCGCCGCCGCCACCACTATCTCCACATCCACAGTCATCACTCATTTGATCTTGGTAGCTCTAGTCTTGTGGTCCTTACAAAGATATCAACCTTGTCTAGCCTGATCTAAAATATGTGCAGCTATGTTAAAGAAGGCAGAGACAAACATTTCATATGGGGAAATTGCGTATGATTTACAATTTTTCCGGACCTATCTGCCGTATTTGTCACGGCAAGTAGCCTAAAAAATTCTGAACTGGCAAAAATTTAATACTTTCATTGATGGCATCAGAAAAATTTACAGGTCGTGTTATGGTACGTTCTATATATGACGCATAGAAAAAATTTCAAAGGTCCTTAAAATTTGCCAAATAATTCAATCTTTCATGTTAATTTGACAAAATACGATAAAAAAATAACCTAACTCTTAATTTAATCAAAACTACAATTTTAAAAAACAAATTCTGAAAAAATTCATGGTTCATCGATAATTCATAACTAACCCCAATCCGTCAACAAATATCATAAAATATTTAAATTACTAATTTTACGGATCCAACAGAACAAAATATCTTCATAAAAAATACCGGGCCCAAATGAACTTCATTAACATCAAAACGACTTTAAGCACCTCGATTGAGACATTTCAATTCATTGCCGTTAATTTTCTATTGAATAATCTTCCCTCCAAATTCAACTCTCAATCCGTTTCGCATCTTTAATATCGAAATATCATCAATCTTCATTAATATCCTTCAACAATGTACCGGTACCTACCGTACTCCATTAATATCAATACTTATTTCCAACCGGTCCCCTTTTGTCATCAAAACTTCCTTTCATTAACCGCAGACGTATCGGCAAAATTTCATATCATATTCAACTCTTAAGTGCAGGACCCTCGGGACGACTTTACGGGGCTATTCCAATTTTAATTCATTTCTTCAACTTATTTTCGTTAATAATTTCAGAAATAAAGTCGGTTCAAGCTTCATTTATATATCAAAAAATTCCCCATTTCAATGCCGAGACGGGCATATAATTTTCACATCAGAATTTCCCATTTTTACATTTGATGATGGAATATTGTGAAATATTGTGCAATGGTGCATGCACGGAATGGCGGGGAACATTTCCAGATCTCGCAACGTCCCCGACGGGCCATATAAAAGGCCGAACATGACGAGCTCGGAGTAAGTGCGTTCTAGTTTCGGTATCTACAAAGTTAGTTCTTGACGTGTTTAAATGACAGGCCACGTGAACACGGCCTCCTTTGACGGCAATTTTACGACTGTTCTATGATTCTATTATAATACCACACGTGCTACTGGAGTACAGAATCGGCTTCGTTGCGCACAATGTATAGCGAATTACGAAGAAATGAATATGATTACTGTTAGCCGTGAAACATTAAGAAGACTGAAAACTAAAGCCAGCCCTGTCCCTCCTTCTCTATCTCTTACTGACAAGCAGATGCGGCATGATTGATGGTTTTTTGTGTGATTTTATACCGACTGTTGCGCCGTGGCGTACTTATTTCACTTTCTTCCACGCGAACGCAATTAAACTAAAGCTCCAAATATACCCATAAATCCTCCTGTCGATGTCAGTTTAGCTGTGAATATGGAATGTTGGACAAATATTCAACATTCTTTTGGGTTGAGGCTTAATTAAAAAATAACTATTCTGTTGTAATCATCGCCCAGCGTTTATTTCGTCGTCACTTTCATTTAAATCCACGAGATTCAGTTTCTATTAGAATAACAATTAAAAAGTGTGTATAGTATATTGTTCAAAACTTTACTGCAAATAAAGAATGCAAGAAAAACTAGCTAATTATTAATGCCGGCAAATCAATCGGTACGGTGTCCTCAAACAAGCCGATGTATATTGAAAACTTATAAAGGTAACTGATTCAATTTGTCAGCGGAATAATACAGAGACGTAATGGTATTTTAATGAGGTCGTAAAGTTTTTGTTGCATTTTTTACTTGCAGTACAGCGTTGAACGATACTATACACAAGTTTCGCAGAAATTTTTGAAAATGTACCTTTTTTAATGTAAAGGTGTGGGGGGGAGTCGTTTTCTATGTTTTTTTGCATGCCGAATCGAATGAGATCGAATCAAGTCGATGGGATCAACCCTTAACGAATAAAAATGGTTCTAATAGTGGACAAATGAGAAAAAGATAGGTAGGCAAGAGATTCGAACATCTGCGCAGGTACAAACATTATACTCCTCAATTCCACATATCAGAGAACGCCCCCATCTATTACAACCAAGAAAAATGTCTTTCCAACGTGGAAAATAAAAAGCAATTGATGGAGTTGCTTAAAAAAAAGTGAGGACATCAATCGTCCAGTGGAGATGCTGACGTGCTAATAGTCCAGACAGCCATAGGAAAATACGGCTCTGCCATTGTTTGTCAGGATACTGATATTTTAGTATTATTGACTGCTTTGGCTCCCCTTTGAATCAAGAAACGTATGAAGAAGAAATTTTTTTCATCAGTAAGCCTTCAGAACCGACATATGCACATCAACACGTACATCCTACTCGCTCACTCTTTTAGTGGTTGCGACACCGCAAGTGCAATTTATGGAAGAGGGAAAAATAATATCATCAAGCTGTTTGAGACAGAACCTGGATTGCGCCACACCATACACGTATTCCAAGCAGCTACAGCAACTCACAGTGAAGTAGAAAAAGCCGGAGACTCTTTTTTTGTATATTTATGGTTCCAAAGATGGGAAACATACGTTAGATGAACTACGGTACATAATGTTCCAGAGATCACTCACTAAAAATGTAGCAAAGCTGGAAATACTTCCTCCTATATACAAGTGCTGCACAACGTTCATATTGTACCTTCTATCAAGTACAGTTGTGGCTCGGGAATAAACTGGATCCACAACAGTGGGGTTGGGTTCGTCGTGGCAATGATTTGCACCCAATCAAGATAACCCTTGACGCTACTCCAGAGGCCATCCTTGAGTTGTTTTCCTGTGCCTGCAAGGTAAATTGCTCCACTTCTCAGTGCTCCTGTGTAAAAAGCGGTGTAGAGTGCTCAATTTTGTGCAAAATTTGTGAGGGAGGGGCCTGCATGAACAGTTGCACCGTAATTGCTGTTTCGTCAGACGTGTTACCCATATCAACAGAGGCTTTTGATGAAGATTCAGACTTTGATGACGTCACTAGCGAAGGGTACAACATGTTCTATGAATAAAATACTTATTACCAAGTACTACATACTTCATATAAAATTTTGTAAGTACTTCATTAATACTGTATATCTTATTTTCCTTTTTAATAAAATCTCTGGGGTTTTATCGTATTTTTATTATTAGAATCATCTTTTATTCGTTAAGGGTTGATCCTATCGACTTGATTTTGGTCTCATTCGATTCAGCGTGCAAAAAAAAATTAGAAAGCGACTCCCTCATTTCCACCCCTCCAATTTTTGGGCTCTTTGGATTCTTAAACTATACATGTCGATTAAGAGTTCTCGTATTTTTATGAACGGACTAATTTTTATGTAGTTCAAACCCTGTTTTTACTGTACTAAATGTTATCAACGCGTAACTTTGAACTTCGTAATGTTGATGTGGATATTCGAAGAATATGATATGTGGGGGATTCTATGACAATTTTGCGAAGAATGTTTCCTGGGCATATGATTTCGTTTGGGGAATCAACCGGCCAACATGGTCACCGGATCTCTCAGCTTGTGATTTCTTTTTATGGGGCTACTTAAAGTCAAAGTGTTTTCTAATCGACCACAAACTTTGCAACAACTAAAATATAATATTCCAATTGCAATATTGGAGTGGGTGATGAAAATCTCACCTGCTAGGCTTCAAGTGTCAGCAGCGAGGAGGTCATTTGACTGATGTAATATTTAAAAAATAAAATTTTCGTGTTTCCTCAAGAACCTTTTGTGTTTAATTTTTGAACAAAAATTTAGCCATTAATAAAAGCAACACAATTTAAAATGGATACCTACTTCATTCTGCCGGACCCGTTAGTTGTCGAAACACTCTACAATTAATTTCTTTGTCTGATCAATCTAAGAAGACGTCTAGTTCAAGTAATAAGTTCCTGATACATAAAAAACGCAATAAAAACTTTACGACATAATTATTATCGCCGCGGGCCATGGCGGAATGCTGCATCAAACGACCGGACACACATTTAAAACCTATAAAGGTAAATTAGTTGATTTCCGGTCGAGGTAGCACAAAGAGTAATGGTATTTTAATGAGATCGTAAAGTTTTTGTTGCGTTTTTTCTGTCTCGGGATATTCCTACTTGAACTACACTTATTAAATTGCAGTGTAGGTGAGGGATTTTAAAGGTGGACGTAAATAAATTTTATTTGATTGCATATGCGCGGAAGAAGGTAAGATACATTTTTCTTTATCTTTTCACCTACCATACCTATATTTTAATAAATCATTAATAATAAATATACAAGATAATTAAATGAACATTATTAACACAGAACCTCATGGTATATTAAAATATTTTAGTAATGCAGTCAAAATAGGATTTGACGTGGAACTTCTTCCATAAGCAATTTTATGGTTGGATTGTGGTCGATAGCCGAGTGGGTTAAGGCGTGAGGTGGCATTCGCGATTAATCACACGGACATCGCACCACCGGGTTCGAATCCTGGCTCCAGCACTGGCACTGCCGGAGGAAATGGTTGTATGTCCGCGTTTTTTCAATGTGTAACCCCCTTCCGTACAAGCCCTGGCTTCTGGAATTGGGGGTTGTCTAATTTCTGTGGTGTTTATTATTATGATTATTATTCTGTTGGGGAGGTGCTAAGGAGTACCCAAAAAATGTTTGTACTTCAACGACCCTGTGCTTCAATTGTTATTAACAGTTTAATTTTCTTAACCGCGTTTTTCAACCTAAAAATGTAAATAACTCGATATATACGTCCGATCGAAACAAGTACAAAAAATTTTTGGGTACTCCTGAGACCTCCCCAACAGGATCCGACCATAAAATTGCTTATGGAAAAAGTTCCTTTATATTCATTTTTTGTGATATTTTTACTGCGCTATAGTACTTACCTACTTGTAAACAAAATTTGACCTACTCACAAAATCGATTATTTCAGTGCTGTCAGACCAAATAAACACGCACAAAATTGTATAGATAAATGCGCGCATTAACATTGACCCAAATCGAAAGTTATGTAGTATGGACTTTATTCACCACAGGAATCTGTTTAATCCACGATTGGCACATTTGTAGTAAAAACGCATCTGGGACTGCAAACTGTAATCAACGTGAAAAGAATCGGTAATCCAACGTCACGAACCTAATGAACTAACATGTTTTTAGGTGGCGTTGAATCATAGGCGAGCCTCCTTGGCGACTCTGGTCTGGTTTATAATCTGCCTGCACATTCTCCTTGCCATTGCCATCACATTGCCGTCGTATGAACAGCTCATCAGCGTGTGCGCAGCTCATACAGAATAACTTGTTTTTCCTACATGTAATATGTTTTCGTTGAAATAGAATAGGAGTATAGAAATTTCCATGACATCATATTGTCAGATGGGCATATAGAGACTGGTCCGATAAGGAAATATTTATTATTTTTGGCCATAACTTTTTTTAAATACATATATTCAGAGGCGGATATGTGGGGAGGTTAGGGGGCAGCTGTTGGTTTTAATGTAAATTAAATTACAAAAACTGTATTCACTCTTAGCTGTCTTAGACTAAACACATTTTATGTATCAATAACAGGCTCCAGCTTTATTTGTGATGACGTTTTTATTATGCTTACAAATCATATTAATTCTCTGAACATTTTCTGTAACCAACAACACCATGACCCTATGAGTTTTTAGTCTTATAAAAGCTGTTGAATTGTAAAGACATAATTAATAAATAGAACTTATAAATTCACTGCGTTTCGATAAAACCATACCTTAATTAGAGCAGCCCCCCCCAATGGTTCTCAAATTGACGGAGTTGGAAGAAAAAAAAGCTACAAAATTGGTTCTTGCTAATTTAAAAATATCCCTTGCCAGGCACATAGCTTAACTACTGCTTTAGAACATAGCATAACAGAGCTAGTGCTATTCTTGCTGATACTTGTAATATATTATAGGAACTTTACGTATTTTTTAGCAGCAGTACAAAAAGATCACAGCGCTTAAAGGCGATAATTGCAACAATTGAAAGTGCGATTTATTACGACCTAAAGCCAGGACAAGCAAACGAGGTCCCAGATCTTAGAAATCCTTGTAGTGAGAGCGAACAATAAAAAAGAACAAGTAAAAAGAATACAATTTATTATAAAAAATCAGCAAAGTACAATACAAAAATTGAAAGGTGAAAATCTTACAAAAAAAATAAATACCAAGCACAGCAAAGTTTAGGGTTTTTAAGCTAATGCTATGGAAAAGAATTATTAATTTTACAATGAAAATTTTATATATATATATATATATATATATATATATATATATATATATAAAATCATCTAAAAGTTCAAAATCCCAAATAATCCAAAAATGGAATAGTTGGCAAGTTCTAACTCAAAATCTGGCCTTACCAAAAAAGTTACAAAATTATTCTCAAAATTAACCCCTAACGTGAGCACGTGTTTATAATAAATCAAAGAAATTCAAATTTACCTAGAATACTGCTTCTAGACGATAACCTGCTTATTAATCCGAATAAATCGAAATTTCAATTAAACAAACCAAAATATTAATTGAAAATTGGGTTAAATTTAGTTTTTGATCCGGTATCAAACCGACTAGCAACTACGTGCCTTTTAACTAAATTAATCCCTAGCAAAGTTTTCGGCTCAATTTATTGATTCAAAAAGGAAGTTTGACGGTTTTGCCTAACTTTTATAACCATTGTAACTCACAAAAACAAGGGGAAATGACTTAAACTGGTAGTTCGACAATTCGGCTGTCAGAGTACCAACCTGTGAATTGTTAAAAACTAAATCGATTTCTATGGACTTTCGATCATTAACTATCTTTACATTATCATTTTGTAGACACTTTTTATACGCTAATTATTGTAACAGTTTATATTTTAGATTTCCCTGGTATACACAATTATTTTATAACTTGTTAAAATTTTACCTAGTGAGAGTCATCTGTTGGCGGGAAGACTAATTTAGGTGGTAATTCAAGTGGCGTACCAACTATCGGTAAACGTGCAATATTTATTACTATGGATTGGTGAATTGATATACTATTATTAACTTGCGGAAACCAGCAAAAGATGGCACGTCACATATTTCACTAAAAAATTTGTCAATAACCAGATGAACAACTAGCGCCGAAACTTTAAAGCTGTAAATAGATCTTTCGAAGGTATTCTTCAAATATTGGAGGACGTAGTAAAAGAAACAAATATGGATAATAAGCCTAAAGCAAGTGCCCTTGGATTATATAGAAGGCTTTTATCGTTCGATTTTTAAGTTGTTATTTTTCACAGAACATATATTTTGTAAAATGAAAATCGTTAAATACTGAAATTTTAGAAAAAGAAGATCTAAGTATTTTAGATGTCGTGGATATTCTGAAAGGTAGGTACCAAAGATTATTTAAACAAAATTCGCAATAGTGAAACTGAAATAAATATCTTGATTGACAGTGCTCATTTATTTTCAAAGAAAAAAAAATGTAATTTTTGCCAGAAAAAGATTTTAAAAAACATTATAGGCGACGTTTAGCACCAAAAAGAAAGAACGGCAATAGGGACAATGCTGCTGATTTTGGACTTGAGGAGTTTTATCGCAAAGAATTATTTTGTGTTATACGATCGTGAGCAAAAAAAAATAGGACAAGTCTTATAACGGTATTTTGCTAAAATCTAGTTGTGTACATCTAACTTTAATTTTTGTGACATTGTCAGTTAGTTGTCATAATTTATTGCAAGTGTGCAAAAAAACTAATATGTCTCATATAAGCGATTTAGTTCAATCTGGAGCTATTGCTAAAGCAGAAGATGCATGGTCAATGAGACAAATTGCAGTGCATTATAATATTGACAAAAATTCGATGTGTAACATTTTAAGAAAGTGGAGAATAAACGGTACGATTAGTAGAAATCCTGGATCAGGGCGACGAATGATATCAACTCAATAACAAGATTTGCAATTGGTAAATGCTTTAGTAGAAAATCCATTTTATTCTGTTATTCAGGCTGCTGAAGAAACGAATTTTCCTGGATCGAATAATACTGGTCGCCGGCGAGTAAGAGAATCGGAGCTACGCTGTCATGCAGCAGCACAGAAATACTTACTTAAAGCTGAACATAAAGAAGCTCGAGTAGGATTTGCTCTTGGATTTTTAGCGCATGATGTAAATTTTTGGAACAATGTAATCTTTACAGACGAAAAAACTTTCCAGTCAACACACAGCGCTCGTATTCGTGTTTACCGCCCTCCGAATACTCGATTCGATAAGAAATATATATCTAACAATGATAAAAGTGGTAGGTTTTCCGTCAATATGTGGGCTTGGATATCGGCACGTGGTCCTGGTGTTTTGTGGCATATTGAGGAACGATTTAATAGTGAAACGTGTATTAGGATTTTAGACAATATTATGATCCCTTCTGTGTCACAATTATTTCCTAATAATGAGTTTATATTTCAACAAAACAATTGTTGTGTTCGTACTGCTCATACCGTAACTAACTGGTTTCAAGATAACAACATCAATGTTCTTAACTGGCCCAGTCATAATCCAGATCTTAACCCTGTGGAAGAAGTATGGGGACTAATAGTAAGAAGTATCCAAATACGAAATGTGAGACCACGGAATGCCGAAGAATTACTGGAAATAGTAAATAATGCATGGAAAAGTATTATTACTAATGATTATTGTATAAGGTTACTTAATTCTATGCCAAACAGACTTATAGAAGTTATAAATAGAAATGGTGCAATAACGAAATATTAATAGTTAGTTTCTTGTTAAGTAGGATGTCCTTTGTCCTTTGATCCAGGATTTCGACTAATCATACCGTTAATTCTCCACTTTCTTAAAATGTTACACACCAAATTTTTGTCAATGTTATAACGCAGTGCAATTTGTCTCATTAACCATCCATCATTTACTATAGCAATAACTACAGCATTAAAACAAAAAATAAATTAAAAGTGATATTATTTCGGCTACTCATGACATATTATTCAAATAGAGACAGATTTATTAGAAAAAAAAGTTGTCCTATTTTTTTCTGCTCACAACAGTACCTACCAAGCAAGAAATACAAAATACATTAATTACGATTTTGTACATTTATAAGAATAAAAATATTTATTTTTAAATAATAAAATGTTTTTACCATATTAATCCTCGTCTTTAAAACTTTTTCTAACAAGTATTTATGTAAAAAAAGTAACCAAAATTACATTTAAAAAAATTCTATTTAATTGCATTCGAAAGCTGGCGTCGAGATCTACAATTTGAAAAAATAATTTTTCATTTTGGACTTAATGGCATAAAATGGCGGGCATTTCAAATTTTAGTTAACAAATGCAATTTCGGCCAATGGGTTCAATATTTTAACACCAACTTTTCAGGGTCTTTTTATTACATGAAAAAGTATATTTTCTGAAAATTTGATGCAAATTGGTCTAGTTGACGGTCTTGGGCACTAAAATGAAAAAAATACTCTTTAGTTTTATAGGTTATGTACGTACTTCAGAGACTTGAAACCAACGAGGATTTATTGGCAATTTTATTACGAAGAGACTGGTTTTTAGTTTGCACCAACCTGACATATAGACCTGGCTGGAGTTATTCACATTTTGAGCTCGAAAAACGCTGTAATTTTTTTTTATTGTTTATAAAAAAAAGTAGCACAAGGTTTTCGAGGTCCAAAACTTAGGAATATACCCCGGGTGATACCCAAAATAGGATAAAATCATAATCTTGCTGTATCCAGCCTGTGCAAATTAAAATGTATTTTTTACTGCACTAAGTAGGCCGTGAATGATGATACTATGACAACAAGTAGAAAAGTTTGATGTATTTTGCCTTATGTCAAAAATAATAAAAATAAAAAAGCTGCAATAAGAGAATATATAACATTATACCCAAATTGTTTCCGGTCCCTATAGTGAAATCACATTTTTAAATACTTATCGTCATGTAAGAGAAACTGCTGATTTAAAAGAAAACGTAGCAGGAGAGCAAACGAAAATGAAGAACGTTATATTTTTTATTTTCTTTAATGAAAGTTTATCAACCTCCCCTCTCACCGCGACCGCATCCTACTATACCGCTTGCCACGACAATACCGATGCCCTGCGTTGATACACAAAATGATTTTTTATTTTTAAATTAATTAAATAAAATAGAAGAACAAATAGCTTAGATTTGAAATGAATATCAATAAATTCAGAAAAAATCCATAATTTATTGAATACTATGAGTCACCACCTTCCCATTTGGGAAAAGAAAAGCTTTCGATAAAAAAATGATATCTTACAACTTATTTGGAGGCTTCGTAAATAATTATTAATGAATTTAAACTAAAAATTATATTTGGACTTTATCTGCCGTAGAACAAATGTTGATATTCCAAAGCACTCTAGACGAATGTCTTAAAATCCTTAAAAACTTAACATCGAATCAAAAATTCTCGAAAGTCTCATGGTATACTCAGAACCGGAAATGATTTTATACCGATTTTTATGTCCAAAAATCCATTCCTACAGGTAATTTATGCACCCCAAATTTCAAATGGATAAGTTAAAAAATAAAGGAAATGTAGAGGTGGGCCGCACTAGCCTGTGTCACCCGGTATAGTACTAGGTAATACAAAAAAAACTCTTAAAAAGACGTGAAAAAAACTCGCAAACACAAAAAGCGACAAATATTTTCTTGATTCATTTTTAGTTTAAAGGTTTTCTTTATAGTTATTAGTAAACGAAATTACGTAAATTGCTTGGATAAAGGAAAACGTTTTATTTTAATTAATCAAATATAATATGAATACAATTTGGAACGGAAAAATTAAAACTCCGTTTGTAAAGGTTAATGTCCTGACCTGAGTTTTGGAAACGTAAAAATCTGAACCATAATAATTATTGTCGTAAATATTCTTTTGACGGTGATACGATAAGGATTCTTATCTAAATTTGTTTGCCAAATACGCCATATCTTATTAGATCATTAAATAAATTAAGCATATATAATCTCGATAAAAATAATGTTTCAGCTGGGATTCCCCATAAAATTCACTTATGGGTATATACAATATACGTATATCTTCTTTGGTATAAGTTCGTTGACATTCGGTACTTCACCAAATAAATCAGTGTTGCCGAACATAAGAAAATAGACCACTAGAATTAAAGCAAATTTCTTTAATGGTTCAACTTATATGTGATTAGAAGACTTACAACTTATAAGATTAATTTATAATAATCAAATAGGGGCTTTATCACAGAAGACCTATCTGTGGCTTTATGGTTTGCATGAAAGTTGCCAACATAAATCAATACATAGATGGCAAAACTAAACAGCGCAGTCAAGACTTGACCATTTGCACGGACCGAGTTGTCAGTGTTGCCATCAGTAAATAAATAAATCATTTTTAGACATGACCAACATTAATAAACAATCGTCATGTCATGTACTCGTTCATACTAGTCGTAAAGTTCCTACTTAACTTTTATAAATTCCTATCTGCCTGTCTGTCAACTGCCGATTTAACACTATTAACCACAGCTTCAATTATCCGAAATATCAAAATATTTATAATGAGAACAGTAGCATATTTCAAATAAATCTATGTATAAAAGTGTATTATTCGAAGAATGTTATAATTTTACTGTTTTTGTCAGAAATGAATTATAAATAATTCCTCCACATTGTCTTCCTTGCATTCACAAATAATACAACAAATATCATATATGATACAAATTGAAAAGTACATTAAACAACAATTTAAAAGTTATATTATAACTTTTAAATTGTTTAAATTTCCCGATTTCTGAGAGTTTCCCAATCTCTTATTCGTAAAAATGAGCCAAATTGATAAAAAGAATGAGGAACAATCCAAGCCAGTTCCTAATACATCCAATAGATGACGCCATGCGATGCGTACTCGGTTTAATGTCATTCTCAAATTGTATCATATCTAACCTTTAAATAGTTTGTCGGAAACTGTCATTTTTAGGAAATAAATGTCCTGCTGTGTTAGAGCACTTTGGTACACAGCAACAAGTTTTCATTTTACATCCTAATTATTAACTTTGTTTATACAAAGACATACTTTTTCGTATTGACATTGACAGACAAACAACCGAGTACAGCTGGTGCACTCTGGCGGATAAAATAAGAGAGAATGTTCCCATTAACAAGATTCCCGTCATTCATAGACCGCTTTCTTTTCAAGTTCTTGGAGCCCTGAGTTCTGAAACAAAAATACTGATTGGTTGGTGAAAGTTGAAAACTGGCAATTGTCAATTGTGCACCAATCACAGGATTAATTTTGAAACCTCCAGGGCTTCAAGCTCTTGAGAATAGACTCAACTCAGCAAAACATAAGTGCCATCTCTTTAAACAGCAGGCAATCACTAGCGTCTTATTTTATATAAGAGCACAGACTACCAGACTGGCAACTCAATGTTAAATTTTTGTCCAGAAATCTATCTCTCTCTCTCTCCGATTTGCAGAAGCCAAATTCAGAGGGCGCCACAGTTGCAGACGCGGGAGATTTGACCATTTGTTTACTTTAACTTACAGTTGTTTATGTACATATTTGACATTTAAAATTTGTGATCAAAGTGCAATGCCGTTTCATGCTTAATCTTTGATCACAAATTTCAATGTCAAATACGCCATATTATATATATACTATAGGAAATTAAAAGTCAAATTTGTAATACATCATAGAACTTTATTTTGTCAGACATAAATAAACATGTAATAGAAAGTATGACAAAGGAAAAATACATAGTAAAAGAAAGCATAAGAATTAAAAACACACATATCCTTAACCTAAATAGATACTTTAAAAATTACATCATAACACTTGTATTTTTATGTGGTCGAGTGGAAGAGTAGCTTTGCTGAACTCCGCCACAAATAAAGACAGTTTATTACTATTATTAATATTTAAGGCACTTTTGTTTTATTATATTCAATTAAATTATCAATATCAAGAGAACCATATTTATATTTTACAATACCTCTCTTGCTAATTTCTTTTCGTGTGCATTTATTAATTGTAGTAAATACTCGCCTTACAACCTCTTACATGATAACAATGTTCTCCAAATTCGAATTTTCAGTGATGACGAGGTTAGTACCTCAATAAAAAAAACTCAAGGCAAACATGACTACAGTAGCCGGATTCTAAGTTCCTATCGAATCGAATCGATGTGATAGCAACGAATTTCAAACACGTGTCGTTTGAAATTCTAAGTTGTTATAGAGTAAACTGTTATAATATCGTAAGACTGAAACAATAACTTCTTTGGTATCGAGCGTATTCTGTCGATTAAGAGTTAAAATTGTTATAAGATACGTACTTAGAACCAGTAGTATCGTATCGACTTAATACGATAGCAACTTAGAATCCCGCCGCTGGACCTGATGAAATATATGGTTTTGCACAGTGTAGTTGAGATATTAAAAAGTCAACAGTACTTGACTTTAGGTCCTTCAAAATATTTCTGACAACATCAGAATTACTCAGGTCACACATTTCTTTTATTTTATTTGCTCGCTCTTTACACAACTTTTTTAATTTTCGTATGTGATCTGCCTTTTTTGAAATTACCTTAAACATAACTTTCTTCCTTGGGGTTGTATCTTCTTGACACAATTTTTTTTAAATTGAACTTTGGCCTCTGAATCCCCCAGATTTGGTATACGATGGTAGAGGTGTTGATGAACGATCAACTGGAGTACTTGGCACACTACTAGATGTGTCTGGATGCGGGTTTTCTAATTCCTCATTATGTGCAGAAGAAACACGAAGACCACGTGATGTCGATGGTAGACATATATCTTCTTTGGGTTCCTCGACCTGTATGGGTACAGGTGTATAATCCCTTTGGGTTTCTACTCTGTTTCCACATGGATACCGGGTAGGAACTGCATTTCTATTGAGGATGTAATCGGTATCATTTGAGTATGACTCTACTGTGAAGTGCTTATTACAAATTCTAAGATGGCGTATAGTATTTTTTGACACTTTCATTCCCATTAAGTCCTGCCACATTTTCGATCTGAAAACGATGATATTTATTTATTTATTTGAAGTAGATACTGTGGTAAGGCAGAACAATAATTTGAAGTAGTCTTACGATATTTAGAAATATATATTGCACTGTGCAAAAACTAAAAACAAAGACTGGAGCAAATGCACACTTACTTATGAAGGTTCCTGGAAAAATAGTGCAATTTTTGCACATCAACTTCTTCAGTTTCACAAACAATGCAGAAGGCAGAAGACATTTTAAGAAATAATCTGTAAAATGCAATATTATATATTACTGTAATGCAATGTATATTTGCACAATAACACTCACCTAACTCCTCTTTGGAAATAGAAATTTTTAAAGGGCACTAAAAACTGCGTATTTTATGTTAAAAAGTCAAGTTTTTACAAAAATAATATCACCAGCACAACACAATCACAGTACACAATATAAATAACATAATAACAATGGACGACGTTTGACGTTTCAAACGACATTTGCGTTAAGAGCGACATCTGAATTTGGCTTCTGTTGCCTCGACCTTGACCGGATAAATTTCTCAGGGAAGTTGCCAGTCTGGTAGTCTGTGATAAGAGTTTTATAGATAGATTGAGATTGGTAAGATAATGAATACTACCGAATTGTCCCAGAGGCTATTATTGTCAACCTGCTCTATATTTAAATCCCCAGGACGTCAATGAAAGACACATGCTTATTATTATATTTAAGATTTATCATATTTTCTCTGATTATAAAAGCTTCCATCAATTGAACACCGGTGATTCACACACAGACTACTTTAGATAAAGGGGATTTAGATAAAGATTCATATATAAATACGGTAATATGTAGAATAGCCTCAGTCACGTACACCACACATAGTGTTACAATGGACAACAATAGAGCAAATCAGCTGAATCCAAATAACGACCTATATTGGAAAAGTCGAGGCGAATCGGAGAGGCCTCCATTATGGATGGGTAAGGTTTGTTCATACATTAAATTCTTTATGATCGTTATAAAAAATAAAAACATGAACCGCCAAACACATACATTTCAAAGCAACTTTGAATAAAAGTACTTATGGCTTAAAAATGCATAATCTTGTGCTAATTTTTAATGGGTTTCTGATATTAGGAATTTCAAAGAGAATTTTAGCAAAAGTTTCATTATCTTACATTTTCCAGCCAAATTCTTTATATCAGTTCCATTAATTTTACATATAGTCTGTAAAATACAATCATATGCTAAATTAAAATTAATTTTTACTTACTTATAATTCCTAACAACCTATATTAAGACAGAAAATGGCTTTTAGATCGGGCACTTTGAAATTATCGTGTCTTAGAAACGGCGGTTTTGGTTTTAGCTAATCTACTAATTATTCTCGGCTTACTTTGACTTTTCCTTCTAGAAATACTTGAGGGCATCATAACTTTGGCCTACATAATGACTCAGGAGGACAATGATAACCGATCCAACCAATTAAATCCCAACAATGATGTCTATTATAGTTCAAGGGGAACCACCAAGCCATAGGCAAATATAAACATCCGAAAGCCCGAAGTTTTGATAATGACTTTCTATTAAATGTGATTTTGTGGACAATTTATTATCAATAAAATTACTGCAATTTTTAAAATGTCTATAAGTTCTTCCCATTCTTAAAGATACCATAATGTACTAAATTTGGAGATTAAAATTACATTGTTTCATATTTTCTTTCACTTTTTTGAATATACAATTTTTGATATCTTAAAATTTCTAGAAAAATAATTAAGTAGTTTCGGTATATTACACATTTAATGGTAAAATGTATCGAGTATGTTATTGGGTGCTATTGGGGGTGTGTATCGACCCCCTAAAACTGAAAAAAAAAAAAAATGAATTTATGTCATTACATTTTTCTCATTCACAAATTAGAAAGCGAGTTAAAATTAATTTAAACTTTTCCATTCTAAATTAACATTAGATATGAGATAAATAACAGAATATTACGAGGAATATTTAATAAACTAGTTTGTGACTCTTTAATTATTCAGATTTCTGTTTCAACCAAAATGAAAAATGTTCTCATCGCAATAACTTCTGAACGATACAAAAAATTGAAAAGCAGTTGCAGTCCAAAGCATTTGAAACGTTTTTTGAAATTTTGTTATTGATCAAACAAAGATGTAGCTAACTCTCTTTTTTGCCCTTGTTCCGTATCATTCTGACGCATTCTTCCTTACGTCAGTATGGCCATACCCATCACAAGCCTACTAAGTTGGCTGTAGTCGAAATACAGAATGTACAGCATTTATGGTTAAATAGTTTAAATAAAACTTTTGTACCGCCGTTTTTGTAAATATGGAACCTATTTTACGTGTGAAAATTTTTAACAGAAAAACTAAGATATTTTTTCTTAGTACATCCTAGTTTTAAGTGCTATTTTTTTCCTATTTGCCTGCAAACGAATATTTATTGTGCTTACAGTTAAGCAATTCTTTAAATATAGAAAATGTTGTAGTGTAAAGAAAGACTCTGGTTTCTACCACACCGATCATACAAAATCAAAAATATAGCAAAGAAAAATGAGATACAGATTATTTTATTAGCTTTAAATGATCTTTTTTGACATTGTTCACTAAATTCAGTATTTTAGAAGAATTCTTAGTATAGTAGAGGTATGAATTCAAGTGATGCACGTCACAGACCCATAAAATATTTATGACAAAAATGCTAAGAATCAAGAAGTCGCATTAAACTGTACCTAATTCTGAAAAAAAGTTTGTTATTAAGAATTACTATTTTTAATGTAACTAATAATTAAAAATTACGTTGGTATATACAAATTTGTTTTAAATAATAGGTTAAAATTGAGAAAGTCACTAGCACTAAATTTCTGGGTCTCCACGTAGACGAAAACCTATCATGGGGAACTTACATTGACCACGTAATTTCTGAATTAAATTCTTCTTACTATGTAATCCGCAATGTTAAGTCTTTAATGTATGTTATCTCCTAAATATTTATTACTCATTAGTGTACTCCCATTTAAAATATTTAATCCTGTACTGGGATCAATCAACAGACACAAATAGGGTTTATTATTTACTCATATGCATCTCTGGAACCTTGCAGACCTCTTCTTATGAAAGTAACTTTTCCAGATGCAGGATATGCCATTGAAATTCTGAAACGTAAATCTCATTTATTTTGTAAAGGTTTTTGCATTTCGGCTGACCAAACCCCTATGAAAGACGAACTTAAAGAACGTATTGCTGCTGGTGAAAACGATATTTCGATAAGGTATTTTAGGGGTATTCCAAAAATTACTGTATCAAAAAAATAAAATGTACAATTACATGCTTCTATCATAATGTTGGTGGGCTACGTTCGGAATGCAGTGCTTGTGAACAACTACGATATTTTGCTTATTATTGAATCATGGCTTTCGGATAATTTTGCCAATAATGAAATTTTTATTCCCAATTATGTAATCTATAGATGTGACAGATCTTGTCTAACAAGCTTGAAAACTAGGGGTGGTGGTGTTCTAATAGCCATACACAAGAGATTTAAATCTAAAGCAATGAATATGCAAGTTAACATTGAGCAGTTATCCATCGAAGTGGAACATAAGGACAAATTTATTTTTGGTGCAGTCTATATCCCGCGTAATGCAGCCCTAGAGGTTTACAATACACACGCGTCATCTGTCGAAGACTTATCATTACGTTATCCTATTCATAAGTTTATAATTTTGGGTGATTATAACATTCCGGAAGCTCACTGGTCCAATGATGAGCTTGGTGTTATTGTAAGATGTCCTGCTAATTCGTCAGCTATTCCACTTAGTGAAACTGTTAGTTTTTTAAATATATGTCAACTCAACAACATACCTAATAGCCGTGGTGTTTTTTGGACCTTTTATTCTTACATATTCACAATATCACAGTTACTCCTGCAACTGATATCCTACTAAAAAACATGCATCATACTGTTATTTCGTTTGATATACCAACTAACAATGATATTACATACACCCAATTTGAAGAAGTACTATTTGATTTTGCCAATGCCGATTATGTTGCTGTTAACAACTTTATCGCTTCTGTTCATTGGAATAATTATTTGTGCAAAGACAATGTTGACGCTGCTGTCGAACAATTTTATGATGTGTATACAGCAATGAATTCATTTATACCAATCAAAAGCCGTAGATCTTCAAACTTTCCTTGTTGGTTTAGTTTTGAATTAAAAAATTGTGTTGAAGGAGAAGAAACGGATGCATAAATTATATAAGTCAACTAATAATGATGATTATTATGTCTAATTTTCTAATCTGCGAGCAAGATGTAAAGTTCTAACGGATAGTTGTTATAAATCTTATCTGTATAAAATTGAAGCTAATATTTGTTCGGACCCTCAAAATTTCTGGAAATTTGTGAACGCTGGTAACAACACTTACTCGTACCCAAACAATATGCTCCCGAATGATATAAGCAGTAATAATGGCTATGATACGGTTAACTTATTCGCTGATCACTTTCCTTCTGTTTACACTGCAGCTGTTACAGATATAGTGGATATCAATCATTGTAATGACAATGTTTATATTAATTTCAATATGTGTCAAATTACCCTAGGTGAAGTATTTTTGAAAATTGAAGGGTTAAAGAACAGTTTAAGTTGTGGAACTGATAGAACCAGCTATATTTTAAAAAAAATTGTATTTATATTGTTAGCAGCCCGTTATATATCTTGTTTAAATTGTCTATAAATCTGGGTGTTTTCCCACAATTCTGGAAATACAGCTTCATGAGACCTATTTTCAAAGGTGGAGATGAAATGATATTAAGAATTATAGAGGAATTTGTTTACAGTCATGTATATCAAAAATGCGAGATTATTTTGTCTCTCAACTGTTAATATGAGAGTTTAAGAATGTTATAATTAATGAACAGCATGGGTTCCGTCAGGGTAAATTAACACTCACTAACTTATTTATCAAAATGATATACTTGATGCATTTGAAAGGAAACATCAGATTCATTCTATATATAGTGACTTCTTAAAGGCATTGATACCGTTAATCATAAACGTCCGATATCAAAATTAGGTTCTTTGGGAATTGGTGGCTCACCACTTGCATGGATTGAAAGCTTTTTAACAGGACGGAATCAATGGGTAAAAATCAATAATTTCTTATCTAATACCATCGAGGTTCACTCTGGTGTTCCTCAAGGTAGCCATTATGGCCTCTTACTTTTCAATTTATTTATTAATGATATAGCTGGTTATATAACACATTCCAGGTTTCTACTTTTTGCGGATGATTTAAAAATTTATTTAGAAATAAGCATTCAGTCTGACTGTTTGCTACTTCAAGAAGATTTGAATAGCTTTGTTATTTGGTGTCAACTAAGCTGTATAAAATTGAATTCTGACAAATGTTATTGTGTAAACTTTAATCGGTTATGCTTCTCGGTAGATTTCGATTATACTTTAAATAATATTTCTCTAAAACTGGTTACTGCAATAAAAGATCTAGGCATTCTGTTTGATACAAAGCTATGTTTCATTAACCATATCATTACTAATAAGGCTAGCAAAATGCTTGGATTTATTTTTAGAATCGCGAAACAATTCTCAGCACAAACTTTAAAAATTTTATACTGTGCATATGTTCGTTCCCATTTAGAGTATGCTGTGTTGTGTTTTTTCTATTTAAAACTCCCGCCGTGGAAAAACTTGACTCATCTGTCCACATAATTTCTTTCAAAAAATTAGGATTTTCATATAATTCATGGAGCATGATCTGATATCTTCTACGTTTTTGGTCTTCATTCAGTTCCTGAACGGGTAATATTTTGTAAAGCCTACATTAATGCTTTTTCAAAATTCTTTGAATGTTGGAATGGCTTTTTTCCATTTCACAACAAGCATTTAATAAACTATTAACCGAATTTTTTAAAACAAATATTAAAATAAGGTGTCAATCTATTTTTAAAATAAATTAGTTTTTTACCTTCAAAATATAACAATATATCTAGTTCTTCTTCCTCGTTTGCTGTAACGTTACGTCGTTTTCTTGAAAAACTATGAGTCCCTATTTACATGGCAATAAATATTCAAAAACGTGTTTACACTAGGAATGACTCGATTCGGATACAATGTCATGTATTCTCTTCTTACAGCACACTTATTTTTCACATAAAGGGAAAATATTTTGACCTTTTCAGCTTCAATATAACCCATTTTGATGAAATAAATGTTAATAATGACGGTTTGAAATGTCAAAATTGAATAAACAATAAAATAATTATTTTCGTGGCCTACCTTGTTATTTTTGTTTCACTTGCGTTTTGACACGCATGGCTCACTCTTCTTGCAATAAACCAGCTCATTTGCATTTTGAATGTCAAATATGTCAAAATGTAGTTAAGATAGACCTATACAATAGTATATATTTGAAATCAGAAGAAAAAGGGCTTCTCGAAAATGCAATGATATATAGGGTGTTCCATTAAAAAAAAAACATATTTATTTCGTATCACGTGACCTATACATGATGTTTTTTTATCATGTTTCAATAAAATATAGGTAAGGTCTTACAACTTTTATACAAAACTTTTTTTCTATTTTCAATAATAACAGAAATAAAGGGGAGAGGGGGGGGTCAATATATAGTGAAAAACCCTGTAAAATAGGACGTCTTATAACGGTATTTTGCTAAAATCTAGTTGTGTACATCTAACTTTAATTCTTGTGACATTGTCAGTTAGCCTGGAGTTATTGCTAAAGCAGAAGACGGATGGTCAATGAGTCAAATTGCACTGCGTTATAATATTGACAAAAATTCGGTGTAACATTTTAAGAAAGTGGAGAATAAACGGTACGATTACTTGAAAGCCTGGATCAGGGCGACGAAGGATATCAACTCAACAACAAGATTTGCAATTGGTAAATGCTTTAATAGAAAATCCATTTTACTCAGTTATTCAGGCTGCGGAAGAAACGAATTTTTCTGGATCGAGTAGTACTGGTTGCCGACGAGTAAGAGAATCGAAGCTATGCTGTCATGCAGCAGCACAGAAATACTTACTTAAAAGCTGAACATAAAAAAGCTCGAGTAGGATTTACGCTTGTATTTTACTACTTTATTTTCCTGCTTGGGTTTTACTAAAATTATACTTTATGAAAATTACAAGAAATAGTTTTACCTTTTTTGGGCATTAGGCTAAATTTGTATTAAATATTGGGCCAATATATGATTCCAAATAATACTTTATATTGGAATAAAATATTTTATGATTTTTTAATATTTGTTGAATATAGCTTAACCATTATTGAGTCTATATACAAAAATGTTCACATTTTTTATTGGTTCAATATTGCGTTTTTTACATCGAGCCAACGTTTTTGTAATATTAAATCAATATTGGTTCAATATTAGCGTTCTACTTGGGAACAATAATCTCAGAGAATGCTGATGGTCCTAAATTTAAATCAGTGGCTTTCAGGCTTTCACAACAACTGCCACTTTAATTCTGGGAGTAGGGATCATAACTTGTTATAATGGATAGGCAAAGACAAAGATAGTTTGATCAGGTTGAATCTAAAACCTGCATATCAGATTTTATTTTTTAAATTTTCTTACACATAACTAATCACATATTTACAAATATTCACATTCAGATGTCCTAATGAAAAACCCAGAACGTTCATTTATAGACCCGTAATATAGTAATCGCTTTATTAAAATAAATACCACATTCTAAAATAAGCAGTACGTCGTCATCCATCATTCACCAGGTAGATTATGCACTGCTTGAAAGCGCACAGACTTCTTGGCATAATCTGAAATCTGGTCGAGACGTTGGATAACGGACAGTATACAAGAGACAAAATTTTCAACGATTCAGTCAAAATTTTATTGTTTACTTGTTAACAACAATCAATGTTGAAGTTAATGGTTGAACTGGTTGATATATCTATACAGGGTGATACGCTTTAAAATTAATAAATCTATGAATTATTATCAATCTGCACTGCACCATTGTTAGACATGCACACGTTAAAAAAAAAAATAACAAACTAGTTGCTGAAAAAATGAGAGTTTCTTCTCACAATATTTTCCGATAAATATATTTCTCATACAAGAGTCGGAAGCAACTTTACAAAGAATATTGTTGTATAGAAAGATACATATAAAAATAAAAAATTAATATTTGTAAACTAGTAAATATCAAATATTGTTATCTTTGAGGACGCTCTGGTTTATTAAAACATGAAACTTTTTTTAAAAAGGAGATCGCCCTTCTTTAAACTGCACTCTACACTTTTGCAATTACAATTTATTATTATGTAAATTGTAAAAGATGCATTTCAAAGTGGAGCGCCTTACTATCTCAGTGACAAGCTTTACTGACCGATTGCTGGTAACATTTTATTTAATAACGAAAATTATTTTCAAGAACAATATAGATTCAGAAACAGAAATGTTGACCAGTAGTAAATAAGAAGCTCCGCAGCTTTGAGGAATTCTTGTCAAGTGAATTTACATTGTGAAAACCTTAACGGTTCAAGTTGCTGTCATTTGGGAATATAATATATAGAAAAGATGTTTGTAACCGAGACAGAAGGCACACTACCATAAAAATCAAATTAAAAATTTGTTTTATTTAAATATCCTTGGAACAAAGTACCCGACAATTCTTATGCAAATTAGCTCTGTTAGGTTGTCTAAATGTTATAGACTTAACAAACGGGAGTCTCTATTAGTGAGGCGGCTCATATATGTTACAAAATGACTCCGCAAAAATAATTATATGAGAAAATCGAAATAACTCCTAAGCTAAGAAAGGACACTGCAAACTTTTATGGAAATCCGGCTGCCGTTAATTTTACTCATTTTTTTATTTAATATTCTACACATCGTCCAGATCAAGTCCCAATGGGCAGAAAGTCCTAGGATTGCAAGGTTCTGTGGTACAGATCTTCAAAGATCGGTATTTTAGCCATATGCTAACATACGTGCTTGAAACAGGACTAAGTAAAAACAGCGAGATAGTCTATCCAGGATATTGTATGGCAATTAAAGTTTTTTTCTAATAATACTTTAGTGTATTTTCTAATGGTTTAACGGTACTCTCAGCGGTACTCATGGTAGTATTTATAAGAGAACTTTTTGTGAGGTTTTTGGTAAAACTTTTAGCAATTCCATTTTTTACTATATTTTCTAGTTCTAGCAATACTGTTAGTCGTTCTGTATAACCGCATCTACCCATCAAACCATAATTTAATATCTTACTCTCAACACGACTTTATGAGCAAGAGATCTACAATGACCAATTTGGTAGTAATCTCTCAATTCATTTTGAACGTTGTAGATAATAGGGGACAGGTCGATGTGGTTTATACAGACTTTTCAAAGGCTATTGATAGAATTGACCACGTTACACTGTTTAGTAAACTAGGACAATTTGATTTTAACAACCACATGATAGTATTCTTTAAATCTTATCTGCAGGAGAGAGCTCAATATATTTCTTATAATGGATATAATTCTGAAAAATATGTGGGTACCTCTGATGTCCCACAAGGATCGAATTTAGGTCCACTGTTGTTTCTTTTGTTTATAAACGACCTGAGTTCTATAATTCAGCGTATAACCATCTTTTTTTGCCGATGATTTGAAGGTATACACCGAAATACACAATTTAGATGATAGGCAGAAGTTGCAAACTGATTTGAATAGTATTCAAGTTTGGTGTGTTAATAATAAGTTACATTTAAATCCTGTAAAATGCAAATTTTTAAGTTTCACAAGGAAACAGTCACTTTGTGAATATCACTATCAAATCGACGATAAATTACTAACACGCTGCACTACGTACAAACGGTTGGGTATAAAATTTGACGTTGAATTTACTTTTTTTAGAGATCACATAATAGAGAAAATATCAGAAGCACTGAAAATGTTTGGCTTTATTGTCAGGCACCATCGAAATTTCAAGGAGATTAATGCTTTTAAAGTTTTATATTATTCATATGCGCGTACTAAACTGGAATATGCGTCTCTAGTTTGGTACCCTCACTACAATTGTCACAAAGATGCAGTTGAGCGGGTACAGAGAAGATTTTTAAGAGATACTTAGATACTTGGTATTTAAGCTAGATGGTGAGTATCCTGTAAGAGGAATTGATTATATGTACCTGACAGAAAGGTTTAATATTATCAGCCTAGACACCAGGAGGAAATATGTCTCATTATCATTTTTATACAAATTACAACACAATGAAATTAATTGTCCTGAATTATTAGCTCAGATTAATTTTTATGTACCTAGACAGGGATCTAAACAAAATATATTTTTTTTATAATAATGTTGCGAGAACCAATTTGTTATTAAGGTCTCCGGTGTATGAAATGTTTAACAAATTTAATCGCTCATTTATGTGATATTAACAACTGTACTTTAAAGGAGTTACTAAATAAGCAGTCATTGTCGATGAGAAACCTACGTAGTCATACAGATACCTATGTATTTACTTGTTGTTTCTATATTTGTAACGTACTAATTGTTACGTACTTTATATTTTAGCATTTTATGTATTTTAATATTTTTTCGTTATATTGATCTATAAATGGTTTACTGTTGGGCAATAAAGCTATTATTATTAATACCATTTTAACAGTACTGTTATCAGTTTTACCGCGGGACATCATACAAGAATCTTCGAGATACCTTTAAAAGTACTCTTTGCGAACTCTTAACTGTATTAACTTAACTGTTTTATGGCACTTCGCCTTAAACTTTGGACACTATTTAATACTCCTTATGAGCAATGCGCCGCCGGCGAAGGCAAAGTACTATAGAAGTATAGTGTATATGACCAGGATTGAACCCGCATAAAAACTAAAAGCCGGCAAAAATAGTCGGCATCTCTGTATTGTTTTTCTCATGATAATCATTTCTATTTATCTCCGTAAGAAATGCCGACTATTTTTGCCGGCTTTTAGTTTTTATACGGTTTCAATTCTGGTCGTATACACTATATAGGTTTACATATTTATTGTAAAAGTACAGTTAAGAGTTCTCAGAGGGTACTGTTAAAGGTACCTCGTACGACGTCCCGCAGTAAAACTGATAACAGTACACTGTTAAAATGGTATTGCTAAACTGCAGCTAAAAGTTCTATGTAAATCCCTTCAAAGGCACTTTCAAAAGTATCTACTACTAATAGTACCACTTGGAGTACTGCTAGGAATAACACTAGAAAATATAGTAAAATATTACTAGTGTAATATTGAATATGGTCGAGGCAAGAATTCAAGCGATGCACGTCACGAGTGATCTCATTAAAGAAATGTTAATACTAACATAATTTTTAATCATTAATTGTTAAAAAGAGTAATTCTTGACACCCAGTTATTAAGCTTTTTTTAGAAATAGGCACAGTTTAATGGGGCTTCAGGATTCTTAGCAGTATTGTCTTATTTATAGAACAGATCTGTGACGTGTATCGCTTGAATTCTTGCCTCGACTATGCCTTGCTCTTTCCATTCAACCGTGTTCCTAGCATATACGTAATTATAAGAGTACTGCTGAAAATACTCAAAGTTACCCGCAAAACGTTCTGTGATAATGTTGACAAGTGCACCGTAAAAATGGAATTGCTAAATTGGCGCTAAAAGTTTTACCAAAAATCTCATAAAAAGTATTCTTATAAATACTACCATTTGTACTGCTAAGAGTACCGTTAGTTAAACAACTAGAAAATACACTAAAGTACTATTAGAAAAAAACTTTAATTGCCGTACAATGTCCTGGATAGGCTACCTCGCTGTTTTTACTTAGTCCTGTTTCAAGCACGTATGTTAGCATATGGCTATAATAACGATCTTTGAAGGTCGTTACCACAGAACCTTGGAGTCCTAGAACTTTCTGCCCATTGGGACTTTTGTTCTGGATGATGCGTAGAATATCATTTCAAAAAATGAGCAAAATTAACGGGAGCCCTGGATTTCCATAAGAAAGTGCGGGGTCCTTTCAGTTAACATATATGGGGATCAAAATGATATGAATTGAGGGCCTCTATCACCCTTCGCCGACTGATCTGTCCTCAATGAAATAGCCTGTATAATGTACTAAATCCATTGCAGAAGTTTTTCCAAAAATCTGTTGTGGGGTTGGGTTCTATGATAGAAATCCAGCGGCACCCGAATTCAAAAGCAAAGTTGAGAACATGATATATAGACGAATTTTTGACAATAATTAACAATGCAGCGATCGCGTGTTGGCATATGTTATTATTATTGTTTCTTATGATAAAATAATTACAATAATTAATAACATCTCTGGATGATCAAATAATTTTTAAAAAATTGTCATGAGCTCCTTAGCCTCATGGACGTGACCCCCAAAAGTGAAGTTTTTGAGATATACTCTGTCAAAATTTGACAATCTTCATCATTTCAGAATTTTAAACCATCTTCAGGAACAAGTAAAAGAGCCCAGAAGTGATTAAATCCGATGATGATATAGGATTTTCATCTCAACCTTTGTTAATATCTGTTAGTACCTATATCACGTTTTTCACTGTTTGCTAAAAGTTAAAAAACCCTGAAAAATTCCTATATTGGCTTTGGATTAACATTTTTTCTTCATACATCATAAATCATGATTTATGGCAAATCTCGTGAACTTAAACTATTATTTCTCTGACACTTTTATTAATTTTATATGTATGTGTATCACAGTATCTCGATGTACTTGAAAACATCTATGTATGAGTGTATTGTGTATGCACGTATCATTTTGACTAGTTTGATAAGTTTTACCTGTATATATAAACTTCATTAATGAATAAAGTACTACTTACTTCATCTGAGTAGCAGTAAAATAATTTTATTGCAGGTCACGAGCGGTCCTAAAAGTATTTAAAGAAAAAATGACAGTTTTTCATTCATGTCCGGTGTTTGAAGAAAAAAATAGCATGTTATAGTAGAGATCAGCGCTTCTAGGCACTCAAAAAATGCAACAAAAACTTTATGACCTCATTAAAATACTTGTAGCAAATGTAATTGCGTCCAGGTATGCACTTGAAATATTTACATCAGCAACTCAGTCGTTCTATTTTAACAGCATGTTACGGTCTAGTATTTTTAATATGAACATTCTAATACATACGAATTTTAAGTTCGGCTCTGTACTATTTCGTTCGCAAATTGACTTGTTTACCTTTATAGGTTTTTAATGTGCGTCAGCTTGTTTAATGACAGCATGCAGAATGATCCAATGACAATAATAATAAGGTCGTAAAGTTTTTGTTACGTTTTTTGAGTGCCTAGCAAATGTGTACTTGACTATATATCAAAAGTAGAGATTTTTGTGTCTCGGCTGTTCTTGTCGGACCTGCTTTACACATCTGTCAAACACTATCGACACAAAAAATGTCACTTACTCCATATAAAGCAACACATTATTTGATTCTTGCACTTTTTTCCTATGATTTAAAAGTAAAAATCCTTGTTTAAAATGATGTCAAATTTTAACGGGCCATATCTCAAAAACTATTCATTTTGGAGGTTGTATAAATTGAGACCTCTTCTGGAGGTTAGTCTACAACATATCAACGATTTACGCTATTTAACCTAGAAGCAATTTCCATGAGAATAACGCCGAGTTTCTTACAGGTTGTAAATAAACAAATACAAAAAATTTCGGGAGCCGATTTTAAGTCCAAAAGTAAGAAGAGTAAATTTGACACGAGAAATCGCTCCTATACGGTTTTTGACTCATTTGGTATAATAAATGTTTCTACGATAATTCCATTTCTTGTAAATTTATTGTAAATTCAACAAACACAAATATTTTTTGCATACTCATCATGAAATTTTATTCAAACAGTACATCTTAAGACTATGAATTTGTTTGCCATTTTTAACCGAAAGTTATGACATTTCCAGTACACAGGGCGGGGTAATAGTGCGTCCTAATTCCATAGCTCGAGTTATATGTATATTTTCTAAATATTTATTATAATTTAATAATGGAGCACAAGTCTATATTATACGCAAAATATAAAAAAATGAAGAGCAAGGATATAAAAAAAATATATAAAGTATATCTTTCAATGTACATCCTTAATCATCTGGTTACAAAATGAAAAAATCTACTCGATATTGACCATCTGGCACATACAAAAGTTCTAATAGATGACGTTAAGAAAATGTCACAATCCCAGTAAAAATGATGACAGAAAAATTGTAATGAAAGAACCTCGCACGGAATTATTATTTCATGTTAAAAATGAATCTAGTAGATTAAAATACCACAGATATTATTGAATGTACAAAAAATTTAAAAAATCTCCAAATTTTCGATTTATCAACAAAAAAATTTGTGGGAAAGTCAATTCTACTCCATTAATATCGTTTACGTCCCTTTATTTTTGTCAGATTTTTCTGCTCACACATCAAAAGGTTCAAGTTATAAAGGACACCAATTATTTAAAACATATATGCATTGTTTATAATCCAGAGCAACTAGCGAAAATGTCCTTAAAAGTTTAGTAATAAAAACAAAAGAATATAATAGGACTAAAACTTAACATAACTAAAAATCACCCTGTATATTACCTGATGCATCTTCAGAAACTAGTGAATTAACAGTAAAAATCGATGGTTTATTAAAAATGACACTAATTAAAAGCCTAATATAAATTACAAGATCACATATTTTTTTGTTGTTTAAACTGTTAATTCGCTCTATTTTATCATACTCTTAAATTCTGACACAGAGAAAAATCGAGGAATGTAACTAGGGGCGGCACGTACGATCATCTGGAGGAGCAAGGAGGCTTTTATATCAAAAATTGCTTGTAGTCGTTTACGTCAGAACTAAGACTTTGGAAAATGTCACAAAAAATATCGTCCCATATTTAACTACGACTAGAGACATTTTTAGAAGGATTTAGAACATGATTGAGGCCTTTTCCGTCGATCATTTTTTTTTGACAGAAATAGGAGAACATTATTATTTATATCATACTGTTTTTTACCCTATAACGGATGATTAAATGGTTTCATATAGCCAATATTTACAATTTGCTACTAACAGAAAATTGTTTAGTCGAGTTTCAACAAATTTCATATAAATATTTGTTTAGTGCCTGAAAGACGATGGCTCTTTGGAAATTTGTTTCAATATATTATTTCTGTTATTTTTTTAACAGATCCATCAGCGACCAATAAGCAATACAGATATTTTCGTGCTGCTGTATGGTGTCCACAATTGGACGATAATAAGGCAGTGTAGCTTAAGTCCACTAATTGAAGACACTCTGGTTACCAGCCACAGGAGTCACGTTTATAAATAAATGTTTATTAACCGTCTTCTAGGCCACCAGAACATTTTATAGTATCGCCAACTATGATGAACATATAGAATCACCAATTGCAGCATATGTAGGCTGGAACACATAGACGTCTACACCATAATGGGCAATTGCTATATCTTTAATAAATTTATATTACAGGTTCGACTTGAGGGGGTAACAGAGTAAATGTAATCTTGTGTAGTACCTTGTAGGCTATTGTGTAGTTGTATAATTATTTCCGCTCCTGATCTACTATGTTGGATTAAATAATTCTATTAGAAGAAAGAAGAAGATATTTGAAGTTAAGGCAATGTATAGAAACCGTTCCTTGGAGGACTTCTTAATCAAATTTACGTGGCAAATGAAAGATGACACTTTATTTTCCTTCAAATTATGATAAAAATGTCCAAGAGACCACTGAAAATTTGCTTCCTGTATGTTAGCTGAACGGGTTTTTGGAAGACCTTTAGCGATATATTTAGGTTTAGTACATTATATGAAGCAAAGTTTACCACTTAAAAGTAGCCGCTTTTAATTTGGAAGTGGTTCCCACCCCTCTAGGGGATGAACAAAAAAAACTGGCCACTGAATCTGACAGAGAATTAAATTAAAAAAAAGTTTTATACGATTTTTTATGAAAATTTATTTTTTCCAAATCATAATTAATGATTTGAAGACTGTGATTTTAACATTGAAAAATTGGCATTTCGAAAAAGTGGTATAGTACAAAAAGAAGCTTATAAAATCTTAATTTTAATTTTCTTTCTGTACGATCAATAATTCTAAAGATATGGCAGCTTAGTTAAAACTGCATATGATACAAGCCTTTCTAAGCTTCATTCATTCATTCATTATATAGTTTTTTCGTTTGATATAAAGGTCTTTCTTAAGTCATTTGCAAAAAAGGCCTTTTTTCATCAAAATTGCGAAACTTTGCTTTGATTCAATGTATAGTATTTTATAAATACTCTAAAAATTCTAATAAATTTGAGCATGTGATACTGCATATTACCAAAACCAAAAACCAATAATTTGTTCAATTTTCAATCTACTGCTAATGGCAACAGGAAAACCTTATTTTTCTTTAAAAAAATTACAAATCATTCATTCATCCGCTCATAACTTCGTTATTTTTAAAACTAAGAGAGATAGGACCATTTTAAAGGGAATTTCAAGATCTTCAATTTCTATCATGCATTTATTATGTTCTTTTAAAAATATTTAAGATTCAAAACATTATATCTCGATATAAACAAAATGTTCGACTGCCATCATTAAACTACCATATTTTTAGAATTATCCATTATATAGAAGGAAAAATAACCAAAATATTTGTCATTTTATGCTCTGCTGTCTTGTGTTATACCACTTTTTGATATTAACATCGCAATTTTCATATCGTTGTAACTTGTAAAATGTCAATGTTCATAGAAAATTATATACAATCTTTTTGTCTCAAAATTTGATCTTGATTTGGTTTGATTCAATGGGTAGTTTTTTATTTTGATCCACCCTTCAATTAAACAGGGGCAATTGAAAGTTTCTTTGTTGCATATAAAGTATAGAACACATTCCAAAAGACCTTACAAATATCCATCCGTTGGTGTGGAGTTTCGAATTTTGCCATTTTTGAACTGGACAACGTTCCACTATGGTTTTATTTATGTCTCGAAAATGATACAAGATATGATAAAACTGCACATCGACAAGTTTGTAGGGTATTGAACTTCCCCTTAAGTTGAAATTTTGAAGATAAATAAATAATAAAGTAGGAGAAAAAATCTCTCTTTGTTAAATAGTCCATAAACCGAACCAAACTTGAACTCAAAATTAGTAGGCAAAAGCAGTCCCCAACCCACCCCACTCCCTCTCTGCCATAATAATGCCAAATGACGATATCTGTAATTTTGCCAATATACTTGCTTCACAAAGTCTGCAAAAAATATCACCATCATGGATTTAAAATGTTCACTTCAATGCTAGAACAGAATTGAGGTCTCTACTTACTAGTTCAGCAAAAATAGGGTTTTTTCCAAGAAAAACCTGGAGGTAGCACTTCTTTACATAAAATTGTAGGTTTTGACATGCTGAACATTTAGTCAGGGGAAGTTGATTAAATATGTATATATGTATGTTTTTTCGATAATTTTATCCGATAACCAAGAATATTTCGAAACATGTGCACTCATCAAAAAAATCAAAAGGAAAATAATGTTTGCCATTAAGTACATTCTTCTACAAATATGTCTAGGAAAAATTTTGATCTTCCCAACCGTTTTTCAGTAATAAATGAAAAACAAATACATATGTATACAAAAATTGTATAAAAATCTCTTATATTACGAAAATTACGCATTTTTTTCGAAAAAGACAAAGAACAAAAATTCTCAGAAAAGTGTTGGGTGTTTTCCATTGTTTTCTTGTAGAAAACGTCAATCTAAATATCGTCTGTTCTGTTATTTTTCGAAAAAATGGATAGTTTTCGAATTATAAACAGATTTATAAAATTTTATGTGCTTTTTTAAGAGTGATACTTTGGAGATATTCTTGGTTTTCGGCTAAAATAATCGAAAAATACATACGTACAGGGTGTTCTTGAAATACATGCATATATTTTATTTTCGGTGACTGCCGACGGAATGTAAAGCTAAATACCATTTTTTTTTTTATTTGAATATTCAGAGAAAAAAAACTATTTTCAGGCTTAGCCTTTTCCACCCCAATTTCAACGCGCACAACGTAAAATCTGCACAAAATGATCAAATTATAAATACTTAAAACTGAAAACGAACACACATACACACACACACACACACACACACACACACACACACACACACACACACACACACACACACACACACACACGCACACACACACACACACACACACACACAAAGTTGATATTTTGTTTACTTAAAGTAAATACTCGAACGGTAATCCAACAATATCAATACATGCTTGCACTCTTTTTAACATTGAGCCACGTGCTTTTGAAAATACAAGGATTCATTGTGCCACCATTTCAATCTCCCAATTGTTCTTGGGTGTTAATAGCTTCGCTCTACGCAATTTGTTTCATACAAATTCATAAAAGATAATCTCAAGGTGAGATCAGAAGAAAATGTCCATAGTCCCTTAAATGTTGAAACAGCTGACACAAAAGTTCTTTTATGGGGAACAGGAATACCGGGATACCGTTCCGTGTAAAGTATGCAAGCTTGACGGACATTTTCACCTACTCAATGTTTACAAAATTCACCATCATTAAAAACTTAAATACATTAATTCGCTATTAACTCGTAAAGATTTATAAATAAACTATCAATGGCGACGACCACTGCTAGATTACCTGCTACTTGGCGACGGCGCACTAAAAATAAGCAACAACATGGTCAAGTACCATATAAAAACTGATTGGTGGTGTAACTCGATATAATTGATAATTATTTGCAATATTAAAAATGTATTTTTAGATAAATAAATCTTGGTCTATGAATTTTAAAAATATGACAATTTTTAAATCTAAATATATGCCTGTATTTCGAAAACACCTTATATATGCTTATTTAACCAACTTCCCAACTAAAATTTTGCCGTCATTTACACCATGTTCAGCACGACGAAACTTTACACAACTTTAAATAAAAAAATGCTGTATGTGTTCTATCCGCTAGGGCAAAAATTGAGATAATGCAGAGAAAATAAGCAATGAGCGACGACAATGATAAGAAAATTGAAATAGATATAGAAAAATCTGTTTTACTACACTCACTTCTGGTCCCACTAGATTTATATGAAAATCAACGAAATATTGTTAAATATTGACTGGATGGAACCATTAAAACTCTCATTTTAAAGACGGAAATGTCATTTATAAGGTGAAAAAATTGATATTTATATCTTGAGATGAATAATGAACATTGTTTCAAAAATATAGAGGTATAAGTGAAAAAACATGCTATGTTCAGCGTTTATGCCTCAGTGTAATTAACTTGTTTTTAAATATAAATAAATATAATATAATTATACCGGGTGCTTCATCGAGAATGGACCAGCCGATATACAGTGGTATACGAATCATTTTGACTAACATATTATTTATTGTTAACCGAAATTTATTAGTTTAGGAATTATTTAAATTTTCATATAATTTTACCTAAACTCTGCTTTTACCACAAAGTTCGTAATTCTGTCTTAACTGTCAGTTTTAGTGTTATAATTTTTTCTACCCTAAGCAAAAATAATTCCTTAATTTTACAGCATTCTAGCAAAAAATGCAGATATGAAAAATTTCAGTGCCTATCTTAAAAACTGCTCTACTTTATTGGCAATCCTAAAAATTCATTCAGTTAGCCTCACGGTTTCTAATAGAAAATTAAAAGTTTTTAGCGCAGTGTAACAGGTAAAAATGTCATTTATAATTTTCACCTGATATATTTCTAAAGTTGGTATAAATGGTTGTGGGTGTCATCAGCACTCGCAATATACGTAGTTGAAGTTGAAAAAAGAAGATTACGATCCACAACACATTAGGTTTATCCAAAATTTGATGTCTACTGATTATGAGAGACTACGAAGAAATTCTAAGGGTTGCGCCATGTTCCAAATATATTCTCTTCTATTAGATGGCACTTTGGGAACGAGACAGCAAATGTTTATCCAAAATGACAGAACCCTATGCTATTACGCAATAGTTCATAGACACCTACTGGATCAATGTTTTTCAGGAAGGGTGCTTTGGTATGGGGGAGCGATAGCCTCCATGATCTCCGGATTTAAATCTGGTTACTTTTTTATTTGGGGTCTCTATAAAGGATTGGTGTACCACAAAGAAAATGATTTTTTACAACAACAACAAAGACAATTGGCTGAAGAGAATGAACAGAGAAATGAGCAAGCGCTTGGAAAATTAAAGAAAAATTTTAGATGCCATGTACTGACAGTGGAGGTCGCCATTTTGGACAATTTGATTCCAGTTAGTTTATGTTATTTCAGTGTAAGGAAAAAAAAGAGATGTTCTTTAATAAAGCTAAAATAAATTGGTAAAGTGAATACAGTTTCTTACCACCTATACTCCCGAGTACTAATGACATCCATAAATTATCTCGCCTTTCGAACAATATTCTAGGTTAAAATTTAATATGAAATTTGTCAGCATGATTGCCAAAAAAGTAGAGAAGTTTTTATGGTGGGTACTAAAATATTTTTTTACTTTTTCATTTTTCGCTAGTGTTGTAAAGTTAAGACATAATTTTTGGTTTAATAACATTTATTTTATTGTCCAAAGAGTTTCGGTCCAAATAAAAAATTTAGGATGATCGGCCCACTATTGAACTACATTCATAAAAATAATCATGACGCTAGAATTAACAGTTAAGCCAGAATGATGATTGTTGTGGACAAAACTGGAGTTTTACTAAAAATATGTGTAAATCTAAATAAACTAAAAGAATCGTGTAACATACATAGAGGTCAAAACGATATGAGTATTGAGCGCCGGCTGGTCCATTCTCAATGAAACACCATGTAGAACTTCTGAAAATACACCAAAGCCCAACAAAATTTTCATAGTTCATGTGAAAAAACCAATGTTTATACCTTAATAATAATTTTTATTAATACCAGACGTTTTAAAAAAATGTGTCCAAAATTTCACAGAGCATATTGTGATCGGAATAAAAATGTTACCCACTTACATCCAAAATGCATCTCTTTAGAGCTAGAAATATGTATAATTAATATCTCCTAGCAGTACTTTTTCTTTCTCTATGAAAAACACATTTGAAAATGAAATAAAAATTTGTATAGTCTTTTTTATTTTACAAGCAGTGAAAACTGAGTTCTGGTATTTTGAGGTTTTGAGGAAGATTCCTCTTTGCTCCTCCTAGTGCGCCCCTAAAAAATGACTTACTCCCTAAGCTTGCACCATTGATTCTATTTCGTTTGATTTTTAAATAACGCCTTTACCATAAAATCACCTAAAATCTAAAAACAAAATTCACGAAAATTTGTACAAAAAATACTGTTTTATATATATTTATATGTATATACAAACAAGAAAACATTTATTTACAATTTCAATAAAGTCAGGCAAAAGCTTTATTTAAAAAGACAGGAAGTGATAAAGAAATACTTAAAATACATTTTTTTTCCGGCGTCTAGTAAATTTTGATTCGAGAATCGAACAAGACGCAACATCTTCCTGCTGAGAGTTCACGTTTTTATTTCAGTCGATATAAAAAAACAACTAGTGCAAAATCAGTCTGTTTTGTAGTTAAATTCATGACATCCGGTAGCGTTACATTTTATATATAAAATACATGCATTAGAAGAAATATATACTCTGATTTAAATATTGGGTCACCTATTCCAATGTTGCCCTATGCTCAACCCAAATCATTCATTTACTAGATGAAAATACAGTGAAATTGTAAATTAATTTTTATACCAGCCTATTTTACTCTTGTAGTGTAGAAGAAAACCTGGAATTAATTCTTTGGAAGTGCTGCATTTCAGAAAAAGACCACAACGTACTTTATCAAAAAAACACTCTAGCGTTCAAAATATTTCAACCTCCAAAACCCACGCAGGTTTTTCTTGCTTATTGGCGTTCATCAGGAAGGTGCATAAATACCTTGAAGCAACATTTTTCAAAAAGTGTTTTACAATTGAATCATTTACTTATCGCGTATCTGAAATAGGGATCTAATAGTATTAATTTGTTCTTTTTACCCAAGGAACTTTGCTGGATTTTTATTAATTTTTGCTGCTGCAACTCACATTCATTTCCTACTTATCACAATATGAATTTAAATTTTGATATCTTTTTAGCTTACTACCAAACTACCGATGGCAAAACTTGGGCCTGATGAGGCTATTAGAAGTTCAATCATCCATCTCTTAATATCATTTACTCATTGAAATAAACTCCACTTCTTTCTTGGAACATTAATTTCCACAAGCAGTGTAATTTTTGGGCACAGAAAAAGGAAAGATCTATTAAATAAACAAAAAGCATCGATATGTATAAAAAAATTTAGGAATTTTTAATGTAAACTACAAACATTTCTGTCATTACGAGAAAAGTTCATATTTTTATTAATTCTCTTCTGTATTGTATATGTAACTCAGTAATTGTCCTTCCTATTTATGAAATTACGAAACAAACTTTCAGCTAGCGTCTTATTCGATGCCCCACGTCGGGCGCCAAATAATTTAGTTCAACGGAAATATTGAAGAATAATCCTTTCATTGAAAATCTATTCTTGAGAAGGTTACTTACAAGCCCTTCTGCAGTATCGTAGTATATAATGATAGTTTTAGGTATTGATGAATTGGAATCTACAAGAACTTGTTAATTATCACCGACAAAATTTAGAGCTGGCATATGGATGGCATAAGTTGAACAAAAGATATAGCGCCCATTTAAAAACAACCTAAAAAGGAGTAATAACGAAAATGATGGATTGTATTTCCGGAAAACTGTTTGATACACTGATAATATATGGAATGTGTGATGTCACACACAAACATCTTTTTAATACTTCTAGTAGTTTCCGCTGAATAAGCCGATATAAAAAAATTCTACAATTTCTACCATAGTCGGCCGCACAAAAAATGTAAATTTAGTGTTACGAAAATAACTTAAAAAAAAATAATATATATTTAATTATCAATTAAAAATACAAAATGGTCTAATGGTGTAAGTACATTTAACAAATTTTCATTTACAAAAAAATTCAATAAGTTACTAATAATATATCAACAGCCTCGTGTGGGTATAACTAGTTACAATTACAATTACAGTATAACTACAAAAGAGAAAATAAATTAAGAAATTCTTAACTTAAAATAAGTTTTTTATTTTTTCTCGTTACTCTTTTTTTTTAATTTGAAAATGCCTGGGATTTCTGGGAAACTAAAGATAGAAGTAAAGCCACAAAATGAGTAGTTTGCGATTACGATCACTATTATGAACACATCAATATCAGAAAGTAAAGAATTCTGAATTTGGTTTTCATTTTCCTCTGCAAGTCACATATGAGGTGGTCGTAGTGATTAAAAAAAAAATTAATTAGAACATGATATTAAAAATACAAAACAGATTGTAATTTCAACCATAAAATTCACTCAGGTCCATTACGATTAATAGGAGTTGTGAAATATCAGCGTAAGTAGTTAAGATAAAGTTATACCACATTTTACAACTCTTCCTACATCGATCTTTAATAAATTCAGCACAAAACACTCGATTAACATAATATATTTTTGAAACATGTATTAAGGTTTTAAACCTTTTATTTTAGAAACACAAGTCTAGGCTAAAAATTTCGTTCTTTAAAATCAAAAGAAAAATTTTTAGGCAAACAGAAATAGAGTGGTTCACAAAAAAAACATTTCTGTAAAGTTTTTAAATATTCCGATTGATTGAACCTTCTTCTAATACAAAAACAATGAGAAGTAATTGATTTTTCTGTATTTACATACACTTCAGTGAAACCCTCCCTATTTGTGAGGTTATGTTTCCATTTTCACTATATGCCCCACATTGGGCGCCAAATAAACGTGGAAGTGACAAGCTGTTTAATTAGAATATACATAATATATATAAAATATATATAATTAGAATATACAGTGTATTCCCGGATGGAGAACTACACTCTTGTCTTTCTAAAAGTTTTGCTTTTCTTAGGAAGTCATAAGCAGTTGTCGAAGTTAAGATAAGTTATACAGGGTATTCTAAAAATTAGAAAATATGAAATCGGCTTTTTATTTGTTCTAAAAAAAAAAGTTATAATAATGTGTACTACTAGAAGTCTACATGTAGAATAGTGTCCAATTTAGTTGAATGAAATGTTTTTTAAGATGTTTTTCCCTTATTTTCCAACTAAGCTTTTTAAATTTTCCTTCAATCGAAAAGACTTTGTTAAATAAACTTTTCATCAGATGCAAAAAAAATATAGTTTGCTTAAAGTCAATTTCATATTTTCTAATTTTTAGAATACCCTGTATAATTTATCTTACGTCTGACAACTTTTTACGGCTTCCTGAGGTAAGTATATCTTTATTTGTAAAGAATGATTTTTTCTCGGCAAATCACAAATAACCAAGTTTACAAGACTGCGGTACCTTATCTGGGGACATACTGTATATGGAAAAACATAACCGTTCATTGAAAATAATTACTACTCTTATGGAAAGAACTTTTCCAATCAATAAAGTACTTATGACCCACTCCGCTGTTTCATAATTCGTAATCTATATGTTTGTTTTCTTTATTTCATGGGTCAAAACAGCACAAGTACATATGCCATCGTATAAGAGATATTTCTAAACAAAATTTCCTTTATCAAAGACCTAAACTTAACCTAAAATGGACCCAGCAAACCAACTAACTTTTTCCAGAAATCAAAGCACCATAAAAGTTTCAACCCTCAGTGTTTCATTAAAATTTTCCATTAAGTTTAAATTAATGACTAGTACAGCATATGCGATAGGAAAATATAAGATCTAAAAGAAAAGAAAAATGGATGTATGTTCCTGTAGATACTAGAAAATAATAAGAATATCACTGAAAACTATAGTCGATAAGAATTTGAAGTAGTAGTTTCATATTTTTTAAGTGTACCAAACTGAAACAAATTTCATACCCCTGAGAAAATCGACAAAAGCCGTTACATCTTTTGCTGTCATAATTAATTATAAACAAATAAAGTAATAAAAACAAAGCTTGTATAATTGAAGTAATTTGATTTAAAATTTCTTTCACTGAAATAAATAAGTCGGACATTAATCGCAATGTCTATAGAGATGCATGCTTGTATTAAATAAATGACAACTACACCCGGATACATAATAAAAACAAATATATAGGCTTATATATTAATGCCTGGCATTTTTGAGTGAATCTTACCATTAATTTTTTTAAAATTACTTCCAAATAAATAAGCAATTTTAAAAACTGCTCAATGGTCTATAAGCCCACCACATATATGACCTAAGATGTGACGATAAAACATCCTTTATGCTGTGAACACTGAACAAGAGAATATGATTAATTTCAGAGCAGAGAAAAATATGAAAACTCTTGTTTTATATCTTATTAACAACATTTTTAGCGTGATACATGAGTTACTATATCTTATAAACCGTAACTTAACGTAAAATCTTGCAGGCATATTCTCAACCTTTTTTTTTTAAAAGAATCAGCAACGTAACACCCTGATAGTAGTCAGAAGCCACACCCTGTGGCTCTTGCGGAGCCACAGGTCGAACGTTGATCATCACGTTACCTCCATTATTAGATTGTTCTTGCGGAAGGTACCTTTTGTCTTGTTGTTCCCCGACACGGCTCCTCCAGTGGCCTCCGTGCCCAGTTTATTACCGTCCGGGTCAGTAGTTATTGGAATATCCAATATATTGGCACTGAAACAAAATACATTTGAAATGGAACAGGGCTCGACAAATTTTCATTCTATACTATTGTATTTAACATTGTTACAATTTTTGAGAGCATGACAAAAATATATATATGAATTCAGATTAAACACCCTGTATATCATGCAATAATTTTTGTAGTTCAGTTCTTTCCATTTTTATTCCAACAATCATTCACAATAGTTCAAATGTGCTTTTAGAGGGCGGAATATTAAACATAATATTTTTAGTCGCAAACTCCTCTATAAAATCCTTATTTTACTATAAGGAACGTAACCAGACTGCAACCAACAGCTACTCTCCGGGCTATGTGCCCCGCCGAGCGCTGAATTACAAGTTACAAGTCTGGCGCGTTAAGTGTAATAATTGCATATTACCATCAAAACGCTAATGCTTCGATTGCAACAAACACCAGCCGAAAGACTGATCCTACTTAAAGGAGCTCTCTTGCCAGCCGTCACACACCACTTGCAGACTGCAGTTTCGAGCTGTTGGCTCTCGTCAATGCAAGGTAGGCATGTGACGACTGGCACGAGGATCCTTTGACTATTTGGTACATCCCGGCATTTTTACAATAGCGACATGTAAAATAGTCAGCAGGCGCCATCTAGCGGTCCAGTATCTGTTGCAATCGAAAACTAAATAGCCTAACTGGACCTAGCATAGTAATTCAGCGCTCGGCGGGGCACATAGCCCGGAGAGTAGCTGTTGGTTGCAGTCTGGTTACGTTCCTTATAGTAAAATAAGGATTTTATAGAGGAGTTTGCGACTAAAAATATTATGTTTAATCGTTCACAATGTTTTTATTAAATTATAGATTATTTTCTGAGATAGTATTTAGATGTGATTTTTTGTAAAATCTCAGAACATAATTAGTTTTCCTTAAGGGTGCGTTACCAACGTCAAATAGTGCATTAAATATCCTCATTCTTATGTTACACGATTCTTACAAACGATCCAACAGAATTTAGAATTGATTTCATTATGTAAACTAGCAAACTTAGGATCAGAACCTATTACATTTTATATCGTAATCCTAGTTAAAATTAAGTTTCCAAAATGTTTTCCTCTTTGATTATTCAACGCGAATGTACCACTAATTCGTCCCAAATTCACCATAAATTGTTTTATATTCTACAAAGGAACTTAAATATTCAAATAAAATATGATACGACATAATATAAAATAAAATAACATGAAAAAAAGTGAAAAGTTATATTTGCTTCAATTAAAGCATTGTGTCGAATACGAATATGTTAAATTTCGTATAAAATAGTAGTTTTGCTACTACATGGCAGCACCATAGCGGTGACATTGCTTCGTTTGCCACGAAGCAGGGTCGGGCTCATAATTTGTCATTTTCAGTGTTTGAAATAGCGTTTAAAACTTGGTTTAATCATTTCCCCATATTAATGTTAAGAAATGACATTATCATTAAAAGTATTGCTGATTATATATTTTTGGGACTCAATTATTTATAGAGATTGACAGACAGTACTTTGATCTCTACCACAATATGAAAAAATCTGTCCAAATGAAGTAATGGCTATTTATACCTTCTGTCTATCTTATGAAGGTCACACCAAATATCTTGTTTAATATCTATTATAGAAGAATAAAGTTTTAGAAACAGTTATTCCATATCTGGTGTTCTAAATACCTACGTATTTATTATTCAAACTATATTTATATCAAATTATACCACAACACTTATATGTTCCTGAATAACACACGAGTCGCGATGCATTTCCCTAACCACGCCGGCAATATCTGAAGGCATGCTAGTTTCAATCATGTTTAAATGATGCGACACATGTATTGTATTCAGTATTTACATCACATTTTATACACAAGTGATGCTCTTAAAATTTACAAGTTTATGAGACTGATTATTCCTTAGACTACTTGTAAAATTTTAATGAAAAAAATGAATAAAAAACTTACCTATGACTATTAAGCGTAAGAGTAGTATGCGCAGAGGTGTGAAGACTCAACGTGCCAGAGGAAGCGTTTGGGTATCCCACTGAGCCAGAGTAAGCGTATGATGATAACTTATTGTTTCTCGTTCTGCTGGGAGGCACTGAAAATTCACAAACAGTTTATTTACTTTCAGCCACAGCTAGTTGCTAGGAATTTAATTTATGTATATATCTTATATTCAATAAAATACTTTTGGGGAACAAAAAATGTCATACTAATTTGTGCATCTTTAATTGTGAGCGCTGGGCAAAATTTAGGCGTCTTGTCGAGTAATTTACCATTTTCACATCCGGATTGCCTTATTCAGATAATCAAACCTCTATTTAATATTGAAATTTGCTTATTTCTAGCACATTAACACTCAGTAACGTAAACTATCATCATGCAACATATAACAAATAATGTGAAGCATGTAGAAGAATACTATTACAGTTACAGCAAAAAACAAACTATTCTGATAGACCTCAAATTCAAAATATAGCATTTAAACTCTAGTCTGTTGTACGGTTGTGAGCAAAAAAAAAATAGGACAAGTCTTATAACTATATTTTGCTAAAATCTAGTTGTGTACATCTAACTTTAATTTTTGTGACATTGTCAGTTAATTATCATAATTTATTGCAAGTGTGCAAAAAACTAATATGCCTCATATGTGATTTAGTTAAATTTGGTATTGCTAAAGTAGAAGATGGATGGTCAATGAAACAAATTGCACTGCATTATAATATTGACAAAAATTCGGTGTGTAACATTTTAAGAAAGTGGAAAATAAATGGTACGATTAGTAGAAATCCTAGATCAGGGCGACGAAGGATATCAACTCAACAACAAGATTTACAATTGGTAAATGCTTTAGTAGAAAATCCATTTTACTCAGTTATTCAGGCTGCTGAAGAAACGAATTTTCCTGGAACGAGTAGTACTGGTCGCCGGCGAGTAAGAGAATCGGAGCTACGCTGTCATGCAGCAGCACACAAATACTTACTTAAAGCTGAACATAAAGAAGCTCGAGTAGGATTTGCGCTTGAATTTTTAGCGTATGATGTAAATTTTTGGAACAATGTAATATTTACAGACGAAAAAACTTTCCAGTCAACACATGGCGGTCGTATTCGTGTTTACCGCCCTCCGAATACTCGATTCGATGAGAAATATATATCTAACAATGATAAAAGTGGTAGATTTTCCGCCAATATGTGGGCTTGGATATAGGCACCTGGTCCTGGTGTTTTGTGGCATATTGAGGAATGATTTAATAGTGAAACGTATATTAGGATTTTAGAAAATATTATGCTCCCTTCTGTGTCACAATTATTTTCTAATAATGAGTTCATATTTCAACAAGACAATTGTTCCGTTCATACTGCTCATACAGTAACTAACTGGTTTCAAGATAACAACATCAATGTTCTTAACTGGCTCAGTCATAGTCCAGATCTTAACCCTGTGGAAGAAATATGGGGACTACTCATAAGAAGTATCCAATAACGAAATGTGAGGCCACGGAATGCCGAAGAATTACTGGAAGTAGTAAATAATGCATGGGAAAATATTATTACTAATGATTATTGTATAAAGTTATTTAATTCTATGCCAAACACACTTATAGAAATTATAAATAGAAATGGTGCAATAACGCAATATTAATAGTTAGTTTCTTGTTAAGAGAGTAGAGATTTTCCTGTGTAAAGAATATTGCTCACGACAAGCTCTTATATCATAAAAAAAAATTATACAATGTAACAAAATGATGGGTTTGATTCAAAGTTTATTTTGTACTTTTTAGAGCATTTAAATAAAACCTTTTTTAAAAATATTTTTTTACATAATTTTATTTTTTACTTTTTAGTCTTTTGATATGCTGTTATCCCCAAATATCGATTTTGAAACGAATCGGATCATAAACGGTAAAGTCGTCCGCCAGCTTGAACTAAATTTTTGACTAGAAATTCGCGACCCCGAAACCCCCAGATATCAATTTTGATCGATTTGGATCTAAATGACAAAAGTCGTCAGCCATATTGGCACCGCCATTTTGAATTTCTGAATTTTGACCAAAAATTCATAATCCGCGACCTAGAAAATCCCCAGATATCGATTTTGAGTTGAATCAGATCTTAAACAGCAAAGTCGTCCGCCACCTTGAACTAAATTATTGAATAGAAATTCATAATCGGCGAACCTGAAAACCCCCAGATATCGATTTTGATCGATTTGGACCATAATAAATGTCAAAGTCGTCCGCCACATTGGCGCCGCCATTTTAAATTTCTAAATTTTGACAAAGAATTCATAATTGGCGATCTCGAAAACCCCCCAGATATCGATTTTGAGTCGAATCGGATGATAAACAGTAAAGTCGTCCGCCATCTTGTTTTTCCTTATATGAAAATGTTAAAGTGTATTGTCACCGGACTTATACACATGCGCAAAATTTCAAAGCTCTGGTTTAATTAGAACTAATCGAAATTTTGATTGCAAGATTTGACCTAAACAAACTAACTAACAAACATTGCGAGTTCAATAAAAGACCTTAATAAACGAAATTTTCCCTGATCTCGACATCCGCCGCTACCTTGATTGTGATGTGTTTCGTTCACTAGCAACATCTCATATATTTATCTCTCTCAAAAAATAACCAGTTTGGTTTGTCACATGTTGATACTGATAGACAAAGATATGCTTTACTGCTGGCGATAGAAGATATAATATCGCTTACAGCCCAAAACAAAAGCAGGGATATTTTCGTAGAGGGCACGCCTTCTTAAGCGAGGGAAATTCAAAATATTATTTTTTTATGTACTTTTAGATACTAGTTTTTAAAAATACGTATTTTTTAGCGACCTACTACAAAAATATGTACTTTTTCATTTAATCGAGACGAAGTAACATATGAATCCAGATATGAACTCATTATTAGTAATATGCCAACTGTAGATTAGAGAGATTCAAACTGATAAAGAGTTTCTGGAAAAAAGAAATACTGAGGAACACGATTTTTTCGTTATTTTACTTTGTGGTCAAACCATTAAATTCATTCAACTTTAATAATATTACATTGAAGTAAATTCTGTCATTTTTACATAAATAATTTTAAAAAATATTCAAAAATTCGTGATTCGAAGTAATTTTTTTGGTTTTTCTCAATTTTAAGTGGTTTCATGAAAAATAAACCATCAACATATAGACCATTTTAACGTCGACATTTCAGCGGTTAAAATGAGCCCGGATAGAATATTTAAATAAAAAATACACCTATAAAGATTTCCGTGGAAGATTTTGTTTTTTTTTTCGAAAAATATAAATATCTCGGAAACTACTTATTTCTCAGATTCCAAAAAAAAATCATGCTCATTCAATGCAAAAAATTGTATACTTTCACATAATTTCATGTAAATTGAATTATTTTTATGAGAAAAAAATAAACCGAAAAATCAATTCTCCACCATTTTCTCAGAAAATGTAAGGTTATGTTGAAAAATGCCTTGTATAAAAGCTTTAGACTTTTTTATTAGGATCTATGAGTATTGTGAAGGACATTTTCCGCTAGGAGGTCACAGCACCCCCATTTTACAATTTCACTTTATCTCGCGTTTAATTTTTGTTTTTCCTCCTTATTATAACCTTAACTAAATCTTCCGACTGATCCTTGCCTATTAATAATTCTTTTTTTTTTCTTCTAGAATTCAAAATACGCTTTAGCACCAGCCTAAATAGTCTGCAGTCAAGGAATACACTATGGTGCCAAAGATCGAAGCAACTCCAAGGGATAAGTTGTGATTATCCAGCTTCTTGTGTAGATATAAAATTTATTATGAATTATTTCGATAAAAAATGCAATTAGTTCTTTTTGAACGGATCAAATAGAAAAAAAAACAGACAATAATCCTACTAATACTCACCCTCAAAACCGAACTGTGTCAATAAGCCATTAGTGTTGCCAAGCGAGTTATTATCAGCATTGTTCCTGGCCCTGCGCCCCTCCACCGTTGTCACTGTACTTACACTATTAAACTTAGGACTAGTCAAGGTACTCGAAGAAAGAACTTTTTTTTGTTTTGGAGACGTTACGTTTTCCGTCTGACTCGAGCCGCCCGCGAGCCCGCCCAAATCACTGACGGTAAACCTGGAACATCCGATAGTCCTGTAATCGCTCTCAGAGCTAGTGTCAGAGTTTGTATCACTTAAATTAAAACTATCGTTGAGAATAACGTTATCATTGTGGATAACATTACTGTTACTATTAACACTAGGAATAAGCGTATTAAGAGCGGATCCCGTCTGAACGTTTCTATCACTGGACTGCCGCGTATCCGTCACAGGGGTGTCTAGGTCCAAGTTTTCAAATATAAATGGATCGGTAATAAACGTGGAGGTATCCAACAGCGTGCTGGTGGGTGCTTCCAATGTCTGGATTTCCATTGAGAATGGCGTGTTGGCACTGGGGTTGAAAAAGGTGTCCTGCGACACGAGCATGTCGCAAGGTGGCTCGTAGTCGGGTGGTGGCGTTTTCGGTCGAAAATGTAACCTGGAAACAACATACATTCATTAATATTCATTCATGGGAATAAACTGCATAGATCACCGGAAAAGATAATATTTAACCATAATAATAATATACGACTTATTCATTTTTTATTTTCTAGGGTTTTCTGAGATTATGTCATTGTAAAGAGAAATCAAAGGGAAAGAGGTAAAAAGAAAAAACTAATTTTAGATTGATATAACATACATTTTGCTTCATTTATGTATTAAAAAGTCTCAAGAGAAAATTTACAGCCATAGTGCACTAAAAATAGGTATTTCTCCAAATTTCTTATTTACTCTTCGATATATCAGATTGAGAATCTTGAACAAGTTGATTTTCTGTAAACAAAAAGTGTTAAATTGTTGGTGACTTTAATGTCCCTAATTTCATTAATCAAGATAATGTTATGTGCTGCCCTCTAACAGAGAGGAGAGTGTAATAACTCCCTGGCCAGTAGGGTGGCGCCATCTGTGAGCCAACTGGCGAACCGCCATTTTGTAGTGCCTAAGAAAACTGTAGAGGCCAGTACATTCTGGAAGGTTCTCCAATGAGATTCTGGTACATTCCAAGTGTGTATATACAGAGGTGAATCCAGCAGATGAGGGAGAGTACAGTTCAGTTGAGTATACAGTACAGTTCTGGTTACAGAGACAGTTTTTAGGTTAGACAAGAGTTGACAAGTGATTTAAAAGTAAAGTACATAGTGTTTTAAAAGGAGTGAACTTATATTAGATTAAGTTATTATTAGTTGTGTGATTTTTAAGTATTTACTAGTGTAATTTTAGTGATTTATAAAATAGTGGTTAGTGAAGATTCTTGTTGCAAGTTATTTGAACCCACAGAGTGTTTACTGAAGACTGTAAACACGTAACAATAATATTGATAGAAAAGCATTTGTAATTAATAGTTTTATAAATTTTCTTGATATTCGACAATTTAACAACATACTAAATATGTTTCTCACAGGTTGCATGATTTGCTGTTGTCTAATATTAAATGTGAAGTCATACATGCTAATGCACTGCTTGTATAAGAGGATATATATCGTCCATATTGCAAATGGATTGGTTGTTTTTGTTGAATTTGGATGATATTGAAGTATCATTGCATGAGTTTTACTCCAGGCTTTATGCGATTTTTTATGCTCATATACCTTTGTATATATTTTTCAAACATAAGTATCCTCCATATTGGTAGAACTATCAAATTATAAACAAAATTAAGAAAAAAGCAAAATTATTTAAAAAGTATAAAAAAATAGATATTAATTCATACTTAGAAGAGTTAAGAGATTAAGAAGCATTTTTAAAGAAGAAACAAGAGTTGTTTATGAAAATTACATTAACTAAGTGAAATTCACTACTCTGAGTAATACTAAGCAATTTTGGTCCTTTGTTCATTCAAAAAATACGACTAGTAGGATACCTGGTAAAATGTCACATGAAAATATATTTTTTAATCAATCTCTGGATATTGTTAACGTATTTGGTAATTTCTTTGCTAGTGTTTTTGCTGTCTGATGAAGAGTTTACTCCAATTGAAAGTAATTTTAGTATCCACAACATTCATTTTGAATCAATTACGGAGCAAGAAATGCTCGTTGCGGACAATAAGCTTAAAAACAAACTTACTTCTGGGCCAGATAATATACCTTCGTTTATTGTAAAAAACTGTGCACGTGTGGATTATTCCACTCTGCTTTTTATTTACCTTTCCGAAAGTATGGAAAATTGCTAGAATTTGCGCAATATCTAAAAACGGTGACAAAACCTTAATTAGCAATCACAGGCTGATTTCTGTCACGTGTAACTTTGCGAAATTGTTAGAAATCGTTTTATATCACTGTATATACTTGTCCAAATGGGATCAAATATCACCATTCCAGCACAGTTTCTTAAATAATAGATTAGCTATAACCAATTTAACAACATTCACTCAATTTATACGTGAAATCCTAGATATTCAGGGGCAGGCGGATGTAATATACACAGACTTCGCAAAAGCGTTTGATAAGATTGACCATTGTGTTCTGTTAAATAAACTAGGCAACTTTGGTTTTACTATTTAATCGCAAAAATTTCTTTTTCTTACTCAAGTCAAGAGGGAGCAATAAGTCTCATATAATGGCTATAACCCTTCCACATACATATCAACATCTGGAATACCGCAAGGGTCTAATCTTGGACCGTTACTATTTCTCCTTTTCATCGATGATTTAAGTGAAATTTTTATGTGTCATAAATTCTTCTTTGCTGACGACTTAAAACTGTTTACTAGCATTAACTGTACTGAGAATTGCATTGCCTTGCAGTCTGATCTTGATTGTTTAGAAGTTTGGTGAACTGCCAATAAATTGCATTTAAATACGTGTAAATGCAAGATTATCTCTTTTAACAGGAAACAATCAATGTACCGTTTTGATTATAAAATTGGTAATTCAGTTCTTGTTCGTGCTGATACTTCTAAAGACCTTATTCTTTTTGATTATATACTTTTACACAATATATCGCTCTAAAAATTGATGCATCAAATAAACTGTATGATTTTATTGTCAGAAACTGTAAATCGTTTACTAACATTGACGCATTAAAAACTTTATATTTTTCCTATGTCTGGTCGCAATTTGAGTATGGCTTTATAATTTGTCATCCTTATTATAGCTGCTATAAAATAATTTTATATTTTTGTATTTTCTACTTTGCATTTTTGTCCTGTAAATGGGTTACTGTTAAAAGCTATTATTATATCAGTCAAATTGAAGGCTATGTATTTTATTATTGGTGGTAGATAGGTTCCAAATCACTTGAATTACTCTCTTACTGATATAACAACAATGGGAGGGAAAATACTCGTTGCGGAAAATTCACAATAATTGTCGTTTACTATCTACTAATCTCTTCAATTCATTAATCAAGATCTAGCAATTTTTGATGACTATGAGTAATCAAATGATTCATAAATTATCTTTTTCATATGCCATGCTGTTATCACCTTTGAGTTGTTTGAATATCGGTTTAAAAAGATTTTCTGGTCATTATTAAAATTAATATTAAAAATTATCTCGTTCTTTCTATTTATCTCGGTCTTGATTTTAGTTTCACTCAAGGAAACAGAGCGGTATATTGGGTGTAATTTTTTGTTCGTTTGTCAATTCCCACATAAATTTAAATAAATGCACCACTTTTGAATCTATTTGATCTATGTTCTTAGCTACTGATCATTGTACTGAATCACCAGGGGATGCTGCAGAGCAAAAACCTCATAAAAAGTAAAAAAAAAATTATTACAGCGCAAACCATTTTTTATAAAATAATTTCGAAAATAATGTAAATTAAAATTTTGTAGAATAATAATTAAATACTGAAGCAGACTGGCCTTGGATCATTTGTTTTTCAAATAGTTTCTTATTTTATTATCAAATTTTACTTATTTTATGTATTCAAATAATTATAATTAAAAATAAGCATAACAATAATATAAATGCCAAGACAATTTTCGATTATAAAATACGAATTATTGTAAATAGAAATATATTAAGTTTGATAAAACTTCAGTCATTATATTTTAAATATATCTTAGCATGTTTAGTAAAACAGCGTTCAGTCTCACGTTCTGTATCCAGATACTTAAGGAAATATGAAATAAACAAGCTCTACTCTTATTTTAATACACAAGCTAAATGTATGTCTTAAGATATAAAAGCAAATACGAAACTTGGAATTTGATCAGTCCTAGGCCTTTCTTGACTAGTTGCGTAAATTCATAACTGTTGATCCCACCTACGTGACCATTCAACTGGTATTTCCTGTACTTGAAGTGTTGCCCTATAACCGATTGGTCCAGTGACAATGGTTTGTTCCTTCCTTGAACGAAGTTCTCTGGTCACGACATCCAGGTTTCATTCCGTCTATCTACGATGGACACAGGCCCCGAGGGAAGACAGGAAATTGGAAAGATAAATCTTACTCTGTATTTACATATAGGTAGAGTAAATTCACGTGTCGCGAATCCTTGACATTTTCTCATATTTTTAATAATGATGTCTGATTTATTTAATCTCATTCCTATTCTCAAAATTAACGTAACTGTATTTAATTTGACAAAGTTTCAAATCTGGTCTTATTTCCAAATAACAATGGGAATCGTAAAGCTTATTGTTTTATAATTGCGACTCTATGTCCAATTTATGGAACGCGTAGTTAAGTTTCGTACAGAGCTGTGGTATTTTTGATATTATGGCCTTTCTAAAATGAGACAAGTTAAACTCACTGAACAATATATTTGACCAAAATATTTTTCATTATTATTGCTTGACTAAATCACTGAATGATATATTTAACAAACAATTGGTAATTTCAATTTCTTGGTAAACTATTTGCAAAGTAAAAATATCCTCGTGATTGATATTATATCAACGTAAAAACTTTAAGTACAATTTTTCAATTTTCTTTAGTGTAATCTATATTTTTTCATTTTTTTTGAATAATCAAAATCTTAAAATCCCATTCCCTTGTACACTAAACAGCTGTTTAGAAATAGTTTTGAAACTATTTAATGATTTTAGTGCTTCTAAATCCCTTCAGGATTATTAATGTTTGATAAATATATTAAAATTGGAATTGTTATTCAACATTAGATTAAAAATCATAATTTTCATGCCACACATGAATACATATAATTCATTGTTACTTGTGTTTTTTTGAAGATATATACTTTTTTACATTTTTATTAAATTTAGTACACAAGCTTTTATCCTGTTCTCTTTTCCCCTCCTGTCAAGAAATTGACTGGCGCCCTGAAGCTTACTAATTTAACAACTTTTCTTGTGATAAATTATTAGTTTCAATTAAAGACATCGAACGAACTAACGCCCAGCCCCAAGTAGAAGAGCAGCCGGTGGGCCAATATTCAGAAAGCTCTACTCCATACCGATTATTGCGCCATTAGCGTTAGAGATTTAAACAAATGCTATATTAGGTGCACTAAGTTTGTTCCAACACACTTTGAGACATCAATTAAAACTACTCATTTAGTAAAGGTTTCTGTGAAGACACCTATATCGATAAATACTGCGCAAGTATGAAGGTACGTAATATATTAATTCACATAATTTTCATTAAATTATTTAATTATCCTTACAATTCAAATCTTACATAACTGATTAGCATATTTTTTGATAACTATAGCAATATTTGGATCTAGATTAAGATGATAACTGCTCTGTAACTGTTCCTTTTGATTGGACACGTTTTTTTAGAGATATCGACTATCAATTTGTAAATATAAATAAAATATGCAATTTTAGTTCAGACGTTTTCTGTGCATTTTACAACTTTGGTTGGAATGCCAAAAGGACTGACTGATATAACGTCTGTTGTCAATTGGAATCTGATAGCTACTGCGCATGAGATTAACTGTGCAGTGAAAAGTATTTCGAGGTGTTGGATACTAGACAGAGGAATTTGTGAAATTGTATTATACATTAAATGACAATAACAACAACAATAATTATTCATACCATCATATCTATAAGGATTGCCACCATGGCAAAATATTAAACTTGTTTTGAGAAGAATGTAAACAAACCAGCTAAGTAGGTAATGATGACTCAGAAATTCTCCAAAATATTTTTATCACATTTCCAAGAAATAAAATTTCTACATATCACAAAGTACTTAATGTTATTTGTCAAATGGAAAAGGCATTAAGTCATTATTCGATAGTGAGATCATTAGATAATTAAACAATAAACTTTGCTATTTATTCCATGGTTTGGCATTGTCCTAGGAAATTATATTTAGCTTTCCCATCATCTGAAGGCTAATAAAATGATTGGAAATAAAATAATAATGACTTCGACAATAAGGGGCTAATAGGTCTCGACGTACGTACATATTATACCTATTACCAAGAAATGTACCTATTACTCGTTCACAGGATTCTTACGTAGCTTACTTCATTGTTATTCATTCTTGCTTACCGTATCACCAATTGCAATTTATTTATCTCGTATACTGTTTTACTTAACTTTTATAACTTTTGTAATCATAAGAATAGATTTTTTTTTAAATTGGCTTATTTACATTATGGCAGCGTTAAGCGTAAGCTGAGACGCTAGCTAGACGCCATCTAGCGGTCCAGTGACGACTGGCACGAGAGCTCTTTTAAGTAGGATCAGTCTTTCAGCTGGTGTTTGTTGCAATGGAAACATTAGCGTTTTGATGGTAATATGCAATTATTACACTTAACGCGCCAGGCTTGCAACTTGTAATTCAGTGCTCGGTGGGGCACATACCCCAGAGAGTAGCTGTTGGTTGCAGTCTGGATACGTTCCTTATAGTAAAATAAGGATTTTATAGAAGAGTTTGCGACTAAAATTATTATGTTTAAATATTCCGCCCTCTAAAAGCACCTTTGAATTATGCTAAGCCCAGTCAGGCTATTTATTTTTCGATTGCAACAGACACTGGACCGCTAGATGGCGCCTGCTGACTATTTTACATGTCGCTATCCCAAAGATACCGAAATGTACTAAATGGTCAAGGGATCCTCGTGTCGGTCGTCACATGCCTACCTTGCACTGACGAGAGCCAACAGCTCTAAACTGCAGTCTGCAAGTGGTGCGTGACGACTAGCACGAGAGCTCCTTTAAGTAGGATCAGTCTTTCGGCTGGTGTTTGTTGCAATCGAAGCATTAACGTTTTGATGGTAATATGCAATTATTACACTTAACGCGCCAGGATTGCAACTTGTAATTCAGCGCTCGGCGGGGCACATAGCCCGGAGAGTAGCTGTCGGTTGCAGTCTGGTTACGTTCCTTATAGTAAAATAAGGATTTTATAGAGGAGTTTACGACAAAATTATTATGTTTTAATATTTGTATAGTCGTTACATAAACAGTAAAGTAGATCATTACAGTGTACAATAATACCAACAGACATAATATAATCTGTTTTCATCATAAACATTTCAAGCCATAGGAGGGTCAATAAGAGGGGATAGAGGGCAGAATTCTTAACATGCTGAGATGTCTGGCATCAATATTAATATCGCTATCACGTTCATTATTTTGGTATTTTATTTCACTCTATCTTATTATACGGCTGACATGTTTTCAATACTTGAATAAATCTTTGTTGTCGAAAACGATTTTTTATTATTTACTTCTCACCGCAAATACAATTCGTCATAAAAATAATTTATACCTATGATACACATTACTTTTTCATTTTGTAAATGGAATTATAAATATTTGTTTATAGTTTACTAAAATTTCATTTATATTGGAGAAAAATATACCTCCTACATATCAGAAAAGTTCACAGAACTTTTGGGGTTTTTTAAACTTTTTCATGGACTATTTATCTGCATATTTTAAACTTAACTTATTATATAGATCAGTGTATATAGTATGTAGATGGTAAATGAATAAAATAATAACAAAATTAAAAAACTGTCATGGAAAATACACTTATATTTAAAAAATAGTAAAATAGGTAATATTTATCTGCAGCTTTTCAATTTTATAAATTGCGCGCCTCTGTTTTACTGACAATCTCGAATTTGACACCAACCAACATGGCTGCTTCATGGCACAGTTGAAAGTATGGTGGAGAGAGCCTATGCAATATACATTTATATAAATCAGTGATGTATGTACACAAGTGATTCTCATGAAAATGAGCATTGAAAGTAAAAATGTCCATCCGAAAAATGCAATTTTTGACTGATTCATATTTTGATTCCCAAGTATGCAAAGTAAAAAAATATATTTGTACGATAGTACAGGCCATATATTATGTATGAGCGTCGACCGTGGAACAGTTCCCCAGTGATGTCATGCCCCTTGCTGTATACAATCTTAATGAGCGGCCCAGTTATTTTGTTTTAAATGACAAATAGTAATATTTAATAATATAACAATAATCATAAATAAACAAATAAAATTAACAATCAATCTCTCGGAAACCACTCTTAGTATAAGTTACAAAAGTGAGTCCGACGTAACAAAAAAGCTACAAAAAAGTTACAAAAAACCAGCCCGGTCTGAGCTGGTGTCGCTATAGAGGCCAGTCCAGTTAGCGAGTCCGTGGTTTTCTCAGTTTCAGTAAAAGCTACAAAAGTGAGACCGACGTAACAAAAAAGCTACAAAAAAGTTACAAAAAACCAGTTGGGTCTAAGCGCGTGCCGCTACAGCGGCCAGTCAAGCTAGAGGCGCCGTATTTTTCTCAGTTTCAGTAAAAGCTACAAAAGTGGGACCAGCATAACAAAAAAGCTACAAAAAAGTCACGAAAAACCAGCAGGGTCTGAACTGGTGTCGCTATAGAGGCCAGTCGAGCTAGCGAGTTCGTGATTTTCTAAGTTTTAGTAAAAGCTACAACAGCGAGACCGGCGTAACAAAAAAGCTACAAAAAACCAGACGGGTCCGAGCTTGTGCCGCCATAGAGTGCTCGCTAGTTTGATAGAGCTGTCTTTGACAAGTAAAATTAAAAGTAGATAAAAGGATATCATGTGAATATCCTCTAGGCGGATAGTTGCCAAATGATTGATATAAATTGAGAGTCTTCCTAAATTTCATTATAATATCCTATCACTTCTTCATTTAATGTAATAGATTCTAATAAGTTATTTGCAAAATGAGGATCATCTTAATTCAATCCCCCTTCTTTCAAATGTTCTCTAATTACAATAATGTCAATACTATAATAGATATTTTCAACACAAACATTCACAGTATTAAACAATTAAAATTATTTAATGCTAGGTGTTTATGATTATATACTTCGTTTATTTGTTCCATAGATACTTGTCATGTAATTTATAATTTCATGTTTGTTTGAGTTTGCTCTTATTTATCTGTTTCTTTTATCTTTTTTGTATTATATCTGCTTTTGTCCTAACCTTATCATGTATGGACCTCGGTCAGTTGGATATTGTAACTCAATAAATAAATAGGTATGTATTTTTAACGCCACACTTATTATTTTTCAGATATTTGAGATTTAAATATTATATCTCGTTTTGTACACATTCGAACGCCATCTCTATACCTACTACCACACGGTTAGAACTATTCATCATACAGAAAGAAAAAGGAAGTAAGTAAGTAAGTATTTATCATTTTATAAGCTTTTTTTGTGTCCTATCACTTTTCCAGTAAATGTATTACTTCTAGAGTTATCTATGAAGAACTTTATTGAAATACCAATTTTTCGATGCTAAAATCGCAGTAGAGCTGGATTCTGAGATAAAAATCTAACGGCACTCCAGTAATACACAAAAACATAATATCTGAGCAGATATACTGGAATCGAACATCTTATTGGGCCCTTTTATACCGATGGCAAATTAAATGGCCATAAGTCTTAATTGTTACCTACTAATTTAATATAAAGACATAAAACCTTATGCATTATGTTAAGTAGCGGCAACATATGGAATGTATACCTTTGAAAATTAATTGAACATTGAACACCCCCCCCCCCCCTCGAACAATGCACCAATTTTCATAGGTATACATTTCATATGTTGCCGGAATAACATAATGCAAAAGGTTCCAAGTTTTTACATTGAAATAGTAACAATTAAGAACTTACACCATTTTTTGCACCCATTTCCTCTTTAATAAAGAGAATTTGTTAAATACTAATAAAATAAAAAAATGAATCTCACAGTATGAAAGATTTTAAAATCTTCACTTACCAATCCCTCCTGAGCGATCTGAGAAAATCGACCATCTCGTCCTTCTCCTCTTTGGTGTGCACTGGCTCCAGCGGCGCCACACCATCCTCTTGCACGTCCTCCGGCTCCTGTTTAATCTCGAACTTAACACTATCCCCACTCCCACTACTCACACACTCACTTGTCCGCACGCTACCACTATTCACATTACTAACACTCGACTCACTTTTCATTACAGTTTGCGGGATACTGTTCGAGGTGCTCGATTCCACCCACGCAACGTCTACCTCATCCTTTATCTCCTGAACGTTGCTGGGCTCTGTAATGGAAAAGTCCAGTGTCCGCCAGAAGTCATCGTAGTCTGTCGACATCCGATCGAGGATGATCCTACCTCCTCGTCCGACGCGCCTTCGAGCGAAGCCGATACACCGTCGGGGATTAGATAGGGACGTCAAGGTGAAACGGAACCGTCTGTCCGCCATGCCGTTCTCCTCTTTCGAACACCATGGCCAGTTCCCTTCATGGGGTAAGGGCTGAAACAAATACACATTGACTAATAATCAAATCACAGGTTTCACAGCAGAAAATTTCAATCTAAAACATCAATTTTAACATATTTTAACCCTGTCAAACCAAGGAGTGTACTTCATAATTAGAACTTTTTCTGAATTTTTTTTTTATTTGAGATTTTATTATTTACAATCTTATTTACTATCAACTAAGGACTATAAATTGCTCTGGTTACTTTGCAAATGAAGTATTACAAATAAAACATCAAATAAAAAAAAAATTATAATAGGTTTGTTTTATACCTCGCATAATATTCACGCCACACTTTTTCATATGACGTGTTACACCAGTGATAAAAAGATAAGAATACTCAGATCATCATTTATGGATTTTATAGAACAAAAAATTCATAAAAGTAAGTTAAGTACAAATTGCTTATACTGGTACAGGTATGTACAATTAAATATTTTCCTATGGTTTATCAATAGTTTACATTCAAACATTAATTTTACTATGGAATATGAAAAAGACAATTCTATTAATTTTTTAGATTTAACAATTACCAAAATTAATAAGTCACATGATTTTGCCATATATCATAAACCTTCATATACAGATATTACAATAAATAATAATAATTCATCTCATTCAGCAAAACAAGCATGCGGTCTATGTTAGTATGCTAAACAGATTGATTCATATTCCATTATCTACATAAAATTATAATAAAGACCTTAATATTATGAAACAAATCGCAGTTAATAATAATTTTAATGAATCTATGGTTGTAGACTTATTAACTAAAAATTATAAAAAATCAATAAATCTTGTTTCCCCAAAAGTAGAAGAAGAGGTCACTAACACATTGTGTAAGGGTGTACAAAAAAAAACGTTGACTCAGCCAGCTATAAGATTTAATTTACGGCATCACGTTGCTGCCACACCGCCCCAAGAAGTAATTTTGTCATTGGGCCCGTGTCGGACACGTTAGTAAATCTCCGTCCAGCTTATGCGGATTGGTAAGTAGGCCGGCGCTTTCTTTTCTACCATACTTTGAGTAAAATATGTTTTGCGGCATTACATGCTGGCCCAGTAGCCAAAAGAGTGCGGCATCCGCATCATCTCACACCGTATGCAACGTGCTAAATAAAAAACATTAACATATATCGGAATATACAGAAAAAATAGTGTATCTTTTAAAGAAAAAGCACAATTTAAGAATAGCTTATAAAAGGAATAATACTCTTGGAAAATATATTAAGAATAATTAAGATAAAACAAGGAAAGAAAATAAGAGTGAAGTCTCTAAGCTGGTATGTGGTACGGTCGTGAGCAAAAAAAATAGGACAAGTCTTATAACGGTATTTTGCTAAAATCTAGTTGTGTACATGTAATTTTTGTGACATTGTCAGTTAGTTGTCATAATTTATTGCAAGTGTGCAAAAAATTAATATGCCTCATATAAGCGATTTAGTTAAATTTGGAGTTATTGCTAAAGCACAAGATGGATGGTCAATGAGACAAATAGCACTGCGTTATAATATTGACAAAAATTCGGTGTGTAACATTTTAAGAAAGTGGAGAATAAACGGTACGATTAGTAGAAATCCTGGATCAGGGCGACGAAGGATATCAACTCAACAAAAAGATTTGCAACTGGCAAATGCTTTAGTAGAAAATCCATTTTACTCAGTTATTCAGGTTGCTGGCTGCTGAAGAAACGAATTTTCCTGGATCGAGTAGTACTGGTCACCGGCGAGTAAGAGAATCGGAGCTACGCTATCATGCAGCAGCACAGAAATGCTTACTTAAAGCTGAACATAAAGAAACTCGAGTAGGATTTGCGCTTGAATTTTTAGCTCATGATGTAAATTTTTGGAACATGTAATCTTTACGCACGAAAAATCTTCCCAGTCAACACACAGCGGTCGTATTCGTGTTTACCGCCCTCCGAATACTCGACTCGATGAGAAATATATAACTAACAATGATAAAAGTGGTAGATTTTCCGTCAATATGTGGGCTTGGATACTGGCACGTGGTCCTGGTGTTTTCTGGCATATTGAGGATCGATTTAATAGTGAAACGTATATTAGGATTTTAGACAATATTATGCTCCCTTCTGTGTCACAATTATTTCCTAATAATAAGTTTATATTTCAACAAGACAATTGTTCCGTTCATACTGCTCATACCGTAACTAACTGGTTTCAAGATAACAACATCAATGTTCTTAACTGGCCCTGTCATAGTCCAGATCTTAACTCCGTGGAAGAAGTATGGGGACTACGTGTAAGAACTATCCAAAAATGAAATGTGAGACCACGGAATGCCGAAGAATTACTGGAAATAGTAAATACTGCATGGGAAATTATTATTACTAATGATTATTGTATAAGGTTATTTAGTTCTATGCCAAACAGACTTATAGAAGTTATAAATAGAAATAGTGCAATAACGAAATATTAATAGTTAGTTTCTTGTTAAGTAGGATATCCTTTGTCCTTTGATCCAGGATTTCTACTAATCGTACCATTTATTCTCCACTTTCTTAAAATGTTACACACCAAATGTTTGTTAATGTTATAACGCAGTGCAATTAGTCTCCTTAACCATCCATCATTTACTATAGCAATAACTACAGCATTAAAATAAAAAATAAATTAAGTGATATCTGTTTTATTTCGGCTACTCATTACATATTCAAATAGAGACAGATTTACATTAGAAAAAAAAAAGTTGTGCTATTTTTGTCTGCTCACGACAGTACATGCTCTAAAACATTGGACAGACAGGAAGGATTTTTAAAAGAAGATTGAAGGAACACACACGAAGCTTCAATTAAAAAAACCAAAGATTCGACATACGTAGACCATTTAATTGAAGAAAACCATAGTTTTAATAATAATTTCAAAATTTTACTAACAAAATAAAGGACAAAAATTGACATTATTAAAATCTTTTTTTGAAATCAATAAATTTAAAAATACAGATGTCATATTAAATGATCAATTGGATTTAAATCGTTCACCACTTTTAAATTTGTTCTAAATTTAAAGCCTACAGCTACTATATATTTCCTATATTACCAGTTTTAGACTATAAATATACTTTTAAATTATTTGTAAATTAAAATCTTTAGCTATTTATATACTTCTTAGATTATTACCTGTTTTAGACTATAAATACCTTGTGCTATACTTTAGTAATTTTAGTATTATACTCAACATCTAACGAAGCCACAGTGATGCGAAACAATTGTCATGTTTTAAGTTGTTTTTTAGTTAAAATAAATTTGTGAAAATCAAACAATTAAACTTATTTTTTCTGTACTTGTAACATGGATTTTCACCAAGTAAAGGTCCAACCTATCAACTATCAGATCATCATGTTGGCAACTGATGAATTAGTCAATTATTAGATGTCTCTGGAATAAATGCCTTTGTTATGGGGATAAATATTTTCAGAAAAATATACTACTACTACTACTACTAGATATAGCATGTAGATGTAAAATTATTTAAGATTAAATGTTGGCATTTAGATTTTACCTATTTTGTTCAATTAATGCTGTGCTTTTTAAACAATAAAGTTCAAGAACAGAAAAAAAGTAATTTGTTTTAATTTTTATTTAATCTACCACCAAAGTTAGTACACCCATTCGATGGTATGTAAGAACAAGAATCATTATAACAACAATGGTAAGTTCCAAACGCAAGCAATTGTTTTGAATAAAAATTTTTTTAAAGCTGATCTGGTCGTCTTAAATAGTGTAATATATAAAATTATTTCATTAAAGTCAATAATCATAAATCTAAAGCAAAAAATGTGGATGCACGACTATTCTGAAGTGATATAGTCATATGCCAAAGCTCAGGCTCATCCCATGGCATAATAAGAAGAATCGTCATGTTATCTACACGAGGTTCTCATCCATTGAACTACTATGACCATAAATTAAGTAAAGTGTATGCTATCACAAAAGGTAAGTGCATGTGATTAGGAAAAACTATAAATTACCTAAATATATGACACTAATATCAATTTATAAAAAATAAAACCGCATGTTTTATGGTTCCCAAATAGGCAAATTTTATCTCGAATTCTTTTTTGGTTTTGATGTTAAAAATTTTTTGTTTATTTTTAAAAAGTGAAAGTGAAAGAAGTTTTTGACAGTTCCAAAAGATTCAATAAGAGATGATATCAGAGAAAATAATATATATTGGAGCTTAAGGACGTTCCCAAAGAACAGTTGTTCTCAACCTACAAAAGGATCTCCCCTACGTAAACTATCATGCTTACAATAAAAACTTGTTGACAAGCACTGCACTTTTTCGCTCGCTCCAACATGAGTTGTTGCTTTGGTTTAGAGTGCATTATCATATTTTGTCAAGTTAAGAGTATATTTGTGATTTTTAACAAAGGATAAAAAATATGTTTGAGAACAAAAAATGGTAGATTTGTCATAAATATCAATACAATATTCTTACGAAAATCCACACTTTTTTAATATCTGTAAAGTACTCACATTTATTGACATAAACTGTGCGTCGACAGCATTTTAAATATTACCGCGTAATTGCAACGTTGCCAAGTCGCGAACTCCTGCTCGCCAACTTATCTGAGGCAAGCCGAGTGCGACCGAATTCACGAATTTTCAACATATTTTACAGAAAAACGAATACTGTTTGCAGTAATTTTTTTTAGAGAAAATTATTCTTCTCTCCTCGTAAGAAAATTATCATTGCAATTAAATAAAACGTAAGTTAATATGGGATTTATAAGACATTAGTACGTTAAAATGGGAATTTTAGGTGCTAATATTTACAAATTTAGTACCGCAACAGCTACTCAAATTTTTCCCACATACACAGAACATTAATAAAAATATATGTATACTATGTCATCCATTCATGTCAAACTTGGAGTACCGCAGGGCTCAGTTCTTGGACCCTTGCTTTTTATGCCATATGTTTTTGACCTTCCTGATTACATTAAAAGTGCTGGGCATGTCACCATGTTTGCTGACGACACGACAATTTCAGTATCGGCAATAAGAAATGATGATCTCAAGTTGTATGCTGAAAATGTTGTAAATTTATTAAGATCCTGGTGTGATAGAAATCGATTAATATTAAACACGAATAAAACGATGGTTATAAATTTTCAAATTAGAAGACCTTATTCTGGCATCTTACAATTGAAAGACATGCTAGACGAAGGTGGTCTATTAAGTATTTACTATGCCTTAGCCTAAACATCATAAGTTGGGGGTGCAGAAGAGAAATGGGTAGGGTATTTGTCCTACAAAAAAGACTAATACGTCTTATTGTTGTCGAACAGCTTTCAGAGAAAAAAAATTCTGACTCTCCCATGCATATATATCTTTAAATGTCTCATGTACACTAAAAACAACCTCTGCTCGTTTGCTCAAGTTGCAAATACCCATCAACACAAAACCAGACATGGGAAGCTCTTAAGTATCCCATCGCATAGAACTACTTCTTTTAAACATTCGTCATGGTATAACTGCGTTAGTCTGTACAATGCAATGCTTGAATCTGTGAGAGAAATAAAGTGCCCCAAGTTATTTAAAAATAAAGTTAAAACCATGCTATTAGAGGGTGTTTTTTATAGTGCTGACGAATTTATATCCGGATTTTCCTAACCTGTTTATACACTATTTGTTGTATATTATTTTGTTGTTTGTATTATTAATATGTGTATGTGTGTTCATATATATTTACGTATGTATTTTATTTCGCTGAGTACTTTATATACTTGTCTGACATGCCATATGTACTCTATGTATCTTATGTGGTTAATAAAGTTTATTATTATTATTATTTATTATAAATTTTCAAGATAATCGTAAAACTTCCTTTGTTGGGAACGTCCTTAAAATTGAAAACTTGACACTTTCATTTTCGACAGACCAAAAATTGTATTACCAACATACACACAATTTTGCAAATTCATACGAAATTTGTCAATGTATATGCAATGTAGATGAAGTATTAGACTAAAACAAAATTATTAATTTTATACGACTACTAAGAGCAAATGAAACTGTTTTTGGGGAAAAATATTTAATTTGAATACTGAAATTTGTTTTCAAAAAGTGCACTGCCCACCTTGGGATCTACGAAAGTACTTGTGAAATATTTGCAACAATTTTTTTCCAGAACAAGGAAAAAAATAGGATGTTTTTAATTTTATTTAAAAAAATCTTGATTTTTATAAAGTTACACTATTTTGAAATTGTAAGGAGTGTATTTACCGCCCTTGATGTTTAATAAAACACAGATCTTGGATTTTGTATTTAAAAAAAATGTCCGTTGGAATGTATAACCTATTAAAATTCTACACTCTAACTCTCAACTCTCCCCGAACGCTAATCTCTCGTTCACATATCTGAACAGTACAGTTGTTGCCAACCGTACTATCTTAAGTAACTAAATAATCGGCGCTACATTCAAATAGTATTCTTACAAAATTTCATATTACAGTGATTCTTAATTTATAAAATATACCATAGAAAATAATAACATAAATTAATTTTATTATTATACGAAATAAACTAACGTGTTCAGAATAACTACCATAACAGATATTATGATAGACGCATTTTAAAGTCGGGTATAGAAATACGCCCAAAAATTTGGTGCTAGCAGGGTTGTTCACGACATCACTAATATCACTCATGGATGGCTGTTTTAGTTTCATTTAATGATAGCTCATTTGAGGCAAACCAAGTTTTTTTTAGCAATTGACTGTGCCTCTTTACATTGATTTTCTAAATGCTCCAGGTTGTGATGAGACATCGAAAGAGTTGTGTCGTCAGCGTAAAACAAACAAGCAATGTTTCCAAGAGCGTTTGGTATATCATTAATATACATCAGGAAGGGCACAGGGCCCAGAATCGATCCCTGAGGGACGCCTGCCTTGACATACAACTCACTCGAGTTCTCACCCTCTAACCGGACTGATTGTTTGGGATTTTCAAGATATGAATTGATCAGTTTTATACTAATTGCATTAAAGTTAAATGTGTTTAGTTTTCTTAGTAATATGGCATGTGAGACACAGTCAAAAGCTTTGCTGAGGTCGCAAAACAGTGAGGCTAAGTTTATACCATTTTCGAAGCATTCTAAAGTGTGTTCCATAAATCTTAAAACGGCGTCAGATGTTGACAATTTTTCCCTAAACCCATACTGATACTTATTTAATATCTTATGTTAATTTCATTAAAACAAAAAACTTTTAATAATAGTAGTTAACTAACATAAGTTAAACTGCCAGTATATCGAAGGACACTTCTTATAATAAGACACTAACAAGAAATACATGTGTAACCCATAATAGCGAGCCTTTAATTATTTGTTACATTTAACACTTCTTCATATTTGAGAATTCGAAATTGACAATATTGAAGTGGTACTCATCTGGTACCATATGAGCGTCGACTTTGGGCTGCATTTTATAAACACCCAGGTTTATACAACTAGAGTGTTACTTGGAGAATTAGTGCTTCCGGAATTGGAATATCATTTTGCAAGTAAAACTTGACATTTTGCCAACAGTTGTATGCAGCTTCTTCGGTAAGAGTGAGAACAAGCATGGTAACTCAACAACATATTAGCTATGTCAAAGGCGAAACTTATTCTGCAAACAACAGGTAGAGCATATATCACTCTGATTTGGTTGACACTTGACATGTTGTGTTACCGTGATTGTTCTTGGCTCATAAAGATGCTGTATACAACAGGCAACAAAATATCAAGTTGTACTCATAAAAAAACAAGTCCAGATCTGGAAACACTAATCCTCTATTGTACTACAATAAGTAAATTGCTTGAATAGGGGCTGTGGAATTAAAAAACAACTACATAGTCATTTACTGAAATTTCGGCCAATCCTACATATTCATTTTCTTTAAGGTTCAACTACGTAAGCAATTGAATAAAATATATAATATCCGACTAAAACTGTTATGCTGGCATGGTAGCTCAATCGGTAGCCAAGCGCACTTGGTTTAACTCTGCTATATTCTGGGTTCAATCCACATCGAAAAATAATGGATATTCTCCATGTTTTTTCAAATGTGTAACCTCCTTCCAGACAACCTTTGGCTTTGGATTTGGGGGGGATGTCACAGCTTTCATTTATTTTATAGTATGCTTACTTGAACAACTTTTTGTTATAAAAATCCTGAAGATCGAAATAAAAAGTTAACTAAGGTAATTGTCTTTATATTCATCCATACGGTCCCAATTCCGGCAATCTTCTTAGTCTGAATAACAAAATTGAGAGATGCAACTATTTCTAATTAACTGTTTCTTTCACAATTTAAAAATATTTTAAAAATGCTCATGAGCCATAAAGTGCTTGGGAGTTTTTGGAGTGCACTAGAGCTCTAATGTGCTTGCGGGCACTTTTCGAGTGTTAACGAGCCATTTCAAGTGCTTCCGAGCACTTTCATGAGATGGTGCAATACAAACTGTCTTGGCAACATGGAAAATGCGTTACATGAGAAAAAGGTTATGTTGTGTTTTTGGACTTTCGCAGAGCGTAGAGGTTTATTGCTGTTAAAACTAAAAAAACTTTGGTTTAGGGACTATAATAATTAAATGGTTCAGTGAACACTTATCTAATCAGACCCAAGTGACAAAATATAACGACATTCTACATCTACAGTAAAACTGAGTGTATCCAGTGTACCACAAGGGACAGTATTGGGACCTAATTTGTTTTCATTATATATAAATGACATAATATACAAAACAATTGTTTTACGACACGTAAATCTTTGTGCTTCCATATTATATTTATTAAATACAGACAGATGACATACAAAAAAAAACAAAACCAGGCACTACGAATCATTTTAAAATGTAATAGATATACAAGCATCAAATATATGTTGAAACAGGCCGAACTATTAAATGTCAGCCAGATCGTCTTTACTAACACCATGGTTATTATATATATAAAATGAAACATGGATTATGGCACCACCACCTAACGGAAGAACTAACATTTGTCCAGGATATCCATAATTATGAAACAAGAGCTAGGGGAAATTTCTATGTTGAGACTGTTAACATATAATATAGTCAAAATAATTTATTCAATAGAGGACTAATTGCATATAATGAACTACCAAATGATATAAAAAAAAGTGAATCACTAAATGATATAAAAAATAGTGAATCACTATTATCATTTAAAAACAAATTCAAAACTATTCCACTGCACATATTCCTATATAAATTGTATATATTTTTTCTTTTATTATTTTTTGTACCATTACTTGTATTGTAAATGGGAGTTTACAATTCACTTGTCATATATTTAAGCTTTGTTTGTAAATGTAAATTTAGCTAAAGCTATTAATAAAGATATTATTATTGTATACTCACCATATGGTAAGAGCACAATTTGTTCCGTCTGAAAGCAAACTGGCCCTCGTCATCTACCTCTTCGGGTTCGGGTGACAGATGCGGCATAGTGGCATCATCGTCAGATGACATAGTTCCGAGAGAATCCAGTCCTCCAGCTCCTAAGCCACCAGACCGACTCTGAGTTAACGACTTGTGTTTACGTTTTTTATACTGTCGTTTCTCCCTTCTCGGAATCACCTGTAAAGTACAATGCAGATGTAATTTTTCAACAAAACACGCCCAATCTATTAATAGACTATATTTTTTTGAAAATAAAATTCTACAAAAATGTTGAAGTATCATGACATTCTTTCTAATTATTATCAAGGATTTATGAAAAGCGGGACACATGAACCTAATATTATAAGTTTTTTACGTAAGCAAATAAAATAATTTAAAAAATGTATCGACTCACCTCATCTTTAAGGATGGCCTTGTTAGACCAACTCTGATTCGGATAATGATTATGAAAGATCGGGGTAAATGCAGGCCTAGAGGATTTAATGGCCGAAGCCTCAGCCATGATTGCACCAGTGAAGTCCTTGGCTTGGTAGCGTTTCTCAAAAACTTCCACAGTGAGATGGACGTACTCCCTTTTGATTTTTTCACGCCTCTTTACCAGTTCCAGTAACGTCACAGCTCTGTAAAGATCCCGCCTAAGTTTCAACATTTTCTCGTAAGATGCCTCATCATTCTTCCGATTTTTCCTAGTTTGCATCTTCTCTGTCCTCCGTCGGAATGCCAAGTAAGGATTATTGGCTGCAGTACCAACCCGGTGTTCTGTTTTCACCGTCAGAATTAACGGATGTTGCTAAAAAAAACCGTTAATATTGAACAGGTTCTTGTGCCGAACCAATTCTACTTACAGTCTTCAAACGTTTGTTCAACCAATAATCGAATACTGCTATGATGAGATCATCGTCCTCTTTAAGCAACGCTTTTGCCTCATTTAAAGTAACGACGGTCTGTCCACTGCTCTTTTCTAGGCGGTCCATCATCTCCTCAAACTTAAGTGGGCTTAAGTCCAATTTTTGGGTCTGTGACTGCAGCCATCGTTCGTCTTCGGAGTCCATGTCATAGTCAGGGATATCCTGCTCCATTGTGAATGCTGCAAACAGTTTTTTAACTCTACAATTGGTTAAAAACGAAATAAAACAGCGATTAGTGGTTTTACTGTCTTTTCAAAACATTTGATCAAAAAGGATAGTTTATAAGGAAATATAAAGTCTCAATGCAACGTAAAAAATAAGTCGGGAATATTAAGGAAAAATGGAGCACCTTGCACAAATATGTAAAAATCGTGAGTTGTAGTGAAATACAGAAATTAGTGGAAATCAGTAGGTTCTCGAATGGTCCAGAAATATTACAACTTACAGCAGTCGACTATATTATGATTATTATTATTATCACTGCTGGTAAATTAGCCAAGATATGGTCAAACATTCTCAAAAAGTATATGTTCACCAAAATTACTATTAAATAACTCATTTATAATGCATCCAATCAAAAGAGCCCTTTTTCATTGCTTTTTCAGTGACAAGTTTCATGGTCATGATCAATGGAGTTTAAAGAAATAACAATGAAATAAAATGTTCAAAATTATAACTGCGCATGTATAGCCATACATCCATTTATTTGAATTACAGGTTTAGAGAAGTCCGTTTAAATTTCATAACTATAAAGGTAGCAGTAATTAAAGTATGATTTTATCATTGTTGGTAGTGATATTATGTAGTTTACACCTATGCGAATCAGAAAAGACAAGAACTGAGTAAAGATGGCGCTGATTTTTTGTAAAATTGTGTAATTATTGTAATAAATCAGTAGTGGTTAACTGTCCAAAGAGTGGCAAAATATATTATAATAGCTGCTCTTCTAGAGTATTGTGAGGTGCAATTTTATGATTAAATAACTCAAACAAATAATGACAAGTGTAAACGAAGTAGCATTAACAATGCTGGTCGATAGCCGAGTGGGTTAAGGCGCGAGGTGGCAATCGCGATTAATCACACGGACATCGCACCAGCGGGTTCGAATCCTGGCTCCGGCACTGTCGGAGGAAATGGTTATATGTCCGCGTTTTTTCAATCTGTAACCCCTTTCCGCACAAGCCCCTGGCTTCTGGAATTGGGGGTTGTCTAATTTCTGTGGTGTTTATTTATTATTAATATCTAATGAGGAATTGATAACCGAAAATAACAATCTCAGAACAGAAAATGAAAACTTAAAACAACAAATAATTGAATTGGATCAAAAAATTAAAAGAATACCTGAAGGAACCGATACATGTTCATGTAAACCACAACATGCACCCAGTACAACAGAGAATATCCTGTGCAAAAGCAAAGAAATTAAATAACTCATAGCGGATCAAATGGAAAGGAATTTTTACAGTTTACAAGTGTACTTGAAGAGACCTGAGATAAATAAAATTTAAATGAACTAATGTAGAAAATGCAAACAAAACGTAGTAGAAAAAGAAGGGGCAAAAAAGACATCAAACTTAATCAAAACATAAGTAAACCAGTGGTTTCCAAACGAGAGTACTAAATAAGTAGGAAGCTAAACCTAGGAATCTAATGAATGAACTTTTCAATTTAGATCCAAGTACATCAAAAAATAGTCAGGTGGAAATAGGAAACCAAAACGAGCCAAAAATTAAAAAAAAAACGAAAAACCTTCTATAAATACTGGCATAAGAGATGATGAATTCAGTACAGCAAGGAGAAGACGACATCAACCTAAAGTTGCAGATCGTGAGGGATATAAGGATTTTCATGGAAGAGAGTCCAAACATATAAAGATCTAGTTATTTCTATCTAAAGTAACAGATGACATAACCGAAGATATCATAAAACATTATAATAGATCGATAGCTTTATTTCAACTCATACATATACACATCAGAAAGAGAATATACATATATATCTGAAGAAATATATCAATACAGATTTTTTTTTAAAAATCCAAAACAAAAGTAAATATATATCGCGGGCTGAGAATCATATGGTTCCAAGTGACAATTTGTACGGTCGTGAGCAAAAAAAAAAAAGGACAAGTCTTATAACGGTATTTTGCTAAAATCTAGTTGTGTACATCTAACTTTAATTTTTGTGACATTGTCAGTTAGTTGTCATAATTTATTGCAAGTGTGCAAAAAACTAATATGCTTCATATAAGTGATTAAGTTAAATCTGGAGTTATTGCTAAAGTAGAAGATGGCTGGTCAATGAGACAAATTGCACTGCGTTATAATATTGACAAAAATTCGGTATGTAACATTTTAAGAAAGTGGAGAATAAACGGTACGATTAGTAAAAATCCTGGATCAGGGCGACGAAGGATATCAACTCAACAACAAGATTTGCAATTGGTAAATGCTTTAGTAGAAAATCCATTTTACTCAGTTATTCAGGCTGCTAAAGAAACGAATTTTCCTGGATCAAGTAGTACTGGTCGCCGGCGAGTAAGAGAATCGGAGCTATGCTGTCATGCAGCAGCACAGAAATACTTACTTAAAGCTGAACATAGAGAAGCTCGAGTAGGATTTGCGCTTGAATTTATAGCGCATGATGTAAATTTTTGGAACAATGTAATCTTTACAGACGAAAAAACTTTCCAGTCAACACACAACTGTCGTATTCGTGTTTACCGCCCTCCGAATATTCGATTCGATGAAAAATATATATCTAACAATAATAAAAGTGGTAGATTCTCCGTCGGGCTTGGATATCGGCACGTGGTCCTGGTGTTTTGTGGCATATTGAGGAACGATTTAATAGTGAAACGTATATTAGAATTTTAGACAATATTATGCTCCCTTCTGTGTCACAATTATTTCCTAATAATGAGTTCATATTTCAACAAGACAATTGTTCCGTTAATACTGCTCATACCGTAACTAACTGGTTTCAAGATAACAACATCAATGTTTTTAACTGGCCCAGTCATAGTCCAGATCTTAACCCTGTGGAAGAAGTATGGAGACTACTCGTAAGAAGTATCCAAAAACGAAATGTGAGACCACGGAATGCCGAAGAATTACTGGAAATAGTATATAATGCATGGGAAAATATTATTACTAAATGATTATTGTACAAGGTTATTTAATTCTATGCCAAACAGATTTATAGAAGTTATAAATAGAAATGGTGCAATAACGAAATATTAATAGTTAGTTTCTTGTTAAGTAGGATGTCCTTTGTCCTTTGATCCAGGATTTCGACTAATCGTACCGTTTATTCTCCACTTTCTTAAAATGGTACACACCAAATTTTTGTTAATGTTATAATGCAGTGCAATTTGTCTCATTAACCATCCATCATTTACTATAACAATAACTACAGCATTCATATTCAAATAGAGACAGATTTACATTAGAAAAAAAAAGTTGTCCTATTTTTTTCTGCTCACGAGTGAGTCACGACAATACAAAATGCATTTTTTCACAGAAATTTGATCTGTAAAGAATTCTGCATAATGTGCTCTATAAATTTCTGCAATTGGTTGACAGATGGTGCTATAATCAACATAGTAGCATATAGTTTCAAGTACACATTGAGCTTCAGTATCAGAATCATATGGTTTTAAGTGCTGTAGTGTTGTTGTCTCAATGAAATATTGTTTATACAAGCGTAATGTCTTCTGTTTCTGATAGTAAAAGTTGGGAACATTTCTGCAGTTCTGATTCTGAATATGTTCCAGAAAATATTCGCAAGAATAAGAGGTCAATGTCAACACAAAAATTACTAGGCAGGGCTAGAAAATTTTGTGTGTCATCAAAGTTTAAAATTCATCTACTGAACATTTTTAGAAATATCGCTTGGAACCTTATTGTTTTCAACCCTTGATATAGTGGGCAACAAAGTCAAAACTACTATACAAAAAAAAACGAATTCATTCAATGTATAACAAGATTTCTGTAACAAAATCTCTATAGGAATCGAGATAACATAAATCTGCTAATATCCTAACGTCAACTTTCTGTAAAATGAAAATACATTGGTTCTGCGAGCTGCTTCCCCAGTTTATAATGCCATTTCTTAAATGAGAGTGAACATTACAGAAGTTTTTAAGGAATCGTAGCATAACAGGTTCTACTTAATTTTCCATAGAGTTTGAATGTGTGAATTTCAATGCAAATGGCAATCTAAGGTGATACCCAGCATTATCACTAGTTTGCACTAGGGAAATTATTGTTCAAAGTTTAATTGGATCTTTGTGATTTGAATAGTATGCATTGTGTTTCGTTTTCAGCTGTTATCAAGATGTTCGTGTCATCAGCATATTGCATAATTGTTGGGGATACCTTATTTAGATAGAATTATAGGTCGTTTGTAAAAATTTTAAAAAGTATGGGGCCCAAGATTGAGCCCTGAGGCACACCAGCTAATGTGTCGCATGCTGAGCTAATTTTGCCATTTGGCAATTGAACTTTTTGTGTGTGTCCCTGAAGGTATGATTTAAGTAACTGTAAAGTTACGCCTCTAATACCATATCTAAACAGTTTTGCAAGTAATAAATCATGATCAACATTATCAAACGCTTTACAGAAATCAATAAAAAGTCCCAAAGCTGGTAATTTGCAATCAATTGCTTTAAATGTTTCAAAGACAAAGTTAGTACTGCTGAATCAGTGTTTTTGTTTTAATATTCCATGTTGATATGAGGAAATTATTAAATAAATATAAAGATATAAAGTTAACTGATTATTTATTGCAACTTTTAGAACTTTGGAGAAGCTCGAGAGAAGACTAATAGATCTATAGTTAAAAATTATAGTTGTATCACCCTTTTTATGTAATGTATGTATCATCTCAAATGAACACCGAAGATATTTATGTAAAGAAGCTAACAAATCCCCAAAGAATAACTAAAGAATATAACTGACATCCAGTCCTTCATGGTCAGAGTAGTAGTGTCTAAACTTAAACAGCAAGTATACGATTCCAGTTGCTGGCCCAAAAACATTACTTATGAACGTTTCGACTTTCAGGACATGCTTTCTGGACAATCAAATATAGGAATATAGAGAATCTGAATGACAAAAAACAAATATCTCAACAATCCAATAAAAATCCAAACACAGTTACTTGTGGTCCCCACCGGTGGCCGTCACACGCTGAATACTGCATTTTGTGTGCCCTCGCCTGTGGCTCGGACCGGCCACTATGAACGCTGTTTGTGGGCTGAATCCATAACAAAATCAGCGTATGGAAATCTCATTAACTTTAATGTACCTCGGAAGCCTTGTCAAGAAATCATCAGGTGGATGTAATCTATACGGATTTTGCCAAGAATTTTGATAAGGTTAACCATCAACTGATATTGTCAAAGCTGTCAAGCTTCTCGTTATCTTCTTCCCTTATTCAACTAATCGCGTCTTATTTGAGTAATCGGAAGCAATACGTCTCAGTAAATAATTTTAAATCTGTTGAGTACATTGCAACCTATGGTGTTCCTCAAGGTTAAAATCTCGGACCCCTGCTATTCCTTATGTTTATTAATGATGTGGTTGACGCTGTGGATTAGTGCAAGATTCTATTGTTTGCTGATGATATCAAACTATTTAAGGAAGTATCATCTATTGATGATTGTGTAAAATTTCAGTTGAGCTTAGATAAGCTATATAAATGGTCCAATTTTAATAAACTTCAGTTCAATGTGGCTAAATGTAAAACTATGACCTTTACATATGTAAAAAATCCAAGCTTATATAACTACTCAATCAACAATGAAAACTTGCAACATGTAAATGATACCACTGATTTTGGCATTAAATTTTATACAAAACTGAGTTTTTCACACTAGATTGAGGATTTAGTTAGCAAATCTTATCGTAACCTTGGGTTCATACTGCGGAATGGTAGACAATTCCAAAACAAAAAAACTTTCTTGATACTATTTAATAGTTTTGTTAAATCTAAACTTGAATATTGTAGCATAGTCTGGAATCCTTATTACATCAAATATATTCAAGCAGTTGAGAATATTCAGAAAAGTCATTAAGCACTGAGAATTTATATTAACAGGACATTACTGCAGTAATAATGAATATTTGTTGAACTTGAAGCATAGCAATATGCTTTTCTTGGCAGACATGTGCTTTCCAGTGTCATTTACCTATATAAAATTGTCAACTCCAAAATCTCTGATGAATGGTTACTTAGGTTCAATTAAATTCTGCATACCTAGACTCAATACTCGGGTTAGTAGAACTTTTACATTTGTAACGCTGCGGCAGAACTATCTTTTTAATTCTTGAGTTTACACAATGTGTATACTAAAAGATGACACTATCGGCAATAAAACGCCAGACGAAGAGAAATGCATATCTCAACCTTAAAATGTACCAGAATCCCATTCCATGACATTCTAGAATAGGTTGAAATCCTCCAGTTTTCTACTACGTGCTAGATGGCGGTTCGTCAATCGGTCCAGAGATGGCGCCACCCCACCTACCAGCCATCAACAGAATAACAGGTTTCCCTTCACTTTGACCAGGGACTTAATCACATCTCTCCTCGTTAGAGGGCAGCACATAACAATATCACCCTGGAGAAAACCGTTGTTCAAGTATGGCCGCGGTAAATGATATAAAAGAATGTGGCTGAGGTGAGACGGGAGGTCGATGATCTTACATTGATGCGCCCGACCATCTGTCTTGCTTTCAAGTAAGCGATATAAAAGATGGACGAGGTCCCTCCCCCGATCGCATACTACTATAGTGATTTCATTGACTATATAACAAATGAATAAAGTTAACAGAGCTGGAAATTGTCAACTTTAGATCCTGGAGGAAACTGTTCTCCAATTACAAGAACTAATGAATGGAACGATGAGCTGTTTCCATGTGGAGCTTAAAACCCGATCCAATGAAGTCACAATACATTATTTTTAACCAAGCATTAGACAATAACAACACAACAATTACTATTAAACTTCACATTCTCACTGCTCAAACAGTCTAATATCTGGGCGTAAGTTTAGACAGCAAATTAAACTGTACCACACCAAGTCGATAAAAAAAAGAAGTGCATATCCAGAAGTAAGCACTTTCTGTGCACGGCCTATAAAAATGAGGGAATAAGTAAGAAGACAGCAATAAAAAATATCCAAGATGCAGAAATATCAGCACTCAGAGCTATCACTAAATATCAACACCTCACAAAACCTATGCATAATCCACCTAAATAATGCCCTTCTGGATCAAATAACTAAGACAAAGCCAATCCCACAGAGGTTATCCACATTGTCTACTTAATTTGCCAGGGTTGGTCACAATAAATATAGCAATACAGCAAATATTTTGGGCTCTCTGCAAGGCAAGACATCAACCTTGGTGGAAAAAACTATGTGGAAACAACTAAGGACCTCGTAAAGAACAACTGTTGACTAATATATACAAGAATGATTTTTTTTACATATATTCTTTGATTTCTGCAAATGAATAACTATGCAAAACCACTCAAGTTGTAAAACTAAACAGGCTAAAGGACCTCAATCAATTGCCCTCTGAAATGTTTCTTCATTTTAATAGAGTTCTTTTATTATTATTTATTTTCTACAACTTTTGTGTTCAGAACATGCACTTACAAAATTAATGGAAAAATGGGGTCATAATGACTATTCCTAAGCCCAACACAGATCATTCCGAACCTCACAACTAAAGACCACTGACACATTTACTACACTGGGAAAAATATTTGAAAAAATCATAAAAACACTACTTGAAGAACAGGTGAAGTTTAAAATACTGGATTATCAATTTGGTTTCAGCACAAAATCTTCTACGCTTCATCCACTAACAATACAAGCATCAAATGTACAAGCGGCTAGGTTGCAACGTAAATCAACAGCCCTATCTTTAGATATCGATAAAGATTTTGACTGCGTATGGCATATGGGATTAATATCCAAAGTAAAATTTCTTGATTCTCCTGACTACTTAATACATCTAACAATAAGCTTTCAGGGTTTGCAACAAATACAAATTAAAATTAATAACGGTCATTTATTTTGAATAATTTTATAATTTTCCAATGATCAACACAACTGACAAAAAATGGAGGGGTACTGCACAACGCGAAATAACATAAGAGATAAATTTGAAACGTGATCCAATAGCGATCTGGGGTGATCAAGGGCGGTCTGTGGATATATAGTGCGAGAAACCTATAATTGAGAAGGGGGTACGAGGTGAGACGCTAAGAAGGCAGACCAAATGGTTGACCTTCTCTCTCATTTTAATGCACGCGACATAAAAGACGTAAAGCTTTCATCGAAAAGGGAGGTGCCAGATGAGACGCTAAGAAGACAAACGCCCAAACCTTCTCTCTCATTTTAATGCACGTGACATAAAAGACGTAAGACACGATGATGCATCGGCACTACCAACCACTATTCCCACGACGTCTGTGATTATTTTCATTTATCGTTTTCCTCTACAATACACGAAATTGTTTTATAGTGCTGATACGGATGAGGATTGCGTACTACTCCAAAGAAATTTAAATGATGCAATTGATTGGTGCCTGAGGAATAATGTACCCTTAAAAATCATCACATGCAACAACTTATCCTTCTGAAGGAAAAACAATCCATTGATATTTGACTATGAGTTTAACGGTACTGTTTTGAATAGGTCTATCGAATTTAACGATTCATGTGGTCAAAACTGAATTTTAACAACACACTGATATTATCTCTGCATAAAAGAAATTAGAAATACAAGAGGTTTCTGCTTTTGTTAAATCTAGGCTTGAATATGTTTCACTCATTTGGAACCTCCGGCTATAATAAATATTGTAATAGCATCGAGAATATTCAATGTCGTCACCATCTGAAAGTATCATACAAACTGGACTAAGCTTTGCACTCTTTTGCTTTTACACAAATTAATTTAAAATTTAGTTAACTTCCCAAAAATCGTGAAGATGCTGAACTTTCATGCAACTGCATTTGAAACAAGTAATCGTAAATCTTTAATCTGCCTACCCCACGAACAAAAGTACTGAAATTCTCGCCTTTGTACGTTATATGCAACAGCTACATGTTTATTGAGACTAAACTAAATAAAGAAAATAAATCAATATTGTGTTTAGGAGCCAGTGTACAAAGCAAAAACTACTCATAGAATTGAATTGCAGCCATGTTAACTCTCAATCAGCATGGCTACAAATTGCCACAATTTGAGTCAAATTTGCAGAGCTCCATTTCCTAAAAGGGCAGTGGTCTTTTAAGAATAAACTCGTTGGCTTTTTCGTAAACGAATCGCTCTGTTCTGTGGCTAAATTTCACAAAAAAATTAATGTTGACACATAGTTTTACGCTTTTTAATCCTTTAGTGCATATTTAATTATGATTGTAATTAATACCTTTAATTAACAACGGCTCTTTATCATTTCTCTTAGTCATCAGCTTACTGACGAATCCGAGAGATAATACGACAATGGATTGTTCTCGCTATAAAGACAATGCTTGCTTCGGAGTTACTTGAATCCTGGAGTACGTTAAATTTTTTTATAACTCCTAGAAAAGCAATGTATCTAAAGGGACTCTGAAATACTGGGCACTACTTTAAAGAGTGTGTTCGAGACTTAAAAATAAGTCTACAAAATAAAATGAACATATATGTTCCATAAAAATTAATTTTTGTGCATCAAGTATTAACCTCCTGTCGCTAGCTATTTAGAGAACATACCAAAATTAGTTTAATTTTGAAGAGCGTTGAATGGTTGACGCTTATTTTAAAAGTATTAACTTATTTTGTTGGGTACACATTTACATTTTTGGTAGCAAAGACATGCAACAGATAAAGACTAGACTAGACGTTAAAAGAAACACTCCGCCGGACCTCCCCCTCAAGTTCATCTAGTCAAATCTGTTGTGTTTAGTACGTACAAAAACCATTGACAATTGAAACTTGATAAGTGAGTAATCTTTATATAACTGTTACTATGTCTATGTTACCAAAAATAAAATAATTAATACTAATTACATATCTATGTCCATAGAGATGGACATTAAATTCAATTTTATCCATCAAAAACTGCTTATATGTGAATTTAACCTAGAGTTTATAATTCAGTTTTCTATCTTTTAATTTAAAATCAATTCAGCAGCCTAAATTCTGAACACCTTAGTTTAGGTTCACCCACACTGTGTGATTTCAATTAAACAGGAAAAAATAGATTATTTATGACTTATACTGCATGCCAAATATATGATAAAGATAGTCTGCCTTAGCCTTAGCTAAAACCCCTGTACTAGGAGTTATTATAAATAATTTAGTAGCAGCGAAAGCGTTAGCTTCAGTTATGTTAAAACGTAATATGTCAGCCACAAACTCCTCTATAAAGTCATTATTTTAATATAAGGAACGTAACCAGACTGCAACCAACAGCTATTCTCCGGGCTATGTACCCCGCCGGGCGCTTGTTGCAATCGAAGCATTTAGCGTTCTATTGGTAACATGTAATTATTACACTTAGCGAGCCAGGCTTGCAACTCGTAATTCAGCACTCGGCGGGGCACATAGCCCAGAGAGTAGCTGTTGGTTGTAGTCTGGTTACGTTCCTTATATTAAAATAAGGATTTTATAGAGGAGTTTGTGACTAAAATATCACGTTTTAATATTTTGCCCTCTAGAAGCACACTTGAATTCAGTTATGTTGTTTGAACTTCTCCAAACAATATTTAGGAACCATTCCTAAACTGTAATACCCTCCAAGATTCTTATGCAAGTCTGCAGAATTATGTTACAGAATTAGGTTTATGCTTCAGAATCGAAATATGTATTGAATTCTGCATCTTGGCATACAGGCCCCTTACAGTCGAGAATAACATTATATACCAAAATAAAAACAATCCTACAAGAAAGTTGGCATTCAATCATCTTTTAGAAGCTCAAGTCGCAAAACCGAAAAGAATGCAGAAAAACAGAAATAAACATTAAGATGTTATACCAAAGCACCATATACTAAAATAAAAATGAGGTAGTATGGCACATTTAACCCTAATATATAATAGTTCTATCCAGTGCAAATGAGGAAACTATTTTTTTTAAGTATCATGAACTGTGACATGACTTGCATAAACCTAATCACTGAATGAGTGAGTCAATTTTTTTTTAATCATAAAAAAATATCATGACTAAAATGTATTTAAAATACTTATATTTCTACGACATTCTACGAAGTTCCAAACTAATTTTTGCGAGTCTTTTTCTGGTGCTGGGGTCAGTCATAGAGTCCCAATAGATTTATAGTTCTGTTTTAAAATGCATTAAACTCCGAACTCTTTAGTGGAACAATAGTTGCTCTATATTCTTTTATTACACCTACGATACCGTAGGTATCTCAAATCCTGTTTTATTGGAATGTTTACATAACAATCTGATAATTATACTGCAGCTACCAAAGAAAGTGAGCTTTTGTAAAGTACCATAATTATAAAGTCCGAATCGTTTAATATCCCTGATCACTCAACAGATCGCAAACACAAATTAAGCAACTTATGATCAATTGCATTCCAAGGAAAGGACCTGTGGACCTAATTTACTTACGGTCTTATTTTGTGGTGTGCCGCAACACTTATAACGAAAGATGACGAAAATTAATATGGTTAGCAAATAAGCAAAAATCTACGAAGACAGAGTTTGCTGGATAAATATGACCAATGACCCTAAATTAAAATGTTATGCATCTAATAGTTTAATGCTGCATACCTAATACATTTGCACAATAAATATTCCTTCTTTAGCATAAGATTAATTGTTGTGGGCGTGCTGTGGGTCACCAGCAGGTTCTTATTTTAACTTTTTTATATATATTGTGATGAGGTTTTAATCCACAGAAAAACTTAAAACTGTAGTTTAAATTTTGAAAATTGTAATTTGCACACATTTTCAGATCATCCTTAAAAATCATTCGATTTGGGACAGTACATGGACAATCAATGATACAAATCAGAATTGTTTAAAATGAAACGACTCAATTTCTGATTTAAAATACTTTTACGAAACTTTATTTGAATAAATATGAAACTTGGAAAGCTGCGGCATGGACAAATGTCCACCAAAATACCAAATAAATAGATCATTCACTTCATCATAAGAACAAGTTTCTGTAGTATCATAATATAGCGCAGATATTAACATCCTCATACTATTCATTACTTACGATTACATGAATTTACGTTAGCATCATATTAAAAAAAAATTTCGCAAAATTTCTGATAATTTATAATATTCATATTATCACAGAAATTGCAATGCTTCTAATTTCTTAACAATAACTTTGTTCCACTTAAGAATTTTCACAATCCTTACTCTTTCTAAAAGTATTCTAACAGATGGCGTAACCAAGTATGTTTACAAAATGTCCTTTAATCTAACCTATGAAAATTCATTTAGTTCATTAGTTTAAAAATTCCACTCAAAATTAGAATATAATGAGCATAATCTCATCTGCTATTAATTTTAATTCAATTCTAACCTGTCTTAATCCTTGCCGAAATGCCAGACCTGTTAGGTCGAAGGTATTTTTGTCTCATATTCTAAATCTGTATTTTTATAAATAATATGTTTACTTTATAATAGACCTCTGCTTTGATGTATACAGACTTAGCAGATATTATTAAGAGTCCTTAGGCTTAATCATTTTAGACATTAAATTTTGTTTTCAAATCTAGGCTGCTGTACAAAAAGTGTTTTGTTTTTATTTTTTTCTTTCACATTATGGAAGCAGTTTGTGATGGAGAAATTCAGCATTTTAAAAATTCTTACGTTGCATGTGAATGAGCTGTCGTGGTTGCTTGTAATTCGCAGGATAAACCTTGTCGTAGAACTCTCTGCTTGGCATGTCTGAAACTTCTGGGGTTGGAATGATGAGCCCGGCACATATTGCTCTTTGAAGATGATGCTCCTGTTAATCCATTCATTTTAAGTAGTACTTATTAAGGTAGGAATAATATTTAAAATATTTGTTGTTATTAATAAGAAAATTTTGTTATTTCTACCAACTACAAGAAAGAGGCGGTGACAGCTCATGAACAAATTGTAAATATGCATAAATTTAAAAATTAGTCATAAATTCTCTTTGTTTTTAGGGGGCATGTTGAGAAAAAAGGGCAAATTAAATAAAAAATGCTATTTTGCCGGTTGCGCATGGGAGCGCGAATCATATCAACATGGCTGCCTACTATGTTAACAATTGCCTGGTGTCAATTTCGGAGAAAACTTACACATTCTTCCTCTTTTTGCATTCCCGATGGCATTTGAGGAACTGCCCGATTAATCGCTGAGTAATCAGGAAGATCCGGTAGTTCCTCAGCCAAGTAAATAGGCATGGGCTTGCTAGCATCCAGGGCCCTCGCCCTAAATGAAAGCTTGGACATATTTGTTGACAGCACAAAACACACGACAAGGCCAACATAAAATCTCCTAAAAACGAGCTTCCCGCCACTCGGACCGTCCGAGACGGGCACTAAACAAATCTCCGTTTTCTTTAGTACGTTCCCATTGTTTTTATTTACACGCACTCAGTCACAAATACGATAAAACAACTTTGAAACTTTCCATGTTGAGCGTGTTGTGCAGAAAGCCATCATGGCGGCTCTGCCATGGAGCCATGAAATTTACTAGGAGCATGCAGTGCGCGGGAACCGTTTACGCACGGTTCGGGAGGGTGGTTCATTCATGCCGAACTCCATTTAAATCCCCAAATCGGCTGAACAATTAAAAATTTTCACAAACACCAATAAAACAAGCACAATGTTGACATTTAATTGTATTAAAAATGACACGCGGTGTTGATAACAGTGAAAAATTTACTTTAAAGCTGCCAGAAAGTACGTCACTTGACTAACACGTAGGAGTGATCGTGACTGTGGAGCAAATACGATTAGAGCCGATTTTACCAGGAAATTTGTACAGTAAAATGAGGAAAGTATGGAAAATGTAATTGTTTGCATAAAATATTGAAGTGAAACTCATTGTTTCGTGGTGTATTTTGATTATCATATGACAAACCACGCAAAATTCACTTCTAAATCTTCAAATGTTGAACAGCTAACATCTTTCCAGACTAACTTGCAATCGCGTAAAGTGGGGAGGAGTGGGGGAAAAAGATAGCTCAAGGAAATGACGTAACGGGCGTGTAAATTCTGAGAACTAAGGTCAGTTCGTTACTTAAGTCGGTTAAACCGCAGGTAACCGAAATTATGGTTAGCTATTTAGATGAACTTTCAAATAATATCTAGGTTTGAAATATCTGAAAACTCGTCACGTTCTAGATTTAATGAGTGCCATCATTAATGGCACAGCGAAAGGTACACTTCAATGGGGAACATTCTCTTTTATTTTATCCGCCAGAATGCGCCAGCTGTGCTCGGTTGTTTATCCGTCAATGTCAATACGAAAAATATGTCCTTGCCACTCTTTAGGATGAAAAATGAAAACTTGTTGCTGTGTACAAAAGTGCTCTAACACAGTAGGACATCCATTTCCTAAAATGACCGCTTCCGACAAACTATTTAAAGATTATATATGATACAAGTTGAGAATGATAATAATGACATTAAACCGAGTACGCATGGCGTCATCTATTGGATATATCAGGAACTGGCTTGGATTGTTCCTCTTCTTTTATGAATTTGGCTCATTTCTACGAATAAGACATTGGAAAACTCTCAGAAATCGAGAAATTGAAACAATTTAAAAGTTACAATATAACTTTTAAATTGTTGTTACATGTCATATATTATGTGATACAAATTGAGGATGACATTAAACCGAGGACGCATAGCGTCATCTATTAGATATATTAGGAACTGGCTTGGATTGTTCCCCATTCTATTAAACTAATGCTATTTCCACTGTCTGGTAGATGGCAGCATAAAAAACAATAAAACCACAGAATAAATAAATAAAACAATATAGCAGAAAAATCGTCGGAGAACAACTATTATGCAATTAAGTTTGTTGGGATATCTATATAAACCCATTTGGCTTTAAGCTAGAAAATAATAATAAAACGGCACAATTAACGGTATCCGTAAATATGTATGTTAATTAGTATCGTGCACCTTACTTTTTCTTTTTAACGATAATTACGTTTAGAACGTAAACTAAATATAGTCTATTGACAGTTTAGACCGTTACAGAATAGCTGGCTGTTGGGCTGGCCGCATGACCACAGTAGGATCCTCTTTGGTTGAGATGTAAAAAAAATCATATTGCACAATGCTTTGTTATGCTATAGAGCGCTTTTTCACTGGCTAACACGATACCGACATTGTCGTACCGGTACTGAAGAATAGCCAAGTGCAAGGATTGTAAACCAATTCTTGAGCCAAGTGGGGATCACAAAGGTCCAATCCGATACGTCACCGCTAATAAACATAAACAATATCGGTAACACGGCGCTGATAAAACAGTATCGTATCGGCAGGTAAAAAAGAGTTCCATATAATTGTATACGTTTGTGCTGCCCTGATATCGTTGTATCGGTATCGCTGACGACATACCGGTATCGTGTCGGCCAATGAAAAAGCGCCCTTACGGCGAGCCAAAGTCTGAGGGAGGAACCCTGCCAAGGTCGAAGCTGCCAACCAGTATGGATATCAGTTTTTGAGGTTAAAATGTTTTATTTCAGTTTTACTGCTGTTTTCAATGTTATAAATTATCGACGAAACAAAACAATAATCCACAAAGTAACCGGTTTTCTCTATATAAAACACAAGTTTTTAGTCATCTCACACTCAGAAGAGGACGAGTGCTCTTTTCTGTGTGGGAGTGTTCATCTGTATCTGTCACTGTCAATTTAGTGAGAAGAGAATTCTGATTGGCCCAGCTTCTTACAGCGAACATAAAAATTCAACGATACCACAGGTCTCTGCAACAGGACAGAATTTACCTCAGTAATACTCGCATCTATGTTATTTCACGTTATAGATCATATCCCATTATTTCAGCTATACTGTACTGATGAGGACTATCATCTTTGAAACACCGTCGTCCACAGCCGCTTTATTTCTTTTGTTTTGTTTATACATTGACCATTACTGTTAAGATGACAGGCACCGACTTTCGTATTTTTTAAATTTTCATACCGTGTAATTGGAGTTTCTCGGTTTGAGAGTGCAACTCTAATAGTAATAAAATAAATAATTGATTGCTTCATTAATATTTATTTTTAACGCAGTGAAATCCTCTTTTAGGAATAATATTGGGTCCTCTCCATTTACATGACTCTTAGTGACTGATGTATTGATTATTGTCAACTCCTAAACACTTTTTTATTTTCTTGCAAATTTTCTCTGATCGGATCTCCCCCCACTTTTTTTTATTCTCCCATTTGTTATATGTACTTAGCACACAACAGCTTTGCCTCTCGCTTTAGTCATCGTAAGTAGAGTTTCGTCACACTCATAGCGACACAAATCAATGAAAAGCACTTTTGGTAAGATTACAAGTTACATTTAATAACTTAAGTAAATATTGCAGTTGTCTTAAGGACATGACGTAATTTGTTGACATCTTTCAACTATGTTATTTGGCCAACTGGGAATTTTTTTGATCAATTAATGGTTTAGGGTCGAGGACGAGGCAAATATTTGACTACAGTGTAAAGGGTAAAGGTGTGTGCTTAGATTATGTCGTAGAACAGCTATATAGCCAAGTTATGTAGCTCGGCTAAATAGGTAAGCTACGTAACCATGATAAAAATATGTCATTTTGATAACAGCTCTATGTAGCAATAATTTCACTAATTCGCTTTAAAATGGCGAGCAGGAAGTTCCCAAAACTAAAAGAAGGAAACGATGCTTTTGGGTGAGACTATCTCTTAAGACGTGAAATAAGTACAGCGATAGTGACATCTTAAATGATTTAAATCTAGATGATAGAGCAAAGACTCATCGTGTTATGAAATTCACTGTAATACACTCTAAAACCCCCACTGATAACAAGAGCATGGCTATATATATAGTTCTGTTACAAACAGAAATGCATCTCTAGTCATACAATTTTTTTGATGTTCACCGATAACCAATGGATCCTTCTTTTCCAGCTGCATAGCTTCTGAATTCGGCTATATAGTTGTTTGCGAGCGGTGCTTTCAAGAACTCGTAGTACAGCATATATCTCTGCTTTATAGCTGTTCTGATACATAATGTGAACGCGCCTTATCAGATCTTACAGTATCAAAATAAAACACTAAATAATACATTAAATAATGTTTATTGTTTATATTTTAGTATTCCATCAGAGAAATAGGTACACCATATACAACACATTGCTACTACAAATATGATATAAACAATAACAATGCCAAAGTTGTCGAGTGAGGTTAGGAAACGTAGGTGCAAACAGCCAGCTGAAATGGGATATGGTTTGGCACAACACTGTTTGTAAGCCGATTTAACAGAAATGTCATATTTTTGAAGGCAACTTAACTAGAGATGCCATTTATAGTATAGTAGAATATTTTCCATTTAAAAGCCAAAGTTCAGACAAAATATATCGTAATTTATGGAGTTTATTTCGATGAATGTGCCGATCGAAAAAGGATACGCATGACACGTCAACATTTAAATAAACTCGGAATAATAGGCAACTACTTGTTTTAATAATAAAACTCACAAAGAAATTTTAATTTACCATTTCCGAATTTCGATTTCTGAACGATTTAAACTCATATTTAGTTCACATTTTCCAGAACAAAACTGCAAAGTAGTTAGTAATCAAGGTTTTGTTTAATATACATCAACTTTTTTGTTGCTTTTAAACACAAACACACAATAGGGGCATTTGAAAGTTTTTCAAGGTCATTGTTGGGACGGAAAGTAAATAACACATAACCTCACTTTAGTTGCTGTTTGTGTAATTTTACATTGTAGGGATCTAACGTGAGGTTATGTTTTGTTTTCCTGTCAAGCAACGGCCTTGCCAAGCAGATGCCCTATAACTAATGTAAAAGACAAATAATAGTTGGTGTTAGTTTTTTTCATTTCAGATAAATGGTTATGGCTATATCAAATGTCAATCGTGTTATTTACTGTCATGTACTGAATTATGTAGTTGTCACTGAGCCGATAGATATTGACAACAATACGTTGATAAATTTAAAAAATTTGATAAGTTTTTAAATTCATCAAGAGGGGCGCCAGAGGTGTTGTATATCTCACCTACACCAATGGCGCAATGTTTCTGAAATGAAAAAAATATCAATAATACCATACCATATACGTCTTCAAGAAAGGAGCAGAGGCATTAATAAAGGGACAATAACTCTGCTATACTATAAGATCAGACTAAAGCAAAGCTGTAATCGAACTAAGGCCTATTTTAAAACTAAATGCTCGGGTGGTGGTTTAAACCGTATCTCTGATAATCTTCCGGATTTTAACAGCTTAGTGCTAACACGGACCTGTGATACAGAGATCTAAACATTTACTAATTATAGCGGGTTAATTTTCTTTTACTTACTACTCTAAGCTGACATTAATAAATATCTAAAACATTACATAATTATTTTTAACAATATATACATTTCTCTGAAATGTATCTGAATGTTCTCCTAAGTAGCTTCAATATGGCAGATCTCGAAAAAAGTTAAACATAAAAAGACGCACACTCCCTTCATAAATTCGTCAACATTCGATAAAAAAATTCATGCCATTAATGTTTCATCAGTCATAACTCACAAAACAGCCACATTCGCTCCAGTGCATAATGCATTTAAAGAATCCCACATGGAAAACAAAAATCTAGGACTCCTCTAAAGGCACTAGACACATTTTAAAATTATTATATAAACTATATATTATAAATAAACATGTACAATACACACATATTAAAAAATAATAAATAAATTCTTTGGTAACTGTAAACAACCTATATAAGCTTTGTTATCTTTATCAAGTAATGCACATGACCCTAAATTTAACTCATCCCTTATGTAATTGCAATTTACCACCGCAATATCACATCAATGTAACTAGAAAGCAACAGGTGAGTGTATGTGCTTAGACGGAGACAGGCTATATTAATAAAGCATAACTATAAAATGCCTATTGTTGCAGTTTCGTGGTTTTAAAGAGGCCTATTTTTACTGGGCACTTACATACCAAAAAGTTGTATGTGCAACTTCAAAACAAACATTTCCCATAACTAGACTCCCCAAGATCATAATATTACTTAACCTATAAAATCCGACCACCCATCCCTTTAGGGAGTGTCTACAGCTCCGGGTAAATCCGTATGATTAATTTTTATTATTCCTCCGTCCAGGCAATTCACGCCGCACATGCGCGATGACGTTCAAACATATTGATATAGTAAGAATTATAAGGTTACGGATCAGCAGTCTGTGGTGTAATACTTAGGGTTCCCGATTCTCACACGTGAGGTCGAGGGTTCGAATCTGCTTGCTACAGTTTTTTTTTTTACCACATTTTGTTAACTAAAATACGTAATACGAATATTTCTTTAGGTTAGTTCGTTGGGTTAAATATGTTAATATTTTTTTATGTAGTATAGTTGCTTATGATAGATAATGTCCCTTGCCCTCGACGGCAGCCAATCATGCGCATGCCCGGTTTTAGACGGAGGAATAATAAAAATTAATCATACGGATTTACCCGGAGCTGTAGACATTGCCATCCCTTTAACAGTAGAAGTGAATTAACCTATAAAAAACAAAAAAAATTGTCCATCTTTATTTTGTTCGGTTTAAGCAGATCTATATGATGTATTTCAGTCCATGTTTCTGTATTTAAGGGTGTCTTACCGAGGCCAAATAGTGCGTAAAATATCCTCATTCTTATTTTACACTCTTCTTAAAAATGAGCCAACAGAATTCAGAATTGATTTCATTATGTAAACTAGCAAATTTAAGACAAGGACTTAATAGTTGGGCGTTTTGCTACTAGAGGCAGCATCATAGCAATGACCATTGCTAGACGTGTGTCAAAGCAGGGTCGGGCTCATAATTTTTCATTTAGCCTGAGAGATTTGAGTGACGGTATCATATGTAAATAAATTTGTTATGTGTTTGTTCCTGATAGCTAAATTCGATGATTTACTAATATTTCGTCTTTTATGCCAACTAAATACGCACAACCCACAATACTTCAAGATGTTTTGTGTGTCAACAATTGAGTATGCCTGACGAAAGAATAGAATAGCATATTTTCTCATTTTCACACAATGTGTATATAGAGAGGTATACACAAGCGATAGGGTGTACTATTCTTAAATTGATTACCGGACCAGATAAAAGAATATAATGCTTATAAAGTCGAGGCAAGAATTCAAGCGATGCACGTCACGAGTGATCTCATTAAAGAAATTTTAATACTAACATAATTTTGAATTATTAATTACGTTTAAAAGTGTAATTCCTGACACCCAGTTATTAAGCTTTTTTCAGAAATAGGTACAGTTTAATGGGGCTTCATGATTCCTAGCAATATTGTCTTATTTATAAAATCGATCTGTGACGTGCATCGCTTGAATTCTTGCCTCGACTATAAGTGTACGTTATCTTAGCCACAGCCAAAATCTTCAAAAGCAAATTTTTGGTTAAGTGTCAACATGAACGGGAACAAATAGGCATATTTTAATCAACATGTAACAAAGAGTACTGCAATGCTGTCATCTTATAATCTTGCTTTATTATGTAAACCTGTCCCTGGGCAAGTACAGTCTAAATAAACTGCATACTAAGGCTTGCAAGGAGTTGATCCTATAGAACAATTACTGTACCCCATTTTTGGAAGTTTGGCATAAGAACAAAACCGGTAAATTTGCATATGGGGCAACATCAATGTTTTGAACTCCTTTCTTTCACCTTGCCTATTTACACGGAACACGCATTTCAACTCAAGAATCATCAGTGAACATTTCGAGATATTGGCATCCAAACACACCTTATTGTATTGCCAAAGGCGGGCGGGCTTAACATATTTTTAGGTTAGTTTCTATCACAAATGATGATTTAAACACTTACAAATAAATCTATCGGCATAGAAACAACACAAAAATTTTTCCAGTTCTGGCAGCACAAAAATATTGTTTGGATACTTTGGATTTCATATAAGAAGGATCGGTCTGTCAATTTTTGATCTGAAATTCGTGTTGGAGAGACAAAAACAGACAAGTGGAGAACAAAAATGGACATTACCTCTTACGCAAAAAATGATTACCGCAAATTAAACTCCAACCAAACATTAGGGAAGAATTGCATGAGGTACACAAGGATCGCCATTTTTGTTTTAATCCCTAACTATAAAAGTAACCTATGACTGACTCGCAACCATCTCTCCAATATATACATAGGCCTTCATGACTAGAGTAACGGGTGATTTCATTAATCTACTGTTATCTATGCTTCGAGAAATCACAGTAACCCGAACAAGCCGAGTTCCACGAACGCCCGTATCTAAATTATCTTAATACCTAAAGCGTTTAGGTTAAATCTACGGTTAACACTCATTTAATAAATTGTGCAATCGGTGATCGCGGAACTGGCTAAATTCAGATCTAACTCACCAATAAAGTATACAACATATCCAAAATTAGTAAAGGGCTGGCTAAAAAAATATCTAGAACCCTGTAAAGGGGCCTGTAAAAAATGTATAGGTTAGTTTCTTATTTTGGCAGGCTTATACTCATCAGATAAATGTCTCTGGACTTTGGTTATTATCAGTTGCTTCGCTCAATAAAATTTACTTAATTTTAATTAATGTACAGGACAACCTGAGCACTACAGACAGGCCAGGCAACTAACTAAATGCTTCTTAATTTCTTTCAGAACCGATGTGTCCATCTCAGAATAGCAAGCAAAATATTTTTTTAGAAGGTCGGGAAAGATTTTTTGTAAATATCTCAGAAAATAGGTGTCTCGATGTTAAGACATCTTTTTTACCATCCTTAAAATTCCCAATTCATCACATTTATATTCAATAAAATTTAAAATTTGTCTTTTCACCTCTTTGAAGATGTCAGATTTTTACGCTCTATTTTCCAGTTCACTCTAAGACACTCTATGTAAAGTTAAAACCTTATTCAATATCCTTTATTTTGAGACTCGATACATCTCTATACAATAAGAATTAGTTAAGATATAGTTCAAAGTAAGTGCACGTGCTAGGATTATTTTAAGGGCCGGCAAAACAATCCTTTAAGGGTTACAACTTATATTTCCATTAAAGCCAATTCAGTTAGGCGCTAGGGCTCTTTTTGGGTGACTTTGTGAGTGCCCACCGGAAAGCTCCCATTTCCTGGTAGACAACCACACACCTGGTCCAAAGTTTCCAAATAAAATAGATTTTAGTAAAATATTCTACATGACGAATTGAAAAACAAAAAATTTGTTTGTTTAGGAAAGAACGATGGTTGAAAGAATGTGAAAGGAATGTGTTGTGGTAAATGCAGTGTTGTCAGATATCTGGAAATTATTTCTTTAGAAATATTTCGAATAACTGTTCAAATATTAGATTGTTTCAGTAAACTACGAAAACAGAACGCAAAAATTCATTTTCATCAAAACGGTGAGAAAAGGTCATATTCAATACACAGTATCTCAATCAATCTTCATTGGAAATGGGCGTGGCATGTCCTACAATGGAAATTAAACTTTAAAAATGTCTCTCTAAACAAAATCTCGAGATATTCCGCATAGCTTTTCTCATTCGCCTAAAAAAAATTTGCGTTCAATTCTGAGGTTCCTCAGGGAAATACGTAAAAATTAATATCTATGTAAAGAACCATCCATCAAATCTCTATTTTTGTCTAACCACCGACAAAAAATATGTGGCTACTGCGATGTTATAGAGATCTACCTGTATAGTTGAAAATGTACAGTATTGAAAAATGGATATTACAAAATTAGTGACTAAGAGATTTGTTTCAAATTTCTATCCCAAAATCATGAATTTGACCTCAGCACAAAGGCTATCCAGGGCATTAATTAATCTGCCATGAAAGAAAATTTGGTAAAAAATGCCAAGGCGCAATCACCGAGTCATTACACGTCCTGACCAATATAACATATAACTTTGTCAAGTTGCAAACTCCTGCTCACCAACTTATCTGAGGCAAGCCGAGAGTGACCGAAAGTCACGAATTTTCAACATATTTTACAGAAAAATGAATACCGTTTGCAGTAATTTTTTTTCTAGAAAAATATTCCTCTCTCCTCCTTCTAATAGCTACTCAAATTTTTCCCACATATACAGAATATTAATAAAAATACATGTGTATATTTTCAAGATAATCGTAAGAATATATTGTTGGGAACGTCCTTAATCATATGTACATAAAAACAATAATCATTAGCGAGGATGTCGATTCATTGATTCTTTTAATTGCAAGAACTTGCAACTGATCAAGAAATTCATTTTTGAAAACCAGGAAAAGGAAAAGCCGGGACAAAAATATGCTTATCCACAAGTTTTGACAATTCCAAGAGCAGTAAATACACAAACATATTGATCCATGCTATCGGAGGGTGTGAGATTGCAATTGCATTATTTTAGACTGGAAAAGAATGGTATTAAGTTGCTCCAAAATCGCAAGAACTTACGAATTGTGCTGAGGTTTTTAAAATGTCACAAAATTCATAAGAAACAAAATCTGAAAATGGGATTCACTTACATCTGGCCATGTACAACGCTCCACGGAAGGAAAACCTGTTAACTCTCACATATTAGTCTTTTTCAAAGGCAACTAGACCAAATAAGCTAGTAAAATTATCAAACTTACCACCCACGTTCAATACTAAGGGTTTTTTTTCAGTTAATCGATGGCTAGGGGTTTCTAAGGCATCACGACATTTATTTAGAATGTTTTGCAAGTCCAAAAATGGATTGATAATGATTAAAATATAGGAGAATGGAGGTGGACGGTTGTCAACAATAGTTTACTGATTCAAACCCTTTCATCACGGGGATATTCATTTAATTTTTTCATCCACAGATAAAGTATTGGCATCGTGGCAAAAGTCAATTATAGAATTGATGAAAACAGCAAATTTATCCGAATCAGCATGCCTCTGTGTATGTCAATCTGTCTATGGGTAATATGTTTTTCTCGAACACGACAGCCCAAATTTTGTACGTAAGACCTTGAAGGTCCAAGGAAGGGCCCTACTGGTGGTCCTCAGTAGGGCAACTATGTACATTTTCTTGCCTCGAAGAGGGGGAAGTTACATTTGTTCAGGAATACATTCTTGAGAAAATTGTATGACAGTGTAGCATCGCAGCAACAACTACAAAATCAACACATCACATCACATACACTCAGGAATCAACACCAAGTTAGAAGTTGGTCACCCTGTTGGCAGTGACCGCAATTGCCAAGCTTATAAATGATAAAATGACCATCAGTTGTGATGGTTCAGTGATACTACCTTTCGCCAAATTTCTTTCGTGAAACAGGTCCTCTGTAAACGTGGCAATATTATTTGAACTCTGATAATATACCGAATAAGTACCAAGAGACAATCTTAAGATCCAACAACGTTTAACAATTAAATAGCGTGCAAAATTACACTGATAATTACTGATATAAACTTTTGAAAAGTCCAGCCCTTTCTTGAACATACAAAATACAACCAACGAAACAAGAAGTGAATTTCCAAGTAGCTTTCTGATTAAGTCACTGGGTTAAAGGTAATTTATTCTAAAAATGACGAACATATTTGATGAACGTTAAAGCAACCGAGAAATCCACATCTCATAAATAAACTGATAAATCACCTTGTAGGCAATTATACCTAATATAAATAAACTCTGTATATAATATAATATATAACATTATCTCTTGAGTAATGACGGTTTTTTTTTTTACAAAAATTAAAGCTTTAAGCTTGTGCTTACCCGAGTCAATTTGAACTGAAAGGAGATAAACTATCAACTGATATTTTAACTTTTATGATCCTTGAAGTGCTCCATGTGAATATTTCGGGGGGTAATTAATTTACTCAGCTAGGAAACGTGATGGATTGTAGTCTCTGTTGACGATTGTGAAACCTCGGAATTCGTCCTGGTTGATTGACTGGAGCACTTCGTTACTTACAGGTGTCAACACTGGCTCCTCCCTCGTGAACTCGGCATCAAAATTTGCTACGTCCTTTCTGCTCTTCTGCAAAATTAAAGTCATTTTTAGAATATTCCAACGTCAATGGATGGGTATTGCAGACACACAGGTCCCTGTAGTGGCTCAAAAAATTTTAGGCATATTACATAAATGCGGAAAAAAGTTTATACAGATTTCTGTAAACCAGTGTTGAAGTGCCACCACAAAATTTAAAACTGCCTTGCCGCCTCATGACACCGTGGGAAGCAGAGTTTAATGTTCAGTAGTTTCCCATTTTCTTACTGTCAATAATTTTAATGAATTTACCCAAAAAATGTTGATTAAGTCTATTAATTTGGTGGTTCAAATATCTAATTCTGATTCATTTATTATTACTAAACAGTAATAAAATTTCGATTTACTTTTTGTCTGTGTATTAAGGAACAGTATAATGTTGTTACATTAAATAGTTCAAATGTCCAATAGGTCTTCATTATTTTTACAGTTGGCAATTTGTGATTGCAATGTCTTATTCCTTAAAAATATTAATTTATTTTTATCACAAGTTATTAGTGTTATAAATATAACTGATACAAGCGCGACATCTTGTGTTTCTGTTTTTCAAATTTATTGTTCAAATGTACAATACATGATGATACTTTTTAGTTGAAACACATTCAACGTTATTCATTTTTTAAAGTTAATAGTTTAACCATACAGTACTCAATTTTTAAAGATCAGTAGTTCAAATGATCAGTAGTTATTCATTATAGAAAGTTGACTAGTTCAAATACTAGTTATACTATTTCATTTCAGTAGTTCAATGTGCAGTAATTATCTATTTCTCTGTTAAAAATTTCAACGATTTAACAAATTCATTCCCAAAGATTAATTCATTAATTTGGTGGCTCAAATGTCTGATTATTTTTGTTTTCCCTATTATTAAACAATAATAAAAATTACGATTTACTTTTTAACTTTATTATTTCTATCCTAAGTCTATTGTAACTTAGTAGAGTAATTCAAATGCGAAGCCAAATATCCAGTACTTCTCCACGTTTTACTGGTGATTTTAACAATTTAACGAGTTTCTCCTCCAAAAAGTGGCACTTTGTATAAGTATATTAATAATAATAATAATAATAACAAATTTATTTCAAAGAAAGTCTTACATTATCAACATACATGTAAAACATAAAAATGAAATAACGTCAATATGAAACATCTATCTAACTTCTATTTGCAAGATACTCATTCAAAGTATAAGGTTCTAATTTTACTAGGTATCGTTTTAATTTCTTTTTAAATTCATTAAGATTTTCAATGTATTTAAACTTCTCAGGCAAGTTGTTGTACAGTTTGACGCACATGTAATGTGGATTTTTTTCTGTTAAAGTAAGCCTATGTATTGGATAGTTTATATTTACAGTTCTTGTATTATACTTATGTTCAATATTGTAGTTAAATAAAATTTGCTTGTTTTTAAAAATAAATAAAAGGCATTCATATATATAAATAGCAATTACTGTACATATGTTTTTTGATTTAAAAACTCCTCTACATGTTTCCGTAAATTTCATGTCATACATTAACCTCAGAACTCTCTTTTGTATAATAAAAACATTATTTATGTCCTTGTTGCCACCCCAAAAAATAATTCCAAATCTAGCTACTGACTCAAAATTAGCAAAGTATATGTCTCTCATAGATTTCTCACTTAAATATTTCTTTATGACTCTCATACTGTAGCAAGTTTTATTCAGTTTTTGACATACAATACCTACCTGAATTGACCAGTCTAAATTGGCATCAATTTGCACACCCAAGAATTTGATATCATTTTTCAGGTCAACAGAATCTTCAACAATTTTTATATTCTTAGGCGATTCAGTTTGTAATTGTTTTGTTCTAAATAGCATGACGTTTGTTTTATCTATATTTAATAAAAATCCGTTTTTTATGAACCAATCTCTGACTTTTAAAAACAACATATTACTCTCAGTAATAATATTTGGATAATTTTCTGAAGATACCAAAAGATTCGTGTCATCAGCATAATTTGTTATCATAGTATTAGTGTTCGTTAGTATTGTGGATAAATCATTCATAAAAATAATAAATAAAATTGGTCCCACTACACTACCTTGCGGGATGCCTATGTTTGTTTCTAAAATTTCAGATTTAACTTTACTACCGTTTTTATCGATTACAACTCTTTGCCGACGAGATGTAAGATATGACTTAAACCATTCCAATGCTTTCCCACGTATTCCATATAGCTCAAGTTTTTCTAATAGAAATTCATGATTAAGACAGTCATACGCTTTCGACAAATCTAAGAATATTCCCAATGAGAGTTCATTTTGTTCGAACGATTTTAAATTTTTTTCTGTAAATTGAAAAATAGCCGTTTCTACGGAACGGCCCTTAATATAACCATGCTGAATATTATTAAGGTTATTACACGCTGTCATGAAACTCATCACTCTGTCACACATCGACATTTCAAATATTTTTGAAAATGAAGGCAACATACTTATAGGCCTATGACTTTCCATAAGTTCAGGATCTCCTTTTTTATATAGAGGTTTAATTGATGCCAATTTCAACTGCTCAGGAAATATACCAAATTTGAACGAATTATTAATTATATAACATAAAGGTTTTTCGATAATAGTTATGCACATTTTAATAATATTTGTGGGAATTTCATCGTCACCACTGCTCATTTTATTTTTTAGTCTTTGTGATAAATTATTCAATTCTTTCGGTGTCATGGGTTTTACAAACATAGATTTGGTATTATTTTTTATATTACAATTGAATGGTATTCTTTCTATTTTACTTAATAGTTCTGGTACAATATTTAATAAAAAATTGTTATACTCATTAGCAATGGTTGACGGACGTCCTTTTAATTGTATATCTTTGTTTTTATTTTTTCCTATAATTTCATTATGAATACTCCACATACATTTAATTTTATTGTCAGACTTTTTTATTTTATTTTCATAGTATTTAGTCCTTGCCTTCATTAATAAATTATTATACTCCTTTTTCGTCTCATTATACACTTCTTTATAATTTCCATTATTTCTATATAAAGTTAATAATATATCTAACCTATTTTTACACTCCTTTACTTCAGAACCTGCATAATATTGATTATTTTCTTTTTTAATTTGTACATATTTGTACGGAAAACATTCATTAAAAATATTTAAAAAATTATTAATAAAACAATTCCATTGTTCATTTACATTATTTTTGTTTATTCTGTATGTATTTTCCCAAGTTTCTTCTTGCAATCTTAATATAAAATTGTTTTTATTGCTATCAGAAAATATTCTACAGTATTTATATTTCGATTCACTGATTTCGTCTAGCGTGAAGGTTAGTTTTTGCGCTGTGCGGTCTGAAATAAACGAATGTAAAATATCGGTATTATATTGTTGATTACAGTTTGTAAATACGTTATCAATACAACTTTTCGTTGAATGTGTAATTCTAGTGTAGTCATTTACTGCTATTGAATAATTAAAAGAACTTGATAATAATTCTATTTTTGTCCTATTTTTTACATTGTCCTTTAATTCGATGTTAAAATCACCCGCAATAAAAGTTAATTTCTTCTCCACAAATATGTTTGACAGCAATTGTTCCAATATTATGAAAAAACGTTCTAGATTTCCACTTGGTGGTCTATAAACACTTATCACTAAAATTTGTTGATTACTTACATTAAATTCAGCTGCCGCACATTCAAAGACACCACACCGTGACAGATTGTTTATATTTTTACGCACTTTACATTGTATACGATTACGGCCGTACACTGCCGCACCTCCGTGTTGTCCATCTGGCCTACAAAACCATGATACCAACTTAAAAGTTGGTTAGTTAGTTCAGTGGTTCAAGCATATAATTCTGATATTTTCACTATGTTTAAACAACAGAAATCATGATTTACTTTTAAGCCTACAGTTTATATGCTAGGAAACAGTATAGATTGGAATTTAGTTCAGTAGTTCAAATGTCCAGTAGTTTTTCATTGATTTTGATGGCAGTGATTTTAACGAGTTTTTATATATAAAAAAAGAAAAACTAACGCTCATATCAGAATATTATTTTGATGTTTCTAATGTCTATTACCTTTCGCTTTTATTAAACAATATAAATCACAATTTCTTTATTTATCGTTTTGCAAGCTAAGAAACAGTATGTTTATTTATTTATTAGCCATTTATGAAACCATGAGGTATATGTGCAAACTCAATAAGTTAGGAAAGGCAAAACACAGACATACTGTATATATCTGTTCGTAGAAAAGAATATTGGAAAGTTTCAAACAATGCAGCTAATCATAATTATGGTATGAAACATGGTTCTCTTATAAAACCACCTAAACATCACTCTTATTTATATGGAAAGACCTCATCTTGTGCTGGAAGCAAATTATATAATCATTTGCCTGAAGATATAGAGTTAACAATCCCTTTGCACCAGTTCAAGAAAAAAACTAAAATTATTTTTGATTAATAAATCTTATTATTCAGTGAGTGATTACCTGAATGATGAGCGATAAAAATCTATGATAAAGTAAACCTTTTACTTTAATATTTTATTATATGTATGTCACATGGTGAAATACGGCTTTAGCCTAGGCAGTTCTTCAAATGCCGGCAGATAGTGTAAAACACATCATGTTATATCATTTGACTAGACTTTTCATTGAAGTGCCTTAAAATGTCAGTATTGTTGTGTAATGAAAAGTTTACCATGATCTGCCGTGATTTAGGGCATCGGTATTTCATGAAATGCCGACAGGCCTATTTGCCTAGGCTGTTCATGAAGAGCCTGGTTAGTCAGTTAATGTTATGATTCATGCTTCATCGCTAGGCTCATTCACGATATGACCAGATCAGAATAAAATTAATGATTTACATTTTAACTTATCGTTTATATGCTAGAGAATTATAGATTGGAAATTAGTTAAGTAGTTCAAATGTACAATAGTTCTCCATTATTTTTATTGTTAGTGAGTTTGGTGCGTGTTTATTCTGTTCAACTTATTCTGTATAAGCATTATTATTTTGGTGGTTTGAATGACTAATTCTCAGTTTTTTGCATCTATTAAACAATTTCAAATCTTGATTTACATTGTACGTATTGTTTTGCATGTTTTACAGTTTAGATAGTAATTTAATTGAGTAGTTCAAAGTACTGAATTCTCTTATGACCTTGATTGTGGCAGAATTAACAAGTTTTAATAAAAACTATATTTTGCTTAGGCGTCTCTTAAATAAGAACAAAATGTACAAGAGTACAATAAAATTATTTCACATTTAAATCATTTTAACTTGGGCGAGAGGTATTTAAGTTCTATGAATTTTTTAATAATTTTGTGTCGAATTTGCGAAAGAACCACAACAAAAAAATAAAATTATTCCTATATGTACAGAATTGCAGGGTTGGTAAAAATCATGACAGCAGAAAATCAAAAACTATTGATTTTTAATATTACATAATGACTAAGCAAGACGGTAACTCTACCTGGCAATATTAAAAAAAAAAAATAGCTGTCCTGTAATATACAACAAGTACACACGTCTTTGCTATCATTTTAATGTAGATCGATAAATTTTGGTCAAATGGGTTCAGACCAGATCAGTCTGTGATCCACAACTTCGATTGGTGTTTTAAAAAAACAAATGACTATCAACCTGTTATAACCTCACTAATCCATTATTGCCAACCCAATCTAAACTTAAAATTTGTATACTTACAATTCTGGGCCTGAAAGGTGGCCTAACTCGGCGTTGCTCCAGCGCAGTCCAGTCCATTTCTTTGAAGAACGGATGAACCTGAATGGCGGCCTCTGTTCCATGGGCAGAAACACAACCCAGCCTTCTACTTGGATTTTTTGTCATGAAACCTTTCAATATGCTGACAGCATCTTTACTCAGCCAAACAGGGTATAACACATCATCGTGTAATATTGATTCGAATAGATCCTCTTCATTGTCGGCCTCGAACGGTGGTTGGCCGGCCATCATTTCATACATCAGTACCCCTAAGGCCCACCAGTCCACACTCGCCCCATATTCCAACTCCTAGAAATAAAGTATATGTGTAAGTATAACGAGATGTATTGGGTCATTTAGTATTTTCATTCAACTAACCGACGTTATTCTTTATATGCAAATAGAGTCAGAAAATAAATTGAGTTACAGTTACACACACTTACATAGGAATGTTGAACACATTACGTTGATCAAATTATACAACTTTTCTTATAGATATAAATGGAAAGTAAAATAGAAACTTACCTGTAAAATTTCAGGCGCAATATAATCTGGAGTGCCACAAAATGTGGACGTGGTGATCCCATCTAAAATTCCCTCCTTACACATGCCAAAATCGGCGAGTTTACAGTGCCCCTCGGCGTCTAGTAATATATTATCTAATTTAAGATCCCTATATATGACGCCATGCCTGTGCAGGAACTGCAGTGCCAACGTCACTTCTGCCGCGTAAAACCTCGCCCTAGGTTCATCAAATTTCTTGGCACGTTGTATTTGGAACATCAAGTCGCCGCCGTTAACATATTCCATCACGAAAAATAATCTATCCCTAGTCTGAAAACAAGAATGTAAAGCAGTTAAAAATGGATGGTTCGCTGCCAGCGCCAGAATGCGTTTCTCTGTCATGGTACAGTCCACGTCGTCGTCTTGAATGATGACATCCTTTTTCAGCACTTTAACAGCATATACTTCGTCTGCGTTTTTCTTTTCGGCAAGCATGACCTTGCCAAAACTTCCTTTGCCGAGAACTTTTATAAAATGGAAATCGTTCAGTCCAATGGCGTTTTTACCGGCTCCATCTCCACCTGAAGGGACAACGATTCACATTAAATAATGCTCAATGAGATAAATAATAATAAGCTAATTTCTGTTACATACACTACATATAATTACTCAGAAGAAAAACTTAAGATTTCTTGGTAATAAGAGATTAATCAGTTCGACCATTCAAAAGTTACAAGACTGTCTTTATCAGTTGAGCAACCCAGTATATCAATCAATCAAAATATATTATATTGTATAGAAGAATAGTCTTGTTGACAAAGCATAAAAAAAATACATACCGTCTGTCTATTTTATGAGGGCCACACCAAATACCTCGCTTAATATCTATTGTAGAAGAATGGAGTTTTAGAAACACATCCTATTTTTTGTGAGCTATAGCTCACGAATAGAAATAATTTAGGTCGCTTGTTGGTTAATAATAAAGAAAAGACAGAAGATATTAAAAAATCGGGCGTATATGAAATAAAGTGTGATGACTGTGATGCCGTATATATAGGTCAGAGTGGCCGTAGCATAGATGTGAGGTTAAGAGAACACAAAAAGTCTATTTTATATAATAAAAAATCAACTGGTTTCGCCGAACATTGCTTTGAGCAAAATCACGTCTTTAACGGCGGTAGTGCTAAACTTTTGCATAATGCAAACAAAGGAAAAATCCTAGACATGCTTGAAATTAAGAAGGCCCTAAGAAACCAAAAAAACGTTATAAATACACAAACAGAATTTATGAACAACCCTGTACTAGACACAGTAATAAAATTAAAATTAAGTTCGTAGTTCCGGCCTGTATTGTTATAGTAGTTTGTGCAACAAGAGTGGATATGATAGCCATATCGCACGAGAAAGAAGTTTGAGCACGACGCCGTAGGTGACGATCGGATTAAGAAAAAACTACAAATAATAGTTTTAATCAAATTTTAATATACAAACTTAGCTTCTGCTAAATCTTATGCTCTAGGTGCAAACATTTTATAAAAGCTTCAGTAGCCTATTGGTTATATGCACGCTTCAAAATGCAAGAGATCATAGGTTCAATCCCCACATATAGCTACTTTTTTTTTTGTCATAATATATCCCTAAAATTTTGTCTGTATATAATAATTTCAATAAAATTTTAGGTGGTATACTGTTTATCGATTCTTCACTGGAATTACTCATTTTAAATTATTTTCCACCTCAAACTGCGCGAATACACACTGACAATTACTTTGACAGTTTACGCACTAACTTGAATTTTTTAAAACGAATAGTTGCCTATGTACTTAATACACCAACTGTGATTGGTCGATTTCATATCCACCCTAGAACGTATATGAAATATATCCGTTCAGTTAACTGGAATGGCCCACTTATCCATTCTACAGACTGTATGGAAAACAGCAAATTTACATAAGCGAGTAGAAAAAATTTAAAGAAATAGCAAATCAAGTTATTATCCCCCTCTAAGTAGGTAGAATATTTCTAAGATATATACTGTGAACCACCACTTTCAGGTCAGTTTTTAAGACTCTGTGATAATGGTCGCAAGGCTGAAACATATGTCAGAGAAATCTGAACAAAACTAATGAAACAATAAACCAAGTGTGTATTGTAACTATTCTTTTGAATATTTATAATCATTTTATTTTAATCTTCTGAATGGGAAAGGTCCTACTAAAAGCATGCATTAAACACTCATAAAACACATTAATGCATAGTATAGTTGTGTTTAATTTAAGAAATGCTGGCACAAAGGCTATGAAAGTGGTATTATTTTTAATTGATGAATATAAACTTAAACAAATAACGGTCGATCACCTCAGAATTTTAGCACCTCTCTCGTTTCAAAGTAAACACAAATATCTGTTAATTCAACTAAAATTGCCAGCGGCATATTTGTTGAAAAATATCTCTATCTAAAATATGGAGTTTAGAAATGAATTTAAGTGACGTGATTTCTTTTTGCACGCTAAAATGATGTATTTGAATGAGAGCAAAAGTAACAAAATATATCCATATTACTGTTATAAACACCTTATGCTATTTCATTTAACTTTCAACATTCTATTACTATAAAAAGATTAACACTTGCCATTATTCTGCATTTTTTCTTCCAGCAGTTTCGCTAAATCTTCCCCAGCTGCATCACCGCCGGCATTTGAATTATCCGAAGACCCCTCTGGTTGCCCCCCGTTTCCGCCAGATCCAGATAACAGTTTACTTCTCCTTGGAGTTTGCTTGTCAGGTGATACACCTAAAAGATATATAAATGATAAAACTTATTGCTTTTCTAAAACCGTAACTTACCTATCGCAGTCAGAATTTCTGCCATTTGTTTGGTATTGATGCCGCAGTTGTTCGCCACATTTTTCTGGCAACGCTTGTGAATATTCAACGAACACACCTCGCATTGTAATCCTTGCCTAATCAGTCCATATAACAGTGATCCACAATGATCACAAAATGTAAAACGTTTGTAGTTGTGCACTACAAATCGATGTGGTATGTTCACATTGAAGCCGGTACTCTGGTGTTGAGTTGTCTACAAGGAAATATTAATTTTAAATGTATATTTTCAAAATGCACTTTCTTTTTTTATATACAGACTGTCTATTTTACGAGGGCCACACCAAATATCACGCTTAATATCTATTGTACAAGAATAAAGTTTTAGAAACAGTTATCCCATTTTTTGAGAGCTATATTTCAGTAAAAAGAAATTTAAAATCCATAGCCTACTTTGTGAGATATATTACAAAAACCAGAAAAATAGGAAAACGACAAACGGTTATAGCTTCCTGATTTGAGGAGATACGAAAAAAGTTAAAGGGATGAAAGTTGACGGCAAAGACGATAAGAATAATAGTGTGTATAAAAAAATTCGAAAAACGCAAAAAAAAATTTTTTCCTCTAGATTTTTCGCTTTGAAACTAGTCCTTTAGCCACATCGCGCAAAAATGAAAAGAACAAATCTCAAAGTAGGCCATGACACCATTAATTCCGTTTATTTTTTCTCTTTCCAACGATATATAACATGTCACAAAAATTTTAAATGATAGTGTCAATATTTAATATTTAAATAAATCAGCTATGCCATAATAGTAAAAATTGCGATACACACTGAAGAGAGATAAATTTTAATCTACGTTTTCAATAAGTTCAGCGATTCTCAAACTTTGAAGATTTGTCATTGGTTATTTAGCAATCGTCTTATATTAGAATTAAATTCATCTTTATATGAAATATATAAGCTATTTTTAATGGTAGTGGATATTCATCCGACAAACGGACATTGCCAAACCACTATATCTAGGACTTGCAATTTCCTAGTATCTACATATTACATGAATTGCACGTCGTGGAATAGCTCAGTGTGTAAGTAAAGGGAAGTGTGTAAGTAAGGGGAATAAAACATTCCCACTAAAAGATGCGTGAAGTGTTTGGGGGTGAGACTCGACCAAAGACTGACGTTTAATACGCACATTAATGAAACCATACGAACGGTCTACTCCCTGTCCAGGAGTCTGTATCCGCTCATGGTCAGGGGTAGCAGACTTAACAGACAAAATAAAAAATTGTTGTACACGACGGTGATCAGGCCGTCTATCACATACGCGGCGCCGGTGTGGTGCAGCATATCGGCCAAGACAATGAAAAAACTAAAAGTGCTAGAACACAAATATATGCGCCTCATATCAAATTCTGGAAGATACACCTCCCTCAGAGACCTCTACGAACGCTGCAACGACATAATCCCGATAGCCGACTACGTCCAGCATATCTCCCAAAACTTCTATTCGTTCAAGCTGGGCGATAGTCCGCTAACAAGACACATAACACAAATTAGACAGCATAATGCTCCATTTCGGATTAAACACCCCTTACCTTACCAGACGTTGCCAATCTTCCGGCAGCCACTCTAGCCAAACTTTCACCTACTATACCTTCTCTAATACTATCCACCTTTCACTGATATTTCATACCTTTCATCCACTTTAATTCTTTCCTGTCCCCCTCTTCTTTTGTTTTTGTGTATTTTTGTGTGTGTCGCGTTTGTTTGTTCTTCGTTTCTGTTTGTACATTTTTGTCTGTAAATTCATCCTTCCTTCATTAAACTCGTAACAGAATCCAAATTTTATATCAGAACAATCAAAATTTTTAGAATCCCAGTTTAGGCCTGCTTTGCGCAACCCGTAGTTGGAGCAATTCGCGGATGGCACCCCGTGCAAGTTACGGAGTCAGCGTCAGTGCCCAAATTAAATTCAGTGAAGTGCACGAACGGCGAAAGCCAAGTGATCGTTTTAACCAGTTTTAAGTTAAGCTTTCTTTTTTAAGCATTTTTTGTCACAGCACTTAATTTTATTTACTTTTGTAAAAGGAGTTTGAGTTTTTATCGTTTCCATTTTTACCTAGCCAAACCAGTCCCGCCTCGGCCCGACTTTGCGATACACCACCGCGTTAACGCAGTGGTCGCAGGGTCGGTCCCGATGGGCTCTGGGGAGGCACATTTACTGTATATTAATTTTAATAAAGTTGTTTTGAATTGAATTGAATTGGAATAAAACATCCGGGTTCAAATCCTGTTGCCTACCGATTTTTTTTTTAAATTTTATTATATTAAAAGTTAAACATTTTTCTTCTAAATATTTTATATTATTAATCCGCGCCGCAAGTTTTGCTAAAACTTTCTTTTCGTTAAAGATTTTTCTTGTATTATTCCGCGCGAGTTTATCCCTTGGTATTTAATGGTCTGGTTATTTATTCGCTTGTCAGACGAATATCCACAGCCATTTTTTAAAATTTATTATACATTACATAGGCCCTCAATCCTTCGTATTTATTTCTTGCTAAATAAATAGTTAGACCGAACAGTTTACCGCGGTGTGCCAAAGCTGTAGTATTTTTTAAGGTATTTTTTACAGCCCATTCCTATATCACCTGATGATATGGGCATGGCGTATCTATAGTTTTTATCCAATAAACAGACGTACCATCTACAGTTAGCGGTTTGGAGGGTCGTTAAACCGGTAATTCTATTTAACGTTAAATGTGTCCGGGTTTCTAAATTAGATACGTGTGTAAATATTTATTTCGAATAACATTAAATTATAAAAATACAATATTTGGTAAATATGGCAACTAAATTAGGCGTCTTATATGAACAGTCAAAGAAGTTGGTATTACATTTAATAGATTATTTTACAAAAGAAAAGGAAAACAAGGGACCCTTGGTACCTCTTGAACAAATTCATGAAAGAGTTTCTGAAGCCTTAAACATAAGTCTCAGAACAGTTAGCAGAATTAAGCACCAACATATTAATAATGTATCCTTGAAAATAAAAAAACGAATTAAAAAGAAACCAAAAACATTAGATGTACGTGAAGGGGTTAGAATGCAAATAAGGGAAGTAATTTATAATCTTTATGAATCGAAAACACATTTTACATTAGATACTTTGAAGGAAATGCTAAAAAATAAGGGAATCATTGACGTCTGTAAGATAAGTCTCTTAAAACTATTAAAACATTGTGAATTTAGGTATAAAAAAGATTGTAACCGTCGCTATTTATGTGAACAAATGCAAATAGTTCAGCAAAGAGTTGTATTTATAGATGAAACATGGGTCTTTACCAATGGAAGTGTTCGAAAATCGTGGCGAGATTTATAAAAAAAAGTGTCAAACACAAAAAATCAACTGTAGGAAAGCGATTCATTATTTTGCATGCAGGAACATCAGATGGCTTTATTCTGGGAGCAAGCTTAATTTTTTCTACTACCAATAAAAGTATGGATTATCACGATAACATGAATTGTGACAATTTTGAAAACTGGATACAACAGCAACTACTGCCAAATCTTGAAGAACCAAGTTTAATTGTAATGGATAATGCTTCGTATCACACCCGACAATTAAATAAACAACCTACTTGTCAATGGAAAAAGCATGATATTGCAGAATGGTTAACTAAAGATAATATTTCTTTTCCTTCTACAGCATTGAAAGCGGACTTGTTAAATCTTGCTAGGAGTAATAAGAAAGAAAAAATGTACTTTGTTGACGAACTGCTGTGTGAGAATGGGCACGAAGTTCTTCGTTTACCATCTTACCATTGTCAATTTAACGCTATAGAATTAATTTGGGCTAATACAAAACAATATTATGATAAACATTTAAAAATTGATGGAACTGATAAGGGCGTTTTAGAAACTTGGGAAAAAGCAGAACAGTGTACAAAAGAAGACTGGAAGAAGTGTATCAATCATACAGAGGAATTAATTAAGCGATGGTGGCAAAGAGAAAAACTTTTGGATATTCAAGTCGAACCATTAATTATTACTTTTGACGATTCTGATTCTTCTGATAGTGATGATGTCAGTCATAGTGACAGTGATTAAAATTATACATATCTTTATTTTTTAATACACCAATGTCAAAATGCGCGTCGAATAAAGTGTTTGAGTGCATAATGTTCGTTGTTTGTGAAAATGCTTTATTGCTAGTGTTGTTCTGTGAAATTTGTTTCAATTAGGATTTTTATATTTTAATACACGAATGGGGAAAAGCGCATTGAGTCGGTAAATTGTTTAAGTGTAGTATTCAAGTATTTTGTATTTTAGTGTTTATGAAAATCGCTTCATCGCTGTGTTCTTCTGTGAGAATTGTTCTACTTTATTTATATTAAAATTAATATCAAATTAACAATAAATGTGTAGTAAAATAATAAAATAAATTACTACAGCATAAGATCCACTAATTCTTGTGAAAGCAATTAAAAATTCATTGCCACCGGTTGAGGTACAAAATGGCGTTTCCAAACGACTGAAAATAATGTTACAAACATTGCGACGTACTACATCTTCAATGGGAAAACCTTGCGAAAAACGCAGATAAAATCTGATTGCGTTTTCCGATTGAATATGTAGTACGTCACAATGTTTGTAACATTATTTCCAGTCGTTTGGAAACGCCATTGTGTACCTTAATCAGTGGTAATGAATTTTTAATTCCTTTTATAGGAATTAGTGGTTTTTATGCTGTAGTAATTTATTTTACTATTTTACTACACATTTATTGTTAATTTGATAATTATTGACCCTCTGTTGTTAGTTTTATATTTTTATATTAAAATTATTGTTAATTTATTATTTAGTATCTAAGAATTTTCCTTTATTTTGTTTTACCATAGAAATTGATATATTTTTTAATATTTTCTCAAGCAGAATTTACACAATTTATTTTTATTGCTTCTAATGGACATTTCAGATTTATTTTTGTTATTACATGAAATATTTTATTTTACTAACATCCTTTCCCCTATTAATATTACCATCCTCTCCTTTCCTGGCAAGAAATGTCCATACCTTCCCGTGATTCTTGCTGAACTGAAACAATATTAGTTTTCGAACAATATTAGTTTTCTATTATTTTTTTTCTTCTAATAACTAACATTTTATTGACTGAACTGGACAATTCATTTTTTGTTATCGGTTTCAGTTGTGTCCGAGCCTTTATCGGTATAATTAGAATTACACTAAAACAACGAAATTAATAAATTCATATTTCCTAATATTTTATGGTAACACCTTTAATATTTTTGTATAATTATTTAGCGATTGCATTACAGGTATAGACATATAATCATTTGTAAATTGTTGCAAACTGTTTGAAAACCACTGTCATACCTGAGCTATCGAGTAAATAGTTTCTTACTTCATATGACGAAGCGACCTTTCGACCCGCCAAGTTAGAGTTTACTCGACTTTATTTATTACAATTTAATATAGTACAGATTATACATTGAGCGATGCATCAAACCAGATATTTTTGCTTTTTTGGTATGTTGTTTATGATGGAAAGGCAACGTTAATTCCAAGTTTTCGACCTCGGCAGACGACCGGGTCATTGTCAAAAATCAAGAAAATCTCGAAATTTTTTACCTTTTTTCAGTTTTTATCGATTTTGACCTGGAAAGACTGGCTTTTCATGAAAGACATTAAGTGAGATATTTAGTGGCACTCGTAAAATAGACAGTCTGTCTGTATATTATTTTATTTCATAGTTTAATATTTAAATTTGTATTTACACTTAGTTGCATCATTTTATAATTTAATGGGGTTAAAACAGAATCAACCAGGCAATTTCCGCAGTGAACAATGAATTAGCAATTTTATCGCACAATGTAAAATTGCAGCAATAACAAATTGATACACGGTCATAATTTTTACTATTTTGAAAAGTGCACAAAACAAAAAACCGAATAATTATCTTTGAGCCATTGTGATACTTACCTCATCCTGCATACCAGGACATTTTGTAACGACTAGAAGATGGCACCTCTTGTGTACAACACACGCGCAAACTGCAATAAATTCTGGTTAGTTAACTGGACAAGATTACTAGGAGGATACTAAAATATAACACCTAACACCGATTAAATGACTAAGATAAGAAAATCCTTCAACAGAAAATTAAAAGCAGTCTTATGTACAATATTTACAAACAGAGAAGCATTTTCAAACCTTATTTGTATATGCAGAAGATTATCTTTTTTAATATTTAAAAAAAGAAAAATTTAAATAACTTACAAAAAAATTAAAAAGCTATAAAGACAGCCATGCCAGTTGCGCTGCAAATTAAAAAAATATATAAAAATCATTTAGGGTAATAGTCCAGTCCAGAGACCCTCATGCAGTGAACAAAAATCCATAACCACATTATATCTGTAGAGGATATATTTATTACAACACTGTACATCAAGATAAGTTTGTAAATGCCAACTTTAAATCAGTTTGTAACATTATTTCCCTTAAGATATTGGTTCTTTTAATCTTTCCTACATATTATTTACTATACAAAGTGTACTCTCGATAGGGTTAGAAATAAATATCCAGAAAGTTCCCACTCCATTTAGGAACGGAAATTCCTTTTTTTTTTGCAAAAAATCACCCCTAACGGGGATTTAACGTTGGTTTTTCAGTTTTATCTTGCAAACCATTCGTTGGAAGAGAAAAGTGTAGAAAATAAAAAATTTGTCATTAAATTCTGTATAAAAAATGTCCTGTTGACGTTGTAGCTTATCCCCACCAATTTCGCAGTAACAGCGTCCAAACTGAGTGGTAGTTTGGAGCGCACAGGTAAAAATCGATCTTATACGAAGTTTCACAGTGAATACCTCAAAATCGGTTACTTTAACAAGAAAAATGCCCAAGAATGAATTTATCGAGCGGAATTTTCTCTATAAGATGCATGTCTAGCGGGTTTTGACACAAGTGATTTTTATTTATTTTCCCCATTTTTCCTCAACAATGCGTTTTCTAATTATACGTAAAATATGTAATTTATGTAAACCATTCATTCTAGACGACCTTGGGAGCAGATGTTTGAAGCATTGTGATATGTAAGAGAAGTAAAAAGCGAAGGTCTGAATAGACTCTTTGTTAAGCCTGAGAGTGCCTTGTCCCTCGAACCTTCAGTTGTGAAATAAACGTGCGTGTAATACTATGATAGAAAACGTTTATGAAATATGGTGAAAATAGACTGGAAAAAATATAAAAACATAACTGTCCCAAAATTCAAAATTTTAACTTCTCAATTAGCAACGTTAAAGAGTGTTACATGTCTCCTGTGTCACTTGGTATAATGTGTTATTTGTAATGGAACCGTTGAAGCTGGATATTTTTTAAGAAGTTCTGATTAATTACTTTTTATCACTATTTTCCCCTTTCAATGCGTTTTCTAATTATATGTAAAATATGTAATTTATGTAATTCAATCATTCTAGATGACCTTCGGAGCAGATGTTTGAAGAATTGTGATATGTAAGAGAAGGAAAAAGCGAAGGTCAGAACAGACTCTTTGTTAAGCCTGAGAGTGCCTTGTCCCTCGAACCTTCAGTTGTGAAATAAACATGCATGTAATAGTATGATAGAAAACGTTTATGAAATATGGTGAAAATAGACTGGAAAAAATATAAAAACATAACTGTCCCAAAATTCAAAATTTTAACTTCTCAATTAGCAACGTTAAAGAGTGTTACATGTCTCCTGTGTCACTTGGTATAATGTGTTATTTGTAATGGAACCGTTGAAGCTGGATATTTTTTAAGAAGTTCTGATTAATTACTTATTATCACTATTTTCCCCTTTCAATGCGTTTTCTAATTATATGTAAAATATGTAATTTATGTAAATCAATTATTCTAGATGACCTTCGGAGCAGATGTTTGAAGAATTGTGATATGTAAGAGAAGGAAAAAGCGAAGGTCAGAACAGACTCTTTGTTAAGCCTGAGAGTGCCTTGTCCCTCCAACCTTCAGTTGTGAAATAAACATGCATGTAATAGTATGATAGAAAACGTTTATGAAATATGGTGAAAATAGACTGGAAAAAATATAAAAACATATAACTATCCCAAAATTCAAAATTTTAACTTCTCAATTAGCAACGTTAAAGAGTGTTACATGTCTCCTGTGTCATCTGATAAAATTGTTATTTGTAATGGAACCGCTGAAGCTGGATATTTTTTAGGAAGTTCTGATTAATTACTTATTATCACTATTTTCCCCTTTCAATGCGTTTTCTAATTATACATGTAAGTTACGTAAACCATTCATTCTGGACGACCTTCGGAGCAGATGTTTGAAGCATTGTGATATGTAAGAGAAGGAAAAAGCGAAGGTCTGAATATACTATTTGTTAAGCCTGAGAGTGCCTTGTCCCTCGACCCTTCAGTTGTGAAATAAACGTGCGTGTAATAGTATGATAGAAAACGTTTATGAAATATGGTGAAAATAGACTGGAAAAAATATAAAAACGTATAACTCTCCCAAAATTCAAAACTTTCACTTCTCAAATAGCAACGTTAAAGAGTGTTACATGTCTCCTGTGGTATAATGTGTTATTTGTAATGGAACTGCTGAAGCTTGATATTTTTTAGGAAGTTCTGATTAATTACTTATTATCACAGTCTGCTTAGACCCTTTCGATTTTCTTATACATGTCCCCAGATGGGGTTACGCATAGGTACCACCAATGGGCCTAATTTTAATTTTTAGACAAAAAATAAACTTTTCTTTTAAAATTTCCAAAGAAAGTAATCGCATGCTGTTAAGTCCCCAGTGGACAAAGCCAAATCTGCTTATCAATTTTTGAGAAAAAATCTATGAAGCCAATTTTCAACCTGTAGTGGCGAATACACATGACATCTGTCTTGTTGAAAATAGGCCTTGCGTCTATATAAAGTTTCTTCTCAAATTATGACCAAAAGTAAGCATTCAACATTTGTAAGTATAAGTTTGATAAGGTTTTCCTCAAAGAAGTATGGAGCAATAATCCTTGTAATAGCGCAACGTATATTTACTTTTTTGGATTTTTCACTACTATTAAATTATTACTATGCAATAATTTTCAATACTAATTTTAGTGAAGAAAGAAAATAGGATAGGTACAGCAATTATATTGGACAAAAATAAAAGGTAAATAAGTATCTTTTAAGTAGAGCAAATAAAAAAATGGGTCTCCTATCTTGGTTCTTATGATATCGTGGGTTGTTTAGAGATTTTTTTTAAATAAGAAAAATCTAGTTACTTAGTCTGTTCAGCTACTGATTATGCCCAAAAAAATACGAGACACAAAGTTCCATACCAAAGATCTTTCAAAATCATGGCACACTAAGCATCACTATATGCCAAGGTTCATATCATGGCCATCTAATAATATAATAAAATGGCTATTAACTGTCATTTTAAAAACAAATGTCATGTTGCGATACATGGTCGAAAAGAGAATTTAAAGACGAATCATATAGATAAAAAAAATATACAGGGCACCGTTTAAAATAACAAAGTGTGGATCACTTCCGCATAAACTGGAAGTTGAAGAAAATGTTTGATAGGCTCAAAACAAGAACAATTATGTAATATACAACTCTCCCAAAATTCAAAACTTTAACTTCTTAAATAGTAAAGTTGCAGAGTCTCCTGTGTCACCCTATATGTAAACATATACCTTTCACGGAAAATCGAAAAAATCATGTTTTTAAGGTAAATTGTCGCAATTTTTATATTTTTAAAATGGTTTTCCTATTTTAAATAGTAGGTATATTATTATCAGTAAATAAATATATCTGAGAGAGATATATTATAAAACAAAACCTGCCGCATGTTGCTGTGTGCATCATGCCTTTACAGGATGTGATAATACATCAGATTTTTTCGGAAAAAGCGAGATTTGCAAAAATGTATGAGGCAAAAAAGGATTTACAAGATGTTATTAATGTTTTTTTAGCAATAAAACCAAGACTGTGTTGCTCTATTTAATGCTGGAGTGACGTGCTTATTTGCATTACACCAATAAAAACTTCGAACGAGCTTTGTTTCAAATACTTTTTTAAAGAAACCACAAACATTACTTCCACCAACAGAAGATGCAGCTGATCGCCATTTTAAAAGGGTTTATTTTCAAGTACAGACTTGGCTATGTAATAATTTGCAAGTAGAAGACTAGGGTTGGAAACGAAAGGATTCGGGTATGTCGCCAATTGCCATGACCCAAGACCCAGTCCCAAACGAATTGCTTCAAATCATTTTTTGCCGATACAAAACAGGTTGTGGTAACCAGCAGTGTGATTGTAGGAAAGCTGGACCTTAGCCTGCTCCACTTGTTCTGGCTCTGATTGCCTGAACTGTCACTTTTTTTTTTATGAAATTGACCAAGAGAATGATGATGCTTAAAAATACTATATTGTTCAATTTTAAATAAAATATTATGAATTTTTATATCATTTTGAAGAGACCTTAGGAATGAACTACATATTCAACTGAATGAAAATTTAAAATTCTTGAGTTACGCAATTTTTATGAAATATACCAAAAGTCGGCTATATTGGATCAGCCATTTTGATTTTCTATTTTTCAACATTATATTCTTTTTCAGTGACCTCAAAAACACCAAGAACTCAGTTTGAATAGAATTACTTTGAAATTTATTGTGTTATTACAATTTTACATAAAAAAACGTTTTTTTTTGTTTAAACAAAAGATGAACAATTAACGAGCAAATCAGTATAACTTGTTATTCGAAGCTATTTTAAGTGTTTATCAAAAATTTCACGGAAATCCAAGCTTCCCGAGTTCCCGTAATTATTCTGAAACATAACTCATTTCTAAGCTAATTTGACTAACATGATGGTCAGCTATCCATTCATGTTAACTTGAAAATTTTGAATAGTGCCCTTTTACACAGGACAATTTTTTGATAAATTTGAATTAAAATTATTTAGGGTATTAGCTTTCAATTCAGTAGCTCTTAGCATTTTGAGGCCCACAAATTGACAATTCAAGGCATAGCGAGCATTAGACCATGAATTTGTCTAATTCGTTATGTTTCCAACAAAATTATTGTGGAAATAAAATGTACAAGAATTATGTGTCTTTCAATATTAAAATGTATATAACTGTATAAATGTTAAAATATATTTTTAGTCGCAAACTCCTCTATCAAATCCTTATTTTACTATAAGGAACGTAACCAGACTGCAACCAACAGCTACTCTCCGGGCTATGTGCCCCGCCGAGCGCTGAATTACAAGTTACAAACCTGGCATGGTAATAATCGCATATTACCAACAAAACGCTAATGCTTCGATTGCAACAAACACCAGCCGAAAGACTGATCCTACTTAAAGGAGCTCTCGTGCCAGTCGTCACACATCACTTGCAGACTGCAGTTTCGAGCTGTTGGCTCTCGTCAGTGCAAGGTAGGCATGTGACGACCGACACGAGAATCACTTGACTATTTAGTACATTTCTGTATCTTTGGGATAACGACAACTGGACCGCTAGATGGCGCCTGCTGACTATTTTACATGATCCTCGTGTCGGTCGTCACATGCCTACCTTGCACTGACGAGAGCCAACAGCTCGAAACTGCAGTCTGCAAGTGGTGTGTGGCGACTGGCACGAGAGCTCCTTTAAGTAGGATGTCTTTCGGCTGGTGTTTGTTGCAATCGAAGCATTAGCGTTTTGATGGTAATATGCAATTATTACACTTAATGCGTCAGGCATGCAACTTGTGATTCAGCGTTCGGCGGGGCACATAGCCCGGAGAGTAGCTGTTGGTTGCAGTCTGGTTACGTTCCTTATAATAAAATAAGGATTTTATAGAGGAGTTTGCGACTAAAAATATTATGTTTTAATATTCCGCTCTCTAAAAGCACATTTGAACTATGTATAAATGTTGTGCCTTGAAATTTTACAATTGTTTTAAAAAATACAAAACCTTATTCCTCTATCATTATGTAAAATGTTCCGCAACAATTTCTCTCTGTGTATTATTCAAATTTAAGTAAATTTTATGTATTACATATCACTGGGAATCAGTCGTTTCTTCTGGACATATGCACCAGAACAGGAAACGTTACAAACTAAATAATAATAAAATCCTTTCTTTTACCGGTTGTATCTGTTATTTTCAAATTAATCGTGACTATTTATTTATAATAACATCCAAACACCATCTGCAGTCTGGATTTTAGCTTATTGGGCTTCATCGGTACACATAGTTGATGTTCACATGGCATATCAAATTTTTGCTTGTCAACTTGAAGTGGACAGAATTAAGCTGGATGCATTCTGTTGTAGTCTTATTAGAATCAAAATTGGACAAAAATTTAAAAAATAAATTTTATACCATGAACGCAAGTCAATTAAAATTCTTGGCTTAATTTGCTGGTAAACCAGAAGTCAAATACAAGACAATCTCGTTCACCATATATTATCTTACATGTCATTCAATTCATTGCAATTTACTGGCAATTTCTTTTGAAGCCAAGGATTCGTTTTGCTGTTATGGGAAATATAAATCGCTGAAACTTATTTTGATGTATTCTCAGTATAACAGGTATAGTAAAAGCTAAGCAGCTAAAAAAAAATTACAATGAACACTGATCATGCTTGAGACAAAATCATACCTTGACATTGATAGCCTTGCTTGCCCAAACCCCTGAAAACAAAACCACCGTTATCAAGTTAGTGCCGCCCGTGGTGCGTTTCCAAAATAAAAGACATAACATATTAGTTGCTATACTACAACTAGATCCTTACTTGCTAAATGGTAAAATAAAATATATAGTATTTAATGCTAAGAGAATCAAACAGATATTTAACCCAGGTGAAACGAATTATATTAAAAAGCATAACAATCAAGGCAGCTTGTAAATATAGATACCCCATTTTAGAGTCTTGCTTAGTTGAAGAACATAACAATCGTGAGACATACTTGTAAGCGTGAGAGGTATTATAAATATTAACATTTGTAATTGAAAATTTACGACGGCTGTGTTGCGTTATCAAAAACATTAATGGGAGCTAAGTTATTCAACTTTGATGGTAACCGCTGGCAGTTTCTCCATTAAGTCATTTGACTAATGACCCTGCAAACAATTTGTGCAATATGCTTGTATTAGTTTGGTAGCAATTTTTCATTTCACAATCAAGTGTTAAAGTTTGACTGTTCACCTAACTATAATGGCGAATGTACATTAAAGACATACAGAATATAGAGTTGCTCAGGGTCAGCTGATGTACGCTTTTGATAATTTAATGCAACCAAATCATAATGGCAATTAGTCCATTCTCATATAGCCAAAAATCCAGTGTCGCTTGGATGCTCTGCCAATTTTAAAAAACCTCCAGAACACGAAAGTACTGCCCTAATATAACAAATTTTTCGAGGTTGATATTCTGAAAAATTGTTGTAAAAAAATATGATGGATCAAAGGTGGCGGCGCACGACTTCTTTAAACAAAATCTATCTCCATTATTTCTTAACTGATCAAAAAATCAAGTACTTATTTTAAATATATATAATAAATATAAATATAAAAAAATAGTATCATATAAAATCATATTTTGTAAATTTCTTAGATAAATGAAAATATCAGAATTAATTTATTAAGTTATTTACTTTTAGCGGAAAATCCATTGCAGTACGGTCGTGAGCAAAAAAAAATAGGAGAAGTCTTATAATGGTATTTTGCTAAAATCTAGTTGTGTACATCTAACTTTAATTTTTGTGACATTGTCAGTTCGTTGTCATAATTTATTGCAAGTGTGCAAAAAACTAATATGCCTCATATAAGCGATTTAGTTAAATCTGGAGTTATTGCTAAAGCAGAAGATGAATGGTCAATGAGACAAATTGCACTGCTTTATAATATCGACAAAAATTTGGTGTGCAACATTTTAAGAAAGTGGAGAATAAACGGTATGATTAGTAGAAATCCCGGATCAGGGCGACGAAGGATATCAACTCAACAACAAGCTTTGCAATTGGTAAATGCTTTAGTAGAAAATCAATTTTACTCAGTTATTCAGGCTGCTGAAGAAACGAATTTTCCTGGATCGAGTAGTACTGGTCGCCGGCGAGTAAGAGAATCGGAGCTACGCTGTTATGCAGCTGCACAGAAATACTTACTTAAAGTTGAACATAAAGAAGCTCGAGTAGGATTTGCGTTTGAATTTTCAGTGCATGATGTAAATTTTTGGAACAACGTAATTTTTACAGACGAAAAAACTTTCCAGTCAACACACAGCGGTCGTATTCGTGTTTACCGCCCTCCGAATACTCGATTCGATGAGAAATATATATCTAACAATGATAAAAGTGGTAGATTTTCCGTCAATATGTGAGCTTGGATATCGACACGTAGTCCTGGTGTTTTGTAGCATATTGAGGAACGATTTAATAGTGAAACGTATGTTAGGACTTTAGACAATATTATGCTCCCTTCTGTGTCACAATTATTTCCTAATAATGAGTTCATATTTCAACAAGACAATTGTTCTGTTCATACTGCTCATACCGTAACTAACTGGTTTCAAGATAACAACATCAATGTTCTTAACTGGCCCAGTCATAGTCCAGATCTTAACCCTGTGGAAGAAGTATGGGGACTACTCGTAAGAAGTATCTAAAAATGAAATGTGGGACCACGGAATGCCGAAGAATTACTGGAAATAGTAAATAATGCATGGGGAAATATTATTACTAATGATTATTATATAAGGTTATTTAATTCTATGTCAAACAGACTTATAGAAGTTATAAATTAATAGAAATGGTGCAATAACGAAATATTAATAGTTAGTTTCTTGTTAAGTAGGATATCCTTCAACTTTTGATCCAGGATTTCTACTAATCGTATCTTTTATTCTCCACTCTCTTAAAATGTTACACACCAAATTTTTGTTAATGTTATAACACAGTGCAATTTATCTCATTAACCTTCCATCATTTACTATAGCAATAGCTACAGCATTAAAATAAAAAATAAATTAAAAGTGATATCCGTTTTATTTCGGCTACTCATTCATATTCAAATAGAGACAGATTTATATTAGAAAAAAAAAGTTGTCCTATTTTTTTCTGCTCACGGCAGTACATGAAAAACTCTCCAAATATAAGTTGTCAAGAATTTAATGTTGATTTTAAATATGTCCTCTCTTTTGCTTTTAATTTAAATAATAATAGTTTTAAACGTCAAAACCCTTGCGTGTGTCGCTTTTCGATCGAAAAAAACCTACCACAGTTCAGTAGCTGTTATGGACACTAGCAATTTAAAAACAGAAGTTTTTAACGTTTCAAGACAGGTGCTTATTAAATATGATAAAGTTATTCCATGTGACTGCTAAAACACTACTGGTTTTAATGTTGCAGAGCGTTTGAGTAAAATATATTATTTTTTAAATTCAGTGTATTATGTCAAAATTTTAGAGTACCTTCAAAAAAAAATTGTGAAGTTAATCACAGTTACTTGTCATTTAATCAACGACAGCTGCTTTTTTGTCTATTCAAGAAATTCAAGGAATTTGAAAAATTGTTTCTTCAAATATGCAAGACACCAACGATTTACATTAAAATTATAACAAATATGATCACCATATTAAAAAATTATAAAAATTATAAATGTTACAAAACAAAATAACATGGTTCCATATTAATGAACATTTGATATACAAGTATTTTATCCTTTATATTTTAGAAATACACATCGCATTAAAGTATTTTCCAATTTTTGCAGACTTTTATTTTTATAAATTGATGCACTTATTGCAAAATATATTGTTTCCTTCATAAAAGCTCAGTGCGATTAGGAACTAGAAAATAACAGCAGGTATTGGCGAAGACAGAAAAAATAAGTTAGTCACATTGTTAATGATCCCCCAGATAAAACTCAGAAAACAGCACTCACCAAATAAAATCTCTACAATGTGAACAGAAAGTCGGCTGTCTCAGAAAAGTTGCCATGAATTTGTGATCGTTGACCTGGTGGACTCTCCTCCGCATGGCACCACGTCGTCTGTTGAAACCTTGCCGCTCCTTGAACTCCCTTGGTTTGGCTCCATATTCTTTAAAAAGCAATTACACAATTAAAATGTCTTATTACTGTTTTAAAAGAGCATATTGTGGTTTACATCATGTGATTGTTTATATATTGGCAGAAAATGAGATATAAAAAGTGTGACACAATACACAATACGAGATAAGTCTTAAAACATCAAAGAGGTTTTGGTTAAATATTTAAAACGTGAAGAGGAGATCTCTTCAACCGAATTATCAATAGACCATGCTAGAACACTTGACTTTGACAGATCCGCCATTTTATCTGGGTGGCGCACAAAGCGATTATTTTCCGTGTATTTACATTCGTGTTGTGGATTGAGTTTATTGTGATATTTTGCAAATTTTTTTGCCAAGATGTCTCGAAGTGTATATTATCCCTTAGAGGTGATATTAAAGGTAGATATGATAAAAAAATCGGGATTATTGACAATATTGACCCCTATGCAATTCCTCCTGAAGAATGCAATGCATTTCCAGTGCTCTCTATACATGTATGGCAGGTTTATCAGGAGTATGCGGTCATATATAGCCACAGTTCTGTTTTATCTGAATGATCGTCGAAATACCATAGAAAGTGGTCCTGGTCCAGCGTACACTGCAAAAACTTTCCATTTGGCCAGTACCTCTCATGAAAAATGTAGAAATGTTGCGAATATGGGATATGGATTGGCCAAAAAAAGTAGAGACAAGAGGTTTGTCTCAGGAACATCCTCCTCTTGACAAAAATGAACTTACGCCTATTTATGTTCATATCTAATTTTATGGGTTTTTTTTGGCTTGACTGAACCTGAACTTGGATATTTTAAAAGAATAAAGTGAATGTTAAATAACATTTGTTTTACTGTGGATAAGAAATATATATTACTGATGTGCAATATATTGAAATAAACAGGTATAATTAAAACTGTTTTTTATTAATAAACACAGATAAATAGTTTATTTATATTGTATGCCACCCAGCAAATATGGCCGAACTGTCGATGACGTCATTCTAGAATGGTCAATTCAGTTGAAGATTAAGATTAATGTTTGTTTTTTAGCTGAATTAGAATTTTTTTTAATATTTTTGTACATCAGTGAGTAATTATTTTTAATTTTATGCACGTTTCATAAAAATAAAAAAATCTGCAGCAGCTTTTAGTGGAACACAAAAAATTTTTTAAAGTCACAAAATATTACCACCTTTGTCGGACATTTAGGTTAGGTGTTCAGGAGAACATCATTTCTTTTGTACAACTGAGTAGTAAACATACTGAGATTAGTATCCTCACTCCACATATGACTCAGACTCAGCTTTTTAACCTAAAATCGTTTTTGTACTTTTCTGTTTACTTATATAGTCTTTTGTGTCAATGACTATGATTTACATTTAGGTGTAAAGTGTGAAGAGGGAAGAACTCAAAATCAAGTTCCAGAGAGTCTATTTGAAAATGTTTATTATATTTAAATTAGTCCTCCAATACATCATCCCTCCACTGAAAATTTAAAGATGTTTTGCAATGGTCTATTGTGACACTAAGACAGTGTCTGTTGTCTCCTGGCAAATCTCCTTCAAAGGATAAAACTCATACTACATTCTTGTCGAATATGGACTGTTTCCATTTCTGGAGCGCCTTAATAATATTAAAAGAAAAGAATGGCAGAACAGGGCCACAGAGTCACAGGAATCTCAAAACAGTAATTAAAAATTCACAATGCGGGAAATACCAGAAAAATTACATCACGGTGCCTCCAACACAAATCGTTTTCTTATATTGTCGACGAGAATGCTTGCCCTCGGTGGCCATCTTGGATGACGTAATATGTATTGCCAAAACGCGAATAGGGGTGCTGGGTGTGTAAAACTGAATGAAAATACGACATTTTTAGGTCATTTTGAAACAATTAGCATTGAAAGTCATTTTAGGACAAGAGAGTCATGGCATTTGATTGCTTATTATTCCAATTCATTTATTTCCCCGTCCCGTCGTACCCCAATAAACATTCAAATTTGTCATAACGCTAATTTTCCGTTGCCCTGAAATGACCGTTTAAATGCTTTTCATGTGAAAGTGATCTGAAATTGTCATATTTTTACTCCTTTTTGAGTAATTTACGTATTGGTCATTGCAAACCGAAAAAGTGAGGTTAGGTTAGACGTATTTAGTAAATATAAGTGCTGTAGTGACTCTTATCTTATTTGCCCTTGCCAATAGTTTCAAAGTGACCTAAAAAAGTTGTATTTTCACTCATTTTTATCCACCCAGCACCCCTATTTGCTCCACTTTTCCGTCAATTTCTTTGATTATTATACATTTGTGCACGGGTCATTAGTCACAAACGCTTCATATAACTCTCTTAATAATGTATTCACAAAAATAAACTCAAAATTTGAGAAGTGGATAAATTGCAGAATGACCGAAAAATATAATGTAAAAATATATGTCCAAATAAATTTCAAAATACATACCATTCGATGTTAACTTCAAATCTATCCTAATGTGTAGTCGGCCTTTGGGTTCTAAATTAACCTGCAACAAAAAAAAATATTCTAAACCTTTGCAAATATTTAAATAAATAAAGGCAAGGCTCACGGTCGTTATAAGAAGGGCAGTGCAAATTATAAGTAAATGATGGATTAGGATATAAGTAACCATAAATGGAATTAGACAAGAGTTCATGTCAATAATTAAGGATGTAAATGGAGTCAAAACGAGGTCAAAACAAAAAAAAATGCACATACATGTATCATATGCATTTTTTCTGTTATTGAGACCTGAAAATGCGAGCTGAAAATATAGTACACGTAAATTAAACACGAAAGCATAGAATAGGAGAAATAATTTATAAAGTTTTATATTGCGATTTATGTAAACATTCAGAAAATAAAATGGTATACAAGTCTGTTATGTGGGAAAGCCTCTGTAAAATTTTAAAGCGATCCGAGGTAATTTATTATATTTTTTTGCATTAAAACCTGCAAAGATACGCTTCTGAACGGGTGAGTTATGCTATCTTGACGCGTTCACACACGTGTCGCTTGTTTGTTTAGCAAGTAATAATGTCAGCTGTCTTAGTTGTCTAAGGGCAGTGCGCCACGCGTTCACTGTACAGTTCAGTGACTCTTCGACTTCCGTCTAGAGCATTTCCCATTTTTGTTAAATTTTAAATTATATTCGCAAATATCGATTATGCCAGAGTTGAAGTCGCAAGAGTACTGCGACATGAGATTAGCCTATGGTGCAATGAATGAAAGTCTTGCAGGGGCTGTACGAAAATACGGGAGAAAATTTCCCCATAGGCGCAAACCTAATGAGAGAAAAAATTTAAGTGTAGTGCAACAAGTTCGTAACACTGGGTTTTGTTTACCAGGCAATAGAGAATGTGTAGTAAATCGTCCTGTTGAAATGACGAAGAAGTTCTAGAATTACTAGAACAAGACCCTTCAATAAGTACCCTATAAAATTTACTGAACGTACATTGGACTGTTTTGAAAAAGGATTATACTCAGCTTCTTTGTTTTGTGACCTCACCAAAGCATTTGACTGTGTGTCACATAGTTTACTAACACAAAAACTCAACAAATACAATTTCAGCACAAATAGTATCTTACTTATTAAATCAGATCTAGAAAATCGAAAACAGTCAGTTAGATTAAATGGAGTAACATCTGAGGAGTTACTTATTAAATCAGGTGTACCACAGGGTTCAATTCTAGGTCCCGTTTTATTCTTGATCCACATTAATGACATGCCAAATGCCCTTCCCAATGACACCTGCATCTTTTATGCTGACGATTTCACATTACAGATATTTGACACTAACCTTGACAATTTGATGCTGAAATGTGATGACACACTGTCAAATGCCAAAAACTGGTTTGCATCAAATGCTTTAGCACTGAATAACGCAAAAACCATAAAAATGATATCAAGTACACGTGACATTAGTAAAATTTCAAGTAACCCCTCCAGTGCCAAATTCCTTGCAGTTTTTATTGATCCATTCCTAAGATGGGATGCTCACACTGAATACCTAGTAGGACAACTAACAAAAAATATATATGGTTTAAGACAACTCTCAAACTCGCTCTCATTAGATGTATTGAAATCTGCTTACTTTGCATTATGTCACTCTCGATTATCTTATGCCATTCTAGCCTGGGGGCACTCTGCTGGCCGCCACAGAATCTTTGGCCTTCAAAGAAGGGCCATTAGAATTCTGGGTGGCGTAGGATATCGAGAGGAAACAAAAGAACTCTTTATTAAGCTTAAAATACTTACCCTGCCAAGCCTATATGCATTAGAAAGCATAACATATATCCATAGAAATTTAAATAACTACATCACTCATGCCGACATGCATCGATATGAGACGCGGCACAGAGACGAAATATATACTGCATTTACAAGGCTCACTAGAGGACAAACTGGTGTTAATTTTCATGGTATTAAACTGTATAACTTGTTGAACAACAATATAAAAACCCTACCTCTGATAAAGTTCAGATCTGCAGTTAAGGACTTCTTGCTAAAAAATGCGTTCTTTTCACAAGATGAAATCGTGAGGGAAATAGCCAACACTGTGTGAAAGCATTAGTCCAAGCTTCTATTGATGTGTTATTTATATTTAATTATTTTTATCAATGTAATCAACATACTTATATTTTTTAAATTATTTTAACCTGTTTCTATCAATTTTTTGCAAGAGTTTGTGACGTATGTACAATTTTATATTTTTCACATGAATAAATTCTATTCTATTCTATTCTATACGCAAGAATCGTTTTTACCCGTACCACATAAGAAAGGAAGTGACTTCGTTGCACCGTATTACGTCAGATTGATTAGTTATAGGAGGCGCACTTAAGGTAATTTTTTTTCCAAAATTTTTTTATTTCTTAATTTTTTTAACTCCTTTTGGTGGGGACTACCCACTGAATGATTTTCCGCATGTTTAGGTAAATCACCCTGTATATATTACTAATGGTGTTAGGAACAAGATCCAAAAAAGTTCCCATCTAATCAGTGTCCGTAACATCCCTTATTTTGGTAAAAACCTTCCCCCGGTGGTACATTCTGGCGGTTTTCTTAATTTTCTCGTAAACCTTTGTTCAAATATAAAAAATGTATACGTCCAAAAATATTGCCTATTAAATTCTACATAAAAACTGTTATATCGACATTTTAGCTGTTCCTTACTCAATTCTCGCAAATAGCGTTCAAAGTTAAGGGTAGTTTTTAGCAAGCTGTTTAAATTGTTATGTATAATTGTATAAGTCAGCGATCTTAAGAAATTTTACAGTTATACATTACTCAGGTGACAGATAATAGGTGTATCAAACAAGAGAAAGGATTTGAAAGATGGTATTCGTATTTTCAACAACCCCGAATATAAACGCTACCCCTAACTTTGAACGCTACGAGGAACGCTATTTGCGAGAATTGAGTAAGGAATAGCTAAAACGTAGATATAACAGTTTTTGTATAGAATTTTATGGGCGACATTTTTGGTTCTAAACATTTTTTTTCGGTTTAAACAAGGTTTACGAAAAAATTAAGAAAAACCGCTAGAATGTCCCACGGGGGGAGGTTTTTACCTAAATAAGGGATATTGTGGACACTAGTTAGATGGGAACTTTTTGTGTCTTCTTCCTAACACTATTAGGAATATATTGTTATGTGCTGCCCTCTAACGGAGAGGAGAGTGTAATTACTCCCTGGCTAGTAGGGTGGCGCCATCTATGAGCCAATTGACGAACAGTAACCTAGCACATAGTAGAAAACTCTGTAGGATTGTAGAATGTTATGGAATAGGATTCTGGTACATTCTATGGGTGGATATAAAGAGGTGAATCCAGCAGATGACAAGTTTAAGAAGAAAAGTAAAGTACATAGTGTTTTAAAAGTAGTGAATTTATAATAGATTAAGTTATTATTAATTGTGTGATTTTTTAAGTATTTACTAGTGTAATTTTAGTGATTAATAAAATAGTGGTTAGTGAAGATTCTTGTTGCAAGTTATTTGAACCCACAGAGTGTTTACTGAAGACTGTAAACACGTAACAATATTTACGTAATATAAAAACTTTATAAATTTCATCTAAAAACTAATATTTGTATGTACTAATAACTTTTTATAAATTTTTAAACTAAAATGTCAAGTTGTGGTGCTTTACAATGTAAATAAATATCTTTAATTCAGCGCCGAATGACTATACCCCTTCTAGGAAATCAGAAATGACCCATCTTTGGTACATCACAAATTTTGAAAAGGACGTCATTTTCGAACCTTAAGAATGGACCTTCCTAAATATTTTTTAGAGTATTTTTCTACAGAATAATCTGGTGTTATTTTGATAAAATTAACGTTTGTTGGGGAAAATACCACACAAGGTCACTAAGGTGTGCAGACCTGTGGTATTTCAACAATTTCTCCTATATTCCTGAACTGATTCAACAAACGTTTCGATAGGTTTTTAGAGAAAATACGATAGAACAGTACTGATTTATTTTTTCTCGTGTGAACAAAATAGTAGTTACCGGACTTTTTCCTCGAATGAAAACAAAAATTCTTTTTTCTGAGATTTCGATAGACCAATACATTCTATAGTGTACTTTAAATGGATATCAAATTTTTTTTTTAATCGATTCAGATGTAGGGAAAATTGTTGAAATACGAAATCATTTTTGTAAAATCAGAGACGGCATCCTTAATTAAGGTAACTTCTTTACCAGTACTACATACAATGAGAAATTTTCTCTCTTTTCAATCACTTAGGAGCAATGTATTGATAAACTGGCCCTAAGAGAAACAAATGTTTACCCAATAGAGAAAATCTGATAAATTTAAAACTACTGAAATTATTTTCAATCCCTCAAATTCGTGAAGGAAATATAAACTATTTGATCCTGTTATAGCCTTATTTAAGTTGACAAGTTTCCATTTGCACAAAATTGGGAAAACATTTTTTTATATAAATATCAAAAATTCGGTAATTCTCAAGGAAACGGACTTCTGAGATTTTCGTGTTTTTTTTTGTGTGTGTAGTGGTTAAGTTTTTTTTGCGCCAATGAATAATAACAAATTTACGGGACCATGGAGCAAATAGGGGTGCTGGGTGGGGTGAATGCAGAAAGTTACAATCGTTTTGCCTTATGTGAGCATAGCAAAGTGCATGGATTTTGTCTAGTCGCGGGGGGAGGGGGGGGTCGCGCCCCGGCACCCTTTTTTGGGGGCAAGGAAGAAAATGTTCTTTTTTTTTGTATGTTGCGAATGAGGCCGATTTGTTTAGTTTGGTTTTTTAGGACAAGGGTGGTTCACTGTTGGGGGTAAATTGTTTTTTTATAATGTTAGGGCGAGGAAAAAATGTTTCCTTGTTTGTTTGTTGTGAGTGAGGCTGATTCGTTTAATTTTGGTTGTTAGGGCAAGGGTGGTTTGTTAATATGGGTATTGTTATTTATGGTTATGGCAACATGGTGCTGCAGACGGAAGACGGAGTATAATGGCCGCGACGTTCAGTTGATGTGTATTTCTGTGTGGTGGATTTTAAAAAAAAATTTTTTGGCACATGATTTTCGCAAAGTAATATATGGTAAATTATGTTACTATGATGTAGTACTATGCATGTATAATTTTAGTTTTTCGCCAAGTCAGAAGTCCGTCTCCTTAAGAATGACCAAAAATTTTCTTTAAAAAAATTGTATCTGGATATGAGTCTACATTGTTAAGTAACACTGATACCAATCGTTTATTTTGCACATTGTCGGTAATTTACTATGACCCAAATTAGTATAAAACTTTTTGACCAAACCTGTACAATATGACTTGTTTTTATAAGAGAACTATAGTTTTAAAATCTTTGCAAAAAAATAACTTTTTTCTTATCACCTTTGCCTATTATTTACAAAGTGCATTAATATAAATAAATACAAAAAATGATACAGTAACTTCTCATCTGAGTCATTTGTTTTCTTTTAAAATAAAACAAAAATGTGTCAACAGCACTTCCTGTTTTGACAGCTTTTTGTTTTCTATTTAGTTCGTCGAAATATAACGAAATACCGATCATGTAGGCAGAAATCCAGTGAAAGAGCCTCATCCAATTTGTCTTACGTCAATTATTTGGATTGTGTAAAACATTAGGAATGTTTATTTCGGTAAATAATAAACAACAAAAGCGTTTAGATGTATCCATAGTTTTGATTTGACAGCGGGAGGGAGAGGCAAACACACCCGGAGCATTTTACAATACATATGATGTCCAGCACTCACCCAAAAGTCAGCCTCGTCCTTTTCCCTATTGAGGAGGTCCTCGAAAGGAATGCAAACATTGGCGACGAAGACGTCTGGCGGTATAGCGGCGTCGTGGAATACAGTCAGGGTGAGCGTCTTCGCGTTCTCTACCTGGTGCTCAAAGTATTCATTCCAGACGGGGTCGAAGGTTTTTGGCTTGGTGGTGGATTGGGCGACATGGGTGTCGTCCACGTCGATGGTGACATAGGGGTCCAGAAGCTGCTCGTCCGCCTTCCCGAAAGTGTGGCGCTTGGAGCAGTCCGTCGGCCTAAGGCCCTGGGCCTCGCATATTTTCACGCGAACAGTCCCCGTGAACATGGCACCGGCCCACTTGACACCTCACCTTCGAGAACGCGATTTTATCCGCCACCACCGCACTACAACATTAACAACTACATAGGGATACACGAAATATTACTCGACAAAATACAGCTCGATTGACAGCCATGAAGGTCGGCTGGTCTCGATTTTCCTCTCAGCTCCTCCTCCACCCTATATGTAGTACACGTCCTAGGCGTACTACATACATTTAATGTCGGGAATTCTGTTTAAGACCCCGAGATGTCCTGATATGTCTACTGTCACAAAGATGACGCTGGACGCATTCTCTTCTTGCTGATCAATAACTCTCTAGTTATCCCAAGGTTGGTAAACATCAATATTCAATGGAAACATTGAACATTCTCTTTTATTTTATCCGCCAGAGTGCACAACTGTATTCGGTTGTTTGTCCCTCTATGTCAATACGAAAAAATATGCCTTTGTATAAACAAAGTTAATAATTAGGATGTAAAATGAAAACTTTTTGCTGTGTACCAAGGTGCTCTAACACAGTAGGATATTTATTTCCTAAAAATGACCGTTTCCGACAAACTATTTAAAGGTTATATGATACAATTAAGTTGAGAATGACATTGAACCGAATACGCGTGGCGTTATCTATTGGATATATTAGGAACTGGCTTGGATTGTTCCTCATTCTCTTTATCAATTTGGCGCATTTCTATGAATAAGAGATTGGGAAACTCTCAGAAATTGGGAAATTTAAACAATTTAAAGGTTATAATATAACTTTTAAATTTTTGTTTAATGTCATTTTAAATTTGAATATATTATATGATACAAATTGAGAATGATATTAAACCGAGTACGCATGACGTCATCTATTGGGTATATTAGGAACTGGCTTGGATTGTTCCCCATTAGAGAAGAGAAAATTATTCTTATATCACAGAAGGTGAAAACCGTCCATCATAGATGGCGATGCTAATATCTGAATTTGAAATTGAGTAGTGAACCAAGGATTGTAAACAATTACAATCCTTGGTAGTGAACAACAAAGTTTTGACATTAGCCATATAAGTATTTAAAACATTAAATAATACAGTTGTTTATTGAACAAAAGTTGTGTTTTGTGATAGATAACTTTCTAAAATATTTAAAAAGACGAACAAGTATGAAATTATGCCTAGTATATTTTTAATAAATGGAAGTTTTATGGAGTTTTATATAGTAGTGTCCGAAAAGTAAAATTTCGATTTCGGATATTTTGATGATCGTGTGTGGTAATAGAATTAGAAAACTCTATGGCCCTTTAAAATAAGAAGAGGCCGTTTCCAAAGGCGGGCATATAATTTTATTACGTGGCTGTCGTATGGGGAACGAGACTGTAAAGGAGATTTTAGGAACACAGAAATATTTAAAACAATTTTTATGTTGTATGTAAGTTGTACGTTTGTTAAGGTTCGTATTTTTTGTTTTAAAAATTAAATAAAACGGGCGAAATCAGCACTTATTTTTAAATTTATAGTATAAGTTTTGTGTATATTTTGTAAATATATATAAAATGTATTTAATGAAATATCATTTTGTAAGAAATAAACACTGCTTTTTGTCTTGGGCAAATCTCTTTCGCTGGGTAGGCAAATTTTATAACTGGGTGGAAATCTTTCCATGCAAGTTCCTATATATCTAAAAGCCGCTTTACAGTAGGCAACTTTCTAGCAGCAAGATCTTGCAGTGGCAATTTCTTGCAGGTAGTATTTCTTGACAGTACGTTTTACAGTCGGCGCAAGACTTGCCAACTTTATAAAAATAAATTGTACTGTGTGTCTAACAAATTAAATAATAATAAATTAACCTAACTTATTCTTGTCGTTTTAGTCTCGGGAATATTCGCTATCGTCTACTTTGATCGTCTATAACCTCTTAATCGGGCCGCACGACATGAAATAACATGGAAAACACTATATATTATCCACCTAACTTGCACGAAAGTTGCAAGAAAAATAGAAGCGATTTTCTGCAATATGTTGAAACCTGCAAGTAAATTACCAAATGTGATCAGCTGGCTCTCAACTGCGTATACCTTTGATCAAGATTTCTTGAATTTGTAAGAAAGTTACCGACTGTAAAGCGGCTTTAAAAAATGGCTTGCAAGTTTTCACTCTAATTTGAATTTGATCAGGAGTTCCATAAAAGTAACTAACAATTTAAACTAAACAATTTTTAATAGCAAGCAGGGACCCGGACCGGACCGTTTTCAGACAGAAACCGGACCGGAACCGATATTGTTTTGAGGACCGAAACCGAACAGATATTCAACTTAAAATTAACTTTATGGGCCGAACCCCTAAAAATAAAAAAATCCGGTTTTTTCGGTTATTTGGACTTTAATTTTTAGTTTAACAAGAAGGGAATTTTGTTTATAAAGACTTGGCAATACTGACTGGATATTGTCATTGTCACTCTTCACTTTTATGCCAAATTTTGCAGCTTTTGTCCGTTTTGCTGTTATAGTTTTGTTATATTGAGAAATGGGGCGAAAAGCTACGAACAGCCCATAAATAGTACGATTATATGAGCAGGGCGGCATGCGTATACCAAAGAATTCGACCTATTTGAATTTTGGAAGGAGAGAAAAGACATTATACACTTCAATTAGACATACTTGTACAAGTGCTGTTGGGAGTACCCGCAATATAAGTCAGTGTCGAAAGACTGTTTTATGGTCTAAAATTTTTACTGCCGCCTACAAGATCAAACTTAAAAGAAAAAAATTGGAAGAACAATTATTCGTGAAAACTAACCGAATTAAAAAGAAAAGAAAAGGCTGTAAATTTTGGTTAATGATTTTATATTTTTGTAAAATATAATTTATTTGGTTTTAGCATTTTTAGGTGAAACTGAAAAGTGTGAAGATAATGAATATGAAGAAAAGATAACGAAAAAAATCAAATTAGAATTGGATTTGGAACGGGCGAATCTGTGATTAGTGTAACTTTTTTTTTGTATTGTTGGAATGTTTTATAAAAAATCTATTTTGATTCATACCTCTTTTTTGAAATGTAATGAGGATTTGAGGCTATTATTAAATACCTACTTTATAAATAAAACAAGTATGATGGTTATTATATTTTTTATTTAATGAAACCGAATGCGCAAGAATTTTTATTGATAATAAATTGTCTTTATTACAAGAACTGTGACATTCCTTTATTTTTTATTGAAATTCTGTTGTATTTTTTAGAATAAATTGACAATGGCAATTTTGTTTTATTCTACTCATCAGGGACCTAGACCCAAATGAAATAACGGTTCCAATTCGGTTCCGGTTTCAGATTAATTGAAAAATTTTGTTTCTGGGTCAGAAAATATTATTTTATTTTTATTGATTTGTTATTCACTACACATAAGGTTATACTGTCAAAATGTAGATGCCGCCCACTCCGTGAATTTGCCATAGTGTGTGATAAACGAGTACTTTGACTTTACCAAGTTATCTGCAGAAGATGAGGAAGAAGAAGGAATAACCTAAAAATTCTGATTTGGAAATAATTCAGAATGACAAAAATTTGCAGACTTTTCCATTTTAAACAGAATAAAAGTGGTATATTAATCAAAACCTATAGCTCAACAACAGTTCAAACTAAAACTAATGAAATCAGTGTTTTGAGCAACACCTATGCCAAAGATGATTATACAAACGTTACCGACAAAATTGTATCTTACTTAGGAAGAAATATATACTTCAAACCTTATCATCCCTTAAGTCTAGTACGTCAAAGGGTAATTAACTTCTTTTACAAATCGTTTGTGAATAGACGGCGGAACCCTATATTCTCCATATATGAGAATTTGCCATCTATAGTTAGTGTCGAGCAAAACTTCAATAGCTTGCTTATACCAGAGGATCACCCTTCTAGAGCAAAAAGCGACTGTTACTATATTAATCGAAAGTATTTATTAAGGGCGCATATGACGGCCCATCAATCTGAACTAATGCAAGCAGGTTTAAATAATTTTTTGATGATAGGTGATGTATATCGTAGAGATGAAATCGACAGAACACATTATCCAGTGTTTCATCAACTAGATGCTGTAAGATTAAGAACTAAGGAACAGATTTTCCTAAAAGATGAAGGTCTAAATATTTTTGAAGAAGGCAACAACACCGCTTTCACTAATGTCCAAGAAAAACAGGCTTGCCATAGCTTGGAGGCGGTCAAATTGATGGAATTTGAATTAAAGGAAACTTTAGTAGGCCTGGCGAAACATTTGTTTGGTAACAATGTAAAGTATCGTTGGGTAGATACCTATTTTCCATTTACCCAGCCTTCTTGGGAGCTGGAAGTATTTTATGAGAATGACTGGCTTGAGTTGTTAGGCTGTGGTATAATGAGACAAGCTATTTTGAGTAATGCTGGTATTGATAACAGAATAGGCTGGGCGTTTGGCTTGGGACTAGAACGTATAGCAATGTGTTTGTATAAAATCCCTGATATTCGACTCTTTTGGTCAAATGACTCGGGGTTCCTTAATCAATTTAAAGTTGATGATGTCAACACGAGTATTTCGTATAAACCAATAAGCCAGTACCCTCAATGTATTAATGACATTAGTTTTTGGCTACCAGTAGATAGGGAATTTTCCAGCAATGACTTCTATGATTTAGTGCGTGGTATAGGAGGTGATTTAATTGAACAAGTGTCTTTGGTTGACAATTTTACTCATCCAAAGACAGGAAAAACGAGTCACTGCTACAGAATCACGTATAGGCATATGGAAAAAACTTTAACTCAGTCCGAAGTGAATATTTTACATATGAAGATCGAGAAAAGTGTGAAGGAGCTTGGTGCAAGTGTTAGATAAAACAGTGTTTACGTCTAATTTATTGTTATGTAAATAATTTATTTGGAAAATTAATAAACCTATCCCATATTCGTTTATTTTCAATACTATTTTAATTCTTGATATTTTGAGATGTAGGTATTAAGTGCTCTGTTGTGAAAAGATATCATAAAACATTTGATTTCCTTTTTTTTTTTTTTTTTTTTATACATTTATTTAACGTCGGCCTATTTCCGCTACTGAGGCCTAACACCGACGCCTGTAGACGAGCTACCCCCAACCAGGAATTTTGCCGAACCTCTTTCCTTAAGAAGAGTAGGGATCTTTTACTTGCCTAACATTTAACAGACAAGGGACCGACGGCTTTACATCCGCTAGAAGATGTGTGAGGCGTTTGATTTCCTTATAGATGGGAAAATGCTGTATCAATGATTTTTTTTTTGAAAACATACAATTTTTTAGTAAGGTAGGAAAAAATGCACGTATAGAGCAAATTCTCCCAAGTTAAAAATAGAAGATAGATAGTCTATTTTTAAAATTTTATGGAGTACCATGTGCATAATTCGAATATACCTACTCCAACGGAGTTAAAGTCGTCCTCTTCATAAAATTGACCTCTTAATATGTTTTGAGTGGAAATGATTACTCGAGGTTCGAAAATTAATGAGTAGATATTATTATTTCCTATTAAAAATTCAATATATTGCTCCACGGACACTGCCGAACCGCATTTGATTTTGAATGTGTGACATTTTTGTGTTCGGAAGTACTGTGCTTAGGAGTTCTTTTTAAAATTGGTGCTTCATGCATTTCATGAAAGGGCGCGAGCACACGAAAGGTCTCGCAAGCACTTTAGAGTTCACAAGTACTCCAAAAAGTTCCAAGCACTTTAACTCTTTTAAAATACTTTCTGATTGTGTAATAAACAGTTATTTATAAATTGTTGTGTACCTCAATTTTATTATACAGACTAAGGAGATTAACAGAATTGGGACTGTATGGATGAATAAAAGAACCTAGTTACTTATACTTAACAGGCGTTTAGTCAACTTTTTTTTTTCAAAAATTTGTTCCAAGTACGCACAATAAAATCTTTGACAAAACTTATGAGATTTGCAACAATTTTAGTCAGTTATTATAGATTTTATTTTGTTGCTTGCGTAGCTGATCCCTGAAGAAAGTGAAAATATTAGGATTATTTGTCGTCTGTTACATACGGTATCTTTATGAGCGAAGTACAATCACGCTAACTCAACATATGTCAAGTGTCAACCAGACCAGAGTTAATATATTTTCCACCTGTATTTGCAGAGAAAGTTTTGCCTTTAACATGGCCAATATGTTGAGTTATCGTGTTTGTTCTTATCTTTTATTTCCTGAAACTAGCAGCGTACAACTTTTGGCAAAACATTAAACTTTACTCCCAAGACTTCAAGTGAAGCATATAGTTCTAAAAATTTACGTTTTTATAGAGTATCGCTTTTACGTTGTTAAAGCAGCGTTGACATCTCTGAATTCTCAAATACAAGAAGTTTTAAATGTAACAACTGATTAAAGAGTCACTATGGGTTACATACCTGGTGACACAGGAGACATGTAACACCGTGTAGCATGTTTATTTAAAAAGATATTATTTTGAAATTTGGTACACTTATATAAAGCGTGATTGTCCTGTTTTAAGTACAAAAAATTTTTCCCACAACTTCCGGTTTCACCGGAAGTGACATCTACTCTGTTATTTTAAATATCACCCTGTATATTTTTTTTACCTATCTGATTCGTCTCTAGATTCTCTTTTCAACCATGTATCGGAACACGGCATTTGTTTTTAAAATGACAGTTAATATCAATTTTAGTTTGTTAAGTCTAGGTGGCCCTGATATGAACCTTGGCAGATATTGATGCGTAGTGTGCCGTGATATCGAAAGACCTCTGGTATGCAACTTTGTGCCTCATATTTTTTTGGGAATAACCAGCAGCTGAACAGACTAATAAGATCTAACTTATTTAAAAAAAATATCTTTAAACAACCCATGATATCATAAAAACCAAAATAGGAACCCCATCTTTTTATTTCACCTAGTTAAAAAATACTTATTTATCTTTTATTTTTGTCCAATACAATTGTCGTGCCTATCTTATTTTACTTAGTAATTAGTATCGAATGTTGTTGCATAGTAATGAATATTGTACTTCAACAAAAATATTTAGTAAGCAGGCGGTGGAAACAAAATAAAAGTAGGTAAAACGATTTTTTTAATAAATAAGAAACATCAGTAAAACACACTTGAACAAAATTGATGAAAAACCATTACACTATGTAATACATTTTTACAATGAATGAATGAAATTGAAATGAAATATTTACTGAAGAACTACATACAAAAGCATTTTTTACAGCAGATGCTCAAAATGTTGTCCGTTATTATTTCTGCACAATCGTGTTTTTGTGATGGTAGCCCTAAGCACGTTATCTAACTGTAATTCAGTAATCCCATCGATTGCTCTTCTGACTCTCATTTCTATGTCTTCTCTGTTTATTGGTGGAGTTCTATAAACGTTTTCCTTGAGGTGGCCCCATACAAAAAAATCAAGCGGCGTAAGGTCTGGTGACCTTGCAGGCCATCGAACGGGCCCATTTGTTCCCATCCAGTTTTCTCCAAATCTTCCATTTAAATAATTTACCACAACTCTGCTGTTATGTGGTGGAGCCCCATCCTGTTGAAAAATTATTGGGTTAACATTAGGTGGCAGTTCTTCCAAAAAATCTTGTATCTGGTTTTGCAAAAATCCCAAATATCCTTCTCCATTTAATGGACCATCAAAAATTATTGGCCCAATAATTCTTCTGCCAATTACTCCTAACCATACATTAAAACTAAATCGCTCCTGATATGCACTTTCTCTCATATTTCTGGGATTTTCTTGTGCCCAATAACGGGTGTTGTTACGATTAAATAATCCCAAATTAGTGAACCTGGTCTCATCGGAAAACAAAACTTGTTCATAAAAATTATTGTCCATATATTGTATCTATTCAGAAACCAATTGCAATAGTTCAATCTTATTTGAAAATCATTTTCGTATAAATGCTGGTGTATTTGGTACTTGTATGATCGAAATTTGTGTTTTTTCAAAATGCGTCGAGCTGATTCCCGATTTACACCAGTTTGGTCCTCAATCTGTCGTATTGAAATCGTGGGATCTGCCTCGACAATTGTAAGTACATTGATTTCCGACTCTTCATCGATAATTAAATTATTTTCGGGTACGTCTGGTTCACTTCTGAATTGCTGTTCAACTCTTACAAAATAGTTGTTTGGTGGATGAATTCTTTCGGGAAATCTTTCTTAATATAAGTCAGCAGCCCGCCTGCTATTTTTCTTACATTCGCCATGGATCAGTAGCATATGTACTTTTTCATTTCGTGAATACATGGCAAAACAGAGTTAAAAACGTGATAACTTAGGTATAATTTAATGAAAAATACTTAAACTGCTGCCAAGTAAACAATTCTTAATTGTCAAATCAAAATGACGCCTCGTTTTACCTTCTTTTGTTTCCACCGCCTGCTTACTATTTTTGTTGCAGTACAATATTCATTACTAAAGTCGAGGCAAGAATTCAAGCGATGCACGTCACGAGTGATCTCATTAAAGAAATTTTAATACTAACATAATTTTTAATCATTAATTACCCTAAAAAGAGCAATCCTTGACACTCAGTTACTAAGCTTTTTTCAGAAATAGGTACAGTTTAATGGGGCTTCATGATTCTTAGCAGTATTGTCTTATTTATAGAATCGATCTGTGACGTGCATCGCTTGAATTCTTGCCTCGACTATATGCAATAACATTCGATACTAACATTAATGAAGAAAGTAAAATAGGATAGGCACAGCAATTGTATTGGACAAAAATAAAAGATAAATAAGCATTTTTTAACTAGGTGAAATAAAAAAATGGAGTTACTATCTTGGTTTTTACGATATCGTGGGTTGTTTAAAGATATTTTTTTAAATAAGTTAGATCTTTTAGTCTGTTCAGCTACTGGTTATTCCCAAAAAAATATGAGGTGCAAAGTCGCATACCAGAGGTCTTTCGATATCACGGCACACTACGCATCAATATTTGCCAAGGTTCATATCAGGGCCACCTAGACTTAACAAACTAAAATTGATATTAACTGTCATTTTAAAAATAAATGCCGTGTTCGGATACATGGTTGAAAAGAGAATATAGACGAATCAGATAGGTAAAAAAAATATACAGGGTGCCATTTAAAATAACAGAGTAGATGTCAGTTGCTCAAAGCTAAACTTGAACGATATGGTTTTCTAGGAACAGCTTTGCACATATTTTCGTCATATCTTGAAAACAGAACTCAATCTGTAAAACTGGCCGATGGCGTAGCAGAAAGCAAAATATGTGTTATTAAACAAAGAGTTCCACAGGGTTCAATATTGGGACCACTTTAGTATATTCTTTTTGCAAATGACATTATCAATTACCTTAAAAAAATACCAAATGTTCATGTGGTCTGCTATGCCGATGACACAAACGTTAGAGTCACAGGAAATGACTTAATGGAAACTAAAGTAACTGCTGAAAGAGTTTACCAAAATATAGTTTGCTGTATTTAAACCTAAATAAAACAAAGACCACTACCATTCAATTTTCATTAAACAAAAGGGTTAAAACTTTCTGATGATACTGGCACTGAATTAAATTCCTATGACGCTAATAAACTATTAGACGTTACTTTTAATGTACATTTGCAATGGACTCACCATATAGAAAATTTGTGTAGAAAGCTAAGAACAAGCTACTATGCTTTAAATTTCATGTCGAAACACTGCAGTTAGGAAGTTCTTAAAACACTCTATTATGCAAACTTTCATTCTCATCTTAGTATGGAATCGTGAACTGGGGTAATAGCAGTAATGTGGCCAGGGTATTCTTATTACAAAAATATGCAGTTCGCATTTTGTCAAACCTGAATTACAGAGACTTGCAGAAATGCCTTTAAAAATTTGAAAATTTTGACTGTTGTGAGTTTATATTCTCTGTTTATAAGAATAAATCATTTTTTTCTAGTAATCAGGTTAAACATTTACACGAGACCAGATCTAGAAATATTTTAATACCTGACCAATACAGAACTACCCACCACGTATCAAAAAAGTTTCCTTTTTGTCAAGGGTGTAAATTTTATAATTCATTAGATGAAGATATTAGGACTTCTGGTAGTATTCAGATGTTTAAAAGTAAACTTAAACAACTACTGCTCGCCAAAAACTGTTACAGGATTAACGAATTTTTTAAAATTTACTGTGACTTTCATGTCATATGTTTTTGTTTGTTTGACAATTACAAACAACTTTGTATTATGTATAATGGTATTTTTCTATTGTTTGTAGTATTTTATATGAGGCGTTCTTCATTCACTGTGTGTATACTTTTACATGTATATATATTTTTTTACAATGAAGAAATAAAGATTATTATTATCATAACATGGGTATAAGAGGAAATCTACTTCAGTGGATAAACGCCCGTACATGTCTAATAGAAAATTACCCGTTGCTGATGCTATGCCTCACATGAAGGATGTGCAGATGGGAGTTCCTCAGAATTCGGTGTTGGGGCCTCTTCTATCTACAATATGTGTAAATGACTTACCAACTTTGATCACCAAAGGTAGTCACAACGTTTATTGATGACACTATTATTATAGTGTATACGACCAGAATTGAAAGCATATAAAAACTAAAAGCCGGCAAAAACAGTCGGCATTTTATTATTGTTTTTCTTATGACAAGCATTTCTGTTTACCTCCGTAAGAGATGCAGACTGTTTTTGCCGGCTTTTAGTTTTTATACGTTTTCAACTCTGGGAGTATACACTATACCGTCTTGGCACAGGACCCCAAAGAGCTTTCTGAAAATATAGCTTGTGTCAACAACTAACTGGATACCTGGTAATTTTTATGCACCACTCTAAAAAATCTGAAAAAATAATAAGGCAATGTGCATGCAAAGATGCTGTTACCGTAAAGAAACAGAGATTCACTTGATAAAATCATTAAAAAATTTAACTCAAAAAAATGGTACTGTACTTACTATTTTTTCTCATGTGAAAAATCAAAATAGTACTGGACTTTTTTCCTCCCGTGAAAAACAATTTTCTGTTGTTTTCTGTTTTTTTGTTGTTTTCAATAGTCCAGTACACCATTATATCGAGTTTCTCTAAACGCTTATCAATATTTATTTAAATCGGTTCAGGGATGTAAAAGAAATTGTCGAATTACTAAATCATCTTTTTAAAAATGGCTGCATGGGTCTTAATTTTTTCAAAATTTCAAAGCAACAGAAAAAGCGAAATTAAATAAAAACTGAAAATCACGTCTTCTTCTATAACTGCTCCAACAGTAGGGACACGAAGTTAAAACTCAGCAGGATTTGTTTATTTATGGGGAGCTAACAAATCCTGTACACAGTCCAATTTGGTTTTGAACATTATTCACTATAAGTATCCGGCTATACCCATATTTTAGTTCAACCCTAAAAGCTTCCACTTTATTAACCTTCATGCGTTTTCTATGACTAAGTTTTTAACATTTACAGAATAATAATGCCACCTGGTCACGTCCTTGAATATAAATATTTCCATGACAATATTGATCAAATATATGCAAAATGTCGAAGCAATCAGGAAAGGAAAGTCATTTAGACCTGTATAAAGAGTTACAATCTTCCATAGACCAAGATAAAATGTACTGGATCCGGAATGATGCCAAATTGAGAGCTGTCGTCACTTCAAAATCCTACGACGAATTCAGGTATGGATATCACTTAAAACAAATTTTTAATCAGAAATTAAACTTTATGTACTTCTCTGATCAGTTTACAACAGGCAAAAACTTTGGCAAGTATGTTATGAGGTTTATTATCAATAAAGTGCTGTGATTTTGCAAAACACTCTTGAAGTTGGAAATCTTCGTGACACATTTTTTCAAACATATTTCCATTTAATTCCTTCTTTTTCAGGGATATAGTTGCAGCTGCCCATCTTAAACCATTAACAAACAAAGAAATTAAGGAAAAGAAACCACTAAGTTGGAATAAATCTACGAACTAGAATAAAACACATGATTTTTACAAACAATGTATTATAAACTGAAATAAAAGTTTCATATACAGTTTTTTTAAATTTTCTTACACCTCAATCACCACTTAAATATCTAATATAATATTTAAAGTCTAAAATAAGCTCATAAATCAAAATGCAAAATTGGTACATCATAAGTACGGGAATAGTTAACAAGAATAGAACTATGTAAGCAACAAAACAAAAAAAATCAATTCAAGGGGAAAAACATGGAAAAGGTATGCGATAAATGCACATATCACCTTCAGAGACAACTGAAAGTGTTTTTTCAATACATGTTATTGAATGTACCACGTCCAAGCTCAGAAACTATATGAAATATAAACGCAAATAATGGCCCCCTATTATTAGACAATCTAAAAATATTTTTACATCATATCCTTACAAATATTTAATGTTCATTGTCAATTATTTTTAACGCTTCAATAAAGTTCCAACAAGTATAACAGAAGCAATAAAATATTTGGAGCAATAAAACATGATTAGGTAAAAACTGTTTGAATAACGTCTTCTATTAAATATAAAACTACATTTCCATTAAAATAGGTGTTTGCATTATAAAATGTTTCCTTTGAATTTTCCCCTTCGATTAAGACCAAGGTAGTAGTATAATAGGTAGGTCAATATAATAACATTTATGAAAATATATAAACATGTTGTGTAACTGTTATACTTTTAAAAATCGAAAAATATAGGTATAAACTTTTAAAAATTGCCCTTTAAGGGCATATAATATTGTGAATATTCAGAGAAATGTTTCATATACAGTCCACCTATTAACCATGCCGAGGTAAGAGCTAAGAAAACGAACTATTTTCTGGGCTGTTGGATGTGGATCACAGGTTTAGCGGAGTGCGTCGTCGGAGGTTTTTCTTTGTGGAAGCTTTGCACAGCTTCTGCAGGAAAATCAGCGTGGCCTTTAGGCACAGCCCCAGATATGGTGGTAGTCTTTGGAGGGCTACCTGAGACTGTAATACCAGTAATGTCTTCTGTTATGCCACCAGAATCTTTTCTAGTTTTATGTTGAGTTATTCTCATACCTCCCGCTTTAACTGTAAAGACAAACATGAATATTATGAAATTAGCAAAATGCTTATTTTCTGAAGGTATAGGTATGTGGCAAATTTAAAAATGAGCAAACCCAAATATTTTCCAAAGTTGGTTATAGTCGTTTGCAATTTTACCGCGCAAATAAAAATGGAACAAAAACTTTCCGACCTCATTAAAATACCGTTATTCGCCCGCAAATTGAATCACTTACCTTTAAAGGTACGTCGGCTTGTTTGATGACACCATACCGAATGGTTCACCGGCGTTAATAATGAGCTTATAAAGTTCTTGTTGCATTTATTTGCCCAGTAAAATTGAAGACCACTATATACCTCATGGCTCAATTCAGATGCAAGTTTAAAATGTCCTCTGTTGGCCTAAAATACCGAAACTATTTATTTCTACATGAAGCCAAATTAGCCAGCAATCGCGCCGAGTGGCCTGCCAGATCGCCTGACTTTGCTCCCTTAATCTTTATAGAGGCATTTAAAATTCATTCAACTAAATGAGAATCCAGGGCAAAAATATTCTCTGATTTTATTGGACTCTAGGAATGTTTCTTAACCTACGAAACTCCTTTGAATGTGACATTATAATTTTATATCAAGTAAAAATAAAGGTTGTAAAGAATTTATTTCATATTAGCTGCTTCTAAATTAATAAAATACAAAACTGGAATGATAATCAAATATAAACAGGAACATAATATTTTGCGCAGTACGATCTATAATATGCTGCCAAAATCCTTAAAAGATGCTAATAATCAAACTAAATTTAAAAGGGAATTGCGGTCTTTTCTATGTTCCAATTGTTTTTATACCTTAAAAGAATTTTATGAATTCAATATGTAATTTTATCTAACTTATTTATCTACCCTATTTTACTTGTCATGTTCTGCTTAAGATTTTAAATACCAAATAACTTTTTGCGATTTATCGCATATAGAAGGGGATGTTCTATAGAATTACCCATTAATATTATCTGTACATTTTTTATTTCTAAAATGATATTCATATAGATACCAAAGTTTTCCACTATACGATAGTCCAAGACCATAATGTGTTTCGCATTTAGCTAACATAATTTCTATGGCACCTGTTACAATTTAAAAAATATATACTATACAGGGTGTAACATAATGGAATGTCATAAATGAAGGAGCGTATTCCTCATACAAATTTAAGAATATTTTGTCATAAACAATTGTCATTAGAGCCTTAGTTTTCAAAAATACAATTATATCCCTAAATATCTTTTGAACAAATGTAGATATTTAGCTGAAATTTTGTGTGTAGAATAAATACATTATTAGTATTGTATTTAAATTTTAAAAATGAAGCCCCAGCTTTAACCAGTGACATAGATTTGTATGAGGAATACGGTCCTTCATTTATGACATTCCATTATGTTACACCCTGTATTTGGAATAATATACACTAGACACTAGCTAAGGAAAAAAGTCTGATATACATTTAATGAAAAAAATATGTAGTTTGTTCATTCAAAAGAGAAAAAAGTAATAGATCAAATGGATAATAAAGTTTTGTGTAAATAGTTTGAGTTTTATAAGTGTCCTTTAAGCAAGCAATTGTATCAAATCAAAGCCTTCTATATACCTCTTAAAATGGATTTCCATATTTATATACCAGATATAGAAAATAGATAGATATACGATTCCTATACTTTTAAGTAAAATATTATATTAATTATGTAGGACCCACTTATTTCATAATAACTGCTTGTGTACAACAAACAGATTTTCATGTATCTGATTAGATTAAACATATTTTTGGGGATTTAAATATTTTATACAAATATTTGTAACATATAAAACACATTTATACACCTAAATATAGGTAAAGTGTACATTAATTAACTGCAATAAAAAAAGACATACAATAAAATAGTATAATTAATTTCTATTAATAATAATACCAGATACAAAATCACTATATCCTTTTGATTTTTATTTTATTGAAAGATAATAATCATACGCATTATTGTGCAATCACATATTGTATAGCATAAAGTAATATTAAAAACCAAATATGAATTTTATTATAAGACTACACAATATAATAGCTCACAGAAGTTATTGTAGGCATCTATGCAAAAACAAATTGTCGCCTGCATGTTCTTGTTCCAAAGTAAAAATTTAATTAATTGGTCTGACACGAGTAAGAGAAAACATATCACAGCATTTATATATAAATTAAAAAAATGAAAATATACCTGCTGGAGGATGACCGGCTTTAAGCTCACTTTCAGTTTTTGGACTAGACATTTTTAATAATCTATCTAGTAACTACCGCGGTGCTTTGTTCAATATTGTATTTTTTAGTTGGATCAGCTATTTTGTAAACAAAAACACGTATACAATCTGTCTCGCGACCTTGATTTTATTACGTAGCAACTACTTGTACACTTCCCATCTGGGATACCATGAGGAAACAAAGAAGAGTAGCACAATGTGCTCTGATTAGTCTTACTGTGCCCGTAAAATTTGAAATATGAAGATGGCACCCTGGTAGTGCAGGACCACAACATCATCAAAATATAATCACATACTTATTAGGATCAATACTGCAGTAAAATTTGGACTTAGCCTACCGCGAACCTTCTACTCATACGCCAAACTTTTTGAGGTCTGTTTTCACGGTTGGTATGCGTATTATCAAATTATAGATGTACTCCGCTGTGACAAGGTTTTACTCTGACATGCATTATTTATAAGTTCATTAGCACTTCATAGGCTTGTAATGCGCCTCTGAAGATGTGGACTTTCCAATACAGTATTCATTTATTGTTACAAATAGTTTCTAAAATTGTTTTTATTAATTTTATACCCGACGAAAATGGCAATAAGCATCCTGATTAAATCATCTGTGAAGGTCAGGGATCAGTGATCAATGATCAGCATCAGTACATGAGCATAAGTTATCGAGTACACTAGAGTCTTACCTTAACAACATAAACTAGCAGTATTGCAAGGATACTTAACAGTCCTTAGCAGTATTGGTCCAATAAGTATATGATGCCTAGTTGTTACTGTGTTGTTAGTTTGGTAGGATTTCGTTGTTCACATTAACATCAGCGCCAGCATGTGGATTGTGCTTTGAATGACGGTTTTACATATTCGTACTTCTTACTACTCACTATTCTCCATGTTTAAAATCTGTGACCAAAGCAGTTAAATTTGTAATTTTTGATTAACCATCGCTAGGGGGCGCATTCTTGGAAAAGACAATATAGACCAAAGACAAGGGTTGTTAACTACTAACAGTCCTTGGCTAAAAAATTGGTATATTCATCCCACAAACTACTTTATCCTTAGGTTAAACAAACATCAATTTTATGGTAATGAAATGTGTGATGATGTAGTTTTCTAATTTTTTTCAGTTTCTAGTTATTACGACTACTACGAGGTGGTAGACTAGGCAAACTTTTTACTATTTATTTGATTGAATTTGATTTGTGGTCAGACTTGATATTCCAATTAATAAAAGTAAATTTTAGTATTTAAAATTAATAACTATTGACCTACTTTGGCTTTAATTCATTATAGTGGAATTTAATTGTAATTCTGGAGGAATCAAGGGCTCTTTTTGAATGCCCGACAACTGGAAAATTAATAACTTTCACAGATCTGTTTTACAGATTTCTATAATGAAATCTATGAGAATGTGGAGGAATAAATTAAAAAAAATTATATTAACGTGGTAAATGCTGTGGCAAATGTCATCTGTAACATATTTTTTTATGAAAACAGAGTAGTATATGATATAAATTTGTACGTAGTGTTTTTAAATTAGCTTATAAATATGGTCCTGTTAGAAAATGACTCTGTAAGTTTACTAAATAAATTAGAATTGAAGTTATTTTTCTGTTGCTGCTTATCTAACCTATATTTTATTTTAGTTTTTATCAGAACTTACAAAATTATTTCAAAAAGCTAGACTGGATGGGTCTGTGACGATGACGTTTAAAAGATGTAAGTGTAAATCATTTTAAATCTATCGAAGAGACTGATTGGTATTGTGGTACTAATTTTCTTGTCTAGTGTTTTACGCCTTAATATCAACAAAGATTAATTTGCTAGTAATATGTAAAATTTCATATTTACAGATGATGGTAGAGATCGTCCAATACCTAGAGCAGGCAAACCTCGACTTCCAGAACCGCAGGAACATATGTGTTTAGTTCGAGCAAAGTTCCGTTCAAAAAAGATAGCAACGGTGATACATCAAAAAGACATAAACAAATTTCAAGTTGCGTATAGTAGTTTGCTTAAAGGAAATTTAGATGGCCTTAAGAAATTAAAAAAGCCTAAAACCAAGACGAAGGCTGAATAAGATGACATTTTATTTCCTATTTTCGAAGTGTTGTAGAATTTCAATTATAACTTATTGGTTTATTGGACTCTATTACAGCTGATTAAAATAAGTTATTTTTTTATTTTAAATATAAGGATAAGAAATAAAAGTGTTAATTTATAAAATATAAATTTTATTTTAATCTTTTTTTACTCTTCTGTTTTATGTTCATATTTTTTCAGATATTATTGTCATGCAATTTCATATTGAAAATTGTAACTAAATAAATAAATGTTTTTTTTATTAAGTGCAGATAAGTAACTTTCACATCCTATAAAATGGCATAAATATGCCAAACCGTAACTTATTTTGTACTTCAATTTAATTTTCTGTGGGAAAGTACCACGCACTTCTTAAGAGTGTAAATTTTAATTAAACAATATTAGTTTTCTTTTTGTAGAAGAAATTTCACCTGGACTAAGCTAAGTGTAGAATCTTGTCAGTTAGCATCTACCTTTTGAAGCAAAAGAATCCAGCAAATTGCATTCTTGAAAACGGAATCCCACTTGATCTTGATGTATTAGAAGTTATCTTTTGTTTACTGTAAGTAGGTATAGGAAAATCTCCCTTTTGAGCGAGTTTGTAGTAAAATGCAGGAAAAGAGGCAAATATTTCCTGTTTGATAGATCTGAAGCTTATTTACTTTTCCATTCAAGTCCCACTATCTAAAATAACAAAATATAAAGCCAACGCAAATTAATTATTATATGAAAATAAAAATGAAAATTAAATACTATCGTAGACCAAAAATACCACTGATTCACATAAAAGAAACTTAATTCATTGCCACCTAATGGTATTCTTGGTCTACCAGTCTACGGTCTACCGTATTTTTAATTTCATAAATAATAAGTTGATAAGATAAAGGCCAAAAGAACACTTACTATCTCAGAAACGTTTATACGGGCAAAGAGAAATGTTGGATTAGAGCAGGTAGTCGGGCATGAAAGCGTCCACGGAATAAAACGAGAAAGAAAGCGGAGTGTACTACTTCCTTGTTTAATGGAAATATATACCAACAATTTAATAGTGTTGGTTCATCACTTTTAACGTATTACGGGTTTGAATTCTGGACAGGGTATGGATATTTAGTGACGTTTTTAATGCGTTACCGGGCTGGTAAATGGTGGGCTAGACGGGATTGTGTAATCGCTGTATCACTCTTGAGTTCGAGTCTCAGCTGCAGCAGATGTCAATGTAGTAGGAAATGGTTGTTGTGTAATTACCTTTGTGTGTGTGCGTGTGGTGGAAGATTGTGGCTAAATTTTGCCAGGATGTAATATAAATAATTAAGGCGATTAAAACAAATGTAACAAAAAAAATTGAGACAGCATCTAATCCTCAGCACACGTTTAATGAATTTAACAGAAAATGACATCGTTCTAATTTTTACGTAAAAAAACAGCAACTACGTGAAAATACACTCTTTGCGTAAATGTAATCATTAATTTTTCTAAATATTCAGGGCCTTTCTCAAAAAACTGTAATTTGTCGTTGGTCGCCAACTTCGAACACAGCCGAATCTATAGTCTATTATCTATGGTACCCACTATCTGTCACTGTCATTTGTCTTGTCATATGTTAAATGTCTCAGGGTAGGGCTACAGTCGTCAATCACATGATAAGCGTTCATCATTGAAATAGAATTATAATTGTGTTACATATTGTGTATCAAAACTAATTCAAAATGCCAGTGTGTGGTCCAAAATTGTCTCTATGCGGATTAATTATTAGTGCCTGGGGAGTAGTACAGTTGGTGAGTAATTCTGTTTGCGATGTTTCGGTATATCACGAGATCTTCCATTACTTGTGATTTTAGGCCTTAATGGGAATATTTTATTATATTGGAGCCGTTGCCCTTGCGGAAGATATTCCAGAGCCAGAATATGAAGATGGAAAATTAGACCAATTTTATAGCGCGTTGGACAATGGTTTTAAGCAGGTACATTGTAACCGTTTAGGTGATCTTTAGCTTTAAAACTGTATCTAGAATTTCTTATTCAGTAATGTTTGAACTATTCTAAAATTGGTATAGCTAAAATTAATGACAGTGTATCTCGTACAACTTTAATAATGTTAAATATATGAAGAATGTCAGTGAGCAAGTTTTTTGCAGAGTAAAAGCTAGTTGTCTTGTAAAGCGCTTAGTGTGATTGCAGTATTAGTTGAAATTTGTCTTATTTTCTTTACCTGGAAACTCTTTTGTTCATTATGTGGGGATGGTTGATTGTAAGTGAAATCATATCCCTGTACCATGCTCGAAAATCAAATTATTGTGGCTGTTCGTGCATTACCCACTATTATGGTTAAGTGATAACTTGAAAACCACTTTTCTTTACTAAAATATATCTACTTCAACTTCCATCTTATATAAATATATATTTTTTGTAGAATGCCTTCAACTGCTGGATAGCCGCCTTATTATATCTCATAACGTTGGCAATTTCTGCTCACCAGTTTTGGGCTAACAACCGTTCTTCCTTGAGTGTATAAGTATATTTATGTGTAAAATAACAAATCAGCATTTGTGGAGTTGAAACCGGAATAGTGTGTAGTAAATACCCATTCATAAAAGCTTCTGTCCTTTTCAGCTCTACAAATGACGATGCAGTATTGTATCATCGACATTCCCTGTACATTTCATTTTAAACTCTTATTTAAGTAGTAGTAACAATTGTAGAGTTAAAGATTGTGTTGTAATAATGGATTTTTAAAATGTGCACCTAACATAGCATTGTTAAACTATGTGTTAATTACGATTTGTATAATGCATGTATCAAGATGAGGATCCTCTATTTATCGCAACATTGTTCTGTTCATATCTAAGTTAAGTGCTAAGCCTTCATCGTGGTGTTAGTTGTATATAGATAATAATCATATTGAATTGTTTAAAATTGTATCACATCTGTTTTAAATAAAATATTATAAATTAAATCTATACTGATGAATCTGATAATGTAGTGCAGCTTTCCAAAAAATTGAGATAAAAATAGAATTTTGATTTTATATTCCTAGTTTGTAAATTGAAATAATTTTAAATATTTGTTTTAATAAATTTATTTTTGTCTGTGAAGCATAAAAAAAATTTTCTTGCACAAAAACTGTCATTTTTAGCAATTTTTTATGTTTATGTAAAATTATTGTTTAAACAATTTGTTTTTCAACAGCCTGAACCTTAAACGGTTAATCAAAGCTCCCTTATTTGACATTACATTGAAATTACCATTTTGCATCACTCTCTACACTTCATTTTAATAAACAATGAAGAATTCGCGACATTTACAGAAAAATCGATGTTGACAAAATCTTTGTTTTGGTTTTTCCCATTTTTGACAATCTTAAAGTAGAGGTTTCAACGAAAAAAATTCCGTCCTGAAATTTTCAAAAATCAAAATTTTTTAATCAACTTTTTTGATTGAAAATTAGGCCTTTTTTTCAAATTAAATCCATATAAAATCATAAAATAAATATTTCGCTTCAAAAAACAGCTTATTTGCGACATAAAAATGTACATTTTTACCAGATTTCTGAGCAAGTTTCATTAAAATCGAATAATTTTTGTGGAAATTAAAAATAAAAAAAATGGCTTTTGGCGTTTTTTTCAATTACTTATCTACAACTTTTCTATTTAACTTTTTTCGATAGGAGGTTTAGTTATGCCGGAAATCGTAAAAAACCACGATTCACCCCTAACAACACCCCTTTTTCCACCCCCACTCTACTTCTTATTTGTTGCGATCCAATCGATTTTTTTCTATTTACGTATAGATCGTGGGATAGTGACAGATCTTTTGAAACGTTTGGTTCCTATCTGGCCTCTTTTGGGAGGCTTTGTGTCTGATTTGTACTAACCATTTTCGTGTTTATCAAACGATTATCCAGGGCCCCTCAGCGGAAAACAAAAAAGAAAATTTCATGAAAATGAGCAATTTCAAAAGTTTTGTTCCTATCTGGCGTCAAGTTGGACTTACATTTTAAAGAAAAACATCAGACGGAAGCTTATCACTAGACAAATTCCGTGGGCCCTAAGGCCCGAAATTTCAATCCAAAGTTGTAAGAAAAATGGTTCAGAATCAAACGATTTGGTTCTTATCTGGGAATTGTATATGTAGGTAAATAAATTATAATTATCACGATATAACAAACGTCAGACAAATTCCGAGGATCCAGCAGTGAAAAAATTATTTTTCAGGTTGTCAACTATTCCGCGAAATTCAAACGATTGGTTCTCATGTGAAATTATTTTTTTTGTAAAAATTAACCAAAATGTGTTGTATCATTCACATACATTTTTAGTGGGCCAAACATATATTTTAAATCTTAAAAGAAGTGCACGAAAAATAGCCATTTTTTTCAAATGATTTATTCCTGTCGGGCATTTGGATTTTAAAAAGATATGGTAATAAATAAACCTTATTTCAAATCCCAGACAAGGGTCCAGCCATAGTTGTGTAAAAATCGATGCATTTTCAAACGATTTACACTCGTCTAGCATTTCATTAGCATTGTAAAAGAGTATTATACACATTTAAACGAATTAGTTTCGCGTCACTACTTAAATGCCGTTTTTTTCTCATTGGGAATTTGATTTTGTTTATTCCTGGAATCACTATAACTATCACATTCATAATCCCTCAATCGAATAATTTTTACAATAAGTTACATACTAGCAAAAAGAAGATATAATTTATTACGTATTGATATATACTTTACAACTCTGGACCACACCATATCTGATACTGTATAAGTCCGTACCTACTACACGACGAAAACTGTATTTCAAGTACTAATAATATTGTAGAAGAAATGGTTTTCAACACTTTAGTTTTGAGAAAGAGTAAGTTATGCAGTGGTATTGCCCCATATTTTTTATTTCATATGAAATCCACAAATTCTATGATAATATCATAATACATTAATAACAATACCCAAATGTACAGTGCGGCAATTCGAAAACGGGGCAAATCTTAAGAAAATCTTTTGGGCATGTCAATTTTGTTTCCTTGGGGCATGAATTTTAGTGTGACCAGTATGGCGTAGGAAGGGAGCAAGGTTGTTTTTTTCAAATAGCAACTACCTCTTTTTATTGCATAGTATGACAGCTTAGGTCTTCTGATTAATTTGGTGTGCAACATGTGGTGGGTTGGTGATGAAAATTTTGGAGAAAAAAATCGAAAAACCCGTTTACTACGAAATTCTCTTTGAAAATTTTCCTCACCAACCCCCACGTTGCACACCAAATGAATCAGCTCAGGTTTCATACTGTGCAATAAAAAAAGGTGGTTGCTATTTGAAAAAACAATTTCGCTCTCTTCTGCCGCCACTGTAACATTTTTGAGAATTGAACTTTGCTAAAGTTCATGCCCCAACGAAACAAAATTGACCTGTCCGAGAGAATTTTTCGATTTTCCTAAAACTTTTGGAATGCACTGTATATGTAAAAATGTTGCTTATAATTAGCCTTTTATAAACATACATTTTCAACAAACTAAATGCCATACGGGTGTGAATCGTTTGGAAATGCATCAACTTTTGCGCGACTGTTTTTCGATTTGTCAATAGTTTCGGTCAAAATATCTACAGCTGCGCCCCAGATTTTTGTCTGGAACTTGAAATATGGTTTATTTATTAACATATCTTTTAAAAAAAATAAATCTCGACGAGTGTAAATCGTTTGAAAATGCATCGATTTTTACAAGACTGTTTTTTGATTTTTCAATACTTTCGCTCAATATATGTACGTCTGGGCCCAAGCTTTTTATCTGGGACTAGAAATACGGCTTATTTATTAACATATCTTTTTAAAATCCAAATACCAGATGGGAATAAATCGTTTGAAATATGGCATTTTTTCTTTTTTCACGCTTTTCTTTTTGTCTGGCTATCCAGGGGACCCAGCCAATTCGTCTGGGACTCTTAAATTGAAACTACTTATCGCCTAATATTAACAAAAACAAATGCCAGACGAATGTAAATCGTTTGATTTTCGCGGAAAAGTAGACAACTTGAAAAATAATTTTTTCACTATTGGGTCCTCGGAATAAGAACAAAACGTTTGAAATTGCTCATTTTCATGAATTTTTTTTTTGCTTTCCGCTGAGGGGCCTTGGATGACCGTTTGATAAACACGAAAATGGTTAGTACAAATCAGGCACAAAAGCATCCTAAAAGGCCAGATAGGAACCAAACGTTTCAAAAAATCTGTCACTATACCACCGTCTAATACCATTAATCCTAAATTTTCCGACCGTCCATATACTGCTAAAAATTTTAGTTGTAGTTTGTAATATTTGACATTGTAATGAACCGAAGCGAAATTGCCTTCTCTTTTTGGGAACATGTAAAATCTCAAATTTGGTTATTATTTAGCTCAAGAAAGGGTTTATTAGAACATTTATTGTAGTTCATTTTTCCTTTTCAAAATTATTTTATTGATTTAAAAATGTATTTTGTTAAAAACATTCTTAGATAACACTCCCTAGGGCCGAGTCATTCGGTCCTTAATAAATTTTGAGAATATTATTTAGATACTCTTTACCATGGTACGCTTTAGTTTTAGCGTGAGGGATTTAATCTTTGATAGTAAACTGACTATCTACACTAATTTGACATAGTTTGACAAAAAAATTTAAAAGCACAAGTGGTATTTGGGGAGAATATTTCACGAATAAATTAATTAAATACATAAAATGGATCTTTAATATTAAGTTGTTTCATCATAGTGAACAAAAATAACATTATTTATGTTAACGGATATTTGGACATGACGTTCGCTATGACAAAAAAGTAGTATCATAGCTATTGTAATATACAGGGTGTTGCATCATGAGAGGGACATAGCTTAATAGGAGGTAGAGAACATCAGTGGTAACCGGAACCTCCCATAGAAATGTCTCATTGGGCCTTCACTACGAAGTTACAGGGCGTTTTATAATTTTTGGCCAAACCTGTTTTTTGTCATAACTTTGACAGGGAATGAAATAACGGATTCATATTTGGTACGGCTAATGTACTAACGAGCCCCAAGAGGTACATGTATAAAAAAAAATATATCCAGGTCCGGGCTCACTATAATTTATGTTTCTTCTTTGCATCAATAAAACATCACCCTGTATATATTTTTTTGAAATTTCGATACGATATTCGAAAAGAGCAAGAAAAAACAAACAAAATGGCCTATTTCATTTTTTTGTTACACCTTCGTGGTTATTCAAATACGTTGTTAAATGTGCAAGAAAATGGATTACAGAACCCTATTAAATGAGAGGCACGTGAAATAAATAGTTTTATAACTAAAATTTGCAAAAATTCTATTGAGCCTAGGTGGTCTGGGTGAATCCTAATTCTGGCACGTTTTAAAGGTCCATTTTGGTAAAAAACTGTGGTCCTAATAAGTAATCGGGTATGAAATAACAAAATTTTTAATCAATCACAGTAGGCTTGTTCAAAGTGACAGATAATAAAAAGAAATCTCCTAAATAGTTGAATAATTGTTTGTTAGTAATTTAATGTGTCAATAATCCGTATTTAGTTAGTGAAAACTTGTGAAAATATTTTAACTATGCCAGTAAAATTTACAAACGTGGAATATGCTGACATAATATTCATCTATGGTTTCTGTAATGGAAATGGTAGGTCGGCGGAAAGAGAATATCGGCTGCGTTTTCCTGGTCGTCGATGCCCTAATCATAAAACCTTTAGTACGGTGTTCCAGTATGCAAGACAACACGGAAAGTTTCCTACTTCTGCAGTTGTGGAGCGTGTTTTACAACAAGGTGTGCAGGAACAAAACAATATTATAAACGTAGTTCAAGAAAACCCAAATATGAGCACTAGACGAATCAGTTTGGCAACTGGTATTCCTCATTGGCGAGTATGGAGAACCCTAAAAAGAGAACGTTACCATCCATATCATATCCAGCAGGTACAGCGTCTTCAACAAGGCGACGATATCCCCCGCCTGGCATTTTGTCATTGGTTGTCCAACCATCGCCCAGTCATTTACAGAACCTTATTTACGGATGAGGCACAATTTACAAGGGATGGAGTAAACAATTCACGAAATAATCATAAATGGGCACAGGAAAACCCATATGCGGTACGCCAACGCCGTTCGCAACACAGGTTTTCTGTAAATGTTTGGGTCGGACTTGTGAATAGACATTTGATAGGGCCACATTTTTTTGAAGAAAGATTGAATGGTGAAATTTACTTTGATTTTCTTCAAAACATTTTACCGAATATGTTAGAAAATATCGGTATAAGAGGCATGTTGTTTCAGCATGATGGGGCCCCACCACATTTTAACCTTCAAGTAAGAGAACACTTAAACAATGTGTATCCTAATAGATGGATTGGACGCGGGGGTCCACATGAATGGCCACCAAGATCTCCTGATTGTAACCCTTGTGATTACTTTTTATGGGGCCACTTAAAAAACGAGGTTTATAGCATTGAAATTGAAAGTAGACAACATTTAATCCAGCGCATCGTTACAACCTGCGACGAAATACGGAATAATCCAGAAATGATACGTCGAGCAATTGGTGACCTTTCTAAACGCGCAAGAAAATGCACAGAATGTGGGGGAGGACATTTTGAAAATTTACTTTAGTGTCAATTACGTTTTATTTTTAAACACATTTAGTTATTGTTTTGTTATTTATTGTTAATTGAATGGAAAATATTTTATTTATTTAGATTTTAGTTTGTTCTCTTTTCCAATTTTTATTAAGTATAAAATGTTGATGATTTTCTTGATCAAAGTAACTGGTTGCTTAGGCCTAAATGGTTTAAATTATCTGTCACTTTTATTCTTTGAACAAGCCTACTGTGATTGATTAAAAATTTTGTTATTTCATACCCGATTACTTATTAGGACCACAGTTTTTTACCAAAATGGACCTTTAAAACGTGCCGGAATTAGGACTCACCCAGACCACCTAGGCTCAATAGAATTTTTGCAAATTTTAGTTATAAAACTATTTATTTCACGTGCCTCTCATTTAATAGGGTTCTGTAATCCATTTTCTTGCACATTTTAACAACGTATTTAAATAACCACGAAGGTGTAACAAAAAAATGAAATAGGCCATTTTGTTTGTTTTTTCTTGCTCTTTTCGAATATCGTATCGAAATTTCAAAAAATATATACAGGGTGATGTTTTATTGATGCAAAGAAGAAACATAAATTATAGTGTCCGGGCCTGGATATATTTTTTTTATACATGTACCTCTTGGGGCTCGTTAATACATTAGCCGTACCAAATATGAATCCGTTATTTCATTCCCTGTCAAAGTTATGACAAAAAACAGGTTTGGCCAAAAATTATTTAACACCCTGTAACTGCGTAGTGAAGGCCCAATGAGACATTTCTATGGGAGGTTCCTGTTACCACTGATGTTCTCTACCTCCTATTAAGCTATGTCCCTCTCATGATGCAACACCCTGTATAGAGTGACTTAAATCCGCTGAGAAGTCTTTATTACAACAAGTTCTCGTGCATGCTTCGACCAATCATATAATGAGTGTAAAGCACTACTGCATTAACCAATGTCTGCCTATTACGTACCCATGGTCCCGTTACCACAAATCGAAGTGAAATATATAGTTCAAACAGCAAAGGCGTAAATAATTTTTTTTTTAAAGTACTGAAAGTATTTACACAATACTTAAAATACTTGAAGAGTACTTTACATAATACTGCTACTGCAAATGTTTAATTTTAAATACATTACTAAATATTTCAAGTACTTTTGAAGAGTACTGGTATTTAATACTGCTAGTGAAACAAAAATTGTTTGATACTGGTTACTGCCAGTATTTTCATTGAGTACTGGTCACAGCTCTCTTTATACCTACCTGTGCGCTGCAAGTTGATTGCTCATTTATTTCACGTGTAAATCTGGCCTGTTGTACGTAGTTGGCTGGCGGAACCTGTATGTAGAAAATCATTAATGTACATGAGAAAAAAAGTAGGGGCCCCAGAATGAAGCCTTGGCGTATCAGGGAAAATAAGACAGAAAGAAAGATGAACACACCCAGTATAGGTCACCGGTTATATTTTCAATTAAAGAGAAATCAACATAAGTTCATAGGATCAGCCAATAACGATGCCAGTCGGGATTAAATTTATTACAGTACATATGTTCACTGAATTATAAAATATCATTTTAACAATATATAAAATTATCTCGATAAATAACTGTACAACTTAAAAATAAAAAAGAATTGTATATTATACTATAAGGTAAGTTAATATTAATTTTCCGAGGAATCCGAATCATAGTTACAAGGATACGAATACCACGTATTACTAGATTCCTCTTTCTTTATTAAAATATTTCTTAAACGTCCATTATTACCACTACCACTACTGCTACCACTGGGACCGCCATTTCTTTCCTCGGGCCGCACCTCTCTGACTTCGCTTTTTACTACATGTTTTAAAGGATAGCTCTCCTCAACGCTCGTCTCTCCGTCTGACCTCGTTAAATTCACATTGGAACTGTTTGAACCCTCCGGGGAAGAAATAAAAGGGAGTGAATAGGTGAATTTCGAACAAGTCGGTATGTTCACTGAGCCAGAAGAATCTTCATTATGCTCTGTTACTTCAATCTCCTCCCTCACCCTTCCTCTACCAAAATGGTTACTTGGACGTGGTGATGGGGAGGAAACGGAAGAATCTGAAGAATACCTAGAGCAGCTCGGCATATTGTGATTCTCTCTCAGCTCGATCTTTGGAATACACTCAGGCTCTTTCTTTAAATGATCTTTGGTCGGAATCGACACACTGTGCTTGGAAATCTTGTAGACTCGATCGTTTTTCTTTACTTTTCTCAAGCACTTCTTCCTTCCGGCCAGCGTTGACAATGGTACATTATCATCTGATTTGGAACTTGAATTATCAACATTTAAGTCACTTGCTGAAGACAATACACTATCTCGCCTTTTGGAAAGTTTTCTTTGCTTCCTCCTCCTCTTATACCTATAAAACAGTAAAAATCATCCTTAAGTTTGGGCTAAATGAGAAGAACTTATGCAGAATAGACCAGGGCCAAACCGTTTAAAATATCGTAATAGACGATAAACTCTTAGCAGTATACGAATGGTCGGAAAATGTAGCTAATGGTGTAAATAATTAAGGAAAAATCGTCCAGACTGAGTAAAAGTTCGGGAAGGGGGGTTGGAGTGGTAATATATACATTTTTAGGGGTTGGTACTCGTTTTTTGCGATTTGCGGCTAAACTATGCATCCTATCGAAAAATGTTGAATATAAAAGTTATAGATAATGAAAAAATCTAAAACTTTCTAATTGATCATTATTGATCATAACCTCAAAATTATCGAGAAAAATGAAATAAACCGTTTTTTCGGTTTTTAATTTATAACTATCGCAAAAATGTTTATATTATCATGAAAATTGGTAAAAATGTTCTCTTTTGTGTTTCAAACAAGCCCAAATTTTTTCAAAACGAAATATTTAATTTTCGATGTTTTATGAAGAAAATAAAGAAAAAAGACCTAATTTTCAATCGAAAAATTTGGTTAGCAAATTTTCGATTAATGAACTTTACTAGTGCTCATTTTTTTCGTTGAAATCTCAACTTTAATATAGAATTAAAATATAATATTGTTTATATACAAAAATATCATTAAAAGAGCGAAAAACTGAAAAACTACTTTTTAAAAATCGAGTTTTCGCTGAAAATCATGAATTTCTTTTTCTTTATTGTAAATAAACGTTTACATTCATAAAAAGCGTTAATTCTCATACAATACTATGTTATACAAGATGTACATGTACCTAACTGAGGCGAGACTGTTACAATTGATCCATTACCATTATTTCAGAGAATTTCGCGAAATATCAGCAGCACAGATGATATGGAAAATTATTTACAGTACGAGCTTGCTCCATTTCCTGTGTCGTTGTTTACAGAGAATGGCTTCAGAAAAAATGTTAAGTTACATTTATATACAGAATTTGCGAGCATCGATTCGTTACCAACTTCGAGCAATACTGTACACGTTATTGATGGCGGGTTTCTCTTACACAAAGTAATCTGGCAAAAAAACGATACAATTAATGAAATAACACGAAAATATTTACATTATGTACAAAACAACTACGCAAAAAATAATTATATGAAGAAGATGCAGATTCCCTAATTATCAATACATCCCTTGAAGTAGCAAAAAACTCCGATAAAATAGTGGAAGTTGTTGGTCAAGACATAGATCTTTTAGTTCTTTTAAATCAATTCAGTTCACATGAATTGAATATCTATTTCCACAAACCTGATGCAGGAAATATTAATGATACTTATTACACCTCTAATAGTTTTAAACATAAATCACATAAACATATTGTAGCATTTTTGCATTGTTTTTCTGGCTGCGATACAACTTCCAGTTTTGCTGGGAAAGGAAAAAAACAATTATAAAATCATTATTGGCCGATAAACATTTACCTAATCTTGCAGAAATTTTTTAAAATACAAATGCAGACAAACAAACGATTACCGAAAATGGATTAAAAATAATAGCTTCTATTTACAAAAGATTTGAACTCTACTGAACGGCTACTGTTAAATCCTCATTTCATTTGAAAAAATTACCTCCAACTGAAGGGGCAGCTAAGCAACATTGTTACAGGGTGTATTTTCAAATACAAAGTTGGCTTGGTAATCAATTAACAGCTACAGATTGGGGATGGAAACATCACGTTAATGGCATCGTACCTATATTTACAGAACAAGAATTAATTCCTGAAAATTTATTGAAAATTATCTGCTGCAGCTGCGAAACAGGATGCGGTAATAGCAAATGCGGGTGTCGCAAGCATGGCTTAAAGTGCACAAATTTGTGCTCAAATTGTCACGGTTCTGATAAATGTTCTAATGCCGAAAAATCGTTGTACGAATAAAATTGTAGTCTCGAGGACATCGAAGACGAAGACAGTACCCACTGTATAAATAATAATAAAAATAATGATACTGAATTCTGGCGATGAAGAATGGCCCACGAAGAAAAAAAGATTTCAATAAAATTACTTTACTTTTAATTTTTGTATTTTATAACCATATATAAGACTTTGACGTGATAATTTGTAAATACTTACGAATCACAAGAAATAATTAACAAATTTTCTTAGTTCACAGGCTTTGTGTTTTTTGAATTTTTACCTATTTAATTGCAGTATAAATAATGTGTTCGGGACTTTGAAAGCCGAGAATAGTTAAGTACATGTACATTATTTGTATAACATAGTATTGTATGAGAATTAACGCTTTTTATGAATGTAAACGTTTATTTACAATAAAGAAAAAGAAATTCATGATTTTCACCGAAAACTCGATTTTTAAAAAGTAGTTTTTCAGTTTTTCGCTTTTTTAACGATATTTTTGTATATAAACAATATTATATTTTAATTCTATATTAAAGTTGAGATTTCAACGAAAAAAATGAGCACTAGTAAAGTTCATTAATCGAAAATTTGCTAACCAAATTTTTCGATTGAAAATTAGGTCTTTTTTCTTTATTTTCTTCATAAAACATCGAAAATTAAATATTTCGCTTTGAAAAAATTTGGGCTTGTTTGAAACACAAAAGAGAACATTTTCACCAATTTTCATGAAAATATAAACATTTTTGCGATAGTTATAAATTAAAAACCGAAAAAACGGTTTATTGCATTTTCTCGATAATTTTGAGGTTATGGTCAATAATATCTAATAAGAAAGTTTTAGATTTTTTCATTATCTGCAACTTTTACATTCAACATTTTTCGATAGGGTGCATAGTTTAGCCGCAAATCGCAAAAAACGAGTACCAACCCCTAAAAATGTATATATTACCATCCCAACCCTCCTTCCCAAACTTTTACTCAGTCTGGACGATTTTTCCTTAATTATTTACACCATTAACTACATTTTCCGACCATTCGTATACTGCTAAGAATTTTTATTGCCTTAAACAGGATTGGCCCTGGTCTAGAACTTCTTCCAAGCTGCCTAACATAAGATCTGTTAAAGAGTCTATGCATTTGTAATTAATTTTGGTTTAAAAATGAATTCTATCTTAATTGCATGATGAATACGAGGTTCATTAGTAAAGTAATTGTATGTATATAGTCGAATATATTTTAACCTGTCGGGTCCAAAGATCACTTTGTCATCTGAACTGGAATGTATTGGATGGGTCAGGAATGCCAGTGGTTCCCAAACAGTTCACGAATGATTATATACAGTTCAAATCATGAATGTTGTCGTTCACGTCATCATCCTTTAATTTCCGAATCAAATCATTTCAAGTCACACAGAATGGCGCGCATGGGTGTATCAACGTATGCAAAAGACAAATATTTTGTGATGAAAATATCTGGACAATAATAGCATGCAATACAATGAACTTTAACATCAGTTGCCGCATTTAATTTTACAATTCACCTCATGGGTATCTTGCAAAGGTAAAAAGAAACATCCATTATGTTTTTCCTGATTAAAGCACTCGTTTAATTTCACCACCATGTCTCTGGCTACTGCGTTCAGTCTTTTATTCATCACACGCTACTGAATTGACAGAGAATTGACAGAATGCACAACTTTGATTGCGGCCTACGACTAACCCTTGTAATATTCATTTGTAAAACGAATCGTTATGCTCGGAACTTCTGTCGTAGCCTCTGCAAATGTGACTTTCTGTTATTCACATCCTATGCGTTTTGTATTTGCAAAGATAGAGAAATCGCATGTCGTTGATAAGTACATAAATCAATGAAGTGAACGACAACATTCGTGATTTCAACTATAACAATCAAACTAACTAATTTATTACCTTTTATAAGAACTATCGTTAGAGCTACTTGAGCTAGACGAAGTACTTGATGACCTAGACCTATGGTGGCGCAACCTTTTCTTCTGCCTCAACTTCTTTTCCTTCTCCTTCTCCCTGGACTGCCTCTTATGCTTAAGTCTCAGTTTCAATGGCAAAATCGGAGTTCTACTTTCAGGCTCCGAAAATCTCTCAGGAATTGGCATAGGCACCTGCGGCTCTTCTTGTGACACCAGAATCGGCTCATCAGAGTCAGTGTTAACCAAATCTATTACTATAGGCTGTTCTGGGTTAGTAGCTCCGACAATGATGACATCACTATCATTGTCATTATCTGACACGTCTATGTACGGTGCTGGGGAATGGGGCCTTTCGGTGTATATAATGTGGCGATCGTAGCCGATCATATCGAATGGTGAACGCATGAAGTTGTAAAATTCGTGGACAAAATGGTCCGTCTTATTATCGAGATATTCGTAAAGCAGGTTGCGGAATGCACTGCTGCAAATGTGATGTCTCAGCAGGTGATCCATGATGATGTCCACAAGACGCATAACCAGTTGAGTATTTTCGTACAGCAAGGCGTTTAGTTCACGGTTTAACCATGGGACTAGCCTTGTTCTCGCTCCTGGGCAACTCCTGTAACAAAAACAAGGTAATAATAATTTTAAAGGCATACATTTTATTGAAAAAACGAAACATAGTAAAACAAAAACAAGTAACACGACTTGCAATTTAATGATTTATTTAATAGATCAATCATTGACTGATCCTACCGTGTACATATTGTTGCGGACCTGTTGCATATGCGACCCGCGATGCGCATTTGCGTTTTGTGGGCCACATAATAGCAATCGCACCAATGAAAACGTGAGTAGCGGCGTTTCTGCTACCATCCGCGAGTGGCACGAGACTTCCAGCTGTTCCAGAGAAGGAGAGACCTTTGGTGGGTGTACATGTTGGTAATTCCTCAAAAACTTGATTTATTCAAGGCATCTTTGTGGATTTTGGAGTTATCAACACCGAGAAAATTTCCTCCGTTTTTTGTTCTGTTGAGCAGAATATTTTGTTGTTGGGAGCGAATTTTAACTGCTGGTGCAGGATTTGTGTGTACACGTGAGTTAACCTCACTATGACCAACTTACCAGGCCTCTATCCACGTGTTTCACAAATTTACACGATTTCCTTTGGAAGTATCTTTAGGGTACACGGACGGAGCTAGAACGCACACACGCGCACACAAAGGCAGAAAGTTCCATGGAAGGGGCTTCCACGTACAAGAGTAGAAAGTTCCACGGCTGGAGAGGCTGTAAATCAACCCCATCGTCTGGTCTATTCCTTTTTTCCCCGAAGACATCACCATAGAGCTGCAGTTGCTGTATCGTTCAAGTCTGGGTATCGTACCACCCTAGATAAGTGTGTTGTTTTCTTTACCTTGGACCACCTTCAGTGATTCTGCGTGGTTATATATATTTATATTTACTTTCACATTTTAACTTGTGTATATATTTAAAGATTTTATTCATTTATTATTGCTTAAGGAGGTTCTCTAATCAGAACCATTGTGGTCAAATTTATTTCAACTTTTCCTCACGTTGTAAACCAAGTGTAGCTACACAAGGGGTAACCATCTTTATTTATGCTGTAACCTATTAATCAGAACTAACCACATCATTGGGCATCACCAGATTGCATGTTAGAGAACCCGAAATTATTTGCAAATACTGTAATATAGTGCATTTCATGTTTAAAGAAGGTGTCATTATTTCGTCTGCAACCACTACGAATGGAACCCTCAGTGATATATTTTAAGTAAGTAAACTAATAATTTATAATAGGTTATATTAAATTTGGGCTTAACGCTCTGAGATTCTGAGCTAGTGACATTTTGTTGTGGGCACGTTACATCACTTATCCGGGCTAGGTCGTGTCTGCGATCTGCTACGCCTCAGCAGCCCAAGTGAGTTTTTTCTGTAATATCTTGTAATCCTTATTATCCAACGTATTTATGTTCCGGTAGATCATAGCAATATAATTCAACAAGGTACCATCCATTATTAATAGAGAAGTACTGAGTTCTAAATTAAAAAGTCTTATGAATGGAGCAATTCTCCGTTTCAAAGAAGACGTCTGCAATCCTCAGTTATGGCCAAAAGGAGTGGCATCTTCGGTGAAAATTACTCAAAATTCTAAATTACTGATCAAACGCTGTTTTTACTTAACCAAATCGATTTAATTGGAATCACTTGTACAATTTTTGAGGTAGTATAACGTAAAAATTTGTAATTACTGCAAAATCATGATGAGAAGAAAAATTTTAATATCCTGATGATACTAACATGATTAGTGAAACCTGCGCCCAGTAGTGTACTTGAGTGTAGTGTTCAAATGTTTTAGGTTGCAGAAATGTTAAGAAGCAAAATAGAACAGCCCTAACCTGCCTTTTTGTATTTGGGAAACTATTTATAAAGCTCAGGATGTACAATCAACCAAGCTTATTTTGCAATCTCGAAGTAGTATATTTCGGTTCAGAGTATCAAAGAAATTATAAAAAAAATTAAAAACTGACCTGAAAAATGCAGGGGACACATCTCTGTACCTTCCTGTGACATCTGGAGGGGCGTTGACCCACAAATTTCTGCTATAAATAGATCTCCGGAAACTAGTCGAAGTATTATTCTCACGACGCCTTCTAGTATGGAACATATTCCTAAAAATATGCACTTTGTACACTTTTTACCTTCTGAATGTGATAAGTAAAATTTGAGATGAAATAATCACTAACCTTCCAGGAGCATATCCTTCGATGGATATTTGGCCGCCATTTGTTAAGGGATGAGTGAGCAGCATCTGTTGAATTGCGTGTTCACCACGAGTGTCAACAGTAAAAGTAGTTCTGCAAAGTAAGAAATACATTAGTCAAGTGTACTCAAACAGGATAGTAATGTGCTGAAAAATTGTCAATTCTTGTGTAGATATAAATGCCATACTTATAAAAATATACATTTAGCATGAACCTTGGTAATTTCTTTAACTTACATTCATAATATAGATTAAAATTCGATCCGTGAACATGCATTGCTGTATTCATTGTAAATGTTTTTCAGTACACAAATTAATAGATGAATGGCTAGGGCAGTCAAATCATTACAAAGTCAAAAATAGTTGCTTTATACCCCAAGAAGAAACGGTAATGCAGCTACGGACAAGTATTTCGGAATTATTGCTTCTCACTGGTACACCGAAATTTAGGGGAAGTTTTTATAGGAGCAAAACTCTGTGTGTAAATGTAGAGATATAGTGTACCAAGTTTTTCAACAAGGTCTGTAATATAACCATAAAAAAACAGTATAAAAATTCAAATCCACACTGTATATCTTATACAGTGATAAGCTGAATTTATCTGTCAAATATATGCTGCCCTATAAAGCATAATGATGAAATGAATTTTACGAAAATTTTTAAGTGGTTTCAAGATAATTAAGCCAATCGTCATAAGGTCAAATCTGAGGGGGTATCTTAGAAAAATTCCGAACTTAATGAAACTTTGGGATGTTGTTTGTGAGTGTCCAGTAGTGCTACACCCAATTTATCCAGCAAAGAAACCCTGTGGAATTTTGGGGAGGGACGAAAATCCCCAAAATGTTTGCACTTTTTTTGAAATATTTCGAAAACAGTTGATTTTAGGGGACAACTTCAAATTAGTAAATTGTAGAGGATTAAATTTACTGCAATTTGCATGTTGAATGATATTTTTTGACCCCATAGGTACCGAGATATTATTATTATTATTTATTATTAGCCGTGTGTACCAAGATATAGAGTTTCAAAAAAGTGCAAAATTTTTCGTAAAAAACTGCTAAAAAGGCTGGTTTTCGATATTTATTTTCCATTTCACAACCACCACGACCTCCTCTTCCTTTGAGCTGTTCATTATATATTATAACCATTTATTTTTATCTTTGACATGTATTTGTTTTTCTCTGTTTATTTTAATTTATTATATTGCTTGTTCTTATTGTCTTGTTTGTCTACAGTTTAATTTTATCATCTAGTACTTTTCACACGTTTTGACTTCTGTAAGCATTATCATGTATTTGGACACCAATAAATTATTGTTATTATTATTAATATCTGATTGAAAGTATGGCCAATCTTGCAAATGTATCTTCAAACAGCTGAATCTATTAATGTTATCATATGTTTATATACAAATGTTTGTGTCTTGTTCAGACCGATCAAAGCATATTTTCAAATGCATTACATGAACAAAGGTCATCTTCATCAGAATCAATTTGACTATCTTTTTTCATAATTCGTCATTATTGGAAAAGGGATGCTTTTATCACTGCATAAAATTTTATCGAATTCTATCGAACAATAAACAATATACTTACATTAAAAAAAATTATTAGACTGCTTAATATCAGCAGGACTATATGACATCAGATAACTAATTCGTAGCATGTTTACAATTATTAATTGAGCCATTTTATTTGATTATTATTTCCATTATATATATACATACATATGTTGTTTTTAGGTTTTCGCGGGTGTTAAATGAAGTGTTATTGTACTTCCGGTTCCGAGTGCTCTCCCGCGTCGATGGTTGACTCCTCCAGGAGTCACGGTTGTCTAAACGTTTCGGCAGAATCTCATCTGCCATCTTCAGGTTCTTACTGAAAGCTGCCTACTGCTGGTCCTCGTTGCTCGAAGCCTGATATCTCGAAAACTATGCATAGCCGGATTTTGGTCCCATTGAGACTTTTGATCAGCATGCTGAAAACCATATTTCTGCAAAATTTCAGTCAATTTGACAGAATTTTTTTTTCCATTGGTTTTGTGCAGCCCACTTTGAGGCCTGATATCTAGAAAACTATGCATAGCCGGATTTTGGGTCCACTGGACTTTTGATCAACATGCTAAAACCTATCTTTCTGTAAAATTTCAGTCAATTCGACAGAATTTTTTTTTTTTGTTTCGTGCATGGTCCTTCATAAAATACCACGAAAATCAACTTTAACTTTGGAAATTTCAAAAATAAAACTCATTTTATGAATCCACAATGTGTAGCACTGCAACTCATGCGTTATGTTAAATATAAGGACAAGTTTAAAAGTGTAGATTTCAAAATTTCAAAGGGAATTTTGGCAAATACACTGAAAGCGTCGAGGGTGTATTTTCATTTCTAGCATTCAATTTTGGCGGAAAAACGATGTGTTTTCCGCGTATTTGCCATAAACCGGTTCCTCGGTGATTCGGTGTCAAAAAAGTTTTATTACTATGTACATACATGTGCATGGGAACGCCGAACGTATGAATATATAACTGCCACATTATTATTCAAATTAGTTGCGATTCAAGCATTTTTAAGCCTGTAATCGTTTGCTATAAACTAGACATTGGATGGTAGCAATGCCCATACCTATCTCTTCTGAAAAAAAAGTTATAGGCAAAAAAGGAAAAAAAAACATTGGATTTTTTGCTTTTTAGATCTCTCTCTTGTATATGGTGACCTTAGGACACTCGTATTCATTACTACTATCATTAAGTGCTCATTGTATAATATACTATTATATTATTTATTTATTTAAAAATGCAAAACTTGCAATTTACAATGAAAGAAAGAAAAAAAAAGATACAAATACTTCTTCCTTGGATAAATATATTCCGAGGGATCACAATTACAAAGGATTAGTACATGCGAAAAAAAAATTATTCTTTAATCATTTTGCAGTTGTGTACCTATATAGAGCACCTATATAAGTGATTAAATACTTGTATCTACCCTGAACTAAGGCCTATTATTAATGGTCCACCCAGTATAGTGTTTGTGAAAATGCTTCGTTGCTAGTGTTGTGATAATCGTTCCAATTACAATATTTATATTTTTTTAATACACGAATGGCAGCTTTCTTGACTGTTCGCATTTTTAAAAGTCACTCGCATACCACTATAATGCGAACGAAAACTCATGCTAGATATTCTTGATCATTCGCAAGACATTCGAGTATTCGCATTAAACAGCGAGTGGATTTTGACAATCGGTAAATATGCGAATGATGACATAACCTAAGTTTTTATTTCAAAATCTTTAAACTTATTACGTTCGTGATATGGTATAAATCAAAAAGTAAACCAAAGGAGAGCTACCGATTTGATTAAAATTTACCAGATTGGGATTTTTCTTTATAAATTCCAGTATTAACCGCTTTTGTTCAGTAGAAGCATTAACAGTTCTACGTAGAGTCTCTATTACACAATAAATTATTCGCAAAAAATATTTTTCTTTGTGAATACAAATATAACCTACAACAAACTAACAATCAAGAAATGTCAGCCGACAAACTGTCATCCCAAACGGCGTGATATTGAATATTTTTCGAAACTGCGATGTTGCCGAGTGTTATTTTACGTGCGATTGATTTCGTTCGTATACATATGCGAAGTGCCGTCGAGAATACCATTTGTTGGAAGTGTTCGCAAATACACTGCTCGCATTAACACGTATACGCGCAACTGCGAAGGATGTCAAGAATAGCGCTGCAGAGCATGTGTCGAGTAGATAAATTGTTCAAGTATAGTGTTCAAATGTTTTGGTGTTTATGAAAACTGCTTCGTTTTGTTTTACTTTATTTACTTTAAAACTGTTGTTAATTTCTTATTTAGTTATCACATTATCATTATTTTTAATGAATTTGAATTTTTTTGCAATTTTAATATTATTGATAATTTTAAATTTATTAATTTAGCTGTCCCAGTTGATTATATTCATCTTTGTAATGATGAATTCAATGCCATCTTGTACCATTTATGTACAGGTTTTTACAGATAATAAAGGAATTATTATTATTCAAGTAAACAGGACATCCATGAAAATTTACGTTTATTTTAAAATATATAAAGGTTCAAATAAAAACATAAAAATATCATTTATTTGATGAAATTAAAACATACGGTGCAGGAAAAACGAACATTAAGGCAGCCAGAGAAATTTCAATATACTTAATAATTATAGCGAAGAACCTACGAAAACAGAGGTCGCGGGTAAAATCACATGACCATAATAGATAAAAGCCATTCCTCGATGTCTGTAAGGGTCTTCGAGTTCTTGACACCACCTCCAGTTTTCTCCATTTCATGCTGATTCTACCTACTCCCCTTTTGAATTTGGTTAAGATTAAGAAATAGATGCTATATAATACATTCCATTGCCCAACTGATTCTCTACTAATGGTCAATCTAAATACCCATCAATCTTAAAGCTCACCCCACAACATTATTCAGTTCCTACCCGCTTTCATTTCGAAATGGTTCTTGCAGGTCCTTCACCACTACTATTAAGTGTACAAATTTATTCCATTTAATTTTATATCTGAATTTCTACTGCAGCTAAAAATTTAGCATTACAATGTTTTCTTTAATAAATCGCACCACGACCTCCAATTGCGCCATTGTAAACCTCCACCTCTATTTCCCACTGTGTTCCTATGTATAAAATTGTATGAAACAATTATCTCCAAAAATAAAATAAATATTATTAATACTATTGCACTACTTGAACTTGTAAATTACGAGGATTATTAAATCACAAATCGTAAAATCGTGTGCGACATTTTTGTTCCTATTATGTCAAGTCAAGTGGCCAGCGGCATAAAGTTTACATGTTAATATAGAGTAGATAAAAATTATCGACCAAACAAAATTTTATCGATAATGGTGGTGTAATTGGCTTTTAAGAGCAAGCTGGTAAATTTTGTATCTATCCAAAAGTTATCTGCAGAGAATTGTAATACCTCTTATATAGAGATAATACATGCTGCCATTCCAGAGCAACAAAATGTTAACAATATTTCATGAAAGTATTCCTTGCATCATTGAAAGGAAAATGATAAGATTTAAGCAGCAACTGCATTTCTATTTTATGTATATTTACATAACAATATTTTATCATGTTTGGAACACCTATTAAAATAATTTATGTAACATAAACAATGAAATGATAAGAAATGATAAAAAAAACATATTGCAAATAAGTACTTACCATTCATCAGAATTTATACAATAGAAAAATAATGCTCAAAGGATGACTAATTAGAAATGAAACATATGAGACTTTTGTAGCTCAACAGATATGTTGTTTAAAATAAAACACACATTTTATATGTGATAATACGCACTCCCAGTTATCTACATTTAGTTAAAAAAATTGGAATGAATACATTACCTGAAGTGGAACTGATGCCTCGTATGGGATGTATTACCAAGCGGTAAAACCAGAAACTCTTCATTATCAATAATATGAATTTCTTCAGGTGGTGCAATTTCAACGACATGTTCATCATATTCCTCGTTACTCTTAACATTATGTATTATCCGCCTAAAGGGCTGTTTACATAATGGACATTCTGCTTTAATCTAAACAGAAATATTGTTAATATATCATGCTATCTTAGATATAAAATACCTACTTTGGACCACTCCAAAAGACATTTGAAGCAAAACTGATGCATACATGAATCAGAAAAACACTTATTTGTGCATGTCCCTAAACAAATTGCACAATTTGGAGGCGGACTCGAAGAATTTGGTCTATTCACGATCACTCTACTTTCTGCCATTTTAAATAATCGACTAAAACCAACTATTGAATCAAAACATTACAAGGCGAGATGAGGAAAATCATGTCGTTCTCGGCCGATTCTGTCAGATTGATTGACCTTGCTGGCACCATGGAAATACCGATTATTTCGTAAAAGCAGCTATTTTATGAATATGCCTTTTGCAAACTAAACTTATACCGTCACTATGAATAAAAATTTTGTTGAGATAATTTGCTGAACAATTAATTTTGGGGAGTGATTACTACTGGACTGGAAAAATCCACTCCACTACTCACCACAACACAGAAAAATAAACGAGAAAATGAACGAAGTTTGACACAAAACATCTGTCGCAGTGCAGCCAACATGCAGATAATTTCACTATTTATATATAACTACATAACTAGATTCTAAAAACTGTTTAATGCCGTCTGCTGATTGGTTGAATATACAGTTTTCTCCGTATAAATAGTTACGTCATACTCATATAGCTGAGTTCGGTTTGTTTACACGGTAGGGATTAGCACGGACTAGATAGAGTGGCGCGATAGTGAATTTTCATCACGTGATCATAGAGTGAAACAGTGGCCCTAGGCCCTAGCATGTTTTCAAGGTAGAGGGAGATCTCATTTTGACGCCCCATAACGAAGACAATTTTATTATTAAAAAATAATCAGCAGGGGACGCCTGAATTTTTGTGATTTTGGCACCCCCCTTGATTTGGGGCGGCTCATCTCGCTATATGGTAGGGCCGGCACTGAGTAATTGGATTCATTGATTTCAGGGCTGGCTCCAGCCATTTCGTCGCCCCGTGCAAAATTATTTCTACGTGTAGAAAACAAAGATAGTCTGACTTATTGCCGCCGCATTCTCTCTCCTTGTCCAAAAGCTGAATATTATCAAGCTTGAGCAAAACTGATTCGACTTTCCTATAGAATGACGAGGAGGAAGAGGGGTTGTACCATACAATGCATCTTTATTCGAATATATCTTGTGTTTAATGAACAAATAACTTAAACTGATGTTTATCATTTAGATGTCAAATAACCAGGCCCCCAATAAGGCGGGGGGGGGGGGGGGGGGGTCGAAACGAACGCAGTTTGTAGCTGTGTGTATTCTACTAAGAATTTTTTGTACACTACCCGTAACAACTGCTGAAGCTGAAAGAGCTTTCAGCAAGTTGGGAAACCAGCTGAAAACCTGGCAAAGAGCCTCTACTGGTCAAGAACGGCTAAACTCTCTTGACCGTCTATCTGTTGAGTACAAGCTTGCATCCAGTATTGACTTTAATGACATCATAAACATATTTGCTTTAAAAAAAGCGAGAAAAGCAAGTATCAATTGAATTCTTGAAGCAGTAAAAAGGAATACTTAGTTTATGTTATTTATTTGTTTAGTTTAACCTATGTATACTTTTTAAATCTTAAAATAATATACTATACAAAAATTAAAGATTTTTTCAATTAAATGTTGTTGGTAAAGGGACCCGCTGATGAACTTGGTACTGGGGCCCGAAATTTAATGTGTGGGGCCTGCAAATAACGCAATGTTACGGTGTGTGTTATCAAACTATATAACACGAACACAGAAATGCGATTGTGGTGCGCGATACACTTTAGCAAGGTGCAGCGTGTCTTTCTGTGCAATGAACAAGCTATATTAAACGAACGCTACACGTTGATGATTAAATTTTGATAAGAGGGCAGTCCTTGTGACCAGTGAGGTGAGTCGGGAATTTTCCCAGTGGGCGGGTAAATATAAATCGGGAAAATATGGAGAATTTTATCCGATGATATTTTCCCACTTGCCAAACAAAGCTGACACTGACTAAATTTTTGCCTAAAATCCTAGCTTTCACACATGTGAACTCCCCTGAAACATGTTTCGGTTTTCAATTCCCCAAGCCGTTGATTAAACGGTGGATACCGCCCTCAGGAGTGATCGGATCGAATCGATAACTATCGTAATCGATTCTCCATGGTCGGCTTTGTCGATAACGATACCTCCCGCGCCTTCGGGGGTCCTCAGGACACTTCGGAAGTGTTCGTGCGAAGTTCGGACTTTTGTTTAAAAACCTAGTTTCCACACGTGTGGATTCCCCTGAAACTTTTTTCGGTTTATCAATTATCCAAGTCGTTGATAAAACGGTGAATAACGCCCTCGGGAGTGATCGTATCTAATCGATAACCATCGTAATCGATTCCCCCATGGTCGGTATAGTCGAAAATACTACCCCACCCGACTTTGTACGCCTTCGGATCACCGTAGGTAATGTCCCGTCCTGTACTCGGAGGACACCCACCGTCTTTCTATAAAAAGTGTTCTAAACCTCTTCGAAGTTATGTACCCCCGACTGAGATGGTGGGAGTGCTTGCAAAAATTCTACTTAAATGTTCGATTTTTAGGTTAGAAAACCCACTTGCGCCTAACTTTACTATGTCTTTAAAAAAAAATTGTTTATGTTTATACTAGTTTGTTTGTGTCTATATTTACGTTATTTATAAATGTCACTGTCACAGGATTAAATTAAGCGACTTCCGCATCCGTCGACATCATACTTCCGTTTTTGAAGACGTACTTCCGTGTAGTACACAAATATAACCGGAATGACAGATCTCAAAATTCAAACAGACGGCAGTTAAAGACGGGTATTTATTTGAAAGATGAAAAGATAAACAATTAATTTCACATGTAATTACCAATGTTAAATGATTATATTCTTTTTATAAAAGAAAAGAAATATCCAGATGGCGCTGAAACGAATTTCTTGTTGTAAATGAATAAGGTCCTCGCTAGAAAATTACCTGCGAAATCCGCGATCGCGACCAATGGTAGCGCTGAAATCAAGAGATTTCAGCGCTACCATTGGTCGCATTCAGCGGACGTAACAGTTGTGTAACTGTAGCGCAAACGTACTCTGACGGATACGCTATTTTCTCAACATGTTAAGTAGCGTCGCACTTACACCTGACGTAAACTTACGTATTTCTACGTTCACTTAAATCGTATCGTATCGAGCCGAGTAATGGCGATGGGACCACCGATTTCACCCGATTGTATCCTTGTAACTGTCAAAGATGCCACATTCGCATAACCACCATCGGTTTTTCTTATTTTTGGCCTATTGACAAAACTATGCAATATAAATAAAACAAAGACACCAATGAAAAGTGTTGGGTTAAGCGGTTATGATTATAAGGTTCGTTGAAATTTAGTTCAGTAGATACGTTCGTTTCAAACAGTGCTTTATCTCAATTTAAGTCAATGTATCGTAACATGGATTTACGGGTATTTCTGCGTTTACTCCAGAGTTACGTATACGGCGCTGGTGTTGCTTTAAAGCTTAATTTATAGATTGTCGTCCGCCTGCCCGCCCGCCCGTATACCGCCCTTACGTAGAAAAGTTCAGCCTTAGCATGATCGTTGAGCTATTTATAAATTACAGTATCTAGCCTATTCCTTCCGCCCGCAGAAAGTTGGTCAACATTCATCTTTCTTACATTACGGGCTTACGGTAACCAATGGTAGCACAGGAATCCTATTTTGCGAATCATGCGCAAATCATTGCAAATAAAACGCCCAACAGCAAGGTTTGTGCCCAACAGTACTTCAATTTTACAGGTTAGATTAGCTGATAACTGTCAAATAAATGTCAGAACCTAATTTCAAAGCTAAAAATTAAATTTGAAATATCTGTAACGGAATGAATGCTCATGCGCAAAAAGTACAGTAGAGAAATTTATAAATTCCTTTTTTAACGTCAGCAGGTACTCCCGTTACGGGAGTATAGACGGGCGGGCGGGCGACAATCTATAAATTAAGCTTAAGTGTCTAACTGTCTATTGTCAATATGCTGCCATCTGAACGTATCTCAGATTAAAGTTCCGTTCAGATAGTTGCGGAATGCGAATTTCCGCTTGTGGATTTTTATAAAATTTGTTTTAAAACAGTCTAATTTTCTTGCAGGTGTAGCGAAATGTTCGTAAGACATTTCGTCCACTTTTAACTAGAAGTTAAATTAGCAAATTAACTTCTCCTGGTACGCATATGTGGAATTAAAAAAAGTCCGCAAGAGGAAATTCGCATTCCGCAACTATCTGAACGGAGCTTAAGAATACCTCTTTCTGAGGAACGCATCTTTTAATTCTTGAACCTCTTGTTTGACAATTGACAGTTCAAGTAATATTTAACCAACCTCATTTTTTCTGCTTTTAATAATATCTATAATAGTACGTGGTCGTGTGTATAATAAAATCACAATGTCTTCTGTGCCAACAAATATAAAAAATAAACGTAAAAGGAAGAAATCTTTTCTGAAAAATGCCAGAAAATACGGGAAAAGAGGATGTTATGGAAGAGGGTCCCAGTTAGATGCTGATACCTACCAATACTTTGTGAGGATAATGGAAGCGTACAGAGAAGGTTTTAATAACGATGAAGATAAAATAGTGTTTGTCAATAATGTCTTTGAACAAACGGAAAGTAAAGAGTTGGATTGTAGTTGCAACCAAGTGGGATGCCGTGTGGTAGAAATGCTGCTTCCATTTGCTAATGATGATGTTTTGAAGAAGTTCATGGAGGCTTTTGTTGCAGATATTAGGAAATTATGTAGTGATCGTTTTGCAAGTCACGTACTTGAGGCATTAGTTATACAGTCTTGTAGAAGATCTCTCAAAGTTAAATCTACGCCGAATAATTCAGACCAATATTTTAAAGATTTTACAATTAAGATTAGTAAGTTTCTGTTGAATAATCTAGAAGATTATATTTGGGACACATACGCGAATCATATAATAAGAACTTGTTTGGAAAATTTGGCTCAATTACCAAAAGAAGGCCAAAACAAGGACGAACATATAAAAGCTGAAGAAGAACAAAGTATTTGTGAAGAATACTTAGAGATTGTGAGAGAATATGGAGAAAGACTTATTTTTTGGCCACAGTTTGTTCAGTTGTGCACTACCGAACTGACATCTGGTTTCCTCCAAGTGTTATTGAAATGTCTTAAGAAAGTCAATGTAAAATTGCTTAACAAATATCTGAAGAAGCTTTTAAATGAGGTATTTGCCCCAAATGCCGATGGAGATGATACAGATAAGAATTTATTACCACAAGCGTTTTTGTCCAAGTCATCTGTAATGTTATTAGAAACTGCCTTACAAATTTCTCCTCCGAAAAGATTCACACAAATTTATGCAAAGTGTTTTGTGGGAAAATTGGTTAAATTATCAAAAACGAGAAACACTAACTTTTCGGTTCAAAAATTATTACAGCACTGTCAGGAAAAGGCTGAATTAGAAGCCATTGTCGACGAATTAGCAGATCATTTTGAGGAAATTATCGATGCTGGTCATTCCGGAGTAATACTATGCCTAGCGCAGTCTTGCAAGAGATTGCGCGTTAAACAAGGCAGGTTTGTAGAGAACTTGTTAAAATGTTTCCATTGTTTCGAGCCAGAGGAAGAGGAAAGGCAACTACATTTTGTTATGTGCATGAGCAGATTTGACAAGTATGAAAACGTGGCAAAACAATCAAATGAAAATTTACAAAAAGATAAATTAAACTTACACGGGACTCTCATTTTACAAGCAATGTTAGATTTTAACAAACCTATAATAATAGTCAACAGCCTATTAAGTATGGAACAAACTGATTTGAAGAATTTATTTTCTAACAGCATGGGGAGCCACATTGTTGATTCATTCGTAAAAAGTTTGTTCGTAGGAGAGAAAAGTAAAGAGAAACTTGTACGGAAAATGATGGGTACATATCAAGAATTGGCATCATCTAAGTACGGCTCACGATCTTTTGAGGCTATTTGGAATGTCGCTAATTTGAAAGCTAAGTTGCTTATAATGGCGGAACTTTCTCATAAAGACGGGGCATGGTCTAATTCTGATTGTGGAAAAATCATCGCGAATAAAGTCAACTTATTACTTTATAAAAGAAATAAAGAAGACTGGAAGAATTCTTTGAATAAAACAACCAAAACTGAAAATATATTAGCAGATATTTTAAAGTAATGATTGAATTAAATTTTGTCATAAATTATTATTATGTTTTCATTTTGTATAAATATGTTTATGTAAAACAATAAAATATTGCTTTATATATTGTCTCTTTCAGTCGAGTCCACAAAAATGATATGTTCCTTGTAGAAACTATTGCCTTTTTTTCTTTTTTTTTTTTCACGTTAATACATTTACGCAAATCCTTATCATTTTTTTCAAATGTTCACTAAATATTCACTTTTTTTTTTTTACTAAGTAGTGATTTTAACTTATTTTTCCCTCCCAAAAATGGTTTATTCTGTGTATGCACACTAACCTTTTAGACCGTGACATTCCAAAACTTGGGCCTGGGAGCCAGACATGACCACCAAAATTGCTGTCAAGGGTATTGTTGGAATTGTCAGGGCATCTGAAAACGTGTATCACATGAACAGCAGAGTAGTAGTCCTTCGCAAAATTTCTCGAGCATACTAGTCCGTAGCAGTTAAAAGGCTAAGGAACGGAGCTCCAAATTACTCTTTTGCTGAGAAAAGCATCTGCTTAACTTAATTGACAGTTACAAACATGTAAAAGAAAATAGAAAGACTGACGGAGTATCGCTCTTGAAAAGAACGAAACAACTTTTACTTTTTTCAGGGCCAGTATATCCACCTTTTAAATTTATTTGGTAGATAAATCCCATGGAAATATTATTAGATGCAATTGTATGCAAGGAAATTATCCGCTGGGTATACAAATTCAACTAGAGGATATACCGGTCATAAATATTACATTATTGCTGGTAAGTTTATAGTGGAGTACGGTAAACGAAGTGTTATACAATTTTTCGTAGAGATTCCAAACTTTGGGTAATTGTTAGTTGTCTTAAAAATAAGATATTCCTAGAATATCTAGCTTCTGCAAGTGTCGAAACGTTGTTTTAAACTCGAACAAGGGGTAAATTAACCCCCTTCTGGGGAAATTTTCGATTTTAAATTTTTTTTGGACCCTTTAAACTATAAATTAACGAAAATGTGGTCATGTTATCGTGATGTTATGTTCGAATGTGGGTTTTTTTATGTACTTTTGGGTGATGACAAAAAATCTAATATAAAAATTCGATCCATTTCGGTATACATGTACTTGCACGCAGTGATTTTTCGTTGCACAAGGTACATATAACTATATAGATGTTTGTATATGTAAATATAACTCGTGTGCTCTTGAAAAAATGCACAAAAGAATATCTGATTTAACGGAGGAATAGTAGAAATGGTAAATTAAAAATATTAGATTGGATTTATTTATTTACATGTAAAAATGTTTTAAACTGATTTCTTTTTTTTTATGGACTTTGATGCTACTTGTATTGATCGCTTTCATGTATTCCATATGCTGGATGTACTCGAAATACTACTGTGAGAGCTACCCCCTTCTGAATGCATCACAGCATTGAAAATTTCCTCGGTTTCACTGTCGCTAAAGTAATATAAATCGCTCTCAGCTTCGCCCATCATATCATTCACTTCGTCGTCCTCGTTTTCGTAGTCGGAATTATAACCATTGAAAAATCTTGTGTTCTCAATCTGGCATGTCATCGGTAAGTTCATCGACTGCTGACCCACTGACCTCTTCAGAATTATAGCAGATTGTATTCCGGCCAAAATGGCATAAACTGCACCATTTCAGATCCAATTTCTTGTATGACTTTTTTGTTTTGCACCCAGCTTTACAATCACAGGCGACGATTTTTAACAAATTTTCTGGAACGAGTGGTTTGTCTGTAGCTTTTGGCATCAGTTCATTTTACACCATTTTTTTTGGTCAGTTTTCCGAAACGTTCGTACCTTAGTAAACCTAATGTTTTCTTATTTTTGATGGAACAACCATAAAGAGTGACTATTATTCTCTGCCCACAAGATTTTATACTATCGACATATGCGTTCTCATTATAGAAATTATGAAGGATGAAACTTGTGATCGTCGGATTTCCCGACGTGTTATTTCGATATTAGCCGATTCATGTAATTTTTTCACGACATCGTTGTTTTTCTGAGCAATGTATGCTTTGCAATACGCCCCTTAAAATCTTTTAATGCTAAACTGGCAGAAATTAATTTGTATTTTCCGTCTCGTCTCATAGTGCGACTAATTCTATGCAAAGTTTTCAACCCATCAAATTTAACTCGGCGTCGATCATCTTCAATACATTTATCACATATTACGCAAATATCACTTACAATATTAGACTGCATTTTGATTTCTTTTTACTCACAATGTTCTTTATAGGGCACACGAGTTATATTTACCTATGCAAATAGTTATATGTACCCTGTGGAACAGAAAATCACTGCACACAAGTACATGCATACCATAAATGGCTGAAAACGTATCGAATTTTTGTATTAAAGATTTTTTGAGCCATATCACCCAAAAGTACATAAAAAAACCTACATTTTGACGGGGAAAAAACTATTGTACGATAAACGGCCAAAAAGTTAGGAGAGTTTTAAAAATGTCGTAAAATTGTTGAAATGATGGCATTGTAGCCAAATTAACAAAAATATGACAGGCTATTTCTAGGTATTATGAGCCACCCTCAACCAAAATTTCATGTGATTCGGGCAAGATTAGCCCAAGTTATCCTAAAATCAATTGTTTGTAAAAAAACGTACATGTATATGAATTACAGGAGGGGAGGTGAACGTAACATCACGAAAATTTAAGTGGAGCTACCTTGATCATCTACAATAAAAGGCCCACATTTTCATTGCTTAATAGCAAACTGTAAGTTTACGGGGTACAAAAAATTTTTTAAATCGAAAATTGACCCAAAAGAGGGTTAATTTACCTCTTTTTCGAGTTTAAAACAACGTTCCGACACTTGCGGAAGGTAGATATTCTAGTATAGTGCGGGAAAGATGAAATTGAGAGGGGGGGTGCGAGGTGAGACGCTAAGAAGGCAGGCCCGGACTTAACTATATTGTGTACCTATGTCTGTTTACGCTTTTAAAGGACCACGCAATTGACTTGCGTTAAATTGGTTGAAATTTTGATATGTTGTGTATCCCATCTCTCTGATCAAATGTCTCAATTGGCACAAATTGACAAACTTTCAGAGTCTTGAGATAAAGCTTGCTAAAGTAAGAATTATCGTTTATTTGAGGTGTATGAGTCTGGGTTAAATCAGTACTTTTTTTTTTGCTTCTAGGGTCTCACAGTGGTTTGAAAACACCTCATAACTGTCATGGTTTATTTATTGAAATATTACATCATATAATCTCAAACGTCGTCACGTCATATGACGTCATAGCATGTAATATCGTGTCATAGAACATCATGATTTAAATAGCATTCTTTTCTCTTACTTCTAGGTGCTCAGATCACAATAAAATTCAAAGTGACCACTATGAGGTTCTGTGACACGACATGGTCTGCTATGATGTCATATGATATGATAAGACAATCAATTATACTGTTTAGGTGTTATTAAACAAATCTGAGACATTGATGCATTTGATACAGAGATAGGATACACAACATATCAAAAATTCAACCAATTTAACGGAAGTTACTTTTCCATAAGAAAATTGCGTTGGCTTTTGTTGTGTGGGCTCAGTTTAGCTGCCGACAATTTACACTACTGACTACTTACAGTATCCTAGTTCACTTAATATTTGAGTAAATTGTTACTACCTAGCAAGAACCACGGGGAGGTATGAGCATATCTTGCCATGATAGGATGGGTAAAGAATGTTAGTACAGGATAAAGAAAATTATACAAAAAAATAAAACTAAACCTCTAAAAACAAAAAAAAAATTAAAATAGTAACAGTAAAAAAATATATAGGTATCCTCAAAATAAATAAAAAAATAATAATAAACATCTAAAAACAAAAAAAAAACTTAAAATAGTAACAGTAAAAAAAATATATAGGTATTCTCAAAATAAATTAAAAAAATAACAATAAACCTCTAAAAACAAAACTCGAAATAGTAAATTTTCGTAAATAAAATATGTATTCTCCAAATAAATAAAATTAAATATAATTCAATTCTTTAAATAAATAAAAATAGATTAAAATACTTACGAACACAAAAAATGACATAAATAATAAGCTTGATATCACGATCACTATCATTGAACACAAAAACGGACACAAATAATAAACTTGATATCACTACCACATCTTCAATCACAAGTCATCACAATCACTTCTTCCTCAGAATCCTGTGCGTTCTCCCCCTCTTCCTCATTTTCAGATGACGAACTATCCTCTTCTAAATTTATAATGAATTTATTTTCCCCATTTGTATTAAATTCACAAAGTTTCAAATCATCCTCAATTCTAATCACTTTGGCAATTCTCTTTTCCCAATCTTCCTTGGTAATTTTGGACACTTCATTTTTAATTAACTCTTATCACTTTTTTGTCGAATTTTGGAAAAGTATTTCCTTTTCTGATATTTTTTTTCAATTTTCCCCAAATCAATTCTATAGGGTTGAAAATACAATAATATGGTGGTAATCTTAAAACTTTGTGGCCAAATCTTTCAGCTATACTGTCTATAACATAATTCTTCTCAAATGTTTTCGTATGAAGGACTTCCAACAATTCTGTTTTAGTATAACTGTCCATATAATATAGGTCGTGATCCGTTAAAAAATTTTGCAACTCCAATTTAGTCGAACTCTTATTAGAAATTTTATATAATTCTCTTGAATGGTACTTCGCATTGTCAAGAATAAAAACACTATTTGGCTTTAATTTTGGAATTAAAGTATTTTCAAACCATTTTTCAAAAATTACTCCCTCCATATTCTTGTGATAATCCACGTTACACTCTTTCATGTTTTTCCCGCATAGTTTCAATGCATTATCTACCCATCCATCACCTGATCCACAGTGTAATATAACTAATCGAGTCCCCTTATTTGGAGGCAATGACTGTGGTAGACATTTCTTAGTTCCATCAGTCCATCCTTTTTTTACGGTATCGTGAGTGTCATACCAAGTTTCATCTAGGTAATAAATTGTTCTATTTTCCCTTCTGAACTTTTTAATCTCCTCTAGATATGAATGTCGCCAATCCACTATTCGTCTGCTTTCCATAATCACCACGCGTTTATTAATTGTTTTAAATTTAAATCCAATTAGTTTTCTGTCTACCACGTCAACAGTCGGGATTTCATTTTTCTGATATGCATCATAAATTACATTTTTTTAAAGTTTTGCTATTGATGGATCTAAAATTTTTGATATACCAGCATCGCAACGTTGCTTTCTTTCAGTAACACCTGTTTTCACTAGTTTGTACAATGTGAAATAGGGAACGTGGGTTAAAGATTCTGTTTCCCTTAATATATCTAAATCACGCAAGTTAAACTCATTAGTTTGTCGCTGTAAAAGAGTATTATATACATTTAAACAAATTTGTTTCCCGTCACTGCTTAAATGCCTTTTTTTTCTCCCTTGAAACTCATTTGGAATTTTATTTTCTTTATCACTGAAATCACTATAACTGTCACTTTCACACTCACAATCACTCGATCGACTCATTTTTGTAATAAATAAGTTACATACCAGCAAAAAGACAAATATAAACTAATGTATTAATTGCACTTACACCCGTACACCTTACTCCGCCGTATATGAAAGTAAACTAAGTCCGCCTCTGAAGTACCATATCTCACATGTCGTTCGTGCTAGTTGGCAAACAACACAAGCCTGACCTCTCTCATTCTAATGCACGCGACATAAAAGACGTAAAACGTGATGTGATAGAAACAGCTATGCGTTATGCATCGCCACTATCCTCTCTATTCCCCACTACGTCTGTGACTGTTTTCATTTATCGTTTTCCTCTACAATAATATCTTATTTTTGAGACAACTAACAATTACCCAAAGTTTGGAATCTTTACGAAAAATTGTATTATTCTCCAGTTTACCCATACTCCACTATTAGTAATGCAAAAGAACCTTTTCATAGTCAAAGGAGTGCACATTTGCATCAAAACAATAATAAAAGTATCGGTTTACTTTTGTCCGTAAGGCTAATTTAGTTCAGATGTCCAGTAGGCCCCTTCCTATTTTGTAGCTAAAATGTTTAAAAATGTCGAGCTCTTTTATGAAAATGTGAAAACATAACCTAAAAAATGAAAAATTTGCTAGTACTTGTATAAGTAATAAATAATCCAAATTAAAACTAGTCACAATAGAATATGTTATTCAATGATTCTGCTGTTAGGAACATTTTCTTACAATATTTCTCAGTTGGTCCTTTTTATTATTTTAGATTAATAATATAACCATTAAAAAAGCGTAAGCACTCCTGACTTGATCTGCACGCAACTGCTGGCCAATCATAGAACAGTATTGTTAATTGAAAACGTCATAAAGCCTGGCACTAAACCTGCTTACAGTGATTCTAACCGTATAAGCATATTAATTACATACCAATTAATATCTGGATTCATTTTTAACTTTTTTGAATGCTGAGGAACAGAATATATGATAATTTAGCTGAGTAGTTCAAATGTCCAGTAGTTCTAATTTTTTCCCGTTAATGACAATGAGTTTTTTCTGAAACAACTTGCCCAACTCTGCGTAAGTACATTAATTTGGTGGTTCTCATATTTAATTCACATTTTTTCACTTTTATCGAACTATAATACTTCTTATTTATCGTCTGCATGCTAAGGAACAGTTAGACCGACACTCAGTTCGATAATTTGATTGACTAAGAGTTGCATGACACGTGGAATTTTATATAAAATTGAATTCAAGGCCTTGGCGTCTCAAACATTTCGGAATAACCCACGTCATTTAAATTAACAAATATTTTGTATTGAATTTTACATAAAATTTTGAGAAAATGTTTAATTTTCTATAAGGGAGTTGAAATTATAAAATAAAAGTGTATTAGTTAAATATAGCTTCATTTATTTGACTTTACAATGGCAAAGAAATAAATATAAATTCTGAAATTACAAACGATTTCAAAATTTTTACAATTTTAATGGAAAATTATGTCACAAGCATGCTTCATAAGCGAAACTTATGAAAAAAACATTCAAACAAAATTGAATAAAAGCCACCTTTTCATAAAACCAATTAAAACTGACTAATTTAAATTAAATAAGAATATACCATAAATAATCTGGAGCTATAACAAGTTCGAATTAAATACAAAGATAATAATTTTTATCTGACGCGCTCAGCTCAGATTCGATATATCATATACTCTTATCAGCGTCAATAACAATTTACATCTACAATATATATTATAATACATCTTAGCTTACAGGGATATTATTAAGAATACAATAAGACTAGTACTATACACGTGCAAAAAAGAGTCCTATTTATAACATTAATACAACATTAAATATTAACATTAGTTATAAATAAAACCCTCATGATGTCTTAATAACAAAACCTATTTTATATTTATACTCATATAAAAACAAATTAGCTTTGCACTAAACTTTTTGTAAATTAGCCACATTCCATAAACGAATGTATCGACTCACTATATACAGAAGGCGCTCTAGAAATTGAGGGAACGAGGTTTTAAACCAGTCGTTTTTAGAAAACGGTGAGCTTTTTCAGTTAAATCTAACTGGTCTTGAGTCCTGCCGCAGGCTATCATGGCCCAGAGGTAATCGAGCTGCAACAAACAGTACAAATTTACGCACGGTTTAAGATATTTTAAGTCTTACGTTAGTGGAGGGGTTTAGTGTAGCAAGATGAAACATTAGGATTATTAATGATTACCATTGCCTATACACTTTATTACAATGATACAAATTTAACATTAAAACACTTGTTCCAAATTACCACTTCATACACATTTGAAGTGGCCTCAGCAAATGTAAGAGAGTTCAAAACCATTGATGTTCAGATTTTGATGAGTAATTAAAGCAATGGGCCTTACGTGCATACTGGCCATAATTAGTGTAAAGGTATTTTCAAGTCATTTTTATAAGGCTGTGTAAAAACTACTGGAATAAATTAGATAACTTAAAAATCAAATTTCAAGCTGTAATCACAGTATTTGTAATTTATATTTTGTATATACAGTTAATATTGCTTGCCTTTTTGTGATGAAGAAGTTAGAGAGCTGTCTAAGCGATAAATATGACAAAATTGGTTTACATTTTGCTAAAACCAATGATTTCCAAGTCATCTAATTTATTCTAATAAACATGTTATGGTGTTAAAGTTAAGAAAATTTAAGCTTTTGATATTAGTGCACTATGGTTAATAATATAAATACCTACTTAGTGGTTAAACCAAAGTTTCGCTAAAATCCAAGAAAAAAATCATTTTATCCTAAGGGATTGCTTGTTTTGCCAGATTTAATGAACAATAATAAACGATACAGTAATGTAGTAAACCCTAGAAGGGTATGAATCGATGAGATATGATGAAATTAATTTTATCTCCAGATGTCACTTGGTAAATGAATGCCTGTTGAGTACAGTATGCAACGTACTATCGTAAGCAGTAACTACTTCAATGCCATATACATATTTTACCTTCTCATTTTTAAACAATTGATTTTTTTTTGCCACAAATCATATTGTCACTATGAATTCCACTTACTTTATGAAATACTGTTAATGCAACAAAGGAAACGGTATCTTGCAACATCAAATCTTGTTCTGCGGAATTCATAGAGAAACAAACATCGTATATAGAGTTAAAGTTTGTCCTATTAATACCCTTAAAATAATGTATGTATAGGCAAGGCAAGTGGCTCACCTTAGGAGCTTTTGGCCTCGGATCTTCAAATGTTATCCGCTTGGCCGCGGTGCTGCGTGGACCTGGGAGGGCTCGATTTGAGGCACTGGCGGGGGGCGGGCGCTGCCAGGACAAGGACATTATGCTACAATACCACCACACAAACAACCACTCACAACTAAACCCAAGCCTAACTTTAAACTCCCAAGAAATGACACAAAACAAAATATACATTGGTTAATATACTCTTTCTAGAAATTGTTACTTAAAGTATTGCATATAGAGTCAACTTTCCTCCAGGGCGCTGATAATGTTTGTGTTTGTTCCAATACGTCTTTTTTGTTTATATTGAATTGATTAAAAAACGTTATTGACATGTTCACTTACAGATAAGTTGTCACATCTTACGTTTGGAGCATTGCATGCCTGGAAAAAACTTACTATATATAAACTGAGTGGATGAAAATGACCGAACTCTTATTTGGCATGAAACAAAATCATTATTTATTAGAACCTAATACAGTATCCAAAAACAAACCAATATTTCACATATCGAAACAAAGATGAAGTATATTGTCTAAAAGTTATTTGTGGCATTCTACGAATATTCTTTCCTGTTATTTGGGTTTTCTACCACATGTATTATCCTCTTCGAAAACAAATCACCGAATCTACAAAATAATAGAATTATTGGAAAAAAAGCCTTTGCGCCTGTAAACATCACTGGCGCAGAGGCTCTTTTCCAATAATTCTATTATTTTGTAGATTCGGTGATTTGTTTTCGAAGAGGATAATACATGTGGTAGGAAACCCAAATAACAGGAAAGAATAAAGATGAAATGTCTTCATCATTTTTTAAAAATCTGATAAGGAATAATTTTTGAGATCTTACTAATTGATGTTTATAAAATGAGAAACCAGAGCTCATATACATTGTATAAACTGAAATATTTAAATAAATCAAATCATAAGATATGTTCGTGATTGTCACATGACATTTGAATACAATCAAATGCTATGTGAAAAATAGGCCAAAATGGGCATGACTGTGAAGCAAAATAACACGTACAGGAACTGTATCAAATTTGTAAATTCATTGTTTTTGAGCTGTTATCTAAAATTTTCACAAACAAGGGCATCGATCATTTGCGTCATACTTTTTCCTCATATTAGAAAGAATATTTTGTTTTCTGTCAATCCATTTCAAAAAGATAAAGAGCACCATTTTTGGTAACTTACATCTAGTGCAAGAACTTAAGTAGTCTTATTGAAAAAAAAAAAAGAATGAGGTGCAACGAAAATACTACATACCTTAAATATGAATTAAAAAAAGTGCATATCTACAATAAAAAAAATATAAATAACAACAGATAGCAAGTGCTAATTTTTTGGTTTACGCAACACTGCGTCTACAACGTTCTATTACTTTTATTCAGATATTAGCGAACAAACTATATGCTAAAGTGATATAACTAGAATAAATAAAAACTTAAACTTAGTTTTAGCGAATCTTCGACTCAAAACATTCCCGACTTTGTCAGCTGTGTCAAAATAAATAAGGGCTTAGCCAACTAGCTTCATGACTAATTAGAGCTGCTTTAGATTACGTTTGTCCTAAAGTAAAGTAATAGAAGGTTTTGAATATTAGAACTCTGTTAACAACACAAATAACAATTAAAAAAATAATAAAATATATTAATATAACGTTCTTGCAGTATTAGATACAATAAAACATAAAATTATGTACTTTCTTAGATAAAAAAAAAAAAAAAACAAGCACGTCAGATTATACTTGCGTTTTTGTGCGATGGCAAAGCTGAAGAAGGAGAAAAGGAAAGACAAGGTTACTGGACACTTTGGTTTATTAAACGCTTAACTTTGAGTTACAGACTAGACAGAAAAATAGAGGTACAAAAAGAAGTGGTCATGCACGTTGTAGATAATAGAATGCATTAGATATAATGTAATCCAATGACAAAAAGCGTCCATTGATGATGCAGCACGCTCATAAAACAAATAAGGTTCAGACAGCTGCTCTTTATTTTTTACGAAGCATCACGTGCCTGAGCCTTCTCTGCAAAAACAAAATGTTACAACTCATGCATTCTAAGATCTACGCATACACTTCATAACCAGGCATATAACAAGTTTGTTAATAAGTTAACTATGCTCAAACATAAAAAATCGCAAATAAAATCTATCTCTAAATAGAAACTATACAAAAAAAGGGAGCTACTTTAAAAAATCCAAAAGCCAAATAGATAATAAATTAGAATTCACAAAAGCAAAACAAAATCCCAATTCATTAATGGTTAATGTCTTAAAAGGAAATGCCAGGTACATTTTAGTCGGGTTCAGGACGAGGATCAGTTTAAGAAAGGAAATTATTATCTCCAAAATGAAACCATCCAAGTACCTTGGAGGACCCCGTCTGAGGGGGATAATCCATTAATCCCGTCACTCCCAAGGAGTCTTTCATTATTGAAGAGGGAGTGGAAAACAAAATTGAGGTGTCCTCGCCCAAAGATTTACTCTGAAACAAAATACACAACATAGAAGTATCGTTAGACGACATATACATCCACTCCAATATCAAAGTAAGAAAATAGTCTAAAAAGGAATTGTCAAAGGTTGCATTTTGTCTATGTGAGTTTAAGCAAAACGCAATCTGTGATTGATCCCCGGGTGGCTAGCACCCAAAAACAAACAATAATAATCCTACAGAAATATCGGGAAGAAATTTGTAACAACTACAACAATTTACTTACTGGAGTCTCAATGGCGAACGACATTTCAGACGAGCTCATTTGTGAAGAAGTCGAGGCCCAAGATGGCGCTAGAGCTTTACGCACCCTCTTGTTTGGCAGAATGTTTTCTTTACCGGCAGCCAACACTCCGCTCTTTCGTTTTCCAGTCATATAGCCACTATCATTCTACAAATAAAAGAAACATTGTAACAAGCACAACCTAATGTAAATCGCTTCATCAATTATACACTCTATTACATATACAGCAAAAGATTGTAACTATTTGCTTATACCAAACATTTTTGGTGATTGGTATCGGACAATTTGAAATCAAAGAAATTTGAGGTTTATTTTGTTATATCAAATTTTTCTCTGTCTAGTTAGTACTATACCTCAAAACCATTATTTTACATTGGAGCCACATTAAGCACACTCTTGGACAGAACAGTAAGAATTCTGAAGTTAAAAAGTTTCTGGCCTACTCGACAGAAGGTGCAAATTATCGTGAATAGGGAAGATGTACAATTTTTCAAAATGCATCTATCTACTGTTTTATAATAGACAATGTATCAACCGCAAAGCGTTAAATGACAAAATTATTTTAATTCTACACACAAAATTTTCTGTATTCTGCACTTGCTTCACTCAAAACCTATTTTTAGCACGTTAGATTTTGAATAATTTTTAGAACGCGCTGGTAACAGCTTAAAATAAAAGTAAAAATCACACCATGGAAACGGCCATTTGCGTACAAGATATAAATTATACCACAATTTACTTTGTGAATATTCAATTTTAAAATTTTATTTTTTGTAAGTTAAACTTCACTAATTTATCCCGAATCTGCTTTTTTACGTCTAGAAAATGCATTTATTTTTTCTTCAAATGTCTAATTTCTGTAGTGTTTATTTATTTATTATTTATTAGGACATGACAAATTTTGTGAACTTCAACTGTTATTTCTCTGAGTCTTTTATTTCTGCTCATGTGCCTGTATATAATCAGAATATTTCAAATACAGACTTGCAACATATTGAGAAAAATTCATATACTAAGTTTTGCTGTTTAATACATATTATTATGTTATGTTTTTTTCTTGTTAAACTGTTAACGATGATATCAATTCTGATTTAATGAGTGATAACCTACGTATCACCTCATTAGTCCTGAAGAAATAAAGCTTGTCAAAACATCGACATTAAAGAAGAGTACTTTGGCCTGTTAAGTTCTATCTTATTTTAATCGAATAACTTGCTCAAATTCGAAGTTATACCTTCAGAATTAGTTTTTAGTAATTTTATTAGACAATTTTGATACGGTGTAAGAACAAAAACCATGCATATTTCTATTTCGAATCGATTTTGGAATTTTGATAATGTTTCTGCTATTTTTGTACATATTCTTAGTCATTTTTGGGCCAAATGTTTAATTGTAAGGTCCTGAGACATGCAAAGAGTTAAAGGATTTGTGGAAACTTATCAGATTTAGAAACTTTCAGGTAAGGCTCTTTTAAATGGAAGAAGTAGTTATTGGAAGTCGAGCTCTTTAATTCCCCATTGTTTTAGGTCATCAACACATTTTTTGGTACTAAAACACATTTTTAATCCAGGACCCCACTTTCACTTGTGCACTTTCGATCATAATAAAGGGTTGGAAGGTCAACTATAGAAATAAAAAATTAAAATCACCAATCCTGCGAAAAACAATTATCTTTGGTTTAACCACGTTTGTGTTAAGATATATTTAGCTCGTTAACAGCTGTTGCAATACAAAGGGAGCAAAAACTTACGGTGACCATCACACTGGTGTCGGTTTCATAGTGTGAACTGTCTTGGTCCTTCTTCATAATTTCTGTGATGTCCTCCAATCTCGACGAAGGAGTGTCCGGAAGATTTGTGATTGGCCCGGATTTTTTCTCAAGATCGGCCAGCGCTTTCTTGAAGGGGGTAGGCGTTCGAGGTGTATCACTATTGACGAATAACCTTTTGTTGGGGGTCGTTATGTTATCCGAGGTTGAGGAAGATGTGGTTGCTTCAGTTTTAACTGAAATGCCATGAGGAGTACTAAGTGGGCTATAGTCCCTGTCCTGAAAAAATTAACGAAAATTACCACCGGAAGACTACTACACTGTCATTTAACTTGCTATTTTGATTTATTTTCCTCAAAATTATTTGTGAACAAAGTCTTACCGGCTTCGTTTTATCCTTCACGGGGGTAAGCGTTTGTTTTTTCATTGGTGTCGAGGACAAGGTCACATCAAATGTGATGTTGGTTATATTTGGACTGTTCAAGAACTGTGACGGGCTAAACGGTAATTGTTTAATGGGCGAATTCCCGTTCCTTAACGGGCTGAATATGGTCGGTTTGGCACCGTCGAAAATAAAATCGATGTCTTCCAGCTTGTTTGCGCTTGATCCAGCAGAGAACGCAAGTTCTTGAGCAAGTTGTTCGGAGCTATCTCTTCGTCTTCGAGACTTGTTGCCCCTCCTTAATATTGGAGGGGTCGAGGCACGTGGCATGCTGAGAGCATTGGCGACAGGTACTAGAGTGTTTTGGGAATAGTTTGGAGGAACCACCCCTAAACAAATTGGAAATTACTATTGTACTAACAACTTTTGGACTCGAAATACATTTTGTTATAAATGGCTAGACAGATAGCCATATCTAGAAAACAATCCATTTTATGTTACTATTTTTCTACAAATATGACGATTAATAATCTAATAACATGGGCATCCAAAAAAAATGTCTTACCTCGCTAGTGTATTCCTATGTATTTTCGCTCGCTGAATCCAAATCTGAAGTCAGAATTTGCCAACCGGCTAATAATTTTAAGATAACTTAAAAAATACAACTAATAGGCATTATTGTGTACTTCAAGGTATGTCTCTCAGAATAAAACAATGGAAAGCATTTGATTACCTGTTTTTTACCTACTAAATCCACATTTGGCTCCAGAATTGGCTATGTAGATTTTAGGTAATCCGTAACTTGGATTTGCGAATCAAAATAAATCAAAGCAATTTTTTCTCATGCTTATTGAAGAAGTAATTTTCAATTCAATGCTAAAATTTTATTTGCAATACACAATAATGCCCGTTATTGGTATTTTTAGCTATTTTTTTGGGTTATTTGATTATACTGTTATGTGCTGCCCTCTAACAGAGAGGAGAGTGTAATTACTCCCTGGCCAGTAGGGTGGCGGCATCTGTGGGCCAACTGGCGAACCGCCATTTGGTAGTGCCTAAGAAAACTACGGGATTCCAGCACATTCTGGAAAGTTCTACAATGAGATTCTAGACATTCCAAGTGTATATATAAAGAGGTGAATCCAGCAGTTGAGGGAACAGTTCAGTTTAGTATACAGTACAGTTCGGTATACAGAGATAGTTTTTAGGTTAGATAAGAGTTGAGAAGTTTTTGAAGAAAAGTACAGTTGTGATTTAAAAGTAGTGAATTTATAGTGAATTAAAGTTATTATTAGTTGTGTGATTTTTAAGGATTAACTATTGTAATTTAAGTGATTAATAGAATAGTGTAGATTCTTGTTGCAAGTTATTGAACCTACAGAGTGTTTACTGAAGATTGTAAACATGTAACAATACACTAGCGGGGTACCCAGGCCAAGACATTCTTTTTGTATGCCTGTGTAATTAATCACATAAGAAAAACTATTTTATTAAATTTTACTTACTGGCTTTGATGAACTGCCTATTGTTCGTCTTCAGAGGACTCACTCCTGGTGAGTAGAAACCCATGTCGAAATCGGATATGGCATCGTCATTCATCGGTATTAATTTGACGGGTGACGGTTGATTGGGATACACGTTGATGTAATTGAAGGGCGGAAGATCATTATTGTTCTGGGAAGTTTGAGGTGGAGACGGGTTTAATCTATCTAGGGAGTTTATGATCGTATGTTGTGGAGTTGACGTGATGGGGCTCGGACTGGGAGTGGGGGCTCCGATTGAGAAGCCCCCAGTGCTTGATTGACTGCTCGCCTGGTCGTACAATTCTACCGCCCATTCCTGAAAAAATACAGAAAGTAACGAATGCTGAATTTGAGATTTACAAGTTGATCCTCACCTCGGTGCTATATAGATTAAGGTTTTCTTGCTTTAAGCACTGCGTATCGTTGGCTTCGATTTGCCCAACCTGATTCCGCTGTTGCGAATAATGCGGGTATAGGTTAGCTTCGTTCTGCCTCGATACAGTTTTTCTATGCCTCCCCCTCCTCGTATCACCATTTTCTCTATTCTCCGACTCATACTTTCTCCTCATAGTAGAATTCCAATGATTTTTAATAGCATTGTCTGTCCTGCCGGGTAACAATTTAGCTATCCTCGCCCACTGGTTGCCGAGCACTTGGTGCGCTTGATATATTATATCGTCTTCTTGCTCTGTCCAGGCACTCTTTTTTATTTTGGGGTTTAGATGGTTGTGCCACCTTTCCCGACATTGTTTCCCTATCCTACCTTTTAGGTGACGGGCTATCAGCGTCCACTTCTTAGCACCATATTTGTTCACTAGTTCGATCACCTTTTCATCCTCCTGGAACAAAGTTAAAGTAAATAAAACGATAACTGACACAGACTTTAAAAACTACAAAAATTTAAAATATCGATATGTTAGCTTATCCACATATTAATTCTGGTGTACCTCAAGGATCTATTTTGGGTACTTTACTATTCTCTATTTTTATTTTTGACTTGCAACATGTTGAATATTGTAATTTTTATACGTTTGCTGATGGCATTTCACTCACCCTATAGTTTTTCACCAGATAATGAACTAAATGCAGTTTATGAAATCAACTCTGATTTAGATAAAATAAAGCAATGGACTTATCATAATCCTCTCCAGCTAAATACAAGCAAATGTGAACATATTCTAATCGGTTCAAACCGTTACACAAATAAACTAAGAGACTTTTCAATTAAAATTGGTAACGAACACCTTCCAACAGCGAAATATGTACGAAATTCAGGAGCTATTTTTGATTGTCAACTTAAATTCACAAAACATGTTGATCTAGTATGTTGTAACGCCTACTTAAGTCTAAAACAACTTTTTCCATTCAAAGACTTTTTAGATGTAGAAACAAAGAAGATGCTGGTTAACAATTTAGATGTGTTACAGATGAATTATGGTGGTTCTGTATACGGTCCTTGTCTATTGGTAAAAAATAAAAATAGGATTTAAAGAATACAAAATTATTGTATTCGGTTCATAACAGATGTACCACGCTTTTCTCACATTACTCCATTCATCAGTGACTTGGGCTTGCCTAGACAAAAGGAAGCTAGGTTCATACACTATGCTTGTTCTCTTAATAAAATTGGGCTGCCTGAATATCTATGTAACAAAATTATCAGACGTGATCAGGTTCATGAGAGACACTTAAGAAATATTGCTAACTGTGTCACAGTACATCGCGGTGCAATTTTTTCGAGAAGCTTTTCTTATCTCCCATCGTATATTCAAAATAATTTACCTCTGGAATTTTACGGTCTCTCAGTTACTATATTGAAGTCAAAGTTAAAGGAAGCTATTTGTCATATTAAATAATATTGATGTTAGAGGTTTCAAAAATCATATAAAATGCACCTTGTCCATTTGTGTCTTTTTTTTTCAATGCACAATACATATTTTTATTATTATTATTGAATTCACTATGATGCTGAAGAACTATGAACTGTAGATCAGAGATATTCAAACTGATCGAGTTTATGAAACTTATCGAAATACTGAAGGACATACGAAATAAAAACTAGTACATATGGCATAACAATAAAGATTCTGAAGTTATTTTTTGAAGTTATGGGACAAAGATTTTTTCAACTAATAAATATAAGTCTAGAGAATATGGTAAATCATGGACGATTTCAATCATAATACCAACTAAAAAAATAATATCATCAGATCAGAAGTGAAGATTAAGGCAAATAAACATGGTACCTTCATATGAAAAACTACTCAAAGTTGTTGCAAATTAACAGATTTTAACATGTACAAACGAACAATATATTAACAGAACAACAAGTAAATTTCCCTAAGCAACATTCTGGTGAAGGTACATGACAGACATTTTAGTTAATTGGAAAAGAGCTCTCAATAAAAGACTTATAATAGGTGTTGTTTCTGTCGACTTTCGTACAGCTTTTGAAACTATTGTTGAAATTAAAAACGTTTTATTATTTATTTATTTTATTTATTATTTTTTTTTCCGAAAGCGATGTTGGACAGTTCTACCGTGTCTTCGACATTATCACGGCATAAGCGCCGTTATTGTTATTATTATTATTATTGTACAAATGACTGGGCGAGACTTTTTTCAACATTGCTTCCATTTTTATGGAAATAGATTACTTAGCTGTGGCGGCCCGTCAGGAATGGCAGGGTTATAATATTATTTTTACTACACATAATCTGCCTTATATAGGTACACTTATGAATCCGTTTAGAAACCGGGCGTGATACTGTCGAAAGTGCCATGCGCCAAGCCAGGGCGGACAAGCATCGCTCAGAAATCGCGAATTCAATCATACATAATACATCTACGCGCATGTTGGTTATTCACTTCGATCTTACGCTTGTAATGCATATCAAAACGAGACGTACGTCTTGCATGCTTAGGCTATTTACAACCTAGAGTGGACATGCCATCCCTGAGCAAAACTTGTAATAAGCAATGTGAATATTGAATAGAATATGTTCACAATTGAAAATATATCAAACAGTAATATTAACTAATGCGTTTAAATTGATTAATCAATCAATTAACCCTTATGAATATCAAATACGATAGCAATTTCTAATTGGATAAGTAGGAAAAAAAGGAGTTAAAATACACGTCAGCGGTGCCATATAGTTAAATTACCTATAACTATAATTTTATTTTAGCAGTTTTAGATGTGAAAGTAATATATGTAAATGAAATAAATGTATAATATTCAAATATGGGACTTCGCGCTCGGTGGGATGTGGACACTGCCACCCTCATCCCTTCCCTTTTCTTTTACAGTGTCGTGATGCTCGCCCTACTATGGGAAATCATTAATGTAAATTCAAATTCGTCCAATAGAAAATATGCCACAGGGTATCAGAAATATTTCTGGAATTGAAATAAAAAATAAACTTGCATGTTATTCAGTAAAAATAGTGAAAATCCGCGGAATTCAACAGGGATAGATAATTATACAAGGCGATTGATATGGGCAGAGGCACCATTGAATGTTTTTTGCGTGATTCTTACACCCACTAAATTTCTGTGAAGTGTCATTATTATTCAGTTCTAGCCTCCACCCTGCCCACCCAGAGCTAAAAACCACGAGTCGCCACTGAATACTTAGGCGGACCTTTTAATAACAATTTAGAAAAAAAACTGCGTATTGTGCTCATATAAAATGACCGAAGGGTTTATTAAACTATTTCCCTTAATTTCTTTTTAGGAAGTCCTGTACTTAATTTTAATTAAATTCGTAGAAGGGAAAATTTCTAACAAAAATTTATCGCGGTGACTTTTAGTAAGAATTTAGTGTAGAACTCTACATAAAAAATCGCCAATACATTTTTCATCCTAGAGTCGATCGTCCATGATTAAAATCAAATTTGATTACATTAAGGTGAGAATATCCAAGAGAGAGAGAGAGAGAGAGAGACTATAACTTCTTATTCTAAAACACATATTGCAGACAAACTATAAGACTACCTAAGTAGAACTATAACAAGAGTAGTGTTATAAATTTTCACTCAATAATTTCAAACATATGCGAAATAGTTAGATTTAAATTTTGGAAATACGAAAATTGACATAATTTTTAAAATGAAATCTAACTATTTTGCAAACAATCTCTCTCTCTCTTGGATATGCCCAACTTATTTACAACTAAAATTCCAAAACATTTGAATTCCAAATAAACGATTAGAATAATAGAATTATGGGGAATGTCTTCCCATGTGGTACCGGGAAAACACTGGACTGGACAGTCTTCGTCAAAAAAACTAATTTGCCATTAACTCATTGAATCATGCAGTTCGTCATTTCAATTTTGGTTCATATTTGACATTCACGTATAATTTCAATGTTAAAAGATGGTTAGTTTTTATATTACTGTTTAACTATTCAAGGCAATTCAGTATTTTAAATTGGTATTCGTACAAACGAGTGGTTTGTCATACTTTAATCATTCCAATTCCAAATTCACTTAATTTTTTATTATTAAAAATAATATTTAAAATTGTTCTATTGTTTCGAATAAGTTTTACGAGATATTAACTAAAGTATAGTCAATGTTTTTCCTATAAAAAAAAATCGGTCCGGACATTATTTTTTATGACGAAGACAACAATGACTAAAGCGAAAAAGCTTTTATTTAACTTGCAATGTTTGTTTGTTAGTTAGTTTGTTTAGGTCAAATCTTGCAATCAAAATTTCGATTAGTTCTAATTAAGCTAGAGCTTTGAAATTTTGCACATATGTATAAGTCCGGTGATTATTTTCATATAAAAAACAAGATGGCGGGCGACTTTATCGTTTATGATCCGATTCGACTCAAAATTGATATTTGGGGGTTTTCGAGATCGCCAATTATGAATTCTTGGTTAAAATTTAGAAACTCAAAATGGCGGCGCCAATATGGCGGACGGGGTTTTCGGGTTCGCCGATTACGAATTTCTAGTAAAAATATTGGTTCAGGATGGCGACTTCAAGATGGAGGACGACTTTACCGTTTAAGATCCGATTCAACTCAAAATCGATATCTGTGGGTTTTCTAGGTCGCGGATTACGAACTTCTAGTAGAAGATAGAAGAAAACATAAGAAAACGGTTGAGGCGAGTCAGAGAAAGGAAACACAATGTGAGCCAGATAAAGAAAAGACAAATTGAACATATTGGAAAGTAAAAACTAATATAGAATATAAAAATGATTTTATATTATATAAAATATATCGCTAATTATATGTGTTCTGTATTTATTGACTCTTACCTAATTACCTTTAGAATGGACTTACAATTTTTAAAAAATCATCTCAATGTGATTTTTATTTTGTAAATATTAATTAAAAATAATCACCCAAATTTCTAAAAATTCTTCGTAGCAAATAATTGGAAAAAAAATGATTTACGTTTAAAAGATTTTCGAATTTGCTATATGGACATAATTTTTTATTGTTTTTTGTATAAAACACCAAGAAAAAGATTTAATGCACGATATTACGACCATTATAATTCCGCCTTTTGGAAGTTAATAAATTTATTTAGCTTCCAAAAGGTATTACAAGGGTCATAATTGCATGCATTAGATTTTTTCTTGATGTATATAAAAAATAAAAATATATACCCGGCAATTTGCTTACCTCCTTTTAAATTTCATTCATTTTTTTCTCAATTATTTTGAAAATGTTTAGAAAATTGGATAATTATTTTTATCTAATATTTACAAACATAAAAATTACATTCTCAAACAGCACAAAAGGTCCAATGGACTTCCACAACACAAACAATGGACACACAATGGACGTCCAGTAGAGTCCAGAAATGGACTTTAATGTCCATAACGTGAACAACCAAAAGAAAAGAGCCTGGAGAAAAGAACGATAAAGAAATTGAAATGCCTAGAAACATATCTGACAAACCAACCAAAAAGAAACGGAAATGTAAAAGAAATAATTAAAATGGCATACAGTGCTACAAGGACAATTCTGCTTTCCTTCGAAAAAAAAAATGTAGTTGTAGTTTGACCAAATTTATTTGAGACTCGAAAATATCGGGGTCAGGGATTCTTCATTGTAACTTTTCAGGAATTACCTAAAAGACAGATATCAAGCGGTAAAAATCAATAGTAGCACCTTAAGTAATCATTTACCTGTTACCATGGGCGTACCTCAGGGTACTATGTTAGGGTCCGTATTGCTTTTAATTTACATTAACCAGTTAAGTGCGCTTTCTATAAACAGTATAGTTGGGAAGAAACATATAGGAGACTGTTTACATTTCCATAATTAGCACAAAAAGTTAAACTGAAGCGTGCCGCTCAAAGTGCCGCGTTTTTCGCTATACCTACAAGCCGACAGGACTCCTGTTTCTTCCCAACTATAACTGCATATCTTAAGCCGGGTACAGACTACAACTGCAACATGTAATGCAATATGCAACAACTGTGTACGGGCGTTGCACGTTACAGTTAATGTTGCACGGAGGGCGTGCTGGTGATGCATACCATGTCGGTTTTTAGCGCGCAATCAAAGAGATGAGATGTTCAGTAGCAATGTGGACGGATAACGAAATAGAAGAGTGGGAAGAAGAAAAAACACTCTTATTGATACAAATGTATCGGTAAAAAGAAAATATTATATGGAATCCAAAAAATATAAATTACAAAAAAAACTAACTTAAAATTAGACAGCTGGAATGAAATTGGCGAAGTTATGGGCACAACAGGAGAAATATTGTATTAAATTTTCAAAGTCTGTGCTAAACATCCGGACGAAGCTTTATATTTTGGCCACTTAACTCCTGCGATTTTAGATCCAGAAGCAAATTAGTTCCAATTCCTTCTCTCTTTATACAGATCAGTTCTCCACCATCTTACAAGTTACAAGCCTGGCGCGTTAAGTGTAATAATTGTATATTACCAACAAAATGCTAATGCCTTCAATGCAACAAGCGCTCGGCGGGGCACATAGCCCGGAGAGTAGCTGTTGGTTGCAGTCTGGTTACATTCCTTATAGTAAAATAAGGATTTTATAGAGGAGTGTGCGACTGAAATATTGTTTTAATTATCATATTTTGTTTCTCTCTCTTCATCCTACTGTTTGTTTGCTACATCTGTATATAAAAAAATATATTTTTTTGTTGTTTTGTTTTTTTGCAAAATGTTTAGACCTACGAACAAGCATTTTCTGCTTAGATGGGCTAGTCATTATGCATTATATTTTTATGTAAGGTTTATTATTTGTGAATAATTGTACACTACGATCAGAAATAAATTTGAATTTCAGTTTGACCAAATGGATATAGACAACCCTTAAAATATTACGTTATACATTTATTGTATAAATAATTATTTTTTTGCACATTTTTTTCTCATATTAATTGCGACCTAAAGAACTTCAATAACAAAACTGATATTCCCAGACAAAGCATATCCAAGACACACTGATTGTATGTGATTCGAAGTTATTTGGATTTAACGCCATAAGCACTGCATCCAAAGTACTTAAAATCGCAAATGTATTTCGTGACTTGAGCCGAATGATGATTTAATATTAATGTAATCATTTAAGAGGAAAAACAGATGTTTTGCGATAATTCTGACAAGAAACTAAATAATCCATACAAAGCGATGAACTCTTATCAAGCACATCAAACACATTATTTCTGCGATAACACTGTTTTAAATGTTTTCCTAGGGATTTTTATATTAAAAAAAAAAAATTGGCATACATCCGCTATTTATATTAAACACATCCAAGGTATTCATTTCTAAATAAGTTTTACTTTATTTACTTAAAGACCAGATGGCCTTGCTTTATTTAAAAAGGGGTTCCAGAGAATAATGTTTCGCTTGTATATTATTAAGTGCGTATAAAATACATGTAGCAACTTTGTGAGTAAGTTCTTTTTAATGAGAAAATGATAATGAAAGAGATAAGAAAATAATGTTAGTTAATTAAGAGATAGAGAAAGAGGGGAATAGGGAGAGAAAGCGTTGGCCAAGGATATTGCAAAACGATAATTTCTTGGTGTTTTCAGATTTCAATAATCAACAAACCACAGAATTATGTTAATAGACCTGAGACACAGATTAAACTGAATGTAAAGTTAAATTTCTAGATATAATTGCTGCACTTGCAATTATAGTTGCTGCCAGATTAGTTGGTGAAATTTTCGTTGGTATATTACGGGCATTACGCAGTATTTGTTTTTGAAGGACTCAGTTGAAGACAGCAACACTCCTTGTGCACATTTTTTCTTAAATATTTCGTAAATTTTATTACTAGTCAGTTTCTTTAAAAAACAATAAGCTTCTCCATTCAGCTAACGCTAACTTAATGCTACTTGAGATTTGTATTTTGCGCTACGGTTATTTTAAAGTATTATTACACAGGGTGTCTCACCGGAAACTGAATCGATCGATATAGACAAAAGTACGCATCAGAAAATTTTGAAAATTTAGATAATTACTAATGTCAGTGTGGCCAATCCAACTATAATAATTACAAGCAAATGGCACTTCCGCTTATATCGGAAGTCGATACCAACTTGCTTATTTCAAATGGAACACCCTATATATTTCAGGGTTTTCGAAAAGAGCATAAAATTCTGAGTCGAAAATATGTAGCATATCCTATACCTAAACCTAGCCGTTTCAGAGATATTTGACATTTTATAGAAAATTTGACAGGTGCAACGGTTTGCAAGAACCGTTATAACTTTCTTCGTGTAAAAGATCCTCATTTGCTTCTTATCACGTAAAAAGAACACAAGGAGAACTACGTTCTACAACTGAAATAAATTCAATAATATCATACCAAGTGTTGCGTTTTTCGCGTTACATTTTGTCAACTTCAAACCGCGAAAACTTGTTTAGGTCAAATGGAACACCCTGTATTTTTTTACGTCAAGTTGTGTAAAATTGAATTCCCTTTTTTCTGATATTAGCATTGTGAGGGTTAAAGTTACAACTTCTTGAAATATTTGCGACTTTATTAGAAATTCATGAATTGTTGTAATCATTTCATCAAAATAGCCATGATTAGAAACAATCAGTCATTATCTTATATCAAAAAATGCCAGCACGTTTAAATTATACCAACGAAAACTTTTTAAATTTGTTTATTATTTATGGAGAATATGATAAAGTAGTATCAAGGACTTGCAGCACATTTGCTACTCGATATCCACAAAAACGCAAAATAACACTAACACTGTAACATTAATACGCATGTCGACTTGAAGATAATGAAGATGAACTAAAATAGCAGAGATAAGATCAATTTAAAATATGATTTCATTTTAATTTAATAATTGCTCAAAATTCCGCCCTCAAACCTCGACACATTTTTCACACCTTCGGATTAGTTCCTCATGGGTAGCTCTTCTAATTGAATCCTATGATATGTTTTGAAATGCATTTCTTACTCTTTGCATACAATCTTCAATGGTTGTTAATGGGCTCTCATAAACTTTATTTTTAATAGTTCCCCAAATGAAATAATTCAGAACTGATAAATCGGGCGAGCGATGAGGCCATAAGAAGGGTCCATTATTGGCAATCCATTGATCATAAAAAGTTTCTTGTAAATAATTATTAATGAAATATGCGTTATGTGGGGGAGCACCGTCGTGCTGATAAAAAATGTTTCTATGTTCGGCGAGAGGTAAATTTTCTAAATAGTTATTATTCAAATTTTGTAAGATATTCAGATATCTTTCACCTAAAAAAAACAACAAAAATTTACCTATACATATTAACAGAGAAAATTTAATTTACCGTTTAAATTTTCCTGATAAAATTGTAATGCCACCACTCTATCGTTTCTTGTGGCACAGTAAACATTGAACTGCCAACTTTCCTGAAAGCTTCGCTCTCTGAACATATGAAGATTTGAGTCACTCCAATAATGCGAATTGTGTCTATTAAAAAGTCCATTTTTAGTAAATTTTGCTTCATCTGTCTATATAATATTTCCCAAATAAGAATCGTGACCCTCAGACCTTATTAGAATAAACTCACAAAAATTCTGTCTTCTTAGGAAATCTGTTTCTTTTAATTCTTGAACCATATGGAATGAAAACGGATGAAACTTATGTTTTAATAAGATTCTGTGAATTGAATCCTTGCATAGTCCCGATTCTAGAGCAGCTTGTCTTAATGACATCCTTGGAAATGCATGAAAATATCCCAGAATGACTATTTCAATGTTTTCGTCATCAACAATAGGCTTTCTTCTTTTCATTTTTGCCTTGACAGAGCCATAATTTTTAAAATTTTCCAGTATGCGTTTTACAGTGTTTGGTGACGGTTTCCGTTTTTCTGGATATCGAGTAGCAAATGTGCTGCAAGTTCTTGATATTACTTTATCACATTCTCCATAAATAATAAACAAATTTAAAAAGTCTTCCTGGGTGTAAATTAAACGTGTTGGCATTTTTTAACATAAGATAATGACTGATTGTTTCTAATCATGGCTATTTTGATGATATGATTACAACAATTCATGAATTTCTAATAAAATCGCAAATATTTCAATAAGTTATAATTTTAACCCCCACAATGCTAATATCAGAAAAAAGGGAATTCAATTTTACACAACTTGACGTAAAAAAATACAGGGTGTTCCATTTGACCTAAACAAGTTTTCGCGGTTTGAAGTTGACAAAACGTAACGCGAAAAACGGAACACTTGGTATGATATTGTTGAATTTATTTCAGTTGTAGAACGTAGTTCTCCTTGTGTTCTTTTCACGTGACAAAAAGCAAATGAAGATCTTTTACACGAAGAAAGTTATAACGGTTCTTGCAAACCGTTGCACCTGTCAAATTTTGTATAAAATGTCAAATATCTCTGAAACGGCTAGGTTTAGGTATATGCATATCCTACATATTTTCGACTCAGAATTTTATGCTCTTTTCGAAAACCCTAAAATATATAGGGTGTTCCATTTGAAATAAGCAAGTTGGTATCGACTTCCGGTATAAGCGGAAGTGCCAGCTGCTTGTAATTATTTTAGTTGGATTGGCCACACCGACATTAGTAATTATCTAAATTTAAAAAAATTTCTGATGCGTACTTTTCTTTATATCGATCGATTCAGTTTCCGGTGAGACACCCTGTATATTGTATCCTCCAATACGCATTATAAAGTCAGTAATAATAAATTTTGATTAATAGACCTAAAAGATAAAATTTCTGTGTGTGTGTTACTTTTTTTAAAATTAATTGGTCGTTCCCCAAGACATTATTGTTCAAATATTTGTACTATATTATTGTTTAAACTTAGTCGATAATTACTAATTATTTTAGAATTGCTAGATTTATAAATATGAGTTATCGTGGACACCTTGAATTGACTATGAACTACACTAGTGTTATTTGTACTGTTATTAATTAAATTTAGATACTATTTAATATATGACAATTGGGAGAATTTTTTAACATAAACCGATTTACATTTTGCGCTCGGTTAATTCCATAAGTATTTTCACACACACTGTTATCGCGCACACAAATGTAAACACCTTCAATGTTTAGAATATGTGACATTGTCATATGGTACAAGAATTAAACTTTGCCGAAAAATATCGCGCCAGATGTTTACCATTTCGTGAACTATGCCTTTAAAAGTCTATAGTTCTAATTACAACTTCCGGTCCGAATAGAAAATGTGGGAATATAGCAGCGAGGCGAAACGCATCGGAAAAATCGCGAAAGTCATCAAATTTAAGTTAACCCCACAAGTACAACTGGCCAAAAAAATACAAATTAATAATCAAAGTGAACCTAAATCTTGTTCGTTTTCATTACACTTAATAGTTCTTTATGCAACGAGTGCATAAAATAGTATTTTTTTTCATTAATGGGAACTTTAATAGTGTTACGTGTTTACACCCTCCAGTAAACCCTTCGTTGATTCATAGGTTCAATAATCGCAACATCAATTTTCACTAACCACTGACTTATTAATCACTAAATTGCAATAAATTAGTCCTTATAGTAACATACGAATTATAATTTTGATCTACTATAGACTCACTACTACTACTACTATAATTCACAATTTGTTCCTGTTCTTTATCTTATTCGATTACTTGTTAAGAGTAACGCCAAATGCTGTCTGTACTAAATGTACTGAACTATCCCCAGCGCGTTGGCTCTGCTACTTATATATCCGTGGCGTTTATTCCAGAATTCTCTGTCATTGTGATTAATCATCCGAGATATTTCTACTCTTCTATTATTCCGCTTTCTCGTATCTGTGGAAATGAGAGTTCGCCAATTGGCCCAGAGATGGCGGCGTTTTACCGGTAGCCAACTAAGCCCACGTAGAACATAATATTGGCTGGACCGTGGTTCAATTTTGGATCAATGTAGATACATTGAAATTGTAACAAAAATATTGAACTAATATTAATAAACACTGGTATTAAAATATTGGTATGCCTATGTTGGCAGTATATTGTTTTAACACATTCCAATCCAGATATACGCAGACAATATTGCTAAATATCTATTACTATTAATTTTACAACATTGAAAAGTCTATATTCGGGTTATATTATTACTACATTTTTGATGATATTGTACAAAAAATATCGATTGATAAAGATAAATATTGATTCCAAAATATTGGAAAATTCATATTTAACTCATATTTGTCAACTATTTGTAAAATTATATTGCTTAGGCAATATTTTCTATTACCAATGAATATTGTTTTTCCAATATTAGAAAGTGTATGTTATTATGTTGTTATTGAACTTTTTAATAATATTGCACAACAAACATCGACTGATAACGACAAATATTAATTTTAAAATATCGGGATATTCATATTGAGGTTAAATTGTTAAACTCTCTTTTAAATAATATTATTTAACCTATTTATATCTATATTGGATAGTCATCTGCGCCGAGGCTGATTGCAATAAGATGCAATAGATGGCTGTCTTTGCAATATGCTTGTACAAATGTACAATTTCTGACTTAGGGTCTCCAGGCAACGCGATCCAATAATGACAAAGAGAAATTCACTGCGGTGATGTTCACCTAATCTGTACTAACAAAGGCCCAAGCCCAAGATGTCTTTAGTAATTTACAGATGATGTAGTTTTACCTACCATACACATGTTAAATATTTCAGCTGTGGGTTTTACTACAACCACTTCTAGATTTTGTTAGTGAGGTTTTTAAAATAATAATCATTATTCAATAATTGTACTTTATGTAAATTACAAAAAATAGCTTTACCATTTTTGGGCATTAGGCTAAATTTTCATTAAATATTGGGCCAATATATGACTTCACATAATAGTTTATATTGGAATAAAATATTATATGATATGATTTGTTAATATTTATTGAATATTGCTTAACCAATATTGGGTCTATATACAAAAATGTTCACATTTTTTATTGGTTCAATGTTGCGTTTTTTACATTGAACCAACGTTTTTGTAATATTAAACCAATATTGGTTCAATATTAGTTTTCTACCTGGGAGGAGAGACCTCCTTTCACTCTGCTACCAGGGACTTATCAAACCTTTCTCCTTTGGAAAGCGGCACATAATAATAGCATATGCTGCAGTCCCATGGGTGACAAAAAATAATAGATCTGGTTTTTTCAACCTGTTCCGCCTCCCGGAACATGGTTAAATTAACAACAAAAAACGTTAATTTGTAATAACTTATTGAAAAAAATTCCGAAACAAACCCTGGAGAACACTTTAATAATCATTACACATCTTTTATCTTTTAAGTTTACATCCTGCTACGATGACCGGAACATTGCAAACAGTTGTCTATTTACTTTACTTTGATATATTTTGCCGATTAAAAATTGTTAAAAATTGCGAAAATTATGCAAATGATTCTTTATACGGTAGAATAGGGTCACGTAGTTTTGCGTAACTTCTTTTACCCCGGAAGATTTTTCACATTTTTTTTTATCTGGCACGGCCACGATTTTGATGGTTTAAACAATAAATGGGGGTCTAAACAATTGCAAAAATCTTAAAAATTGGGTTTCGAATGTTTGTGACATTAATAACTGGCATAATCTGAATTTGCAACCTCGTAATGTCCCGGAATTTAACGAATTACCTATTATTTATATAATAAAATTATGCTTGACTAAAAAAAAAAAAAAAATTGCAAAAAAAACGGGATATATTTTATCTGTTTCCGCTAGATATTCTGCAGTTTATTTAAAATTTCATTCGTATAAAAAGAATCCGATAAAAGTTGCAAATTTATTATTGGTTTAACTACGTCGATATATATTTCTTTACATTCCATATTCATCCATCTATATTCCTTCATATTCCAAACTTTCTTTTACTTATTTTGACATCCAGCAACTGCATGTCAACAATTTTTTAATCGGAAAAATCATACACAAATGATTTACAAATTTAAATTATCCATATGAAAAAAATAATACATTCTAGACTTAAATAACCACAAAGAAGAATGTAGAGGTAGCATTTACGATAAAAAACATAAAAATCATATAATCTATCAATTGAGAGAGTCTAAATATTTCAGTCGAAAAGTGACGATATTGAAAATTTGAAGATTAGATAAAATAAAAGTTGCAATGTCTAATAGAAAATTATTGTATATTACATGTCGCGTGACTAATTCGATCTAGTTATCCTTTTCTTTTCTGACCAGAATTAGAGAGGATTTTTAAAGGAAAAAGGGTGTATACGCCAAAAAAATCGATCATATAGAATATAGATTTATCGAAAACTTCTGAATCAATCAGCTATACTCTATCTCTGTACACGTACGCCCTTCTGCTTTTAATTTTTCAAAATCTCGTAAAAATGGCGCATACGCCCTTTTGCCATTAGTCACGCAATGTAATTTATTGTTCAAATGTGCTTTTAGAGGGCGGAATATTAAACATAATATTTTTAGTCGCAAACTCCTCTATAAAGTCCTTATTTTACTATAAGGAACGTAACCAGACTGCAACCAACAGCTACTCTCCGGGCTATGTGCCCCTCCGAGCGCTGAATTACAAGTTACAAGTCTGGCGCGTTAAGTGTAATAATTGCATATTACCATCAAAACGCTAATGCTTCGATTGCAACAAACACCAGCCGAAAGACTGATCCTCCTATTTTAACGCCAAACAAAAAACGATTCCTGGTCGAAACGGAATGTGCTTAGGAGATAGTAGCTGGACATCACAAATAAGTGATACTGTGCGGCTGGAAGTTAATATTGAGCTACGCGGACTTAAAAGGTTGTAAAGAAACTCTATACAAAGTTCATGTTTTATAGTTTGGAAATAATTAAGAATATTTTAAATTTTGACTAATTTTATTTAGCCAGATAGGGAATTTTATCTTTTATTTGTATGAAATATCTTATCTCTGGTCGATAGCCGCGTGGGTTAAGGCGCGAGGTGGCAATCGCGATTAATCACATTGCTGTTACGCCACCGGGTTCGAATCCTGGCTCCGGCACTGGCACTGTCGGTGGAAATGGTTGTATGTCCGCATTTTTTTCAATGTGTAACCCCCTTCCGCACAAGCCTCTGGCTTCTGGAATTGGGGGTTGTCTAATTTCTGTGGTTTATTTATTTTTTTTATCTCGCAATATCATAGCAATGCATATGTGTATTATGTATTCGGGATATTCGACGGGATTTCGATTTTTTTTATCAGTACATATAATAGATCAATTAGAACAAATCGGTACAGCCTGACACACTTAAATAGAAAAATAAAAATTAAATTCAAATAAATACTGACTTTTGAAATGTCTCTATGTGGTATCATTGGATTGAGAAAATTACACAGAATTCAACAATGCAATATACAGGGTGTTCCATTTGAAAATCAAAAGTTAGTGTCACTTCCGATGAAACCGGAAGTAGTAATAAATTCATTTATATGTCAAAAGATTACGTTTAGTAAGTATATAGGATGTTCCAAATTTCAACCGCTTATCTTTAAAACTAAAAAAGGGGGTTGTACTGTGTCCCTGTTACACGTGGTATAGCCTACTAGTACTACCACTGGCTATGTGTAAAGTGGTGAAACTGATTACGTGGAATTGGAGCAGCCTGAAACTTAACCGGAAGTGAGACAAAAAGTGCGCTCAAGTTACAGTTGTGTGAATAAAACAAAATAAACGATCGAAAACGTGTGTGTATGTCAATTAATAATGCGAGCACACAATGAGTAGGCGTTAAGAAATGTAACTTATCTGCATATGGAACAGGCTAAAAAAATGTTTCCTCCTAGAATGAAGTAGTCAACACGTTACATAATCCAAACGGTTTATCTTAACCCAAAGATAATATTATTATAAATCATCCGTCCGCATAGGCTTCGTTATAATCATTCGTAATTTTTAGCGTCTGGGCAGGCTAAAGAATCACACCACACGCCTACACCTAGAAACACAATAGCGCCCTAACCATCCCAGGTACAGTGGCGCAACTAAAAGGATGGCATGGCAAAGTGGTCTATTCGTTACTATATAATTCAATTGTTTAAGCTGTCAACTGAATTTGATTTTATTTGAAAATCGAATCTACGTATAGATTTTTATATTTAATTTTTAGAATTTCCAAATATTGTTCCAATTTTCTTTTTTTGAAATAGGCTTAAATGTCATGAAACGTCGAGATTATAAATTTGAGCGAAAAAAAATCTGTCTGTCGGCCTGTCTATCTGTAACTTTGTTTGTGCGCACGTTTACTCTGGAACCATTACTGATATTGACTTGAAATTTGGTACACTTATGTATTATAACGAGATCTGGAACTAGATTATATTTTGATCTAGTTCCGTTGAAGGATTAGGAGGTAAATGGGATAAATAGGCAAAGCAAGCAGGTAAGAGTCCATAAACTTGCAATTTAGGGCATGTACGAAATGTCAAGGTTTCAAAATCTTTTTTGGCACTATTATAAAAGGGAGTAAAAAAAAATAAAATGTGATTTAGTGTATATACAAGAACGAAACGCCTCAGACAATTTTTTTGGCGTTAGCGTTAGGCCAGATGTGTCACATCCACTGAAGGCGTACAAAAATAAAATATTTCTTTTAGAACGAGGATATTTGTCGAAGCTTTTAGACGAATACATTCGTGTCTCCATATTGCCCTTGCCAATTTTTTTTTAAGAACATTTTCTGCTGATGTGATTGAGTACGTCCTGTTAACAAGAACTAGCAGATCAATATCTTCTCCTATGATGACCGCAGTTTTTTGATGTTCAGATTCTGCAATGGCTGTTTCGAAAATTAAAACATCAGCATCATCTCTGGCTTGTTTTATAGCGATGTTAACAGTTTTTAATTTCTGAATAAGCATTTCAATAAACTTTTTTTTTATTACATCGGTTTGATAAAAACTTTTCTTGGCTGATTTGCGCAATCTGTGTTTCATCAAAACAAACTTCGTAAGATATTGAAAGAGCAGCAGTTTTTCTCAATTGTTTCATTGCTTTAATGTTTTTACAGTGGTCTGAGTAACCGTCGAATACAACAACAATACTTGAGCCATAATGTGTTTGCAAATATTTGACAAAGTATCACCTTTACTACCACTAACTACTACTATGTATTGCATGCGTCATCATACCTATAATACGGCTAAGCGCTTCCCACTCTTTCGAGAACGGTATTTGTATAAAATATTGCCTAAGACCGAATTTGTAGATAATATTATGCTCTACAACTTTTCCAATAACTCCAAATGTCATTTAGAGGAAAGAAAACAACATAGACATACGGAACAGAATGTGGTTCATGCAAGATGGAGCTCCCCCTCATTTCTCCAATGAAGTCAGGAATTATCTTGATGAGATGGATCGATCGAGGAAGTAAGTTTGCTTGGCCACCAAGGAGTCCTGATTATAATCTTTTGGATTATTATGTGTGGGGACATATGAAGTCCTTAGTCTATGCAAATACTATTAACTCAAGAAAAGAACTGTGGGACAAAATAAAAAAACGCAACGAATTTTATTAGAGGACAGGAAAGTGTATTTTTCAATGTAAGGAAATCTTTTATGAATAGAATTAGAAAAGTAGGTGGAGACCATATCGAACATTTAGCCTAACTTGCAGCAATGGGGTTTTTGCATGGGAGGGAAGTTTATGTCATTAAGTCAACTTTTACGTTATTTTTTGGTCTTCTAATAAGATTAGGTCCTTACTTTAGACAATCTTTTGATTTATATATTTATCTCAATATCATGAAAATAATCCATTAGTTCATAAGGAAGTGAGAAAGAGTTTACGCTGTTATTACGATTTTGTTTGCCCTTACGTTTTGCATTTTTTCCAATAAATACACTTTGTATTATTAAATATGAATTCTTCTTTCAAAAAATTATTGAAATGTTTAACGGCACCAAATGTACCTTTTATATGTGGAAATGACGCTCTCATAAGATTTTCTGGTCAAAAGTACCACGTTTCGTCAAAAAAAAAAAAATATGAAAAAAAATTCATCATCAGATACAGGTCCTGCGGCGCCCTCTATGATCTAACGTGATGTAATACATAAATTATTGTTTCTTAGAATAAAAAAAATCCTCTAGCAAATTTAGCGAAGATCAGTCAAGAGGCTATTGAGTTATTGCAAAAAAAAGCGAATAACTATCTGAACTTGGACACCCTGTATCTTTTCCATAGCAACATTTTTTTTATACATTTATTTAACGTCGGCCTATTTTTGTTACTGAGGCCTAACACCAACGCCTGTAGACGAGCTACCCCCAACCAGGAATTTTGCCGAACCTCTTCCTTTAAGAAGAAAAAGTAGGGATCTTTTACTTGCCTAACATTTAATAGACAAGGGCCCGATGGCTTTACATCCCCTCCGAAGGACAACCCTCGCCTAAGGTGGTATAGCTTCCGCGCATACACTGATTACAAGCCGCTGGAAGATGTGTGAAGCGAGGACGCGGTCTTCATTGGAACGGTCACCCATCCAACTACTAACCGCGCTTTGCATCGCATATGGAAGTATAGTTCAAGTAGGAATAAACTGAGACAGAAAAAACGTAACAAAAACTTTAGGACTTCATTAAAATACCATTACTCTTTGTGCTACCTCGACCGACCCTCGACCGCAAAGCATCTCGCTCGTTTTTAATGTGCGGCGAGTCGTTTGATCGTTTGATGTTAGGCATGATGTAAAGTTTTTGTTTCATTTTTTTGTCTCAGGAAGTCCTTACTTGGAGTATACGTACATAGTAAAGACGCACCTACGCTCGCCCCCCAGCAACATTTTACTGAAGTATATTTGGTTACATTCTCATATTTTATCCCAAAGAATCTACCTCTGAACTATGACCTATTATTAATGGCCCACCCTGTATAGACCTGATTGGGCTTTTTTCATTGAATTATAAATCTACGGAGACATCTACATGTGAATTCTAAAAATATTTATTTATCTCCCTAATAAAGCCAAAAGATCGAGTATCACCCTGTGTACACAAGCAGTGCGATGAAATACTCCTTTTTATTGGTAAATTTGAATAAGAAAAATCACACCATTAATTTTTTTTCGTTTCAATTCCAATTGGAATCTTTCTTAAAATTGTTTAATTGACATTAACAACGTTTTTAACTCGATTAAAGCAAGTAACCAACTCGAATACGTTGTTAAATTTATGAATATTTTAGGCTTAATTAGTTAATGACTTCACGTATCAGTCCGATAGTTGTTGTAGATTGCAATAATTAACAATACCAACGGTTAAGGGGCAAACAGGTTAAGTTAATTTTAGAAGTTACAGTCAGTTTCTTCCAAGATTTGTCTTACGAATACAAATTTGAGGACAGCAATACTTATTCTTCACTACGGATTCAAAATATAATAGATATGTAATAAATAAGCAAAATGACTTGAGAGGATTATTATTAACTGCTTCATTTTTCATAATTTATAATAATCCTGTGGATAATGTCGTGTATTGATGGATCTAAGCTGGCTGAGGGTAGGAGTGGGCGTAGCAGGGCCTGAATGTGAGCTATCCAGAGCCCTCGTAACACCCCAACCATCTTACAGGCAGAAATTCATGCTATAGATCTGTGTGCCCAGGAATGCCTAAATATAGGCATTCGAAGATCTATATACTATCAGATAGCCAGACCCCATTAAAAGGTCTAAGGTCTTGTACCTTCGAGTCTAAAATTGCCTGGGAATGTAGACAATCCCTGAAGCAACTGGCCAACAATAACAAGGTTGCCTTGATGTGGTGCCAGGGCATGAGGGAGTACACGGAAATGAACTTGCTGACAGTCTTGCGAAAAAAGGAGTTGAAGCATCATTCATTGGACCTGAACCGTTTTGTGGCCTAGCCAAGGGACACCCGCACTAGGCTAAAGTATCTGGAGTAGGCGGAATTAATTTTAATAAATTAGCCCCCAGGAAAATCACATGCTTTGTAAAAAATCTTGGAATCCTGAGCAACAACTAGAAGTTGAGTAAATCAGAAAAGATCTTTTAGGTCGAAATGAAGTAAGGCTACTCAGAGCCAAACGACGCCTGAAACAATCTACAATATCGTGTGTTTATTTATGTCTAATATTTTGACGTTCTTGTAGATTATGTGGTTCCTGTTGTGACGAACATGTGCTGTCACTGCCATCAATGTCCGGTTTGTCCAATATAATTCTTATCACATGCAAGTCCAACTGGTAAACATAGGGGGGCGAGCGTGAGTGCGTCTTTACTATGTACATACTTCGATATGCGATGTAAAGCAACGTAAGGCGCGGTTAGTAGTTGGATGGGTGACCGTTCCAACGAAGACCGCATCCTCGCCTCACACATCTTCCAGCGGCTTGTATATCAGTGTATACGCGGAAGCTATACAACCTTAGGCGAGGGTTGTATAGGGGATATACCATTCTTGGGAGGGGATGTAAAGCCGTCGGTCCCTTGTCTATTAAATGTTAGGCAAGTAAAAGATCCCTACTCTTCTTAAGGGAAGAGGTTCGGCAAAATTCCTGGTTAGGGGGTAGCTCGTCTACAGGCGTCGGTGTTAGGCCTCAGTAGCGGAAATAGGCCGACGTTAAATAAATGTATAAAAAAAAAACTGGTAAACATTCTTCGTCAATAATTTAAGGGTGGTGCGGTTATCCTTATTTGAGGGAAGTCGCTACTGATTGTATGTTCTGCAATATGTATGTTCTGAAATATAATTATCCATTATTCATATTCAATTCAATTTCATCGTAATTCTCTATAGATGCACTGCTCGTCCTTTCTTTGGTAACGCTGACGCTCTGGTGTATATCAAATAACATCCACAAAAGACGTCTGAAAAATATTTGCAGTAAATGTCAGAGAGGGTTTCATGTTTACATAATCAGGGAGCCGATATAATATCTATTCACCCGATATAAAGCAGCGACTTGAAAATATCGACGACACCGCCATCTCCCATTATTAAGTGCAAATACTTTTGAAAGTGCCGATTATGATGACCGTGTTCCATAACATTGAGCAAAATGTTCGAAAAGGATATTTCTGGGTGACTACCATTAGATGTTGTTTGAGTTATGGATCCGTAATAGGTGCCTTGAAATATAACAACGGGCTGTTATTGAGACACGGGCAGAATCTGGGCGGTATCGGTGATAGACCATCACAACATAAGAATATCATAATGTTCAAGTAAGAATAGACTGAGACATAAAAAATACCGGTACTCTTTTTTGTGGTGTTCGCAAATTGACTCGCTTACCTTTATAGGTTTTTAATGTGCGTCGGGAATGTTTCATGTCAGGCTTGGCGCCATGGCCCGCAGCGATATAATTATGTTGTAAAGTTTTTGTTTACATTTTTTAATTACTGGGATCTATTAACTTCAACTTAGCGCCATGGCCCGCGGCGATAATAATTATGCCGTAATGTTTTTGCTTAGTTTTTTTGTCTCAGGAAGTCCTTACTGGGACTATACCTATATTTTTATTCATTATACGGCCTGTTTACTCTTTTTATCTCGGCGGTGGTTTACCTCCAACACTTATTACGATTTAAATGGTCGAGTGATCATAGATGATTCAATACAATTTAAAAAATGTACTCATTTTCTACGCCGCGCCGCCGCCTTCAAGCTCAGTCCGTCCCTGTAAAATTCAAATCGCTCTAATTTAATCGTATAATGGCGCTGGATTTTTAGACATCCCACAAAATTTTTATGTGGTTCTTAGCACTTCGCTAATGATTTACATAACAATATAAATATTTTGTCAACGGCTCAAAGGCGGCCGGTGTTCTAAGCTAACAGAACGGAAACGATTATAGTTTCTATGGAACGAAAGGTTAAAATAACATATGATCATATTTTCAGCAAGTTTTTATCTGTTGATAACACCACAATGGCGCCGGGAGATTCTGTTCTTGGTTTTATTTGAATTGAAAAATATGCGTTCCGCATCCGTTTCAGTGCCGGCTTTTAAGCGGAGTTTTTTTAAGTTTTATTGCATTTTTACAGTATGTTGATTACATAATTTAAAGTTAAAATTGATAACACAACTCGTCACCGATAGTTGCTACGGACGGGGCAATTATGAAATAATTTATAGTAAAATTAGATTTAAAAAATCAGAATATAATGTTTTTCATTTTCGTTTGCTCTTTTGCTACATTTTCTGTCACATGATAATAAGCACCTAAGTAAAAATGTCTTCTCTTTCTAAGGTCTGACAATTTTTGCTTTAAGTATAGGCTTTAATATTATTTACATAATCCTCCAACGCCAGCTTTGATAATAAAAATAATTGCAAGACTTGCTAATAAAAATAATTATCCTTAATATGGAGCATGTTTAAAGAAAACAAATATTGCCAATACTGAATAACTGATGGTTATATTTTTTGCATGTAAAATACATTAGAATATATTAACCTTTAATTAAATAAATTGATATTACATATGACTGATGGTCGAGAGGTAAGCGCACTTGCCTCTCACTCAAAAGTTCCGGGTTCGATCCCCGGTCGTGGCAGTGGAAAATACTGTGAGAGGGATTTTTTCACTATACACGGATATTGGGTGTGTGTCCCTTGTCTCTAAATGTGTAGCCCCCTCATTCTAGAGCCTTCCGGGATAAAGGGAGTCGTCATTACCTGTGGTGTATTTATTAAAAAAAAAAAAAAAAAATTAGTATACGCTCCAATAGGAATTGATAATACACATATTGTCATTTGCTTTGTAGTTGCTTTACATTTTGCTCCGTCATTTCTCTAAAAATTTTATAACCGTGTACAGATAACAGGTAAGTATATCTCTCGAAACTTTTTGATTTCTAATTTAGTATTTTATGGATAAGTAATTTGGTATATGTAAGTATACCTAATTAAAATGTCTAAAAAAACAGTTGTGAGTATGAGTGCAATATCTGACTTCTGTAAAGAAACTAAAATTTATCCGGAAAGGAGAAAATTCTGTAGCTTCAGGATATAAAAAATGCAGTATGATAATGAGCTGCATACCACATAATTTAAATTTTCAGATTCTTCATTCCCATTGGAGGAAATTGTTGCTGTTTTATATTTGGCATTATTAAAATAAAATTAAAGGGTTATTAAATCTTATACATATGTTTTAAAGTGTATACGAACTTAATTGAAACCGTATAAAAACCAAAAGCCGGCAAAAACGGGCGGCATCTTATTGTACATGGGCGGAGGTAAATAGAAATGCTTGTCATAAGAAAATGATAAAATTTTCGGGCGTTATTATATTATCCTCTGTTTCAAATGGTCTCCAGAAAGCCATGGTAAATTAGTAAATAATTAAAATATTTTACCTTTTATATAGTAGTAAATATTTATAAATTTAAACAATAATTAACGAAACTCCTACGCTGGATATTATAACAGGTATTTATGCACTGCACTGGCACATTGACAGCACATCTCATAAGTCCACCGTGGACTACTGAGAAACGATTTACGAGTTTTTTATGCTAGTAGGCCTGTCCATTTTATTATCTTTAAACCAGTGCAGTCGTAGATGGTTCATTCAGGCTGATTACATTGCCAGTCTCGGGCTCGTCTGCACAGTTTCAACTACCATTCGAATCTCGATACCATTGCTAAATATATAGGACAAAATATCAAGTTCAGCGCGCACTGTCCTGTGCTTTAACACTGACTAGTTTCAATTGTCCTCCTATAAAGTATAACGTATCTTGTGTATATGAGTTGGCATTGGAAGTTCTTAAATGTCTTCCAACCGAAAAATTCAATAATAGTAGTTTGTGCAGCAAGTGTGCCATATCGCACGAGAATGGAGATTGAGTACGACGCCGTAGGCGGAGTGCCTCAAACTTTCGAGTGCGATATGGATAATCTACTCGAGTTGTACAGTATACTTTTTCTACGACTGGATTAAGAAAAAACTACAAATAAGTAGTTTTAATCTAATTTTATTATACAAACTTAGAGCCTGCTTAATCTTATGCTCTATAAAGGCGGTAGTAGTCTAGCGGTTGCATTTACGCTTCGAATGCAAGAGGTCGTAGGTTCAACCCCCTCACATACCTACTTTTTTTGCCATATAGCTCAAAGTGCAGGAATACACACTTACAATTATTTTAACAGCTTACGCATCAACTTGAATTTTTTTAAACGAATAGTTGCATATCTATGTACTTAATACACGCACTGTGATTGGTCGATTTCATATCCATTCTAGAACGTATATGAAATATATCCTTTCAGTTAACTGGGAATGGCCCACTTATCCATTCTACAGACTGTACGGAAAACAGCAAATTTACATAAAAAAGTAGAAAAACATGTTTTAGCATTATATTTTAGTCTTTATGAACAACGCAATAAGGCTCAAATTCCAATGCCATTCGACGGGATCAAAATTACTATGACATTAGTATGTTTGGTTGCATAAGTTATGATGTCACAGCTAATTGAGGCCACCGCACAACGCATTAATAGAGAGAAGTCATTTTCAAAATGCATTCGGAGAGAGACTCATAATAACTCATGGTCCAATAAAGTGGCCACCAGGACCACCTGATCTAACACCATGAGATTTCTTCAAATGGCCATAATAACAAAGTGTACTGCAGACTACAACATTGCAGGATTAGACAAAGTTCACAAGAAATTACGCTTGAAATGGCAAAAAATATATTTGAGGAAATACCTGATAAATGCATGCAAACTGGAGGCTGGAGGCATGCACTTCGAAAATTTGTTATGACTTTTTGTAATTTATTTCGTTAAATATAATTGTGTACTTCCTCATTAGTCCAGTGCAATTAGGAATTGACCCAAAAATTTTGGGTACATTTTTTCTTTTGTTCCTTATTCGAAAGGGGGGTCAATGAAAACCTTAAGTCTGAATTTGCGCATTCCTACTTCCCCCCCTTTCGCCGCCATCTTGGATTTGTTTTTTTCTTCAATCGAAAATTGCACAAACGTCAAGGAAGTTGCAGAAATCTTGGATGATGAAGACAAGGATTGCCACGACCTTCCTACTATGGTACCATTACCCAGAGCGACGAAAAGAAAAGCGTCTGAAGTATCCCAGGAAACTGACGAAAACTAATAATTTCCTATAGAAAAGTGGCAAGAAATCGAACATCAAGCAAAGAAATCGTGGATTAGGCCTCGGGGGGGAAACCACGTTAAAAAAAACGCGCCGTCGACTCTACCTCAAAGGTGGTGTGGAAATGAGTTTACAAAATGTACAAGTTAAAATACTATGACTGATTGAAAACGCTCCGCGCATATTTGAACATGTCAACTTTGAGCGTGGATTGGCGGGCGAGGAATCCACTTACGGACTTAATTTTTTTTTTAAATCCTAGAAATCGCGTCTAGTTTAAATAACAATTTGTTGGCAGAGAGTGTCAGATGCACTGCAAAACAGTGGCGAGCCAAGAAAGCAAAAAAAAATTTTTTTGAAATCATTTCTCAACTTTGAGCTCTAATAACTTTTTTGCAATAACTTTTACGGCAAAAATGCATTCATGATGACATAAAGAGTAAATCCTCACGAGTACAACGATGTTTTTTTCATTACTGTGCGATAAATAGAACTCGAGTTATGAGCGATTGAAAAAAAACAAACAAATCCAAGATGGCGGCGAAAAGGGGGGAAGTAAATTCAGACTTAAGGTTTTCATTGACCCCCCTTTCGAATAAGGAACAAAAGAAAAAATGTACCCAAAATTTTTGGGTCACATCAGTAAATTTTTCCTAATTGCACTGGAGTACATGTCTCGTGCTTTTTGATTCGATCTGTAATACCATTTCGCTACTTCACTGTTTGGTACAGCATCCTTTCTACGACGAATAAAAAATTACAAAGGGCGTCAAACCAGGGAACATAGTGGGCAGCATCCTCAACAAGACGAGAATCGTGCTTTATGTGGCCATGAGAAGACAGCACGCACATCTTACCTGCGGAGCGTCCTCCAACAACTTTTTAACGTCTCTCGTTTGTTGTGAATGGAAATAAACTTTTTGCGAAACCGAACCCATTAATTATTAGTCTTTGACCTGGCGTTATTAGTTCCTAAAAAGCGAAATTTTTTTCACGCTCTATGTTTATCAAACTCTTTGTTATAATAATAAGGTTTTGACAAGGTCATCGGACAAGTCGAAATCTCAAAACGTAACGCAAGTGTGTAGGGAATATTATTTGAAATTACATAAACTGTACAATCACTGAAATAAAATCAGTATACCACGTGAACAGGAATATTGGTATACTTGGAACGTCCTATATACTTAATAAACGTCAGTTTTTGACATTTGATTTTTTCCACTTCCGGTCAGGGTTGAGGTACTCAGTGCTGACAGTACATTTTTACTTGAAGTATTTTACTCTTAGTACTTTTCAATTGGGATTACATTAATCTAAGTCCGAATATTATATTTTAGTTGTTCCAAAATTTGTGGTCGATTAGAAAACTCTTTTGACTTTAAGTAGCCCCGTAAAAAGAAATCACAAACTGAGAGCTCCGGATTTTTATTAAAACTATTTCCATAATTCTCGACCATTATGAGATGTGTGCTTCAATTAAATATTTTGAAGTTGCTGTTGAAAAAACAATTGAATAATTTTAATTGCCAAACCGTTTAAATTATTACACGATTTCTATTCTTAATAATTTTTATACCTAGTTAAGATTCTTATTGGGAGTTTTTTACGCACCGGAAACCAGGTGGATGGTAATCGATAAATTTGCATAAAAATGTACTTACAATGTCATCTCTATCTCCACCGAGTTAAGTATGTTAGGGAAGCTCTCGACCTCATCTGTATTTATGTGACTGTGTATTTTATGTAACTAAAGTGATATCCGAGGTGATTTCAATTCGACGTACACCAGGTACATGGTAATGAACACATACATCTATTACTAATTCCAAGGTTAGATATGGCAAAGCTTATTAAATTAGAATCCATTATTGATTTGACCTAGGTAAAAAGTCATTTTACATTTACAAACATTTTAAAATTTTAGGTAATTTTGCAGTTTATTCACTTCTCGATTTTTGAGCTTTTTGTGTGAATACATTAATAAGAGATACGAAGCGTTTGTGACTAATGAAACGAAAACGAGTGAATATACGACATTTTTAGGTAATTTTGAAACGATTAGCATTGAAAAAGTCATTTTAGGGAGGGTAAATATGAGTTATGGCATCTGATTGCTTATTACTGCAATTCATTGATTTCATTGAGTCCGTCGTACCCCAATATATATTCAAATTTGTCATGATGCTTACTTTCTGTTGCCCTGAAATGATTTTAAATTTTTTATTCAAGATGGCGGAAAGTAAAGATGTGTTAGTAAAAGAGCTGTACAATTACTGCAAAAAAACCAGTGATTAAAAAGATTAAATGTACAAAGTGCGACAAAATTTACCACAACAGCTGCTCTTCCAGAATAGTGTGTTGTGAAATAAATCTTAGTGACCAAGTACCTCAAGCAAAAAATATTAGTGAGGAAACAGCCTCTGTAAAGGTAACAAATTACGAATTACTATCATTGACAATGTCAAATGAGAAATTAAAAGCTGAAAATAATAATCTGAAAACTGAAAACGTTAAATTAAAGCAACAAATACTTCAATTGGAAGATAAAATAAAAAACTTATCTAAAGTAAACATTGTAAATTAAAAAAAATCACAACATGACCGCATTTCCTCAGAGAATTTAGTCAGAAATATGGAATTACAGGCACTCATAGCAGATGAAGTTGAAATCGGATTGTCTTGTGTACTTGAAGACCTTACTCAAATAAAACTTAAAATAAATAAATTATATAGAAGTCATAAACAAAGCAGGACATACATCTGAAAAAGAAAAAGTAAAAAAAAAACCACTACACTTCATGAAACAAAAACTCATCCCAACATAAATAAATCAATGACCCCCAAACAAAAACCAGATCGATCAGTTCTAAAAAAACCAGAAAGAAAACAGAGAATTCTCATGAATGACTTGATTACCTTAAACCCATGCACCCTCAGAGATGTTCCTATAAACGAGTCATCAGGGCCAGCTGAAATCGCTAACTCTACTTCACTATAACTACCTAAAAAAGGAAAAAAACCTTAACAACATCGCCAAAGCCAACTTCCAAATAAATCGACCACCAATAAGACCAAAGGTCTTCTTGCGCCCTCCCCCACCTCTAATTGGATCTGGGTAGGTGGACTGTTTTGCCGGCTTTTAGTTTTTATACGGTTTCAATTCTGGTCGTATACACCTTACCCCCAAATAATATTTGTTAAAGACTGTCTGCCATATTCAAATCAATTTATTAAACAAACTGTTAGTACTCGTGTTATTACCGAGGATAACATAGAATTTCAATATCTTTTACTTTTACATAAAACAGATTGGGATATTATTTACACTACTGATCCAATAAATGTTGATGTAAACTTTAATAAATTTTTGAAAATTCTGATGGGGAAACTAGATGGTTCATTTCCTCTCGTAGCTAAAAAAATCACTAACAACTATAATAATTCAAATGCGCTTTTAGAGGGCGGAATATAAAAACATAATATTTTTAGTCGCAAACTCCTCTGTAAAATCCTTATTTTACTATAAGGAACGTAACCAGACTGCAATCAACAGCTACTCTCCAGGCTATGTGCCCCGCCGAGCGCTGAATTACAAGTTACAAGCCTGGCGCGTTAAGTGTAATAATTGCATATTACCATCAAAACGCTAATGACTCGATTGCAACAAACGCCAGCTGAAAGACTGATCCGACTTAAAGGAGCTCTCGTGCCAGTCGTCACACACCACTTGCAGACTGCAGTTTCAAGCTGTTGGCTCTCGTCAGTGCAAGGTAGGCATGTGACGACCGACACGAGGATCACTTGACTATTTAGTACATATCGGTATCTTTGGGATAGCGACATGTAAAATAGTCAGCAGGCGCCATCTAGCGGTCTAGTGTCTGTTGCAATCGAAAAATAAATAGCCAGGCTGGGCTTAGCATAGTTCAAATGTGCTTTTAGAGGGCAGAATATTAAAACATAATATTTTTAGTCACAAACTCCTCTGTAAAATCCTTATTTTACTATAAGGAACGTAACCAGACTGCAATCAACAGCTACTCTCCAGGCTATGTGCCCCGCCGAGCGCTGAATTACAAGTTACAAGCCTGGCGCGTTAAGTGTAATAATTGCATATTACCATCAAAACGCTAATGACTCGATTGCAACAAACGCCAGCTGAAAGACTGATCCGACTTAAAGGAGCTCTCGTGCCAGTCGTCACACACCACTTGCAATTTGCACTGGCTCATACAACGCCACAATACCTCTGACCTTATTAGTCATGATAAATGTACAAAACGGGAATACTACAACCATATAAAAAACGCCAAGCATGAATATGCTTCCAACAGAATTTTAAATGCCGTAAACCCCACAAACTCCATAATAATAATTCTTCCCCAATCAGTGTAAAGCTAAATAAAAACGAGAAAGTCACAGAAAACCCTAAAGATGTAGCGGAACATTTGGCAAACTATTTCTCTTCAACCACTGTAAACAAAGTAAAAAATCACTTTGGTACTAACCTATCACACACCTGCACTTCCTGCGAACTCAGTGAACAATCCACTTTTATCTATCCAGTTACCCAATGAAATGAGCCAGATTATGTCTGAATTAAAAAATAAACAAGCTTTTGGCCCTGATGGTTTGTCCACTAAGTTTGTCAAATATGCATGTGATTTCATCATTGAACCATTGTGTTTTTTGATTAATGAACTATTTCAGTCAGGTGTCTTTCCATCTCTCTAAAAAATAGCTACCATTATTCCCATCTATAAAAAAATGATCCACTTGAACCTGAAAATTACAGACCAGGCCAATTTTAATTGTACTTTTCAATAGAGATTTTTTTAAATTCTTTAAAAATTTTGACAGATCGTCAACATAGATTCCGTAAAAATCATTCTACCGACACAGCCATTATACAGTTCCTGCAATTTGTTTATAAAGAAATGAACAAAGGTGACCTCATCATAGGATTATTCTTTGACTTATCACGAGCCTTTGACTCACTCAATCTGTCTTTTATTGAAGTAAAATTGTTTAAGGTAGGCATTCGAGGAATTCCTTTAAAGTGGATTATGTCTTATCTAACGGGCAGGTCTCTTCATGTAAAAGTCAATCAAGAGACTTCAGATGATCACGAAATGAGCTTGGAGTCCCGCAGGGCTCGGTGCTGGGACCTTTGCTTTTTTTGCTTTTTGTAAATGACTTACCGTCATTCATGTCAAAAGCAATATCACTATGTTTGCCGACGACAACTCATTTGGTATATCTGCACCAAGCCTTACGGAGCTTCTTGATAGTGCTCAGGAGGTTATAACGCAATTTGGGGAATAATGTAGCTTAAATAATAATCTGACATTAAACACTGAAAAAACTATGTTTGTATGTATTTCTCACAAAGAAAATCACTACCTAATAACACCAAGATAAAATTTAACAAAATGGTTCTACCATTTAGCTCAAACACCAAATTTCTATTCAATTGATACAAAATTAAGCTAGGACATGCAAATTGACGAAGTATGCAAAAAACTTAACAAAGCGTACTACTGCATACGCAAGCTTAAAAATTCCTTAGACACTGCGGCCTTAGTGTATTATTCTATGGCTTATTGTCACATCGCCTATAATATTGTGGGGGCGGGCTACTAATCTCCAGAGGGTTTTTGTCTGCCAAAAGGGTATAATTAGATTCATTTTTAATCTTAATTTTACTACATCTTGTAAAAACTCTTTCAAAAGTCATGGAATATTAACAGAACCGTCTATATATATTTTCTCCTTGTTGAAATATATTAAAAATAACATACCTTTATTTCAAAGAAATGCTAGTTTTCATAATTATAACACTCGCCATGACGACTTACTGGCTCTACCTCATCATAATACAGCTCTCTTTGAAAAGTCACCTTACTACTCGGGTATTAATCTTTTCAACAAATTACCTAATGAGATTAGAAACATCGATAATTTTAACAAATATAAATCCAGTCCTAAAAAGTTTTTACTTGGAAAGTATTTTTATTCATATAATGAATTTTAACTTGTGTTGTAATTACTGTGTTTTATATTTAATTTTTTATAATACCTCATGTAAAAACTAATCATGTATTTTCTTTTTCTTGTTGACGTTCACATTTGCTTTGTAGCAGCTTAAGCGATTATATACATAAATAAATGCTTTTCATGTGAAAGTGACCTGAAATTCTCGTGTTTTTACTCCTTTTTGGGTCCATATGTATTGGTCATTGCAAACCGAAAAAGTTAGGTTAGACGTATTTAGTTGATATAATGCTGTAATGACTCTTATCTTATTTAATCCTTGCCCTAAAATGACTTTTTCAATTGCAATCGTTTCAAAGCAACCTAAAAACGTCGTATTTTCACTCATTTTTATCCACCCAGCACCCCCCATATACGCTCCACTTTCCCGTCAATTTTCTCGATTATTATACATTTGCGCAACGTTTCATTAGTCACAAACGCTTCATATAAGTCTCTTATTAACGTATTCACAAAATAAAACTCAAAAATCGAGAAGTGGATAAATTACAAAATGACCAAGTTTTAAGTCATGAAAGTTTGACTGGCATTTATACAATCCGTAATCGAGTAGGTTCTATAATAGGGAGTTCCACAAGGCATAGCATATTTGCTTAACCGTTATTTTGACAGCTAAGCATGCTCATATTAGTTTTTACGTTCAAAAACAGATATGCACAAGCTTAGACAGGGCTGCAATGTAATCAAAGATATTATAAAGTAACAAATTGACTTTTATGTTTATATTTCAAATACACGGTTTTTTGTGTCACCAACCAGAAGTATATCAGATTGTACAAATTTGTGTTATAGAAGCGTTAAGTGATTATCTAAATCGTACAATAGAATCAGCTAAAAAATTTGATTGTGTTTTAAATATATGTATTTGTATACGCATTCAAAAAAACAGGGCCCCATCTCATACACAAAGAGAGACCCAATGGAGCAGGTCGAGATGTAAAAAAGGAAAAAAACTGGTTTGGCACAGTTTACTAAGGTTATTGGCGACGGTTGCGTCAAAATTCAAATTTTTTGCTTGACGCGATTAGCATTGTAATATCTTACTGGCCGGAATTTTGATGTGGTAGCCTTGAGAAGTATGCGAAGATCGGACGTTTTTTAACCATCACGGCTATAAAAACTACAACAGGTTAATAATTATCTAATACTCAGTGGTGGCGAATGGATAGCACGAGCGGTTTTTTATGTTTTTGAATTAGTGCGGCTTTCTAAAATATACGGTCCCTTCTGGAAGAAAGGATGAAATTTTTCATGCATGTAGCTTTCACATATATGCTTCAATGTAGATGTGGAAACACGTTGAGAAATGACGTTTCCCGCAAAATTGAGTGAAATTCAAAATAGCGGCTCAAACAAGCATATCATCGGTTGACACTGGAAAGTAATTTAGGACAGAATAGATGTAACAAGAGCAAGAGCTGTAATGGACAAAATTTTTTAGAATTTTGGAATGGCACCTGGGGATTTAGTCCTGCTTGGTATAAAACTAAGGTACACTCGAGTGTATACTAAACATGAGTTGGATCTGTGTTTTATATACATGGTGTTTTATTAGCACATTTGCTGTATAAGACAAGTGCCATGCTTTCTTCGGACCATAACTTGTTTTTTTGAACTAACAAGTCGGACTAAATGTGTTGTGTTAGAATATAATTGAGGAATGACAAGCGTGCGACTCGTTTTTATCCTTTCTCCATTTCCAGCTGGAAATTAGAAAGTGTGTTGCATATTTTATTTAAGAACGCATGTTCTCAAGACTTACAAAATATATTCAAACAATGATAAAAACCATGTATTTTAGTGTGGGGTCTAAACAAGTGAGGCATATTCGAGCTTCAATCCAACATAACAATAATACAGTATCCTGAGTGTATCTAAATCCGAAAAATCACGGGAATATTTGACTATTTTTTTTTATACATTTATTTAACGTCGGCCTATTTCCGCTACTGAGGCCTAACACAGACGCCTCTAGACGAGCTACCCCCAACCAGGAATTTTGCCGAACCTCTTCCCTTAAGAAGAGTAGGGATCTTTTACTTGCCTAACATTTAATAGACAAGGGACCGACGGCTTTACATCCCCTCCAAAGGATGGTATATCTCCTATATAACCCTCGCCTAAAGTTGTATAGCTTCCGCGCATACACTGATATACAAGCCGCTGGAAGATGTGTGAGGCGAGAACGCGGTTTCCGTTGGAATGGTCACCCATCCAAGTTCTAACTGCGCCTGTCGTTGCTTTACATCGCATACCGAAGTATGTACATAGTAAAGACGCACCTACGCTCGCCCCAATATTTGACTATAAGTACATGCATCTTACTAGATTCACCGACAATGGCATTTATATCAGAGCTGGGTAGGATTCGAATCCAGAATTCCTTTTTTCTACAAAAAGGATCCGAACGTAGTATCCGTGATTCGAATCCTTTTCGATGATTCGGATTCGATGATAAGAGTTTTATCAAATACGAAAGGTTTAAGAAATCATTGGCATAAATTAAATAGTTAACACTGTCTAGGCCATCTGCAATATGATTGACGAATATAATAAAAAAATAGTGGTCCAAGGACAGACCCTTGCGATACCTCAGAAATAGCCGTTCGGCAGACTTGAAACCATTAAATGTTACGTATTGAGTCCTGTTTGGCAGATAGGAATGTAATAAGGATAATAAACTATGAGAGAGACCGATATCGTCAAGTCTCATAAGCAACTTAGAATGGTCAAGTCTGCCGAACGCCTTTGAAAAATTAGTATAAATAATATCAGTTTGAGTTGTCATTTATTGATTCTGATACATATGGAGTCAAACAAACCAAATTTATTGTCCTATAACGCCGCCGCATGAATCCATGCTGGTGAATTAAAATTTGGTTATGTACTTGAGAGTATATGACTTCATGCACTAGAAACTCAAGGGCCTTAGCAAAGTTGCATATTATAGATATAGCCCGAAATTTGGAAATATCAGATTGTCGCCCTTCTTAAAAATTGGACACACTCTAGAATGTTGCCATATTCTTTCCTATTATTTGGGTTTTCTACCACATGTATTATTATCCTCTTCAAAAGAAATCACCGAATCTACAAAACAATAGAATTATTGGAAAAAAGCCTGTGCGCCCGTGACGTTTACGCCAAAGGAAAAGTCAGAGGTTATGTTTTGCAAATAATATAAATCGGAATAAACACAGAAATAATGTATTTTGCTGACGTTTCGGAAAGTAATCTCTTTCCGTTTTCAAAGCTTTTTTTTTGGAAGAACTCTTATTTTGCTGTGTATTTCAAATACACAGCTTTAAGATTCTGTTTATGTTATTTCCATAGATACTTACTACTTACACAGAACGTAGAACTGGTGATATTTTCTTTTTAGATAATGTTGAGTTTGTTAAGTTCTTCTTTTAACATTGGTAGCCAGGTTGTACAAATATCTACAGAACAATTCGATACGCACTTATCTTCATTTAATAAGATTATTGCTGATTCTTTAATTTTTCTTTTTTTGGTATCTGTTTCTTTTGTTAAAATTTTTGCCGAGTCCCAGTTTATTCTATGTCCGTTTTCCCAAGCATGTTCACAAATCTTTGATTTCTGAATTTCATTCTTTCTAATGTAATTCTTGTGCTCATCCAACCTCACACTGAAAGATCTGGATGACTCACCCACATAACATTTATCACAATCGCACGGGATATTTTAAATACAGTTTTTTTGAATTCTGCTCCCTGTTTATCGGTTTTGTTTTTGTTAAAATAGATCTTAAAGTGTTCCCCGTTTGAAATATCGTCCTAACATCAAATTTGTCACCTATACGGCGTAGCTACGCTAAATGTTATGTAGGTGAGTCATCCAGACCTTTCAATGTGAGGTTGGATGAGCACAAGAATTACATTAGAAAGAATGAAATTCAGAAATCAAAGATTTGTGAACATGCTTGGGAAAACGGACATAGAATAAACTGGGACTCGGCAAAAATTTTAACAAAAGAAACAGATACCAAAAAAAGAAAAATTAAAGAATCAGCAATAATCTTATTAAATGAAGATAAGTGCGTATCGAATTGTTCTGTTGATATTTGTACAACCTGGCTACCAATGTTAAAAGAAGAACTTAACAAACTCAACATTATCTAAAAGAAAATATCATCAGTTCTATGTTCTGTGTAAGTAGTAAGTATCTATGGAAATAACATAAACAGAATCTTAAAGCTGTGTATTTAACATACACAGCAAAATAAGAGTTCTTCCAAAAAAAAAGCTTTGAAAACGGAAAGAGATTACTTTCCGAAACGTCAGCAAAATACATTATTTCTGTGTTTATTCCGATTTATATTATTTGCAAAACATAACCTCTTGACTTTTCCTTTGGAGAAAACGTCACGGGCGCAGAGGCTTCTTCCCAATAATTCTATTATTTTGTAGATTCGGTGATTTCTTTTGAAGAGGATAATAATACATGTGGTAGAAAACCCAAATAATAGGAAAGAATATTCGTAGAATGCCACAAATAACTTTCAGACAATGTTTAATTGTCAATGGCAAAGCAAAAATACAGATACAATCTTTTAGTAAAAACCCACGCCATCTGCACCTGCTGTCATTTTATTCTTTATTTATTTTTACTTATTTTAATTTAAAAAAACACCCAATTTAAAATAGATACTTCATTCTACCGGGCCCGTTATAAACAGAAAATTGGTATCGTGTAAATCGGTCTAACAGGTAAAGTAGCTTGTAGCATCGCTCTTGTAGCTGCATTGTACTGATGAGGAGCATTTAGCCCAAAACTTTAAAAGTTTGAAAGTCTGTTCTGGTGACACCTGCGCTTTTGAAATATCTCTATTTTTTCTCGGTATCACGGAAGTAACATGGTATTTCAAACTTTTACGATTTCCCCGGAACGTCACATTTCAACTTTAGAATTTAGAATTACGAGCCATAAATGTCCAAAGCACAACTAGAAACATTTCCTGCCTGCACCGCTGCATTTCACGGATTACTATAGTCTCGTTAATAAAATCAATCAATATTTATAGTTACTTTGTGTGCTCAATAGACCTGCATGGTGCATACCTCGACGACGTGCACTTCGCATACGTAAAAATCCTCATAGGCAAGTTGAGAAGGGGCCAACGCCCTACGCCGTTGGGAAATGGGCGACATGGTGAGAAACTGGTACGTTGAGTAACATGCAGAAGGGTTTCTTGAGCTTTTGTCTTTTTGTCGATCTCCACGCTTCGACGGGTTTGGATGTAAGGGGAGAAGGCATTAAGGGAAAGTCGCCATCGCGAACATTAGTAAAATGACCTCAGCAGTTGGGGTTTATCTTGCGCGTCCATTGGAACATGAGGCGAAGGGTCACACGGCGGAATAATTGTAGGCGTGTTATCGCGATAAAAATAAACTTGAAATGATAAAATTACGTAAATCAAGGGAAATTTATACTTGTAAACAATTGGAATTTGTTTAGCGAATAATTTTATACATTAGTAAATGGTTTCTGCTGTCGGTGCGGCCTTTAGATAAACCACACACATATTCATACATTACACAATTACAGATAGTGAGTCAGTTTTTACTATTTTTATGTGAATGAATAAACATTGTTGCAAATTTGCGAAGAACACAAAAATGTAATTTTTCAGAAAGCGTCGAACAATCCTGCTATAGTCGAGGCAAGAATTCAAGCGATGCACGTCACAGATCGATTCTATAAATAAGACAATACTGCTAAGAATCATGAAGCCCCATTAAACTGTACTTATGTCTGAAAAAAGCTTAATAACTGAGTGCCAAGAATTACTCTTTTTAACGTAATAAATTATTAAAAATTATGTTAGTATTAACATTTCTTTAATGAGATCACTCGTGACGTGCATCGCTTGAATTCTTGCCTCGACTTTACTATCAGATTCTGTGACAGTGGAAAAAGTTGCTTTTTTTATTATAGGTAGTTTAGGAATGGAAAAAATTGGAAGCTGCTCATAACAATCTTGATGAACACATAATAGTATATTACGTAATGGGTGTTGTAAAAAGCTTCTAAAGCGTCTATTTACCCTTATTTACCCCATTTACCCCTGAACCCTTCAACGGAATTGGATCAAAATATAATCTAGTTCCAGACTTCGTTACAGTACATAAGTGTACCAAATCTCAAGTCAATATCAGAGTAAACGTGCGTACAAAAAAAAAGTTACAGACAGATAGGCAGGAAATTTTTTTCGCTCAAATTTAAAATCTCGGCGTTTCATGACATTTTGAGCCTATTTTAACAAAATAAAATTAATTCTTTTTTTTTGCGTCACTATAGTTCCACTGGACGTGGAAGTAAAATGGGTAATTCTGCAGTTTATCTATTTCTTTATTTCTCGTTTTTGTTGTGGATACATTAATAAGAGAGTTATATCAAGCGCTTGTAACTAATAAAACGTTGCATTGTGTAACCCTCTTCAGCACAAGCCTCTCTTCAGCACAAGCCTCTGGCTTCTGGAATTAGGGGTTGTCTAATTTCTGTGGTGTTTATTATTATTGTTACGTGTTTACAATCGCCAGTAAACACCCCGTATGTAGGTTCAAATAACTTGCAACAAGAATCTTCACAAACCACCGATTTATTAATCACTTAATTTTACAATAATTACTCCTTAAAATAACACAACTAATTATACTTTCACATAAATTCACTATTTTAAATCACAACTTGATATTGTTCCTTATTTCATCTTATCACTTGCTTGTCCAATATCAAACTGTCCCCAGTGCGTTTAGATCCACTGTATATATACCCGAGTCGAATGTAGTAGATTATTCTAGAATGTTCCGGCCTGACATTCGCGATTTTTCTGACGTCTTCCTTGAATTTTCTATAAGGCAGTGGCGTAGTCTTGCACTTCCATGAGTGCGTAATTGCTTTACAGCTCGAATTATATACTATACTTTACCTACGACCATATTTATTAAAATTAAAAGACAACTATTACATATTGTAAACAAAACACAGAGCAATGGGCAGGTAGACAATTTTTTAATTATTATTTTAATAACATCTATGCATAAAAACAGTTGACCCGTATTTTTAATTTTATTTTTATAATAATGCCTTATAGTAAAAAAAAATCATGAAGTTTAAACTATGTTTAAATGGTTAGATATTGCCGCAAATGTTCGAGCTATTCTATTGGCTATGACGTAATAGCATAATCAGCAAAGAAACGAGCGCTAGTGGAAAGGCGGGGCCAACAAAGTTGTGCAAAACGTATGTGCGGCACTGTCGAGGTTATATTAAATGCGCGCGTATGTGACGATATTACGTCACGAGGAACCGGCAAACTGCCGTATTTTAAATACGCTCTAATCTTAAGCCTATTCGTTTTACAATAAAACCAATAATAGTCGGTAAAACTACCTTCAAATTATATTTATAACATATTGAAGAGTCATACTATAATGCTATATTATTACTTTTGTCATTTTCGTTATTGTCTACTAGCCCATTGCAGGTGACTTATATCGCTGACGCGGGGTTTAAAGAAACAAATGCGCGTACGTAATTTTCAAACGCTGCCAAAATTGACATAATATTTGTTGAATAATATTATTGAATCTCTGTGTCCCATGCGTTTTGTTTACCGTGCGATTTGACTACAGTGCGTTTGTGTTTACAATATGTAAAATTCAACTTACGTAGATGGGCAGGTAGTGTGTTTTTTACTATTTACAGTAACAATCGTAGGTAATAAGTAGTATGTTACGTAATGGGTGTTGTAAGAAGCATATTACGCACGAATGGAAAAGTTACGCACGGCGCACAGTGGGGCAGAAATTCGGAAACGTGGCATTTAACCGTAAAATGAAACGAACTAAAGGACTATATGTTGTTGACATATGGCAAGAGGGCATCATATAAGTGTATTATTCGCACCACTATCTAAGTTAATAATAATAATAATAAGTTTATTGTGTCAATATAACATAGAATATTACAATACACAAAAGGGTTGTGAATCGGCAGGGCCGTTCTTCCTCACAGCACAGCACAGTTAGTAAATATAATCGTAGGTAAAGTATAGTACATAATTCAAGTTGTAAAGCAATTATGCACTCATGGAAATAGTTTTCCATGAGTGCGTAATATGCTTCTTACAACACTCATTATCTAATATAGTATTACACAGCAAATTCAAATTTTAAAAAGGAGCCGCAACATCATTCCATTGTCTAACTTATTTAAATTTTACTAGAAATAAAAATGGATATAAATTATCAACTGAAGGAACATCGGTAAATTGGGACATGCTTTCCCGTGTTGTTTTTATACTTTGGAAGAATTTTCCAGCATTCTACGATGTTTTACGTGAGTGCGTAAACTCTTACATATGACAGCTTAAAACCGACATTTCTGTAGCAATAACAATATTCTTATTATTTTCTATTTTCGCCAAAATTCTCCTTCTTAAATGAACTAAAAGATGTTAACATAGCATGCTCTGAATTTTACGCTAAATTGACTGAAATTTTTGATAAAACTGTTCCCAAATATGTTCCTAGACAATCTAAATATCCACCATGGTACACAAATAACATAGTACGAGACATAAAGAAAAAACGTATTCTCTGGAAAAAATATAAACAAACAATGAACACCAATATCTACAGGGAGTTTAGTGACATAAGAAAAAAGATAAAGGATGAGTTAAGACAAGCGCATGAAAACTATCTGCTGAAAATACAAGAAAACATAAAAAGCGATCCGCAAAAGTTCTGGTCGTACATTAACGGTAAAAGAAGTAGCAGTTCCATTCCCGATAATATTACATATAATGATACTCAATGTACGAATCCCCAGGATATTCTTAATGCCTTCGCTACCTTTTTTCAAACTGCATACTTAAAACCTAACAATAATGAAGATAAATATCACTCCTACGAAAACGCCAGTAGTAATAGCATCAGTTTGTCTCTAACTTCTTTTTCTGAAACAGAAGTATTTAAGTCATTGAAGAAAATCAAGCCTAAGCTTACTAAAGGACCTGATAACATTCCCGCATTTATCGTCAAAGACTGCGCAACCATCTTCGCCAGTCCTCTCACAACGATATTTAATTTATCACTAAAAACGCGTACATTTCCAGATGTGTGGAAATATTCGCGCTTATGTCCCGTTTTTAAAAAAGACAACAAGTGCATGGCCGAAAATTATAGACCCATTACAATTATCTGCAATTTCGCTAAAGTCTTTGAGATCACTTTGCATATGTCATTATCCAGTCACGTACATGACCAAATTAGTTGTAACCAACATGGATTTGTTCCCGGTAGATCTACTGAAACTAACCTTGCATGTATCACTCAATTCATTTCTAAGGAATTGAATGCAAACAGGCATTCGATATTATCTACACTGATTTCTCCAAGGCCTTTGATCGCCTAGATCATTGTACTCTATTAGAAAAATTGGGTAAGTTTGGATTGTCAGGGATGCAGTTAGAATTCTTCTCTTCATATCTAGAGAATAGGCGTCAGTATGTTGAATACCGCGGTTACAAGTCGTTTGACATCCTAGCTACCTCCGGTGTACCCCAGGGTTCTGTAGTAGTCCCGCTTATGTTTGTTGTTTTTATAAATGATATTGCAGAAAATCTTAATATAGAGAGTCTCTTATATACCGATGATTTGAAAATATATTGTGTAATAGAAAACGAACAAGATTGTGCAAATCTTCAGGATAACCTAAACTTGGTAAACGACTGGTGCCAATCTAATAATCTGCCTCTTAACATATCTAAATGTAACTCATTTACCTTTTCTAAAATGCGTAACCCTATTAATTACGATTATCATATAAACGATCAAATTTTGCAGAGACCGGATACAGTAAAGGATCTTGGAGTTATATTTGATAAGTGTTTAAGTTTTAAAGAACATATTAATTTCACCATCGCATCGGCTCTAAAGAGTCTAGGTTTCATAATTAGAAATTTCAAAGGGTTCAGTAATACTGATATTATGAAACTGCTATACTATTCATTTGTACGCTCAAAATTGGAATACTGCTCGTTGATATGGTCCCCAGGATATGCTATTTACATAAATAGTGTTGAGAATATTCAGCGCCGTTTTGTTAAATATTTGTGCTTTATTGAAGATAATATTTATCCAACAATTGGATATCCGCAAAATGTTATGTTGGAAAGATTTCACATGTCTAATTTGGAAAATAGAAGAATAGTAAATTCAATAATTTTTCTTTACAAAATTATGCATAACATGTTTGATTGCCCTCTCATTTTGGAGCAACTGAATTTTCATATACCTCGTACAGCAAGTCGGAATTGTGAAACATTTTACCTTCCTACACCTCGAATTAACTTATTAAAATTTTCCCCTCTATATTTTATGTGTAGAAATTATAATCTACTGCAAGATCAGCTTGATATATTCAACTGTAGCATTCGTTCAATTAAACAACTTGATTTATAATTTATAAGTTTCGCTCTCCATACTAGTCTGCTGTAGTTCTGTTTTAATGTATTTTTTATGTTACTTTATTTCATTTTTTTTATTATTGTAATTTGTGTTTTTATATTGTAATACCTGTTTATTGTAATGTTTACATAGTTTTCATTGTAATGTTCCCACCCTGTAAATGGTTACCTGTTGGGTGGTAGTATCCAAATAAATAAATAAATAAATAAAAATTTTAAAATATCAAATAGACGATTGCTGCAACTTTAAACAAAATAACACGGAAATTCTATTGCACAACATGATTATTGTTACCTGCATAGCAATTCTTAATGATATACAGTACTTCATTAAATACTGATGCAACGTGAACTTTCCTATATTTCAGTTTAGACAGTTGCCTTAATATTTGGATTGCTTAAGTGTACATGTGGCTATTTGCTCCAACGATTGTCCCAATTTTACAATATATGTATTAAATGCTTTTTCTATAAACTTTTACTTTTTAGGAAATTTTATAAGTAAGTCAAATAAACTGTCTATAATTCAACCAAATAAATTAAATAATTGATAATAAACAAAGTAAAAAGTTTAAATATAAACAAACAAACTTTAAACACAAATTAAAATTAAGATATTTGGTGAGGCCCTTTTGTTTTTGTATATACTATATAAATTTACAGTAAAACCGCATCAACATATTTTCAGTATCGATAAATGTATAAATTATGTTTATACAATATTGGAATGGTTTATATATCGCTATTTGATATGTATCAAATCGATTATTCGAATTTAATCATATGATTTGAATGAACCCAACTCCGAGTGAGTTCTACGCGTATCAGTCAAATAAAATTACCAGTTTATTTATGAATTTCCTACACTCCACAATTATATGCCATGATAGGTATCACTACATCTGATATCTTCTCTTCTTTTATATAGAAAACGCACAATAATCAACAATTGGAGGAACGACCGAGCAGGACACCCACATCTTCAAACCGCCTTCGTAACCGGGTCGGTCATATTTCACAGAAACAAGAAATGATGACTTGCTAACATAATAAATATTACAGGCGGCTATTTCGCATGAAAACAAAATAAAGACGTTGTATTTTCTCAAAATTATTGCTTTACCATACGAAGCACAGAGTCCTACCTAAGTAAAGAAGAAAATTTTCGACTAAAAAATTTAAATGACTTTACCCGCTCTTGTGTCACCTGATACCGGCACAATGATACATGCGGTAATGTTATGTCTGGTTCTCCGTCACAGCCTAGGCTGGGCCTCCGTGCTCTATGCCAAAATGACTTGAGCACTCCGACATGAAATTTGATATGTAGTCCATATTTCTTGTAAGATACTCGGCAGCAGCTCCGGCTTACAAGTGTCGGCTCAACTTAAGTTGTGTGATTTTTACAAATAATCAAAAAACCGAAAAGTTTAAAAATATTTAAGAATGCTATCTATCATTGTTTAAAAAAGAAAAGAATCCAAAAGACATTACTTTTATATACAGTGTGTTTCACGTTTTCACAGTCTAGTAGAATTTTACTTATGTCACATATTTTGAATGACATTTTTTGCAACTAGGTGTCTCAAAGTTGTACTTACTTGCACAGACTATTGCGATAGTCAAATTACCAGAATTAGCATTTTTTTAAATCGAACTCAAGCTACGTAGCTTCGTTCAGAGCCCTTTATAGTGAATTACCCTATATAAATTATTGTTATTTAAACATTTATTTAACGTCGGCCTATTTCCTCTATTGAGGCCCAACACCGACGTCTGTAGACGAGCTCCCCCCTACCAGGAATTTGGCCGAACCTCTTTTCCTTCGGAAAGTGTAAAGCCGACAACTTTACATCTCCGAAGGATGGTAGGTATACCACTACACAATCCTCGCCTAGGATTGTATAGCTTCCGCGCATGCACCGATATACAAGGCACTGCAAGATTAGAAGACACGGTCTCCCTTGAAACAGCCACTCATCCAAGGACTAACCGCATCTGATGTTGATTTACGCTTTACATCGTATATCGAAATATGTACATAGTGAAGACGCACCTACCCTCCCTTACAAATTATTTTAACATGATATAATCGATCCTATTATAGAAGATCGTGATGGAGTTTTAATACGTGCATAGTTTATAAATATATTAAAATAGGTAGCTCAGTGTGTTAAAGCGTCTGGCTAGCAAACTAAGTTGCCTAGCGAAGTGGGTTCGATCCCCGCAAGGCGAAACAGTTTTTCATTAAAAAATTGCCCCAAGAACGTTTCGGAGTCCACTTTAAACTGTAGGGCCTCGTCTTTCTTACCTAGCGCAAGATTCTTGAGATCTTCCAGGGGGTTACTTCGGTAACTTGAGAGGCGGTTAAGAAAACATTTTAAGGTATATGCAGATATAATTCTCTTCTCATATCATAAAACAATATCACTCGACTTATTTTTTTTAACCTAAAACTTAAGAATACGTGTAAAACATATTTCAAAAAATTCCCATCGCTGGTTGCTCCATGTATATTTATATTAAACACAATTATGTATGTCAAAAAGAACCTACATCAGTTCGATGCCGCACCCATTACAACGTACAATGTTTACAAAATTCTCTATCATTAAAACATATAAACGCAGTAATTCGCTATTAACACAGAGATCGGGCATAAACTATCGACGGCTGCCGCTACTAAACAAGTAGCAGGTAACTTGGCAACGGCGCACAAAAATAAGCAACAAGTTCACGGTCAAGTACCATGACGATTGGTGAATCTGACTATATGCCTATATTTCAAAAACAGCCTGTATATGCATTAAATTATTAAAAAAGTTACAAAAAGAAATTCGTGCCAAATAAAATCATATTGCATTTAAATAAGCAGTAAAAATTATTAACTAGTAAGTGTTATTATAGTGTAAAAAATATCTTGACGATAATATATAAAATTAAATGTATTTTTATTGTTTTTATATTTGTAAATGTGTGAAATTACATGTTTTTCCAATTTTATATATTTATAAAAGAAAGAAATAAGTTATTGTCTTACACCTCAAAGAGAAATAACAATGCAGCTACGGATACGTGTTTCGAAGTTGTTACTCCTCATCAGCGTAACAAAGCAAAACGAAGCACGAAAGTACAATTATTGAAGTACTGTGTACTGTACTTTCCTACCTTTATTAGTTTTGCTCAACTATAAGATATATTCGCTAAGCTATTATTATTTCTTTCTTTAATTATTTAGCCTCATAAGCTCTTGATCTTTTATTTAGTGTTTGCCAGGTGGAAATAGAGCAGTACACATAGGGCTCCTTGTACTGACTGCTCTCATTTAAGGCCCTAATGTGGCACATGAAGTACTAAAGTACAATTGGATTACTGTGTATTGTACTTTCCTACCTTTATTAGTTTTGCTCAACTATAAGATATATTCGCCAAGCTACGCCGATGAGGAGCAACAACTCCGAAACACATGTCCGTAGCTTGGTGTTTCTCTTTGAAGTATAAGGCAATAACTTACTCCTTTCTTTCATTATCTAACCTCAAACCTCATAAGCTCTTGATCTTTTATATATTTATATTTGCCGCGTCTTATCTATAGTGTATAAGAATGACCACGGAAGATCATTATTATTATTATAAAATAGTTACACAAGGGTTTTTATTATTTTTCTAGGTGTTCTCCCAGAGATTAAAACCTCGCTAAAGTTTTACAGTGATAATAGACAAATTTAATAACAAAATCATGATATTTGGCTGAATTTAGTATCCCTGTTAAACTATCCCGAAGTTAGAAGTTGGTCAGATATCTATTGCCCCTAATTGCAGACCTGACTGTGAATATTTGAAAGGTGTACTACAATGCATTTTACTTTTCCGTAGTGCCGCAATAAATTATATTACTTTACGAGTGCACAGTGATTCATTTCGTTTCTTATCTGTCTAAATTATTTGTGTATGATGAACATTTGCGCTTTTAGGCATAGGACGCCCATGCCTTCGGCAAACGTGTGTTTAAAAGTGGCCATTTTTTGACCTCTCCACCTTTTCATCTCCCACGGATTCCGGATGGACCGACCGACATACGCTTATCCATGTAAATACCTATAGTTTTATAAAAAAATCAAACATCCGTCGAATGCAGGTGAAACCGTCAAGTGTTGGCGCACTACAATTTCAAGATCCGCCTCCAAGATTAATGACATTACAATCAGATGCTGATGGAAAATTGCTATTATAGTGACAAACCTATACACAATTAATAAAAATTACAACGGTGGGCAACTAACTATTCGCTATTCGATTTTATGACAGGTCAACATGCTAGCACTACGCACAGCAATACCTATTGCATTATGTATGTTTTTCTAATGAATTATGTATCATGTACTACAAGATCAATTTGAATCTACGAATTGTTCTTTTACATAAAAGATTTACGCAAAGTAATTTCGCATATGTGATCAATAAAATTTATTATACCAATTTGACAATGACGAATAAGGCAAAATTTGTTACTGTTACTCAGATTAACGTACATAGTTCACGCGTGCAGCCGAATTTATCACTATAAGTGATATATTTAGTCCGGGAGCATACATAGATAGAGTCATCGATTGTGGAAATTTGAAATGTTGAAAACCGAATTAACAATTTTGTATTTAAAATGATCCTTAAGATATCCTTAATACTTATTTTTAAGATTACTCATAAACTTAAATACCCAACTGGCAAAGTAATTTTATAATTCAAAAACGAAGAAAACATTTTGTTGTAAACTGGTGTGCTATAGACTATTTTCCATATTTGATATGCGAAATACACTCTCTAATAAAACATAAATACTTAACAAAACGGCGCTGAACATTCTCAACATTGTTTATATATATAGCATATCTATAAATGAATAGTCCAACAGTTTCATAACGTCAGTATTGCTGAATCCTTTGCAATTTCTTATTACAAAGCCTAAGCTTTTTACCGCCGAGAAATAGTGAAATTAACATGTTCTTTGAAACTGAGACACTTGTCAAAGGTAACTCCAAGATCCTTTACTGTGTCTGACATCTGTAATATTTGACCGTTTATATGATAATCATTCTCGATAGTGTTATGCATTTTAGAATTTGGATATATTGAGAGGTACCAGTCATTAACCATATTCAAGTTGTTCTGAAGATTTTTTGCACTCTTATTCGCTTTCTATTACACAATATATTTTCAAGTCATTATCATATAGAATGCTGTCTACATTGAGATCAACGACTATATCATTTATAAAAACAACAAACATAAGCGGGCCTAGTACGGTTCCCTGGGGAACACCGGAAGTGGCCAGGACGTCAAATGATCTGAAAACACGGTATTCCACGTATTGACGCCTATTCTCTAGATATAAGAAGAATGAATCTAATTGCGACACTCATAACTCAAATTTACTCAATTTCTCTATAGCCCAATAAAATGGGAAGAAATGACCCCGCACAAAATATATGGGTTTTGGGTCTCTGTCAGATATGTTATACTTCATGACGTCCTGGTCAAAAGTTCCCATAGGCGCAAAGTCTAAAAATGAACAGTTTTCGAGATATCAAGGTCGTAAGGGCTGAAAATATACCGTTTTCCGAATATCAAGGAATCATATTGAATAGTAAAACCTTTTGCTAAAAACTCTGAATTATTAAGTTGTAGGTATAGTTCAAGTAATAAATTCCCGAGACAGAAAAAACGCAACAAAAACTTTACGACATAATTATTATCGCCCCGGGCCATGGCGCTAGTTGAAATAAACAGATCTCAGTAAATAAAAAACGCAACAAAAACTTTACGACATAATTATATCGCCGCGGGCCATGGCGCCAAGCCTGACATAAAACATTCCCGACGCACATTAAAAACCTATAAAGGTAAGCGAGTCAATTTGCGAACAGCACAAAAAAGAGTACCGGTATTTTAATGAGGTCGCAAAGTTTTTGTTATGTTTTTTATGTCTCAGATTCTTCCTACTTGAACTTTAATTAGATGTGGTGTTGGAAAGTGACCTTCAAGGTCATTTTAAGGTCAAACTGATCTTCATAATAGGTTTGTACATTGAAATGAAAAGCTTGAAAACTGCATTTAAACGCAATAATAACTTAGGGATCAGTTGATATGAAACTTAAGCGAACTTAAAGTGCAAAAATATTATTAAATGTACTTTTTTGTACTTTTGTACACGAGAGTGTTTTTTGTAGGAAATTTTGTAAGCTTTCATTTAAGTCTTATGAAATTTTGTCGACTTGAACTGGTGATATACAGTGTGTCCCAAATTCGATCCCCACCATTGGGATATCGGAAACTATAAGAGATAGAAAGGTGGTTAAATTAGAAAAGTTGTGGCAATTTTAATGATGATTTTGAATCCGTCGAGAAATCAGGGCTAACTGCGATCGTCTTCGAGTTATTTTCAAAAAACTGAAATTTTGTATATTAGTTTTTGTCAAAAATCTGAAAAACGAGCAATCGTACGAAGATAAAAATTTTACCTTCTAAAGGCACTTTTTTGTGAACGTTCTAGTAGTGTCATTAGTTTTTTTGTAAAGCGTTTAGTTTCTGAGATACGACACACAATTTTCAATTTTCTTATGGGCGCCATATTGGATTTTTACAGATTTAAAATCTACATTAAATTCTCGTTCTCCTGATGTATAACACTAATGGTTTATGTTGTTAGTTAGGACACCAAACGACGATCTTTGTTTATTTACAGATAATAATCATCATAATAATAACATACAATAGTAACACATCAAAGGTACTGTTCAATGTGGGTCCCATTATTTTCAATACATTTTAGTAGTCGCAAGTGCACGTGATTTGCAGCTTTTCTCAGGAAACGTCTGTCAATGTTTTCAAATGTTTCAATAACTCGCTCCCTCAGCTCATCAACATTGTTGACAGGTTCTTCATAAATTTGGTTCTTGGCATAGCCCCAGAGGTAAAAATCGAGGGGCGTAAAATCGGGCGATCTCGCAGGCCATCTTACAGGTCCATGTGTTGTTATTAATTGTACACCAAAGTGATCGTGAAGATGCCTCTGAATCACACGTGAATTGTGCGGTGGGGCACCATCGTGGTGGTACCACATTCTCTGATGTTCAGCTAGTGATATCTCATCTAAAAAATGTGCAATTTCATTTTGCAGTAGCTCCAGATAACGTGGACCATTTAAGGTATAATCATAGATTATTGGACCCAGTAGTCTACTGCCTGAAATACAATTAATTAAATTAATTAATAAGTTTGAAACATGCCCCAGCATCAGAGCAAAAAAACTCAATAAGGGCTTACATACCTAATATTCCGCACCAAACATTAAATCCAAATCTGTCTTGCGATCTTGATTCTCTGATAATACGCGGATTATTTACCGCCCAGTAATGATGATTATGTTTATTGTAAATTCCGTTATTATTAAATCTTGTTTCATCGGTCCAGCAGACATTTAATGGAAAATTCTCAATTAGGTCACACTGATTAGTGAACCAGTTACAGAACACAAGCCGACGTTCAGCATCTCCGGGTCTTAATTTTTGTACGATAACTGGTTTGAAAGGGTGGTACTTATTGTCTTGTAAATATCTGTGAACAGTTGTTTTTGGCACTGCAGTTCTCCGACTTAATTCTCGAGTAGAAATTGTGGGTGTTTCATTGATAATTTCTTCAATATTTAAAATGTTCTCTTGGGTTAAACGACGGGAACCATACTTCTGCCGAGGTGCAGAAAAACTTCCATGTTCTTGTAAATTCCTTTGTAATGTAAGAAAAATTGTCCTATCAGGTTGTCGTCTCTCTGGGTACAAATTATAATACATTCTGGTTGCTTCTGTACTATTTCTATTATTTCTGATATAACAGTTATACATGTCAAATCTTTCAAGGTTAGTGTATGGCATATTGACGTGTTTTACAAAGCACAATTAACACCTTTTTGTTTTGTGATGTTTACAACTTGATAAAATTCACTTCCACCATAAGTTGTGCGTCTTGTCACTGCTCGCTTGTCATTTATCATGTTGTACATAGCCTACTTAACATGAAAACAAAGATCGTCGTTTGGTGTCCTAACTAACAACATAAACCATTAGTGTTATACATCAGGAGAACGAGAATTTAATGTAGATTTTAAATCTGTAAAAATCCAATATGGCGTCCATAAGAAAATTGAAAATTGTGGGTCGTATCTCAGAAACTAAATGCTTTACAAAAAAACTAACGACACTACTAGAACGTTCACAAAAAAGTGCCTTTAGAAGGTAAAATTTTTATCTTCGTACGATTGCTCGTTTTTCAGATTTTTGACAAAAACTAAAATACAAAATTTCAGTTTTTTGAAAATAATTCGAAGACGATCGCAGTTAGCCCTGATTTCTCGACGGATTCAAAATCAGCATTAAAATTGCCACAACTTTTCTAATTTAACCACCTCTCTACCTCTTACAGTTTCCGATATCCCAATGGTGGGGATCGAATTTGGGACACACTGTATACAAAAAAAAATTAAAAAATATGGGCCAATTTTTCTGAACAAAAACAGTTTTCAGGAACCTTGTTTTTAAAGAAAATATACCTTGCGAACGACTTATGCTATTGCATTACTTTCATATGTATATAAACTAATAAAAATAGATCAAAACCAATTTTTAAGAAATTGTTATGCACAGTTTTTGCAGGAAAATCTTAATTTATAATAAAAAGAAATTTTTGCTCATAGATTTAAACAGCTGTAACTCGTGAACCATTCATCGTATGAAGGTCACTTGGAGCTCATTTTACAAATAATTTAATTCTCCTCAAAAAACTTTTAGTGTCATTATTGCCTAAACCCAATGAAAAAATAGCTATTTTGAAAATGACAATTTTTCATGTTTTTCCCTCATATCTCCATTCGCTCGTTATCAAAACAATTTTGTGTATACATCAACATATTCAAAACTTGACTCTAACTTTCATTAGATACACTATATGCGTACGATCTATCGTTTTCGAGTTTTTAACACGCTTTTATTAGCTTTACCTGTATGTTTGTTTGTAACGGAATTTTTGAACGCGATTCTCACCCACTTCAAAACGTCAGATTAAACTGAAACTTTGCATACTTATCAAGGACTGAGACAATACAATAATTTGACAACTTTGTCCTAATGTCCTCACTAGGATCATCAGGATAAAATAAATAAAAAAATGACTAATGTATTGCCGAGATTTTGCCGGAGGCGCCGCTGTTATAAATTATAGTTTAAAAAAACTAAAAAACACTCTTTAATAGCAAACCGAATTAAAAAGTAAAAACAATGTTTAAATATATAGCGTGGTGTGATTTTTACTACATTTTATAATTCTACTTTCATCAATAACTACCTATAAAATATATATAACAATTGATATCAAGCATGGCGCGCTTTTTACAATAATATTTAAACATTATTTTTTACTTGTTAGTTCGGTTTGCTGTTAAAGCGTGTTCTTTAGTTTTTTAATTGTCGATTTTATCTTGAAAGAAGTGTTCTGATAGCGCGCTATAAAGATGTTTAAAAATTCATATTTCTGCCAATATTGATCGAATGGAAATGAAAAATAAACGCAAAACTGTCAAAATTTCAAAAAAATCTATCTCGGCTCCAATAGGTCGTACGAAGTTAAAAAAAAAAACAAAACTGTACAGATTTTTATTACCTATAATTCATGTGTACATATTTTACAGCAAAATTGCTACTTTTCGAATTTTTTGCGAAAAACCGATTTTTTGCCTATTTTCTCTCCCCTCCCCTCCGCCGGCGCCTACGAGTGGGGACCTTTGATGTGTTAAAAAGTACCACAAATTAAGCCTGTTCCCAAGATTTCAGCCCGCTCTGATCATGATCCAGGCGATTGAATGTCTTGGAAAAGTCTGTGTAAGTGGTATCAATTTGTTCGTTTGCATCAAGTTTTTTAGAAATGAATTGTGCTATACATGTGTGGTCAGTCTCAGTAGATTTGTCAGGAACAAATCCATGTTGGTTATGTACAATTTGATTGGATAACGACATATGCAAGGTGAATTGTAGTAGGCCTATAATTTTCAGCTCCGCTCTTGTTGTTTATTTTAAAAACAGGGTATAGACGAGAATATTTCCATACATTAGGAAATGTCTGCGAAATCATTGATGATAAATGCAGGAATATTATTATGTGCACGCCTACGCCACTGGAATCATAGAAAATTCGAGAACGGTGCCAGAAAAGTCGCGAATATTATATCGGAACATTCTAGAATAGTCTACTGAATTCGACGCGGATATATATAGGGACTGGATCGGCGCACTAGGACAGTTAAATATGAGATGAACAAGTGATAAGATGAAATAAGAAACAGTAATGAGTTGTGAATTATAGTAGTAAGACTATAGTAGATGGAACTTGTAATTAGTGTGTACTAATATATATAATAATAAATAATAAACACCACAGAAATTAGACAACCCCCAATTCCAGAAGCCAGGGCTTGCGCGGAAGGGGGTTACACATTAAAAAAAACGCGGACATACAACCATTTCCTTCGACAATGCCAGTGTCGGAGCCAGGATTCGAACCCGGTGGTGCGATGTCCGTGTGATTAATCGCGATTGCCACCTCGCGCCTTAACCCACCCACTCGGCTATCGATCAGATAAAGGACTTAATTATTGTAATTAAGTGATTAATAAATCAGTGTTTTGTGAAGTGCGATTTATTGAACCTACATACAGGGTGTTTACTGGAGATTGTAAACACGTAACAATACTGTCTGATCCTTTAGTAAATTTAGGTTTGATTTTCTTCAAGAATTTAAGTACTTCTATTTCTGAAAACGATGTTAATGATAACTGGTGCTATTGTTAAAGAACACGTTAAAACCCTCGATATACTTTTCGACGTTGTAACAAAACCCGACTTAGGAAATATTTCGCATGAAAAGCGTGCTTCACGTAAAAATATCGCGGAAGAGGTTTTTAATATTTTAATCATATTTTCGCTCTACGGAGCGATTTTTATGCAAAAATTTCCATAATTCCTCAAGGAGCGTCATTTTAGAAAGTGTAGTAAATGTCGTTGCACAGGGACGTAATGTCGCCCCGACCACCTAAATTTAGAAACTATAACAAAATTTGACTTCCGAATTTCGGAAATTTCAAAATTAAAAACTCTATTACGAATCCACGTTGTTAAGCACTGCAACTCATGCGCGGTATTGAATATGAGGACAAGTTAATCCAGCTAAGTATATCGTGAGTTTTAGCGAAAATAGCCCTTAACGATATGGGACCCCCATCATTTCCTAGCAGTCGATTTTGACGGGGAAATGATGAGTTTTAACGGGATTTGCCCTAAACCGGTTCCTCAGTGATTCGGTGTCAGAAAAGTATCTTTACCATGTACTCATATGTGCATGGGACCGCTTTGCCTGAACGTATAAAATTGTAATTGCAGAATACAATTCAAAGTAGTAGCGATTCAAGCATTTTCAAGCTCCGAGGAGCGACCAAAATTGTTATTGAAATAAAAATACGTGAATAAGACAGGCAAGGAAAAGCCCACCAAATTTCAAAAACATTGAATTTTTCTTGAATCTTTTTGTGTAATCGTTAGCTCACAAAACCGCATTTTGGATGGTAGTTGGTACATTATAAATCGTTCCGTTCCTCACCATGTGTTGTACACGGGCCAGACTAGTGTTTGTTAAACATATTTCTTAAAAGTTGTTGTAAAAACATAAATTTTTGAAGAGATTCAATATATATTTTTGAACTTTATATTGTCTTTTAATTGTGTTTTCTAACAAAATTCCCTTTCAGGTATAATTTTAAGAAAGTGTTAGTACATCCAGTGTTAGGTTTATAGTGTTGCGACGTCCAATAGATACCATCAGTTAAGCAAAAACGAACAGTAAGTATAAATTTTCATATTATTCCCCGTCTTGAACCCTAATTTTGTGAACGTTAACATTCATTTTTGAAATATATATAACACACTATTACTGGTATCTAAGAATTATATTTATTTTTATTTCTGTTATTATTGGGTTTTTAATATGCAGTTTGAAAGTATGTAGCAAGGGCATTGACAATTTTCCGAGGATTTGTATATTGAACATCATTAGATATAATATTATTTCGAATGGAACCATTTCTTCTTTTACCGTTAATGTATGCCCAGAATTTCTTGGGAGTGTTTTGACTCATATTTTACCTTTTTTCTTATGTTACTAAACTCTCTATGAATATTACAATTTTTTGTTTGTTTATGTCATGTACTATGTTATTTGTATACCATGGGTGGGTATTTAGGTTGTCTAGGAACGTATTTGGGAACAGCTTTATCAAAGATGCACGACGTAGTTTCGTCTAGCCTTTCACAGATGTCATTTTGAAAAAGAGTCACAGCTCATTATAACCATAAGATTTTAGGTGACATCAGTTTTTTTAATGCTATCATCTATATTCTCTCTCAACGTCATCTCTGTATAATGCGTGACTTGAAGGTTCTCACGACAATAATTTAACATATTTCTGTCATCCAAAACTAGCAACTAACACTCTTGTAACTATTGTTAACAATGAAACATTTAATGCGTAATAACTGTTGCAAGTACCGAATCTAAACATTTGGTAGAACTGATTATTTTACGATCATATATGGAAGCAAATAAAACGATTATGAAAGGCCGCTAAAAGAGTTTCAGTTGAATAACGACTAATATTTGCACAAGATTCTTGTCTTAACTATCATCAAGCAAATAATTAACATAATGTATATGAGCTATTCCACTCTGAGAAATAAACAAATAAACCAACATTCCAACGAAATAAAAACCCGTTTCCTGTCACTCTCATGGAGTTATGTTTTCCAGAAGTCAATTTTTCTTGTCAAAATTTTAATAAGTAATAACTTAATCTTCTTAATTTGACTCTTAAAACCTAAAACTAATCAATACAAATTTACAGGCACCGGGATTATTGAGCCCAGTTTCACAAAGGAATGGTTTCCCCTTTAGCGCTTACCTCAAATGGCTTGAGAATTAATAACATAAGACTGTATGCTTATTGCTGCCCCCGAAATATTTTCAAAACTTGCATACACTTAAGGAAGTTTAATTAAGTTTGCTAAGTGGTGGTGATTAATTAAAGCGCCATGTGTATTTGTTTATTAGGCAATAAAACAAGCATCTGCCTTGTTGGTTTTTGTAGGGTATCCGGCCGCGCAATATTCCAATAAAAAATCGCGCCACAAAATTGATTACCCATGTTTATTTTCGACGCTAAGTTATCTACCGTTTGTAGTGAGCGAATTTGAAAGTAGTTGCGTAAATGTAAAGGACTACATAAATTTGGGTAGATTTTTATGAGGTACCAAAAGGTAATAAACAAAATCACTTGAAAACTATTAATCATTCCTGCTATAGATATTACCACTCGGAACAATTTCATATACGGCAAAAATTTGGATAGATTGACACTGGAAGTAAACATTTGGAAATTGCTAAAATTATTTGAGGAGTTGAAAGCTTAACAAAAGTGTACATATTTTACATTGAACAAGCTATATTTAATGAAGTAAAGTTCCAAATCAGAATGATTTTCTCAATAATTGTACGACTACCTCAGGGTACAGTACTGGGACCGCTTCTTTTCAGTCTATATGTCAATGATTTATTTAATCTTCAAATAAACGGTGAAATAATCAGTTTTGCGGATGATACTGTATTGATTTATAGAGCCAAGAGCTGGGAAGATTTAAAGCGGAAAGTTCATGATAATTTTCCTACAGTAGTTGAGTTTTTTCACAGTAAACTATTAACTATCAATATGAAAAAAACTCAATTTGTACCGTTTACCAGTTATTCCTGTCATCTACCGCCGTTTGATCATATTATATTAAAAAATGAGGACACGAAAATAAAATTAAACTCGGCAAAAACAGTCAAATATTTAGGTATTACAATGGACTGCGATCTTAGATGGGATGCACAAATAAGTAATTTAATTAAGAAGTTAAAATATCTTCTTCCTAAATTTAAGTATTTCAAAAAATTCTTCGATACAAATCATTTAAAAATAATGTATTATGCACTTGTGCAGACGCACCTGATTTATGGCATTGTTGCTTGGGGGGGCGCAACAAATACTTATTTAAAGCATCTGGATATTATGCAAAAATGGTTTCTAAAAATCATATTTGACAAATGTTATACCTACCCAAGCAATGAATTGTTTAAAATATCAAATGTTCTTGATATAAGACAGTTATTCGGTCATGTTCTGATATTAAATCAATATAAGCACTCGAAATACATTATACCTATCGAACATGATTACAACACAAGATATAGGAATCAAGCTATAACTATTCCAAGAGCATTTAAAACAATTGGACAACGCTGTCACACCTATCTTTCTCCAAAATTGTATAACATCATTCCACGTGACCTAAAACAAATTAACTCGATGTCACTGTTCAAGACGAAAATAAAAGCATGGATTCTCAAAACTCCCAGAATAGTCCTTCATCAGATAATAGACGCAAAAAATGTACATATCCAAAGCTATTAAATAAAAGTTATTACATTATTTTAAATCGTAATATGGATATATTAAGTTAGATAAAGTTTCAACTAAGTATTCTAATTAATAATTGTGTAAATCAAACCTACCTACCTCTTACCATTTTAGTTTAATTTTAAATCCTGCATTTTTTTTTTTAGCAAATAATTTTAGATTTTAATTAGTCAGTAGCTACTATCGTCCACGAGCAAGGTTTCTTTTGTGGATGTCTCTATGTTTATTTCTTAATGTACACTTATGTAACTTTTTTCATATTTTGTAAATAAACATTATTATTATTATTATTATTATTATTATTGTCAAATTTGCGCAATGATAGTTATGAAAAAAGGCAAGATCTTTTTTGTAAGAAATCTAATTAAAAAAAAAGCTTTTCTAGTACTTTTCAAACGACTCGAAAATTACCATCTTTTAATGAACGGTCAAGATTCCTTATTGTAATTTTAAGTTAAGAGTTGTTCGGAGTGTATTAGTCATCCATGCTTCCAATTTTAATTGTAAATGATTTCACGTCAATAAAAAGAGAGAGATAGAGATGTAATAGAATATGACATTGGACAAATTTATTATACCTAATCTTTAAATTTCTCGGTGCACTTGAGGACATTAGGGCTAATTTTATTTCAGTTCTACAAAAGGGGAAATGTTTATTTTAATAATACCTATGTGGGATGATAAGAATTATTTTTGCAAATCGATAATAGAATAAAAAAAATATTTTTTTATATATACTTTTTTTCTCTCATCATCCCACATTGTAACATGTTTTTAATGTCTTTTAGTGAAAGCCGTTTTTTAAAATAATGATTTATATGAGAGTAAATTGAACCGTCTTTCCGGCTTATATCCGGAGAGCTCTTGGAGGGCATCGTGGAGAGAAGGAATTCTCAGCCAAATCTGAATATTTCATATACCAACAAAATGTTTTTTAGTGTGAACGTATAAAACAAGGGACAGCTACAAAATATTCATGTACAAGGCACTAGATCATTCTTGTTTTTGATAACCGAGTGCCTAAATCAAAATCTTAATAAAACATGTAAGTAAATTGTTCTTTTAACGTCGATGTCGTCGCCGTCATGCAAATAAAATTATGAGGTTTATTGCAATATCGCCAGATATGCACTGTTTTATATGTTTGCAACAAAAATTTTGTACTGATAGACACACAATCAAGTCTTAAAAGTGCTTAAACGCTACTCAAGGCAGGCATTGCTGCAGCAAGTAGTAAATATTTAAAAATATATACTTCATTCATAGATAAAAAATTTATTTTTATAACTGTCTGTTTAACACTGATCATAAACCCGGCGAGTGGTTCAAATAGCTGAAATAAAATTTGATTGTTCAGAAATTATTCAGTACAAGGGCCACTGTTTAGGTATGCAACGTATTTCGAATTTTCTAAAAATTTATGGGTATTGGCGTAAATAGAAAAACACTTTTTTAAGAGTAAACTGCCTTGTTACAAGTTAAATCTAAAAGAGGAAGATATAATTTAATTTGACTAAATGTGGTCGAACAGATTTGGGGAAATATATGGAAAAGTGTAGTCTAGGAAAAAATGCAGAACAGAAAATAGAACAAATAGGTATCTACTTGGACAAGACTTGGTGTGATATACCTGAAACTTTATCAAAAGGTTGGGTTGATTTCACTGGCTGATAGAGTCGTTTATTTTATCGAAGATAATGGAATATTATTAAATATTAATCACGAGATTTTCAAAAAAATATGAAAACTTATCAACCTTCCCTACCGGTTAAATGATCAGGTGCTAAATGCATCCAAACAAGGGACTCTTGATACTAAATTGACTGTAAAACAATAGCAAATGCATTTGGACAACATTTTGCCTCATCTGTAAAAGACCAAGTGAATTTCCACTTTTCTAATTCTAATGACATCTGTACAGTACAAGAACCTATCTGTAACTCGATGTTTTTTATCCCATTTAAGGAACCGGAAACCAAAAACATAATTCTAAATTTAAAAAAAGAAAACTTCCACTGGGCTAGATGAAGTTCCCGCCAGTTTAATTCTGAATTGTGCCGATGAATTTAGTGCCTATCTTAGTTTAATAATTAATAAATCTGTAGCATCAGGTATATTTCCTAGCTACCTAAAAAAGTCAAAAATCGCTCCGGTATATAACAAAGGCGATCCAGAAATGATAGAAAACTATAGAGCGATAACAACATTAAGTTCATTCTCAAAAATTCTAGAAATGACACGACAGATCACTTAACAAAAAATAATATCTTAACAAATAGCCAACACGGTTTTCGCAAAGGATATTCCACAGAGCCTGCTACTTCAGAACTTACCCAATTTATAAACAACAATTTAGATAACGGGGATCTTGTAGTTGGAAATTAGATGCAATGGGCATACGAGGCCCTATGAATAACTGGTTGATATCATATATTACAGACAGGACGTTTAAAGTTAAAATTGAAAATTTGTACTCAGACGATTTCGACTCTGAGATAGGCACCCCTCAGGGAGGTGTGCTGGGACCACTTTTATTCCTGCTGTATATGAACGACTTGCCACTTTATATACAAGATGGTAGTGTGTTCATGTATGCAGATGATACAACTATCTTAATTTGTGATGAGCTAGAATCAAAAGTAAACGGTACAATAAAACAATTTTCTAAATGGTGTGCACGGAATCATCTTATAATAAGCCTGGAAAAAACCACATGTCTAGGAATTACGTGGCTACACATAGCGCCAATAAATCCAGAATTTAAAAGTAACGATAAAAACATACCAATAAATAATTCAACAAAGTTTCTAGGAACCTACATAGATAGTTCAATGAGCTGGAACGAACACATCAATGGTGTGTGTGTGTGTCAGGTTGAACAGATCCTATATTGAGTAGTGGTGAGAGATAAGTGAATCCTCTCATATGGTCAATTGCTACTATACACCATAGATGTCTCCATGGGCGTATAGCGACTTGCGATTCTGCAAGATTTAACCTACTGTTATAATATATGACTTGCAGGAAACAACTACTCAGCGGGCAAATACCCCGACCTGCATTAAATTACACCTTACCTTCTAGGGTAAATTTTAAAATCATCAGCATACGTTAAACAGCAAATATCCAAGTCATTTTTGAGTGCACCTAACATCGGTTAAATCAAGATTAGAATACTGTGTTCTGATTAAGGAAGAGACAGCTTCCGATCTAAACCTTGAAATCTCCCTTGAAATATCTTCGCAAAAATTATGATCTGTTTTGTCTAAAAAGTTTCATATTAACTTTTTTCGGGCGAAACACATTAATCATTAGAATGTTGAACTATTTCAACATCTACGGGAAAAATATTGACATTTTCAATGACTGTTATGATTCTTTCTGTCAACAAGTTCATGCAAATTTATATTAATCACCAGAATTGTATGCAGTTACATCTTAAGTTAATTTTTTTTTCATATTACTTATATTGTTTTTTTGAGTGCTGGCTATATACAGTTAATTATTATAAAGCACTATTAATTGGTGACGATATTAATATAGAGAAACTGATTTAAACGGATTGAAAAACTGTCAACATTCAAAGAATGTACCTTTTACAATGTATTCATGACTACGAACTACTTTGAATCAACCACGAGCTAATCCTATGGGTCAATACTATAGAAGGTAACTTTATGGCTACACTAAACCTCTGATGGTAGTGCCATAAACCGAAACTTATTTACGAATTTTATCTCAGATATTGAAGCACTCGAGAATAACATCGACTGTTTTAAATAGATAAACATTACCGGTGTCATTTTTACGTGAGGTATTTCGTAGGTGTCATCACTAGTGAAGTGTCAATTTGTTTCATTCAGATTCTAGAGGAATGAATGCCTAAGCAAATATGGACGTTTATCTAACGGAAATAACATATTTAACGTGTTAAACAAACCTCTTTGGTCCAGGGCCCCTTCACAAGCTCAGGATTGACCACTTTCGTCCACCTCTGTTGACACTGCACGTCCGATCTATCGGGAAAGTGCTCGGCGATTATATCCCATTTTTCGTTGTATTCTTCGACAAGTTGTTTTAACCTGGCGTCCTGCAAAGAAAATTTAACTTAAAAAGGTAAAGATATTGAAATTCTACGGACGGATTAAGGACACCAAAGCGATCGGCAAATCTGTTAAACTTTCATTTATTACCTGTACAGGTAGTGTTATTAAAAACACCATTTTAAATATTGATGAAAGAAACGTTGCTGAAATTGTAACATGCAGATTTTGTAATGGCGGACACAATTCATCAAATATGCGTGTTATTACGAATTTTCATTTAAAACTACGATGGCCCTGAAGGGCCACAGCAAAAAATTAAAAAAGTGGAAATTTCTACTTTAAAAGTAGAAATTTCTAGTTTTAAATTAGAACTTTCTACTTTTCAAAGTAGATATTTCTAGGTTTAAAGTAGAAATTTCTAATTTTAAAAGCAGAAATTTCTACTTTCCAATTATTCAATTTTCAAGACAGAAATGTCTTCTAGTGTTATTTGCCGTCATGCTTTATGTGCTCTTCGTTTTTTAAGTAATTATAACTTTAATTGACTGCTGGGAAACTACTCTAAGGATTTCTATACCTTATGAACTTTTATCTGAAATTTATTCGAAAAGAGAAGCGACGCCAGAAAACATTTTAAATAACATAATTTTTGATGAACATCTCGATTTAGAATAATCGAAAATATTAACAATTATTAAAAAATTCATACATGAATGTGATGAGAAGGATTTAACAAAATTTTTGAGATTCTGCACTGGCGTGCAGATTTGTTAACAGAAAATCCTCGAAAAATAACTTTTAACGAATCGAAGGGGATAAATCGAAGATCAATAGCCCATACCTGCAGCTCTAAATTAAAGTTGCCCCTATCATACATGATAATTATACCGATTTTAGAGCTCAAATGAACTCAGTTTTATGGTCGAATATATCGGTGATAGATTTTGGAACTTCAAATTTAAAAATAATCATAATTGACCATAATTTGAAATCATTCAGATTCAAATCCATCAATGTGGCCATTGAAGGACAAAAATCCATCTATTATGACCCCGAAATTTCAGTATGTCAGCATTTATATATTTTATGGCTTTTATCCAATCATTTAGTGAGAATGAAAAGTACATCTCAATCTCTCATCTGCATAAAGGTGAACACGACAATGAGTAAGTATCTTGGGAGATCCATGATAAAAACTGGGAATAATATTTTTGTGATCTTTGTTTCTTCTTTAATCGTTTGCTTAAAATTATATCTTACATAAGGACAGTATTTACGTTTTTTGCCAAGAGGACATAACGGGTGCATTACAATTAAAACAGATATATATTACTATCAAAATATTTTAATTTTTAGTACATAAGTTTCGTACCCACAAAATGAATGTTGAGTAGGCCTTTCGTCGGTAATTGGATAAAAAAGGAAACCTTATTTCCTTTTTAGAGTCGACGTTTTGAAAATCTTTATTGTTTTTCTCAGGACTAATGAGGTGAAAAGTTATCAGTCATTGAAATCAGACATCATCGTTACCAGTTTAACTAACATAAAACATAATTATATATCCAGTAGCAAAACTTAATCTATGATTTTTTTCTAATACGCTATGAGTTTCGTTGTTTAGAATATATTTTTTTTTATCCAATTACCGACGAAAGACCTATTTTAACTTTGAGTTGAAATTTTCTAAATCAAGTGTATCTTCCCAAAAAGTGTTATAGATGACATCATACGTAACGGCACTTATGTTAAAAAAATGTAATTCCTATAATAAATTGTATCTGGGCTTACTTTTTCCTCCTCACATAATACAAATATATGGTCTTTTATACAGTGCGTATCCATATATCACAGCTTTTTACAGCAACATCTATCAGATACTAGAAGTTTTCAGTAATCTTGTAAAATTTCTAGTTATGTGACATAGCAAAATAGTATAAATTATTAAAATATTTAGTTCCCGCAGAATCTACATTTAATAAATTGATTTTGATGCCCATAAATATAACCAATTTGAACTGTTCTTTTAAAATGTAGGTTACCGTCCTGTAAATGTGTTAGGTTTACTAAAACATTTTTCGAAATTATACTAAAATAAATAAAACAGAACAATGCGTAAAACGACACTTAAAATTGCACTATAGTATAAAAAACGGCACAAAAGTTTGATGTAAAAAGTAAAAATAGTTAGATATTTCTTATTTAATATCTTGTATAGTTGCAACTGAAATTTATTAACATTCATCACATTCATTAGATATTACTAACTACTCTAAATTTGACAATAATTTTATCTCGTTTCTTAAACAAACGTAAATATCAACTGTATATCGAATGGATCTGCCTTAATTCTATTTTTTCTCTTCTAAAATGAATTCACATAATTGATAGACATCCTTGTCGACCTTGTCACAGGAAAATCGTAGAAATTTAGTCTCATTTTTACAAGCCTCAAGGGACACCATATTTTTAATGGGAATAAGATCATCTATCTACCTATCTACTTATGATCGATCAACCTTACACCACAAGAGAAATCATTTACCACCACAAGAGAAATTGTAGTCTTAAAGTAGAAATTTACAATTTAAAACTAGAAATTGCTACATTTGAAAGTAGAAATTTCTACTTTAAAACTAGAAATGTCTACTTTGAAAAGTAGAAACTTCTACTTTAAAAGTAGAAATTTCTAGCTTTAAAGTAGAAATTTCTACTTTTTTTATTTTTTGCTGTGGCCCTTCAGAGCCATCGTAAAAAATTGTTGTTATTAATCCAATCCTGCTCAAAAGGCCAGTGAAGAGGTTTGTATTCATCCCATAATTATTTATCTCAATCTAAGATAAATAATTCATTTATCTAATCATCCGATTTTACAAATATTAGGACCTAAATTACGTTGTGTTTGTAGTAACCCAATTTGTTATTAATTTCCCCAGATTTTCTTTATGCAAAGTTTGATATTACTTGTTTCTAATTCTGATATCATTTAACTACAGTTTTAGAAAATGAATTAACTTTTTAACGTAAACACTTTGTAATATTTTAACACACTGTTTACTAGTTGAGAATTTTGTTTAATCATTATTTGGTATACTTCTTGTGTTTCAGACTGTGATTAAAAAGTCTTGTTTCTTTTCGAAATTGAATCAAATCAAAAGACATTGGCAAAAATTAGGAATTTATATTAGTGATTGAGATAGGGTTCTCGTTTTTACATAATCTTGTTCGACATGACCTAAAATCCCTGTATACCAAATATCGATAAAAAATTTAATTTCTTTACAAAAAAAAATCATATCTAAGATTTCAATAATAATCACCCTAGTATTCGAGTTATTTATTGTCGGATATTTACATAACTTGGTAGTCGTGTAATAATGATGCTAATTAAGCATTAGGACACATTTCTTCTGTAAAGAAAATATCAAATAACTAAACTTTTATTTTTGTAAAGTCATTGTTACTTAAACAACACTTAAAACTATCACTTAAACAAAAACCGCTGCCCAAGGAATCACTACTTCCACATCTAGATTTGGTATCCCAATATAATATTTTACTCCCTTTAATAATATGGTGGGGGTGGCTAATGTCAAAATGCATTACTATCCACTGGACGTGAAGTAAAAGGATGTCCCCGTCTTTACATGAATGTAAAGAGAAATAGCATACACCCATGGTCTTTGAATGGTTTATTACTTCTTCTGTCTTTCCCCGGTATAAACTTTTGCTTTCATCCCGCAATTTTATAATTTTTAATATCAAATCATCACCTATCAAGTATTAAAGGTCGTTACGGAGTCCATGGACCACCCTGTACATGCATCATTACACAAATGTCAAAAATCTGTCAGAAAGCAACAAAAGTGTGGCGGTAGTAGCCACACCTCAAACTTTTTTGTAACCTTACAACTGATTGTGTCGATACAAATTACATAAAATAAAACCTACCATTCAGACAAAGGGGCATGGATAGTGAATAGGGTTCTGAGATAACAAAAATGACTAGTCTGAAGTGAAGCTTTATAAACACTATGAACAGAACAGGTATTTCGATTTCCACGCCGGGCATGTAATGATTGGTTGGTTACTTTAGAAGTCGCCAGGGCACGACAAAATAAAAAGATACGATATTTACGCGATGCACTTATTTTGGAATGATTTTGTGTGCGTGGGAAACACTAGAGTCAAAGTAGCTACTGATGCGTGAACTGGGAACAATTTAAATTCTCTTTTTTACAATAATTATTTTAGGTGTTATAATCCAGGCACTTTAGAGTACGTATCTTGCGAAAGAGAAAATAATTGAAAGAGAACAACTAATTTTTGGTCAGTATTCATTAACAAACTAAAAGTCCCCCTATTACAATATAATTGTTAGCAGTTTCCGAATAAATTAAGAGGGATTAACTGTACAAATAGGTATATATCGACCAACACACCCCTCCATACCATAGACAGATAGTTTATTTTTAACCATGTTACATAAGCCTATATTTATGGCAAGTCAGTAAAATAGACAATATGTTTATATATGACACAGTTAACAATAATGTATATTGAGCATGATCTGGCCAAAAAGAGTAATTAGTAGAGCCAGGAGCGTGTGGATTTACAAATTTCGTAAATTGCATAATATTTCGAAAAAATGAAAGCCTTCAAAATGTTTTAAATTAAGATATTATGGATTTTCTATATAGTAAAAAAAAATGTTGACCCATTTTGGTTATCCACGGTTATAGCACGGCTAGTTGTAATTTGGAGATGTTGACGTTTTCATAACTATAAAAAAAGTCATTTGGCTATAATAACCTTCCATAATCTGGCGTTAAAGACCTTTTGAAAACATTGTATTTATTTGCTTTTTTGACCTATTACTCCCTAATGAACAACCCTGTCACCGTCCTTTCCTGGCAAGGGATATGTTCACACCTCCACGTTGGTCCTTGTTGGGTAATAAGAACAATGGATGACGAGCTACCCGAATATTTGACCTTCGTCTATAAAAGCTCCGCCTATTTCACAGCAGTCAACAAACAAATTATTAGGCATAAATGCAGCACGTTCACACATTCAACCAATTTGGTCGGCTATGGCAATTACACAAAATGTCCTAGTTGTAATTTTCATTTCTGGTAGGAGGCAAAAACGGATAAAATTTAATATAGAACGGAAGTGCCGCATCAATATTAAATAATAGCTAAATCCTTTGACGAGAATACCGCTGATTTTCTGTTCTACTATGTAGTTTTTGGCTTCACTATAGTAGAAAAGATATATAAATACAATACAAACATAACATAATACACATAAAGACGTTTGAAATTCTTTTGAAATGACTCTTAAAGAACTAGGTGGCGAAATTCAATTTTGCTAAAAAATATACAGGGCACGTTATCCAAACCGAAAATATTCAAATCATAAAAAGTTTCCAAATAAAAAAATGCTACATGGACGCTTCGAGAAAGGCAAACGAAGTGGCACTTGTGATAATATCGTTATAGTTTAAAAAGTACTTATATTTCTTTACACTTTAACGGTTTGTACTGAAAGCCATATATTACAATCAACGATGCTAAATCAGAAAAAAAGAAGTTACTACAGTTAATCTGTAATTTGAGATAAAAAGAATTGTGGCGGAATTTTTAATATGTTATTTCTGGTGGTCGGAAAGGCAAAATTCCAAGTTGGTGTGTCCCTGTTTCCGAATCGCCGCCATCTTGAAAAACTTTTGGAATCGACTTATCTCGTATCCTATTTGTCGTAGGAAAAAAATTGAAATGGTAAAAATTGTAGAGCTTTAAAATTGTAAAATTTCGTCTGAGACCGAAACTCTGCAGTTAGTTCCCAAAAAGACAGAGGGCGCCAAAATTTCCAAAAATCAGTTTTTTCGTATTTGGGTCTTCAAAAATTAGTTTAAACCCAAAAAATATTCATAAAACTTGTTGATCTCGAAAAAATCTATCAAAAACATATATTGCTGATATCTCGACTTGATGAAGCTAAAATACCACACAATATAATTTCTAAATTTAATTCTGGGGGTCGAAAGTTCGGGATCACTGAAGAGAGCACATATAGAAACACACAAGCAATAAAACAAATTCAAATCAACTGAACAATACATTGTGACAACAGATACAGGGTGTCCACACGACGAACTGCGGCGATCGATATCTCGAAAAGTAGACATCGGAAAATTTTGAAAATTTGGTAGTAAACTAATGTCGATGGGGGCAACTCGGCTAACATATTTTCAAGATGGTGGCACTTCCGGTTATACCGGAAGTCGATACCAACTTGCTTATTTTAAATGGGACCCCCTATATATTATTACATTTTTGGATTGTACGCAAAATTCTAGGCTGATTTTGTGTACCATGTCCTATACCTAGGTCTCTCCGTTTTTGAGATATTTCAATTTTAATGTCAAAAATGACGTTTGCGGGCCCTAAAAGAATTATCAATTTTTCCTATAAGGAAACCTTTATTATCTAATTTGGGTTCGATTCTTTGTTGAAAAAGACCTACTTTAATAGAGTTTTTATAATATTTTGACAAGTATTAATACAGAGTGTTCAAAAAATAAGAATAAAGATGAAATTGAGAAAACTGTCAAAAATCAATTTTTTCAAATGAAAACCCCCAATTTTTATAATCTTATCTTATTCGCCATTAAAAATAAGGGTAAGTTTGTATATGGATGTCTATTCCGAAAATTTTTAGTTTTCGAGATATTCCCAATTCAATATTTCTATATGGGTATTTTGTTATGGATATTAAGTTAAATTACTCTTAGTTGGCTATGACGGCATTGAGTGCTAAACAAATGTATGTAGCTGTCACTTACCATTTGACAAATGTCAATTATCATGCCGGGGCGCTTAAATTATACGCACGAGGATTACTTAAATTTGTTTATAATCTATGGAATGTAACAAAGTTTTATCAAGAACGTGTAAAATATTTGCTAATAGATAGATATCCAGATAAACAAAAACCGTCTCCGAACAGTATTAAACGAATAATGGAGAATTTCAAAAATTTTGGCACCGTTAAGGCACCAGTTCATAAGATAAAACCAATTGTCGATGATGAAAATATCGAAATTGCTATTTTGGGATATTTTGCGGCATATCCTATGACATCCTTAAGACAAGTGGCCTTACAAACAGGAATCTCCAAGAACTCTATTCATAGAATTCTTTTGAAACACAAATTCCATCCGTATTCCATTTCTATGGTTCAACACCTAAAGGACACCGATTTGACCAGAAGAGTTCACTTTTGCGAATTAATTTTAACAATGTTACAAGGCGACTTTCGATTTTTGGACAAAATAATTTGGACTGACGAGGCAAAATTTACGAAAAATGGACTTCTCAACAGACATAATTCCCACTTTTGGTGTGATTCAAATCCCCATGCCGTGATATTGCGAAATTATCAAGAAACCCGGCAATTTAATGTGTACTGTGCTGTGAGAAATGATGGAGTCGTAAAACTTAATTTTTATGAAGAAAACTTAAATGGTAATGAATTAACACTTAAATAGTTTCTGTTGTTCAAATTACCTATCAACTTTGAATATTTGAACAATTTACCGCTAGCTGAACATAGGCAAATATTTTACCAACACGATGGCGCGTCACCACACAGCAGCTTCATAGTTAACAACTTCTTGGAAGAAACTTTTTTCGATAAGTGGATTGCTAACAATGGACCTTTTCTGTGGCCTCCCCGTTCTCCTGATCTGTCTGTCTTAGACTATTTTATATGGGGAACAATAAAAGATATGGTTTATTTTAATCCAGTCACAACAATGGAAGATTGTCAGGCAAGAGTAAGGAATGCTTTTGAAAGATTATCTCCAGGTTCTATTAGAGCGGCCACCCATGACGAACTAATCAAGAGGTGCGAAAAATGGTTGGGTGTTCAGGGTGGACACTTTGAACAATTATTAAAATAAAATATTTTCCTGAGTATAAGTAGTTGTACTGTTAGTATTTTATGTAAGAACCCTTTGTATTTAAGTTACATTTGTTTAATTATTTTATGAACTGTTGCAGTGCCAAATTTTTTGAAATTCTCCATTATTCATTAAATACTTGGGGGTTTCCATTTGAAACAAATTAATTTTTGACAGTTTTCTCAATTTCATCTTTATTCTTATTTTTTGAACACTTTGTATTAATACTTATCAAAATATTATAAAAACTCTATTAAAGTAGGTCTTTTTCAACAAAGAATCGAACCCAAATTAGATAATAAAGGCTTCCTTATAGGAAAAATTGATAATTCTTTTAGAGCCCGCAAACGTCATTTTTGACATAAAAATTGAAATATCTCAAAAACGGAGAGACCTAGGTATAGGACATGATACACAAAATCGGCCTAGTTTTGCGTACAATCAAAAAATGTAATAATATATAGGGTGTCCCATTTAAAATAAGCAAGTTGGTATCTTGAAAATATTTTAGCCGAGTTGCCTCTATCGACATTAGTTTACTACCAAATTTTCAAAATTTTCCGATGTCTACTTTTCGAGATATTGATCGCCGCATAAAAATGAAGTTGACTGTCAAAAATTTACCAATTTAAAATATTGTTAATTGACCTTGATATTTTCTCAAATAGAACAAATAAAAGAAAACAGAAAACATGCATGCGACTCTCTACTCAGAATAAAATGCATCTTATTCGCAATACGCAACTTAAATTGACCTGTGTTCTTTACCTTAAGCACAAGTGAATATCATGTCAATACATTGTTTATAACTTTTCTCAACAGTCAAACTGTGAACACAAATCACAGGATTATTGCTTATCTACCTAAAACAAAACAATCAAAATAATCATTTAGGATATTTTGTTTAAAACCCTCGGACTATTGCTGAAATGAAGCGGTTTTTACGGAATCAACTCAGTGAATAACAGTTGTTAAGTTTTTACTATGTATTTCTTATTGTTAAATGAAATATCAAGGTCCAAAGTTGGATCCGGCTCTTTAAATCCTTTCTCTGGTCACAAATATACCTCGCAATATATTTACCTCCTCTTTGCTCCATCGGCCCTTATTAATTGCCTTCTTGGATCTTGTCTGCAAAGAATCCTCCCCAGCAGCAGAATCATCCGAGTCCTCATTTCCACTATTATCCGCTTCCGAGTCTTCCCTTTTAAATCTGCAACAAAAAGGTACATTCAAGCGACTCTTATCTGGCAAAAAACATCTCAACGAGTCATGTTAAATCCCAGTAACAGTGAATCGTTCAATTGTTTAGAAATATGAAGAAATTTAAGCTGAAAGTACCAATAAAATATTAATTTCATCACACATGCAAGAAATTCATTTTAGAATCGAAAATATGCATTTCATCTTCATGTTTATGTTAAATGATATTATTGCCTCTGGCAGTAATAATCCGGTCAATTTAGACCAAAAAATGAGAGTGAAGGTGCATAATGTCCCAACAAGCTGAAAATCAGTAAAATTGTTCAAAACATAATTATAAATAAAATTTAAAAGTTCCCCATCATTCCCGTGCATGGAAAAAATTTTACTCGAGGTCAAAGGTCAAAAAAATGAGTTTTTCGCGATTTTCAGCAAAACGGTAAGTTTTATCATAAAAGTACCTCAGACAAAAATTGTAGATCATAAAATTATCTATAAAAAATGTACCAATACTTTTTTCCTACGAGCCACCGTTTCTGAGATATAACGATTCAAAAAGTTGTAAAAGTTGTTATCGTCATAATATGCATGAGAACGCCACGTATATACATCTCTAGAGTTGTTATATATGTTGAAATATTTTTCTATCGGTCATTGTAACTTATACTTAAAATATAAAATATACATGTTATAACTATAAGAAGTGCAAGTGATTCACGAGTAAAGATGCTAAAGACATACGAAGACTTTTAGAGTAGTTCTCAACGCATGATCCTTTTCGAGAGGTTAACAAAATAGTTTCTATTGCGAGTGGTGTCGTTGGTGACGATAAAATTAATTGTTATAAAGCTCGTGAAGTTGGACTTGCTTCTATGGCAAAAATGACAGGACTGACATTCAATAATATTAAATTAAAACGCGCTGACAAAGTTGTTCCTCTTTTAGCTATGACTAGTACCATAAAAGTTCATGAAGAAAAAGTACCTATTGATCCTGTATTATTGTTCCAACGCATGAGTATTACTGCAGCATTTCAAGATGAAATAGAAAAATATTTTGAATATGAATTAGCTCCCTACCCTTTATCGTTGTTTGATGACATCGGGATGCGTAAAACACAGAAGTCTGCCATTTACGATTGTTTTGAAAAGGTAAATATCGATATTAACAACACTAATGCGACATACATCATTGACGGAGGATACTTACTACACCGCGTTGTGTGGAATAGCGAAGAAACATTCAACGTTATCTTAGATAAATACGTTCAGTATGTACGTCGACATTTTGGTTCCAGAGTTACTGTCGTATTTGATGGCTATGATGATTGCACGAGAAATATCAAAGCTGCAGAACAACGTCGTCGAACTTTAGCAAAATCTTCATCTTCTGATATTTTATTTGATGAACTTATGACAGTTCCAACCAGTCAACAGAAATTTCTTACAAATACTCACAACAAGTCTCGGTTCATTTCAATGTTGAAAGAAAAGTTTACTGCTGAAAATATATTGGTAAAACAAGCTAATAATGATGCTGATATATTGATTATTGAAACAGCAATAGAGCAATTCAATTTATCGGTGTGAAGCTGGCAACGGCCGTTTCCAGCAACGGCACGAAAATCAACCACATCGATAAAGTCGTGGGATCCTCGGCAATATAAAGTATTATAATATGTAGAAACGCCCAGCAACGGCAATGAAAACAATGGAAATGACAAATTTGTGGTTTGATTTTCATCTGGCATTTGCGATATGCTTTTCCTAATAGATATATGAAATACGTACGTACTTATAAAGGAAAAAAGCTACAATTTTTCAATCGGAAGTTGTCGATTAGATTTTATAGCGTGAAACTACTTATAACAATGTCCTTAAACTACTACATAGGGCCAAATCATTTGCAGGTCCGAAACAGCGGCGTACGTCGTATGAATTTAATAAAAATAAAAATATTCGCAATCTCTTTGATCGGAAGTTGTCGATTAGATTTTATTCCGTGAAACTATTTATTGAAATGTCCTCTAACTACTGTATAGGACCAAATCATTTGTAGGTCCGAAACAGCGGCGTACATCGCATGAATTTAATAAAAATATTCGCAATCTTTTTAAAAGGAGGTTGTCGATTAGATTTTCTTAAGTGAAACTACTTATAACAATGTCCTTAAACTACTACATAGGGCCAAATCATTTGTAGGTCCGAAACAGCGGCGTGGGTCGCATATATTTAATAAAAGTGAAAAATTCGCCATATTTTTTATCGAAAGTTGTCGATTAGATTTTATTAAGTGAAACTACTTATAACAATGTCCTTGAACTACTACATAGGGCCAAATCATTTGTAGGTCCGAAACAGCGGCGTACGTCGTATGAATTTAATAAAAATAAAAATATTCACGATCTTTTTGATCGGAAGTTGTCGATTAGATTTTATTACGTGAAACTACTTATAGCAATGTCCTTGAACTACTACATAGGGCCAAATCATTTGTAGGTCCGAAACAGCGGCGTACGTCGTATGAATTTAATAAAAATAAAAATATGCACGATCTTTTTGATCGGAAGTTGTCGATTAGATTCTATTACGTGAAACTACTTATAACAATGTCGTTGAACTACTACATAGGGCCAAATCATTTGTAGGTCCGAAACAGCGGCGTACGTCGTATGAATTTAATAAAAATAAAAATATTCACGATCTTTTTGATCGCAAGTTGTCGATTAGATTTTATTATGTAAAATTAATTATTGTAATGCCCTTTTACTACTATATAGGACCAAATTATTTGTAGGTCCGAAACAGCGGCGTACGTCGTATGAATTTAATAAAAATAAAAATATTCGAAATCTCTGATCGGAAGTTGTTGATTAGATTTTATTACGTGAAACTATTTATTGAAATGTCCTTTAACTACTGTATAGGACCAAATCACTTGTAGGTCCGAAACAGCGGCGTACGTCGTATGAATTTAATAAAAATAAAAAATTCACGATCTTTTTGATCGGAAGTTGTCGATTAGATTTTATTACGTGAAACTATTTATTGAAATGTCCTTTAACTACTGTATAGGACCAAATCATTTGTAGGTCCGAAACAGCGGCGTACGTCGTATGAATTTAATAAAAATAAAAATATTCACGATCTTTTTGATCGGAAGTTGTCGATTAGATTTTATTACGTGAAACTACTTATAACAATGTCCTTGAACTACTACATAGGGCCAAATCATTTGTAAGTCCGAAACAGCGGCGTACGTCGTATGAATTTAATAAAAATAAATATATCCACGATCTTTTTGATCGGAAGTTGTCGATTAGATTTTATTACGTGAAATTATTTATTGAAATGTCCTTGAACTACTACATAGAGCCAAATCATTTGTAGGTCCGAAACAGCGGCGTACGTCGTATGAATTTAATAAAAATAAAAATATTCGAAATCTCTGATCGGAAGTTGTTGATTAGATTTTATTACGTGAAACTATTTATTGAAATGTCCTTTAACTACTGTATAGGACCAAATCACTTGTAGGTCCGAAACAGCGGCGTACGTCGTATGAATTTAATAAAAATAAAAAATTCACGATCTTTTTGATCGAAAGTTGTCGATTAGATTTTATTACGTGAAACTACTTATAACAATGTCCTTGAACTACTACATAGGGCCAAATCATTTGTAGGTCCGAAACAGCGGCGTACGTCGTATGAATTTAATAAAAATAAAAATATTCACGATCTTTTTGATCGAAAGTTGTCGATTAGATTTTATTACGTGAAACTACTTATAACAATGTCCTTGAACTACTACATAGGGCCAAATCATTTGTAGGTCCGAAACAGCGGCGTACGTCGTATGAATTTAATAAAAATAAAAATATTCACGATCTTTTTGATCGAAAGTTGTCGATTAGATTTTATTACGTGAAACTACTTATAACAATGTCCTTTAACTACTGTATAGGACCAAATCACTTGTAGGTCCGAAACAGCGGCGTACGTCGTATGAATTTAATAAAAATAAAAATATTCACGATCTTTTTGATCGAAAGTTGTCGATTAGATTTTATTACGTGAAACTACTTATAACAATGTCCTTGAACTACTACATAGGGCCAAATCATTTGTAGGTCCGAAACAGCGGCGTACGTCGTATGAATTTAATAAAAATAAAAATATTCGAAATCTCTGATCGGAAGTTGTTGATTAGATTTTATTACGTGAAACTATTTATTGAAATGTCCTTTAACTACTGTATAGGACCAAATCACTTGTAGGTCCGAAACAGCGGCGTACGTCGTATGAATTTAATAAAAATAAAAAATTCACGATCTTTTTGATCGGAAGTTGTCGATTAGATTTTATTACGTGAAACTATTTATTGAAATGTCCTTTAACTACTGTATAGGACCAAATCATTTGTAGGTCCGAAACAGCGGCGTACGTCGTATGAATTTAATAAAAATAAAAATATTCACGATCTTTTTGATCGGAAGTTGTCGATTAGATTTTATTACGTGAAACTACTTATAACAATGTCCTTGAACTACTACATAGGGCCAAATCATTTGTAAGTACGAAACAGCGGCGTACGTCGTATGAATTTAATAAAAATAAATATATCCACGATCTTTTTGATCGGAAGTTGTCGATTAGATTTTATTACGTGAAATTATTTATTGAAATGTCCTTGAACTACTACATAGAGCCAAATCATTTGTAGGTCCGAAACAGCGGCGTACGTCGTATGAATTTAATAAAAATAAAAATATTCGCAATCTCTTTGATCGGAAGTTGTCGATTAGATTTTATTACGTGAAACTATTTATTGAAATGTCCTTTAACTACTGTATAGGACCAAATCATATATAGGTCCGAAACAGAGGCGTACGTCTCATGAATTTAATAAAAATAAAAATATTCGCGATTTCTTTTATCGGAAGTTGTCGATTAGATTTTATTACATAAAGCTATGTATTGTAATGCCCTTTAACTATTGTATAGGACCAAATGATTTGTAGGTCCGAAACAGCGCCGTATGTCGTATGAATTTAATAAAAATAAAAATATTCGCAAACTCCTTGATCGGAAGTTGTCGATTAGATTTTATTACGTGAAACTATTTATTGAAATGTCCTTTAACTACTATAAAGGACCAAATCATTTGTAGGTCTGAAACAGCGGCGTACATCGCACGAATTTAATAAAAATATTCGCAATATTTTTAATAAGAAGTTGTCGATTAGATTTTATTACGTGAAACTACTTACAACAATGTCCTTGAACTACTACATAGGGCCAAATCATTTGTAGGTCCGAAACAGCGGCGTACGTCGCATGAATTTAATAAAAATAAAAATATTCACAATCTTTTTGATCGGAAGTTGTCGATTAGATTTTATTACGTGAAACTACTTATAACAATGTCCTTGAACTACTACATAGGACCAAATCATTTATAGGTCCGAAACAGCGGCGTGGGTCGCATATATTTAATAAAAGTGAAAAATTCGCCATATTTTTGATCGAAAGTTGTCGATTAGATTTTATTAACTAAAACTACTTATAACAATGTCCTTGAACTACTACATAGGGCCAAATCATTTGTAGGTCCGAAACAGCGGCGTGGGGCGCATATATTTAATAAAAGTGAAAAATTCGCCATATCTTTTATCGAAAGTTGTCGATTAGATTTTATTAACTGAAACTACTTATAACAATGTCCTTAAACTACTACATAGAGCCAAATCATTTGTAGGTCCGTAACAGCGGCGTACGTAGTATGAATTTAATGAAAATAAAAGTACATGGGCTAGGGTAGCGCAGTGGGCAAGATCGCGTTGCGTGGTGAGGAGCATGTTTGGTCACACTTATATCGTGTATTAGGTTCGATTTCCACCTCCGAAACTGGCAACGTTGGTGGATAATGGGTCTGTATATGCGTTTTTCATAAATGTAACTCCCTTATAGATAGCCTTAACTTTTGATTTTGGGGTTATCTATTATATGTGGTGTGTATTGTGATGATAGACCTACCTTACGGTTATTGGTGTTTTATGTTTTAATATCTATCATGACTAGTCTATAATTACTTCCACGTCCAGTGGAAGTATAGTAACGTTATATATTTTTTTGTTGAAATAGGCTTAAAATGTCATGAAGCGTCGAGATTTTAAAATTGAGCGAAAAAAAATCTGTCTATCTGTCGGTCTGTCTGTAACTTTTTTTTTGCGCACGTTTACTCAGGAAACATTTATGATACTGACTTGACATTTGGTACACTTATGTATTATAAAGAGATCTGGAACTAGATTATATTTTGATCTAATTCCGTTGAACGGTTCGGGGGTAAATGGGGTAAATAGGCAAAGCAAGCAGGTAAGAGTCCATAAAATTGCAATTTAGGACATGTACGAAAAGTCAAGGTCTGTTAGCCCCAATAAGACCCCCACACTGTTATGAAAGAAGTAAAAAATAATTAAAATGTGATTTAGTGTGTATACAAGAACGAAATGTCTCAAAGAATTTTTTGGCGTTAGCTACCCCTTCCACCACCCCCATTGCCATCCCACCGCGTTATTAGAGGGAGCAAAAACTAAATTGCGATTTGGTGTGTATCAGAGAACCAAGGGCATCACATTTTTGTGGCATTAGTCACCGCCTCTATCACCCCCACCCTATTATTTAAAGGGAGTAAAAAATTTAATTACAATTTACTGAGTGTACGATAATCAAGGGCCTCTCTCGGGAGGAAAATACTTTGGCTCCCTCTGGAAGCAAACAAGTAGAAACTTCAAATAGCTGTAATGGTAGTGTATAGACTTCTTTTATTGATATATTTTTCTTATTTGCCTAGTCTCCATCCAACATTTAAATAGCTGGTACTCTTTTTCATATTTTTCACGAGACTTTAACGGTAATAGATTTAACGAAACCACGTTTGCTTCTTCCAGAATATCTTGAAGAACTTCATCTTCACATTCGGAATACATTATTGTAAACTTTTTGGAAGTTTGTTTATTTTGTAAACAAGAAGCAACCTTAGCAACGTTCCAGGTACTTTGATTTTTAACAATATTTCCTTATCTAAATATCTATTATGACATTTTGACATATTTGGTTTTTTGATTGTCATGCATAAGAAAATATAAAAAAATATATGTAAAACCAATGTAAAACACTGTAAATGTTCGTAGAAAAAATCATATGTATTACACAGGAGCAAAGTCCCATTTCCTTCCTTGGATATTGATCAAACCATCCGCGGGAGGAAATTATGCACTTTTATCCCTTGTCATACAAATAGCTATTGGCATTAGCCACCCTCTTTACCAACCCCCCACCCTATTATTAAAGGGAGTAATAAATTTAATTGGGATTTAGTCTGTGTACGTGAACAAGGGTTGGGCAGCGGTTTTTTATTTCTGTTTCTGACAATTTCATAGATTATATCAAGTTAATAGTGACTTATGTTTTGAATTGTTATCATGACTTATGGCTGTTTCAAAATTTGAAATATGTTTCAGTGCCATTTAAAAATTTCATGGGTTATGTAAAAACCTGACATTTTAGTAATTTTAAAAAGTTATCATGACTTAACGCCAATTTCATAAGTTGAACTATGTTAAACAAGTTATGTGTACTGATTGATGCTAAGGTTATGTTAGTGTAAATTAATGGGGTAATTTGAATTTATGTTGATACAAGTGTCTTCAAATAATTTATTAAAAATAAAGTATTGTATTTTGTTTTATTTTGGGAGAGAGAAAAAGAAGGAGGTTCCTGAGTAAAAAAAAAAAGAAAAAATAATGATTGAAAATAGATTTTGGGATGTTGAAAGTAGTAGAAAAATAATAATTGGAAGGACAATATAAGTAGTTTCACGCAATAAAATCTAATCGACAACTTCCGATCAAAAAGATTGCGAATATTTTTATTTTTATTAGATAAATGCGACGTACGTCGCTGTTTCGAGCCTACAAATGTTTTGACCCTATACAGTAGTTAAAGGACATTACAGTAAGTAGTTTTACGTAATAAAATCTAATCGAAAACTTCCGATCAAAAAGATCGCGAATATTTTTATTTTTATTAAATAAATGCGACGTACGCCGCTGCTTCGGGCCTACAAATGATTTGGCCCTATACAGTAGTTAAAGGACATTGCAGTAAGTAGTGTTATGTAATAAAATCTAATCGACAACTTCCGATCAAAAAGATTGCGAATATTTTTATTTTTATTAAATAAATGCGACGTACGTCTCTGTTTCGAGCCTACAAATGATTTGACCCTATACAGTAGTTAAAGGACATTTCAGTAAGTAGTTTTACGTAATAAAATCTAATCGACAACTTCCGATCAAAAAGATTGCGAATATTTTTATTTTTATTAAATAAATGCGACGTACGCCGCTGTTTCGGGCCTACAAATGATTTGGTCCTATACAGTAGTTAAAGGACATTGCAATAAGTAGTTTTACGTAATAAAATCTAATCGACAACTTCCGATCAAAAAGATCGCGAATATTTTTATTTTTATTAAATAAATGCGACGTACGCCGCTGTTTCGGGCCTACAAATGATTTGGCCCTATACAGTAGTTGAAGGACATTGCAGTAAGTAGTGTTTGTTATGTAATAAAATCTAATCGACAACTTCCGATCAAAAAGATTGCGAATATTTTTATTTTTATTAAATAAATGCGACGTACGCCGCTGTTTCGGGCCTACAAATGATTTGGTCCTATACAGTAGTTAAAGGACATTGCAATAAGTAGTTTTACGTAATAAAATCTAATCGACAACTTCCGATCAAAAAGATTGCGAATATTTTTATTTTTATTAAATAAATGCGACGTACGCCGCTGTTTCGGGCCTACAAATGATTTGGTCCTATACAGTAGTTAAAGGACATTGCAATAAGTAGTTTTACGTAATAAAATCTAATCGACAACTTCTGATCGAAAAGATCGCGAATATTTTTATTTTTATTAAATAAATGCGACGTACGCCGCTGTTTCGGGCCTACAAATGATTTGGTCCTATACAGTAGTTAAAGGACAGTGCAGTAAGTAGTGTTATGTAATAAAATCTAATCGACAACTTCCGATCAAAAAGATTGCGAATATTTTTATTTTTATTAAATAAATGCGACGTACGCCGCTGTTTCGGGCCTACAAATGATTTGGTCCTATACAGTAGTTAAAGGACATTGCAATAAGTAGTTTTACGTAATAAAATCTAATCGACAACTTCCGATCAAAAAGATTGCGAATATTTTTATTTTTATTAAATAAATGCGACGTACGCCGCTGTTTCGGGCCTACAAATGATTTGGTCCTATACAGTAGTTAAAGGACATTGCAATAAGTAGTTTTACATAATAAAATCTAATCGACAACTTCTGATCGAAAAGATCGCGAATATTTTTATTTTTATTAAATAAATGCGACGTACGCCGCTGTTTCGGGCCTACAAATGATTTGGTCCTATACAGTAGTTAAAGGACATTGCAGTAAGTAGTGTTATGTAATAAAATCTAATCGACAACTTCCGATCAAAAAGATTGCGAATATTTTTATTTTTATTAAATAAATGCGACGTACGCCGCTGTTTCGGGCTTACAAATGATTTGGTCCTATACAGTAGTTAAAGGACATTGCAATAAGTAGTTTTACGTAATAAAATATAATCGACAACTTCCGATCAAAAAGATCGCGAATATTCGTATTTTCATTAAATTCATGCGACGTACGCCGCTGTTTCGGACCTATAAATGATTTGGTCCTATACAGTAGTTAAAGGACATTGCAATAAGTAGTTTTACGTAATAAAATCTAATCGACAACTTCCGATCAAAAAGATCGCGAATATTTTTATTTTTATTAAATTCATGCGACGTACGCCGCTGTTTCGGACCTACAAATGATTTGGTCCTATACAGTAGTTAAAGGACATTGCAATAAGTAGTTTTACGTAATAAAATCTAATCGACAACTTCTGATCGAAAAGATCGCGAATATTTTTATTTTTATTAAATTCATGCGACGTACGCCGCTGTTTCGGACCTACAAATGATTTGGTCCTATACAGTAGTTAAAGGACATTGCAATAAGTAGTTTTACGTAATAAAATCTAATCGACAACTTCTGATCGAAAAGATCGCGAATATTTTTATTTTTATTAAATTCATGCGACGTACGCCGCTGTTTCGGACCTACAAATGATTTGGTCCTATACAGTAGTTAAAGGACATTGCAATAAGTAGTTTTACGTAATAAAATCTAATCGACAACTTCTGATCGAAAAGATCGCGAATATTTTTATTTTTATTAAATAAATGCGACGTACGCCGCTGTTTCGGGCCTACAAATGATTTGGTCCTATACAGTAGTTAAAGGACATTGCAATAAGTAGTTTTACGTAATAAAATATAATCGACAACTTCCGATCAAAAAGATCGCGAATATTCGTATTTTCATTAAATTCATGCGACGTACGCCGCTGTTTCGGACCTATAAATGATTTGGTCCTATACAGTAGTTAAAGGACATTGCAATAAGTAGTTTTACGTAATAAGATCTAATCGACAACTTCCGATCAAAGAGATAGCGAATATTTTTATTTTTATTAAATTTATGCGATGTACGCCGCTGTTTCGGACCTACAAATGATTTGGTCCTATACAGTAGTTAAAGAACATTGCAATAAGTAGTTTTACGTAATAAAATATAATCGACAACTTCTGATCAAGAAGATTGCGAATATTTTTATTTTTATTAAATTCATGTGACGTACGCCGCTGTTTCGGACCTACAAATGATTTGGTCCTATACAGTAGCTAAAGGACATTTCAATAAATAGTTTCACGTAATAAAATCTAATCGACAACTTCCGATCACGGAGATAGCGAATATTTTTATTTTTATTAAATTCATGCGATGTACGCCGCTGTTTCGGACCTACAAATGATTTAGTCCTATACAGTAGTTAAAGGACATTGCAATAAGTAGTTTTACGTAATAAAATCTAATCGACAACTTCTGATCAAGAAGATTGCGAATATTTTTATTTTTATTAAATTCATGTGACGTACGCCGCTGTTTCGGACCTACAAATGATTTGGTCCTATACAGTAGTTAAAGGACATTGCAATAAGTAGTTTTACGTAATAAAATCTAATCGACAACTTCTGATCAAGAAGATTGCGAATATTTTTATTTTTATTAAATTCATGTGACGTACGCCGCTGTTTCGGACCTACAAATGATTTGGTCCTATACAGTAGTTAAGGAACATTGCAATAAGTAGTTTTTCGTAATAAAATCTAATCGACAACTTCTGATCAAAAAGATCGCGAGTATTTTTATTTTTATTAAATTCATGCGACGTACGCCGCTGTTTCCGACCTACAAATGATTTGGTCCTATGCAGTAGTTAAAGAACATTGTAATAAGTAGTTTTACGTAATAAAACCTAATCGACAACTTCCGATAAAAAGATCGCGAATATTTTTAATTTTATTAAATTCATACGACGTACGCCGCTGTTTCGGACCTACAAATGATTTGGTCCTATACAGTAGTTAAGGAACATTGCAATAAGTAGTTTTTCGTAATAAAATCTAATCGACAACTTCTGATCAAAAAGATCGCGAGTATTTTTATTTTTATTAAATTCATGCGACGTACGCCGCTGTTTCCGACCTACAAATGATTTGGTCCTATGCAGTAGTTAAAGAACATTGTAATAAGTAGTTTTACGTAATAAAACCTAATCGACAACTTCCGATAAAAAGATCGCGAATATTTTTAATTTTATTAAATTCATACGACGTACGCCGCTGTTTCGGACCTACAAATGATTTGGTCCTATACAGTAGTTAAGGAACATTGCAATAAGTAGTTTTTCGTAATAAAATCTAATCGACAACTTCTGATCAAAAAGATCGCGAGTATGTTTATTTTTATTAAATTCATGCGACGTACGCCGCTGTTTCCGACCTACAAATGATTTGGTCCTATGCAGTAGTTAAAGAACATTGTAATAAGTAGTTTTACGTAATAAAACCTAATCGACAACTTCCGATAAAAAGATCGCGAATATTTTTAATTTTATTAAATTCATACGACGTACGCCGCTGTTTCGGACCTACAAATGATTTGGTCCTATACAGTAGTTAAAGGACATTGCAGTAAGTAGTTTTACGTAAAAAAATCTAATCGACAACTTCCGATCAAAGAGATAGCGATTTTTTTTTTTTTAATGCCTTGTTTATATTTTTACGTCCTGGCGGATTTTAGCTACAGCTACTCTTCCACTCAACCAGGACGGCGAAATGAGATGCCGTTCACCCATCCAAGTGACGGATGCGATGTACGCCGCTGTTTCGGACCTACAAATAATTTGGCCCTATGCAGTAGTTAAAGGACATTTCAATAAATAGTTTCACGTAATAAAATCTAATCGACAACTTCCGATCAAAGAGATTGCGAATATTTTTATTTTTATTAAATTCATACGACGTACGCCGCTGTTTCGGACCTACAAATGATTTGGTCCTATGCAGTAGTTAAAGAACATTGTAATAAGTAGTTTTACGTAATAAAACCTAATCGACAACTTCCGATAAAAAGATCGCGAATATTTTTAATTTTATTAAATTCATACGACGTACGCCGCTGTTTCGGACCTACAAATGATTTGGTCCTATACAGTAGTTAAGGAACATTGCAATAAGTAGTTTTTCGTAATAAAATCTAATCGACAACTTCTGATCAAAAAGATCGCGAGTATGTTTATTTTTATTAAATTCATGCGACGTACGCCGCTGTTTCCGACCTACAAATGATTTGGTCCTATGCAGTAGTTAAAGAACATTGTAATAAGTAGTTTTACGTAATAAAACCTAATCGACAACTTCCGATAAAAAGATCGCGAATATTTTTAATTTTATTAAATTCATACGACGTACGCCGCTGTTTCGGACCTACAAATGATTTGGTCCTATACAGTAGTTAAGGAACATTGCAATAAGTAGTTTTTCGTAATAAAATCTAATCGACAACTTCTGATCAAAAAGATCGCGAGTATTTTTATTTTTATTAAATTCATGCGACGTACGCCGCTGTTTCCGACCTACAAATGATTTGGTCCTATGCAGTAGTTAAAGAACATTGTAATAAGTAGTTTTACGTAATAAAACCTAATCGACAACTTCCGATAAAAAGATCGCGAATATTTTTAATTTTATTAAATTCATACGACGTACGCCGCTGTTTCGGACCTACAAATGATTTGGTCCTATACAGTAGTTAAGGAACATTGCAATAAGTAGTTTTTCGTAATAAAATCTAATCGACAACTTCTGATCAAAAAGATCGCGAGTATTTTTATTTTTATTAAATTCATGCGACGTACGCCGCTGTTTCCGACCTACAAATGATTTGGTCCTATGCAGTAGTTAAAGAACATTGTAATAAGTAGTTTTACGTAATAAAACCTAATCGACAACTTCCGATAAAAAGATCGCGAATATTTTTAATTTTATTAAATTCATACGACGTACGCCGCTGTTTCGGACCTACAAATGATTTGGTCCTATACAGTAGTTAAGGAACATTGCAATAAGTAGTTTTTCGTAATAAAATCTAATCGACAACTTCTGATCAAAAAGATCGCGAGTATGTTTATTTTTATTAAATTCATGCGACGTACGCCGCTGTTTCCGACCTACAAATGATTTGGTCCTATGCAGTAGTTAAAGAACATTGTAATAAGTAGTTTTACGTAATAAAACCTAATCGACAACTTCCGATAAAAAGATCGCGAATATTTTTAATTTTATTAAATTCATACGACGTACGCCGCTGTTTCGGACCTACAAATGATTTGGTCCTATACAGTAGTTAAAGGACATTGCAGTAAGTAGTTTTACGTAAAAAAATCTAATCGACAACTTCCGATCAAAGAGATAGCGATTTTTTTTTTTTTAATGCCTTGTTTATATTTTTACGTCCTGGCGGATTTTAGCTACAGCTACTCTTCCACTCAACCAGGACGGCGAAATGAGATGCCGTTCACCCATCCAAGTGACGGATGCGATGTACGCCGCTGTTTCGGACCTACAAATAATTTGGCCCTATGCAGTAGTTAAAGGACATTTCAATAAATAGTTTCACGTAATAAAATCTAATCGACAACTTCCGATCAAAGAGATTGCGAATATTTTTATTTTTATTAAATTCATACGACGTACGCCGCTGTTTCGGACCTACAAATGATTTGGCCCTATGTAGTAGTTTAAGGACATTGTTATAAGTAGTTTCACGCTATAAAATCTAATCGACAACTTCCGATTGAAAAATTGTAGCTTTTTTCCTTTATAAGTACGTACGTATTTCATATATCTATTAGGAAAAGCATATCGCAAATGCCAGATGAAAATCAAACCACAAATTTGTCATTTCCATTGTTTTCATTGCCGTTGCTGGGCGTTTCTACATATTATAATACTTTATATTGCCGAGGATCCCACGACTTTATCGATGTGGTTGATTTTCGTGCCGTTGCTGGAAACGGCCGTTGCCAGCTTCACACCGATATTCAATTTGACAAATACAACTATTGTTGTTGGTGAAGATGTAGACTTACTCGTATTACTCACTGCTCGAACGCCAGCTGAAAAAACTATTTTCTTCTTAAAACCAGGAAAAGCTCAACATCAATCGGATATATATTCATCAAAAAGTTTTACTTTTGTAAAGTGTCAAAATCATGTACTATTTTTACACGCAATAACTGGCTGTGATACGACATCTGAATTTTACAGGAGGGGTAAAACAGCAGTTTTCAAAATGTTTGAAAAACAAGATTTAATTCAATGTGCTGAAGTTTTTAAAAAGAGTAATTCAACTCAACAAGAAGTTATCACCAACGGCATCCGCTTTCTTCTTTCTATGTACGGAGCTCCTAAAAAAACTACCTATTTAGATAAGCATCGATATGCATGTTTCGTTAAAAATACTAAAAATAAAAAACAAGTTCAATTAGCTTGTCTTCCTCCAACCTCAGTTGCTGCTCATCAACATCTTTTTCGGGTATATTACCAAGTTCAAGTGTGGCTTGGTTATCAGCTAGACCCTACAGACTGAGGTTGGAAGTTGCTCAACAATATATTAGAGCCAGTTCAAACTTTACTTCCACCTGCGCCGGAAAAACTGCTTAACACAATTTTTTGCAACTGCAAAAAGGGATGCAGTGCTAAATGTGGTTGCAAAAAAGTCGGACTGTCTTGTTCTCTGGCATGCACAAATTGTCAAGGCCGGTCGTGCTCTAATGTTGAATCACCAACAGTGGAGGATTCGTTTGATTCCGACGAAGTGTCATACGATACATCGTTATTGACGCAATTTACTTGCATCCAAAATGAAGATGAAGAAGAAGCAGGAGAAGAAGAAGAAGATCAAGAAGAAGAACAAGAAGAATTTGAAAGTTACGAATCAGACGAATGAACTTCACCACTTTTTTTTAATTTACATCGCTTTTATCTTTTCCAATCTTTGAAATTTTCCGTTATTTTGCAATAGTTTCAAATTAAACAGGATCACAACTGAACCGTGGAGTAGGCCTACAGGGGAAACCACGTTAAAAAAAAAGCGCTAAGTACACTACCTCATAGGTGGCGTGGAAACGTGTGCATATTATGACGATAACAACTTTTACAACTTTTTGAGTCGTTATATCTCAGAAACGGTGGCTCGTAGGAAAAAAAGTATTGGTACATTTCTTATAGATAATTTTATGATCTACAATTTTTGTCTGGGGTACTTTTATGATAAAACTTACCGTTTTGCTGAAAATCGCGAGAAACTCATTTTTTTGACCTTTGACCTCGAGTAAATTTTTTTCCATACACGGGAATGATGGGGAACTTTTAAATTTTATTTATAATTATGTTTTAAACAATTTTACTGATTTTCAGCTTGTTGGGACTTTATGCATCTTCGAATGTCTAAATTGACCGGATTATAATTTTAAAGTGGTCTTTATTCTAGTAGAGTAGCTACAACGTTAGATTTCAGATGTAAAAGTTCTCTTGTGTCTGCCGACTTGACTTACTTGATCGCGCCTTAAGCTTTTATACCCCTTGTAATGTCGTTCCCTCTATAATGTAAAGTAGCGGAAGTTCGTGACCATTACAGGAAGTGTCCCCTTAAATACGCATGCGAAGCATATCTCCCAATAATATATATCATTTAGCATGTTCCTTGTTCGATCTTCAATCTATGATTATTATTTTTAATTCCAACAAAGAAACAAGGAAGTGGGTTAATTGAGATTATTATTATTACCACTAGATTTATATCGTGGCCAATAATTTTGGACACAGGAACCGTTTTCTCATACATTTATTTTGTATCCGAACCTAACCTAACCTTTGCGAGTTGATATATACAGGATGTAACGCAACCTTTCCGAAAAATTTTAACCATACATGCACCTTTAAATAAAAAGTCGGTTTCTTGAAAAAAAAAAATAATAATAATAAAAGTCCAACACAGAAAAAGATACAAATTGTTAAAGTTACAAATTAATGAAAATTTGTCGATGTCTTGGTCACTGGTGCAATTTTTATACGTAATGGTATAACCAATCTACATAATATGCAGGTTTGGACCATTGAGAACCCTCATCCAGTAGTTCGGAATCACTTTGAACATCGATGAACGCCCAATTGGTCCGTTCATATTGCCAAATCAGATGGATGGTCAGCAATATCTGCAGTTTCTCCGTCATGATCTTCCTGGTCTTCTTGAAGATGTGCCCTTGGAGATCCGAAGTCGGATGTAGTTTTTACATGATGGTGCGCCCCCAAATTATCGTTTAGTAGTCCGAGGTTACTTGACCCAATTAAATGGAATACGTTGGACCTGTAGCTTGGCCTCCGCGGTCCCTGGATCTAAATCCTCTTGACTTCCTTCTGTGAGGATATTTAAAAAAAATTGTATACCCACTTTTTAATTGTTATTCGGAGATGGACCTCGCGAATCTAAATGAAAGTGACGACGAAATAAACCCTAGATTATCACAATAGAATAGTTATGTTTTAAATAAGTTTCAACCGCAAAAGGACGTCGCATATTTAACCAACGCTGTATATTCACAGCTAAATTGACTTCTCGCAAACGCTTTGACAAATGTTTTAAATTTCCATTTATCGCGAACAGATTGGCGACTTGATTTGAATTGATATCTCACTGTATTATGGACACATCATTCTGGTGGAAATCATGTACAAATTAGAAGAACAAACTATACTAATAACCTATCAGAACTAATTTTCCTCAATTTTATTGCATGCATTGTCAACCGGTGTAATTAAAATGTTGCTGTTTAATTAAAGACAAGAAAGATATTCTGGAGGGTAATAGTCGATGGTAACGATCTTGATACAAGGTAGAGTAATTATAGACGTAATGGTATTTCCTTTATTGTGAACTTGGCCGATGCGTGCAACCAGGTGTATAATAAACCCCTGTAAATAATATATTGTACGGAGGAATTCTAAAGAGTTGCCGTCTCTCTCATTTTGCGGTAAAAAGTTAAGAAGTATAACTATACAGGGTGTCTCACCGGGAACTCAATCGATCGATATAGAGAAAAGTACGCATCAGAAAATTTTGAAAATTTAGATAGTTACTAATTAGCCGTTTCAGAGATATTTGACATTTTATAGAAAATTTGATAGGTGCAACGGTTTATAACTTTCTTCGTGTAAAAGATCCTCATTTGCTTCTTGTCACGTAAAAAGAACACAAGGCGAACTACGTTCTACAACTGAAATAAATTCAATAATATCATACCAAGTGTTCTGTTTTTCGCGTTACATTTTGTCAACTTCAAACCGCGAAAACTTGTTTAGGTCAAATGGAACACCCTGTATTTTTTTACGTCAAGTTGTGTCAAATTCAATTCCCTTTTTTCTGATATGCATTGTGGGGGTTAAAGTTACAACTTTTTGAAATATTTGCGATATTATTAGAAATTTATGAATTGTTGTAATCATTTCATCAAAATAGCCATGATTAGAAACAATCGGTCATTATCTTATGTTAAAAATGCCAGCACGTTTAAATTACACCCAGGAAGACTTTTTAAATTTGTACTTGTAAACTTGCAGCACATTTGCTACTCGATATCCAGAAAAACGGAAACCGTTACCAAACACTGTAAAACGCATACTGGAAAATAAATTTTAAAAATTATGGCTCTGTCAAGGCAAAAATGCAAAGAAGAAAGCCTATTGTTGATGACGAAAACATTGAAATAGTCATTCTGGGATATTTTCATGCATTTCCAAGGATGTCATTAAGACAAGCTGCTCTGGAATCGGGACTATGCAAGGGTTCAATTCACAGAATCTTATTAAAACGTAAGTTTCACCCGTTTTCATTCCAGATGGTTCAAGGATTAAAAGAAACAGATTTCCTAAGAAGACAGAATTTTTGTGAGTTTATTCTAATAAGGCCTGAGGGTCACGATTATTTGGGAAATATTATATGGACAGATGAAGTAAAATTTACTAACAATGGACTTTTTAATAGACACAATTCGCATTATTGGAGTGACTCAAATCCTCATATGTTCAGAGAGCGAAAGTTTCAGGAAAGTTGGCAGTTCAATGTTTACTGTGCCATAAGAAACGATAGAGTGGTGGCATTACAATTTTATTAGGAACATTTAAACGGTACACAAGACAAGAAACTTATTATGATCAATGGATTGCCAATAATGGACCTTTCTTATGGCCTCCTCGCTCGCCCGATTAATCAGTTTTGGATTATTTCATTTGGGGAACTATTAAAAATAAAGTTTATGAGAGCCCATTAACAACCATTGAAGATTGTATGCAAAGATTAAGAAATGCATTTCAAAACATATCACAGGATTCAATTAGAAGAGCTACCCATGAGGAACTAATCCAAAGGTGCGAAAAATGTGTAGAGGTTCGAGGGCGGAATTTTGAGCAATTATTAAATTAAAATGAAATCATATTTTAAATTGATCTTATCTGCTATTTTAGTTCATGCCATATCTTCAATTCGATTAATACGCATGTTACAATGTTAGTGTTATTTTGCGTTTTTGTGGATATCGAGTAGCAAATGTGCTGCAAGTTCTTGATATTACTTTATCATATTCTCCATAAATAATAAACAAATTTAAAAAGTTTTCGTTGGTATAATTTAAACGTGCTGGCATTTTTTGACATAAGATAATGACTGATTGTTTCTAATCATGGCTATTTTGATGAAATGATTACAACAATTCATGAATTTCTAATAAAATCGCAAATATTTCAAAAAGTTGTAACTTTAACCCCCACAATGCTAATATCAGAATAAAGGGAATTCAATTTTACACAACTTGACGTAAAAAAATACAGGGTGTTCCATTTGACCTAAACAAGTTTTCGCGGTTTGAAGTTGACAAAATGTAACGCGAAAAACGGAACACTTGGTATGATATTATTGAATTTATTTCAGTTGTAGAACGTAGTTCTCCTTGTGTTATCTTTACGTGACAAGAATCAAATGAGGATCTTTTAAACGAAGAAAGTTATAACGGTTCTTGCAAACCGTTGCACCTGTCAAATTTTCTATAAAATGTCAAATATCTCTGAAATGGCTAGGTTTAGGTATAGGATATGCTACATATTTTCGACTCGGAATTTTATGCTCTTTTCGAAAACCCTAAAATATATAGGGTGTTCCATTTGAAATAAGCAAGTTGGTACCGACTTCCGGTATAAGCGGAAGTGCCAGCTGCTTGTAATTATTTTAGTTGGATTGGTGACACCGACATTAGTAATTATCTAAATTTTCAAAATTTTCTGATGCGTACTTTTCTCTATATCGATCGATTCAGTTCCCGGTGAGACACCCTGTACACAGGGTGTATCATAATGGAATGCCATAAGTGAAGGAGCATATTCCTCGTCCAAATCTAAAAAAGTTTCTCATTCCTGAAATTATACTACGCCACTGGATAATTTTGTTTGTAAGTTTCTTATTTCTGAAGGTAGTAAATAGGTGAGATGACTGCTGCAAACAGACATCTATAGCTCTTTAAGCTAACTAAAAGATGTAATAATACTAATACATACAAATCCAGCTCTTAATAAACTACCCATTCACCCTTTCTCAGCCTCATCTCAAAAGATATCTGCGGCGCGGCATCTGCGTGAGATCAGGTAACCTTTCAAACCGGAGCGAAATTATTTGCATGGCAGCTCTAGTGCCCTATATTATATAATAGATTAATAGAGATAATAGAACACAATCCTACTTTATTCTGCACCGTAACGAAGCGGTGGGAAAATTTTATTATGGGGCAAGTTTCTGGTCTTACAGCAAGGGTTCGGCTTAAATTAAAAAGAGACGCCACGATGTTTTAGTAAATTGGGTAGCATGTGTTAGGAGTCACAGTCAATTAGATAATAAAGATTTTTAAATGTGTGCCTGACTATGAGGGCTTAAATGTAGGTGACAGAAAATTCAAAAAATATATTTAAAAAGAAGCAGCAATAAATAATATGTTTATTAATAGTGTTTACTAACAAAATATACCTAAACTGTAAAATAGTAATACAGAAAGCAAATCACATAATTCAGCATCTTTACCAGGAATGTCCGTTGCTACGCCTCGTATATGAGATTGCGCCGATGTGAGCGGCCGGTAAAAATTTAGGCTGATGTTCGGAATTATCAGTTCTAAAGCAAAGTGCTGTGAGATACTGTTTTCGTGGAACCGGGCAGTGCCGTATGCCTATTTAACGTTGCGCGGTGGTTTTGTCTTAATAAAAAAGGGAGGTATGTTATTAGAGTGAGGATTTAAATATAAAAAAATTAATAACCGTTTAATAGTAACGTAATCACGCCGCATTGTGGAAATTCGAGAGGAATATTTGCGTAAAATAAAAGTGTACGGTAATATATCTTGACGAGGTTGTTTGATACGCATGATACTGTTAATTACGGTTGAGTAGACACGACTCAAAATTGTACTTTAAATGCGCCATATTCAAGGGCAAAACGTATTATAATTCTGCATGACTGAAGAAAAATGGGTTCGTACCCAACGCACTGCTCTTGTCAGCCAAAAATTTAAATCAGTGTTCTGCTGATTATCACGAAGATATGACCCCGAATTTGTTTGAAAAATGGTTCACTGAACAGCTGTTACGTAATATTCCCCCAAATTGAGTTATCGTTATGGATAACGCTTCTTATCATTCGCGACTTTTAAATACAGTACCAATTAATAATACGAAAAAGGACGATATAATAAAGTTTATGAGATCTAAAAATATTTAAATATTCCTGAAAAAATTCCAGTAAAAAAAATATTTATTAAAAACTATCAAAGAACATACCTAATTTTAATAAAAAAGAATATGTTGTAGACATATCTGCGAAATACACGGCCATAGTCTGTTACGTTTACCGCCACATTTATTTGGGGCAGTGTAAAACACCACGAACAAGGTTTACCTTATGTGGGATGTGGGACTAATGTGTTTATTTGTTTATATTATAAACCAACAGATGTTATAAAATAATGTATCAGTGGCAAATAAACATTTATTTATTATTTATTAGTACACACTAATTACAAGTTCCATCTACTATAGTCTGATTACTATAATTCACAACTCGTTACTGTTCTTATTCCATCTGTTCACTTGCTTGTCTAATATAAAACTGCTCCCAGTGCGTTCGGATCCACTGTATATATACCCGCGTCGAATATACTCGATTATTCTAGAATCATCGCGGCGCCTCAGGCTCTTTCTCGTGCGTTCCATGAGGCAGTGGCGTAGGCGTGCAACAGTATTATTATATTATAATCCTTTATTAAAACGAACATACAATACATATACCTACCCACCTATCATTTCACCACTTTCAGTTATAATTTATTAGTTAATAAGTCTGCAAAATAAACCGTTTTTAAAATATTGTAGGGCATGTATTCCCTTAAAAAGTAATTTACGCGCGCCTATGGATGGCACGCGTTCGGGGTCGGTTTACAAAGGAACGCCGCGCTCTTGTTTTTATACCGTTTTAAACTGAGGTTGGATAAACTATTATAGAGTGATCAGAATTAGCTCAATAGTATGTGTAGAATGTTCACGTTAGATTTTAGATATGTGATACGTTATCTGCTAGATTCTCAAAAAACGTATTTTTCAGTAATTGTTACAGCAGAAATAAAAGATGCAATTTTTAAATATTTTCGAAATATTTAAAAAACGGCCCAAAAAAATACTAGTCGATTACTTTAATGTTCAAATTGCAAACACAAATATAGTAATCAATATTATGAAGCGAGGTATCATTAAAAAAGTTATAAGTTATAACAAGATATCGTAAAAGCAAAGACCCTAATCTATTTTATTACAGACCGCGCTAAATTTACGTTTCCTTCTTCCAATAAGTATACATTTCCGCACCTGGACATGGGCACCACCTTCTTTTGTAATTTCCAGCGCAACTTTTATTATATTATAATTCTTTGTTGACAGTCGGCAACCCTCAGTTTCCAGGATTACGTAATATATTTGTACGAAATGATGTCTGTAAGTCGACACACGTGGGAAAAAACATTCTTGTACATTCTCAAATTAGTGCCTGCATTAAAAATTTAAGTTCCATCGAGTCGTTATTAATGTTATTAATCTGCACATTTGCAAAGGCTTCTAAACAACGTATCATGTATCGGAACCCCTGATAAGACAGCAAGCAGAAAAAATACAGGGCGTTTCATTTGATCTAAACAAGTTTTCGCGGTTTGAAGTTGACAAAATGTAACGCGAAAAACGGAACACTTGGTATGTTATTATTGAATTTATTTCAGTTGTAGAACGTAGTTCTCCTTGTGTTCTTTTTATGTGACAAGAAGCAAATGATGATCTTTTACACGAAGAAAGTTATAACGGTTCTTGCAAACCGTTGCACCTGTCAAATTTTCTATAATATGTCAAATATATCTGAAACGGCTAGGTTTAGGTATAGGATATGCTACATATTTTCGAATTTTATGCTCTTTTCGAAAACCCTAAAATATATAGGGTGTTCCATTTGAAATAAGCAAGTTGGTATCGACTTCCGGTATAAGCGGAAGTGCCAGCTGCTTGTAATTGGATTGACCACACCGATATTAGTAGTTATCTAAATTTTTAAAATTTTCTGATGCGTACTTTCCTCTATATCGATCGATTCAGTTCCCGGTGAGACACCCTGTATTTATCGACTAATGGTTATACCGAAACAATATTTTAACTGTTTCTACAATTTAAAATAGGAAAATCATTTTAAAAACAAGAATTTCGCCAATTTACTGTAAAATCATGTTTTTTTTTTCGATTTTTTGTGAAAAGTATATGTTTATATATATCAGGATTTTTTACACAGAATTTACTTATTTTAAGGTTCTATTATAAATATATGCTAGGTAGGACAACGTTTTTTTTTTATAACAATTACAAAGGTATATTTTAATTCAATTTTCAAGATTCAGTATTCAAGAAATCCCTCATAACTGAAGAAACACAGTTAAACTGCGAAAAAACGTCTTACTACAAAACACTCTGAACAAATCATTCACCAACTTTTGGACTATAAATGTAACATACTGGTGTCAGTTTCACTGTATACCGCGCTAAATTTTCAATGTGCTTCCCAAACTTAATTATGTACTTATCCAGTATCACTGCTTTATTATCACTTTATAACGCCCCAATATAAATAATAATTACACAACAATTTTCATTACAGCCCTTTATCTTTATCTTCAACATTATAAAATGCGTCTCCTCAACCAGACGCCATACACAGATTATGGTGTAAACAAACACCATGACTTGCTGTGGGTAGAGAGATATATAAACCATGTGAATTTTTTTTTTTTTTAGTTTTTATAGTGTGTAACGAGAATATAAATATACACTTATTTAGATAATTTTATGAAATTTTAAACGCCTGAAGACCGTCTGGCACTTAGCTGGTGGCTGAGCATTCAAGTGTAAATAAACTGGTGGACATATGTTATTTATATCATATTTCTTACCGCCGTTTTCAAGGAGATGTTAAGTTACGACGAATTTAAATTAATTTCAATATGCGATACGAAGTTTAATCATGGCTAGTTAGAACGATCGCCAATCGTATATATGTACTTTTATTACGCAATAAATTAAATTGAAAGTAAGATCTTGTAAATCTACCTCGTATTACACATCTGTTACCTATTAAGTATCTCTTACGTACAAGTTCATTAACTGGTTTATTTTATATACAGGGCACTGCTAAAAAAAGTGCTTACAATAATTCGTCTACAGTAAACACGATGTTTTTTAACATGTCCAATTTCTGTGGTGTTTATTTATTATATTAACGCGCACTCTTTATGCAACCTTAGGCGAGGGTTGTGTAGGTGATATACCATCCTTCGGAGGGGATGTAAAGCCGTTGGTCCCTTGTTTATTAAATGTTAGGCAAGTAAAAGATCCCTACTCTTCTTAAGGGAAGAGGTTCGGCAAAATTCCTAGTTGGGGGTAGCTCGTCTACAGGCGTCGGTGATAGGCCTCAGTAGCGGAAATAGACTGACGTTAAATAAATGTTAAAAAAAATGATTTAATATAAATTGAACCTTTAAAATATCTTAGTAAAAAAAGCTTTAATTTTCAATCAAATTCCGTTATATAAAATATTTTCGAAAATCCAACCGTCTTCGAGATATTTGAGTTTAAATGTTGTAATTTTTTTAAAACTAAAATTTGTGTAAATAGTTTAAAATAAATTTTAGACGATAGATCACTGTAAACTTTTTTCGTGGAAACTTAAAACAATATTTACAACGAAGATGAGTTTGATTTTGGACTTTGAAATGTGACACTGTATTTTATCACAATATATTGAAGAAAATAATAATACAATATAAGTATGGTGGTAAATTTGGAAATAATGGATATAATAATACAACAAAACATTTAAAAAATTTAATAAAAAACGGGTGGTTATTTATCGCAGAACATTTCTTATCAAACGATTGATAGCCTAAAAGAGTGAGATCATCATGCATGATATAAGTATGAATATTACACAGTCGATTTATTGTTATATTTTGCACCTAATCTTTTAGTATATTTATCTTTTTAACAATGATTCTCTGGATATATATATTAGAAAGTTTTTAAATCAAAACAAATATGTGAGAAATGATTGGTCGCATACCCCTTCTAATGACCAATGACGGTCTCAATTTATAACAATACCGTTTACCTAAAAAAAAAATCTCAAGATATTGGCTTTCGGATACATCTTGAGCAAAAAATTACATTATCTTTATATCTGCAGTTTCCAATTATTGTTCAAGGTTTATTCGAATTTTGAACACTTAATATCTAACCCATTATAATATAATAATAATAATATGGTTTATTTGCAGTCGAGTGGCATACAAATCGTGTAAAACATATTACAAACAAATAAACAAGGAACTGACAAAGTCTTCGACTGTCAGTGAGAAATAAAAAATATATTATTCATACATTTCTACAGTCGCTGTTTGTCCGCTAAGTATTCCGTAGTCATAGCATGGCTAGTAAAGTAAAACATGGAAAACGTATTTACATTTCTAATAATGCAAGTTGCATGTACGGAAATAAAAAACGAACACCTGACAAAAAGCTCTAACAGTAAGGCATTAAATTGCAGGTGCTGTAATTATTTAATTGAAGCCATCGAACAACTAATATTTCTAGAAAAAAATATACCTAGAGGATAAAGGATACGTTTAAACAACAATTTTTATGTGGCGACAGTGCTTAAAAAGTGAAGGGCTTGTCACGAGCTATCGGCCAACACTTTACCTGCAGGATATACCTCCAAGCTCCACGTGTGGCGCTTAGAGTATTATACAATAACATAGTCACACACAAAAAGGAATCTGACTCCCAAGTACATAAAACACATCATTTTATTTATTTTTCATCGCTGAACACGAATCTGTATAGTCAAAATAGACCTACTGTTACATGGCCCATGTCCATTTAACAACTTTATGAAAATAAATGTTGTTTATTTATATTTACCACGATCTATATAGCATTTTGGTTGTTGTCTGCAAAACATTTACATTCATTTAAATTTTCATTTTTTACTTTGTTTACTCTGTATTTTTCTTACCTCTAAAACTTCTCCCAGGCACACCTGCTATATTATATATAATGTACTTACTGGATCATCACAGTACAGTTCGAAAATCTATCTAACTATTTACATAATGTCAACATTACAAAATTATTTGGTTATATTGTTACATGTTTGCAACTTACTGATATACTATTGATTAAAGATGTCTTTAATCGATTCAACCAGTTTCATAATTTAATTGTGAATAGAAATCTAACTAGAAAAGGAATTCAATTGTGCGTTTCCAAATTAATTAAGTTGCTCATCAACAGATGGCGAGACGCTAGTAAATTTTACAGTATTCATTATTTTTAGCAAATATTTATAGGTGCTTTTAACTTTATATATTGGTAACACAATTTAAATTATGATATATAAAAAAAGTTTACTTATTTAATTAGATTTAATTTCTGTAATTTTATGAAATTAAAATTCTACATGTGACCGCATGGTAATAAAATATTTCTTTTCTATTTTTTTTGCAATTTAGTTCGCAATCACAACTTTTGATAATTATTCAAGTTTATTTAATAACTTTTGTTGTTTATTTAGCAACTTTAATAATTAGCAACCTTTCTTAATTTTTTTTATCAAACTTTTGTAATTTTCTAACACTTACATAATTGCCTAGTATTCCAGTTATTTACTTTTTTTGCAGCTGAGAGAATTGGAATCTGGACTGATGTATCAGGACGTTCTAGCGTCATAGGTCATTGATTATTATTATTATTATGGTGTTAAGTTAGGCGGCAAAGCCGTCTAAACTTTTGGTTTACACAGGATAACTAAATGCATTCGTTGACACTGAACAAACATCATTCGATAGAGTTCCAGTCTCTATTTACTCTATTAGAGAGAAAGTGCTGGAGACATAGTTTACGGAATTTGCTCCTGGCTAGTTTATAATTGTGACCTCTTTAGCCTTCTGTCCAAATTTAAAAAGAAAATATTCAAATCCGCTGAATAATGGCCATGTAATATTTTATAGGTTTCTATTAAGTCACCACGAAGTCTCTTATCTTTTAGGGTTGTCAAGTGCAGTTTTGTGAGGCGTTGCTCATAAGTTAGGTGACAAATTGCTGGAGAAAGTTTCGTAATCCGTCTTTGGGTTTGTTCAAGCGCATGAATGTCTTTGGCAAAATATGGGTTCCATACTGATGCGGCATATATTTAACTATGGGTCTAATATAGTTTTTATAGATTTTTTCAAGTTCTGGTGAGATACTCTTAAAAGCTCAAGAGACCATATAAGTGACTGTGCTCGCCTTCTTTATAATTTTTCCTATGTGAGGTGCCCATTTTAAGTCTTTACTTATAGTGACGCCAAGGTCTTCTTGTAGCTCCACGTTTTTTTTTTGTAGTGTTATATAGTAAAAACTGGTGGCAAGGGTTATTAGTGCCACCGTGAATGATACAGCACTTGTTTTCGTTGACCAAAAGGTGCAGCATTCTTCTATTCTCCTTAGGTCAGTAACTATCGCCTGGTAGTGGGCTAATGGATTGTTATATATCTTGGTATCATCAGCAAACATTGAAATCTCTGAGTTTAACCCTACTATAAAGTAGTTAATGAAAACATTAAATAAGATGGGTCCTAGTACGGAACCTTGGGGGACTCCACTTGTCATTCCGTAGTTGTCCGACGTTTTTTCCTCTCTCTCCAGCTTGTGAATCAATCTGATATGACGGACCTGGTCAAAAGCCTCCTTGAAATGAAGGTAAATTATGTTACAGGTTCACTTCTATCCACTGATGATGTCCAAGAGTTAACTCACTCCAGCAGACCGGAGACCGTGCATTTACCTGGAAGAAACCCATGTTGTTCTTCTCCATTATTTTGCAAGGGTAAGCTTACTTACCTGTAGTTTCTAGGGACAAATTTACTGCCTTTTTTACATATTTGAATGATAATGGACGTTTTCCATTGATTTGGTATTTTCCCTCCTCTGATGATAGTTGCATAAAGCTCGCTAAGTGGCCCACTACTGAAGGGATGTTTGCAAGAAATATTGGATGGATACCATCAGGTCCTGGACTACAGTCCAATTTGATGCCCTTGCATGCACTTATCACCTTACTTTCTGTTATGTCTACAGTAGTAAGAGTATTTGCCACTTTTGATCTGTGATTAATATCCGGTAAAGCGGTATTGGTTTCCACTCCAAAACTTTTCATAAATTCGCAAAGATGTTTGTTATTACTTCCGGGTTTCTTACTAATTATTCTTCAATACTGTCACGTAAAACAGGCGTGCTGACTCTAGTCTGCAAGGTACTTTTGACAATTTGACATATCTGTAGAAGCGCTTATTTCTCTTGTTATCCATTAGCTCATATTTATATTTTGATTTGGCATTTTTTATTAGGGTTGAGACTTTGTTGCAGCTGAATCGATATGCATTATAGCCTTCCTGTGAAATCGACGACCGATACATATGCCAAAATTTCCTTTTTTGTTAATCGGATGTCTTAGCTCGGGCGTGATCCTTGGTTTCGATTTGGACTTTATCTTCAATCATTATTTCTTTGTATTAAATTTCTTTTTTGTACAATTTTTTCGATTTAAAACTTCGTACAGGTCAAAATTATATTTTTAATAAATTCATATTTTTTAAGATTTACTTTTAAAATTTACTTCTACAAATTGCTTCCTAAATTTCTGTTGTAAACTTTAATTATTTTAAATAAATTTTATCATTCATTTTAATAATTATTTCTTTTCCCTACCAACAAATTTCAGTCTCATCTACAGGAGACTGGTTGTAAGGGGAAAAAGAGAAAAATTTCCTCATTCTTTGCTATAGTTGGTGCCCTCAACATCAAATATTTCATTGTCTCTTTTCCTCAAACAAAACAAAATTGTTCTTTTGCACTGTGCACGCAAAAGGTTAAGTTTCACATATCTTGTAAGTTCTCTGAACCTACAACCATTTGCTCCGGCTTAAACCAGCTAGTCCTTCGCATTTGCTGTTTTGTTTATTTGCCATTCCAAACAAAAGGGAAATAAACCGGTAACACTACCATTCAGAATTTTTTTGTTATTTGCAAGTTATTTTATTTTTTTGCCAATTAAGGACTATGTATAATAAATATGGTTCAGAAAGCACAAGAACTTGCATAATAAAAGCTAATGAGACTTTCTATTCGTATTCTGCGTCTTTAAATATGAATTTAATATTAACAAAGAAGTAAAAAAGAATAAAAAAAAAACAAAAATTGTCCGACTCCGAAGTAATTTCGTATGAAACGACTCGCCACAAAAATTGCAAAGCAAGATATTTTATGATATGTCCATAAAAATATTTACGCGGTGATACATCACCTAAAGCTGACCCTGGTTGTGGCATTATTAACATGCTTTTATTAGCTTCACCTGTATGTTTGTTTATAACGGAATCTTTGAACGTGATTCTCACCCACTTCAAAAAGTCAGATTAAACTGAAACTTTGCACACTTATCAAGGATCTATGACAATACAATAATATGACAACTTTGGCCTAATGTCCTCACCAGGATCGTCAGGATAAAATAAAAAATGATGAAACTATTGTCGAGATTTTGCCAGAGGCTCTTATACAACAAGGTGTGCCCGGTTGCCTGAGGTTGACGCTAGCGACATGACATTTTTTAGTCACCCTCTTGCCATTCATCCCTCGGCACGTTTCTCACCAATATATTGGATTGGGTGAATTTTAGAATTAGCATAACGAACACCGATACATATAGAAACCAGCTGATACCCGCCTGCTTTTGGGAACCGCTGAGTATCCGCTAGTAGTACATATTTAATATTACATCATAATGTATGTATTAAAGTTGGAACTAGCGTTTATAACAAGGGCTTATACAACGGCAAGTACGTTACAGACAATTAAAAAAGAGGAGATTGACGAAAAAAAATTATAGTTTAAAAACTAAAAAAACACGTTTCAACTAAAAAGTAAAAAATAATGTTTAAATATTAAGATTTTGTTCAACAGCGATAGAAAGTCCAATAACTCAATATAATTAAATGATTTTTAATAAGTTTAAAATAAGAATGAAGTGATTGACAAAAAAATCATTTTATTGTAAAAAACGTGGTAAAGCGTGTTTTTTTAGTTTTTTTAAACTATATTTTTGTTATCTCTACAAATAACAACGCTGCTGCAATTTGCAGCTTAGTAATAATATTTTTTGGATTAAAGTTAACTTTGACCTAGATTTACGGAGCTAACATACTATTGTTGCTACGTAGAATTTACTTGACCACCCTGTACATGGTAAGGATAATTAAACTGACCTACTTTCGATATCAGCAACTACTGATAAAAAATAGTCATCTGAGGACACATGTTGAAAAAGTGGATATTTAAATGTGGCATATTCGAACATAAATTTATCGATATCCGGCCCGAATTCGCAGTTTCTGCATCAGGTGCATAATACTTCAAGTTAGTTCATTAATCCTAGTTAACTGTATTATAGTTCAATGTCCAAGAAAGGGCAAAAAGACAAGAAAGTCTCCCACATTGCCTCTCATAGACAGGTGTGCTCTAGGACCGGCATATGTCGCTCACCACGTGCCTCCAACATAGAGAATTATTTTATAATGCCCTTTTTTATTTTTCTTTCTATATTAGAAGTTTCTTGACACAACAGTTGGTCTCTGGCCCTTCTGGCATAAGTAATTACAATTTTATTGAACCCGAGGAACAACCGATGGGGTTGATTATAGTTAAAGTGGTAATGTATATATATGTAGATTGTGTCTTGTGATTATGTTTTAATAGCCACTTTCTCCGCGACTGAGAAATAATTATAGGTTTTTTTGTCGTGCAATGACCTATTTTTAAATGTGACAAAATGTACGTGTGTCTGTGTAGCGTAGGCGAGCACAGTTTGAGCAATTTTAAACAATAATAATGTATTTTTACAACCTTTACCTTTTGGTTGTTTCAATTTGATATCAAAATAGCAATTTTTAAGAACACAAAATGAAAAATATTGAGAACAACGTCAATATAAAAGAAAGCTTTGCTTTGTGCCACACCTTAACATTTTTCTAAGACTATGTCGAAAAAAATACCAATAGGTGAAAGTGAATTTAAAAATATCTTCTCTAAGGTCGCAGGAAATTAAAAAGGTTAAACACCTCTACATGAATCCTTGTTGATTTTCAAACATTCGATCATATTCGGCTTTTAGCAAGTTGGACATCAGCAAATAAATCAATACCAATAATATAGGCAATATATTACAATGATGTCATCAATAAAACTTTTTTATTTTATACAGCTATGCGTGGGAATGTAACCAAAGTAAGAACCGGTTCATATACCTATTTCCAGCAATTTAAGTTATTACTACTATTATTCAGTATTCACAAACCACAGCACTATATATATATATATATATATATATATATATATATATATTGAATTATAATCAGTTTCCTAAAAACGATTAAGTGGAATATTAAAAAAAAACATATCTTTATAATAAACTTTACTATGCGATAAAAAGAGATTAAAAAATTTCTGTAACTTTATTATTAGCAATTAACAATTCAATATAGATTTATTTAAAACGAATGATTTATTACGTTTAAATTTGGATATACCATACAATTCCTAGCCGTGTGGAGGTATATAAGTAGAAATCAGAACGCACCGATAAATTCCAGGGACATTTACTTACAAATAATAATATACAATGTAAAGCCCCCCTAGACGATCAATATTTGCGCAATATAAATTGCTAATAATTGATTAATTACAAAAAAATAGATGGATTTAAAATGTTATATTCTAATACAGCGAGGGAACTATATTTATAACAGGTAAGTACGTATATTATTGTATATACATACCTCAATGTACCCATATGACTTTAATACGAACTTCAATAATTATTTAAATAATTGTAACCGTTAATGCATTTTTTTTGTTGCGATATAAATATCGACATTGCCTCAGATCAAGATTATAGTAAAGAATATCCTAATATATTACAGCCATTTATAAATTCCAGTACAAGAATACAAGGAGACTCGAGATCAACTCAACTGCATCATATGTTTCTTATCAGTGATCACAACTATACCTTCCGCATTTTTGGCAATCTGCACTTTTTATCGTCCAATTACCCAACATATTCAGGATGTAATCCACAATCAATCTACTTTTACGTTTTCTGTGGTTACGTAAGGCTTCCCTTTTAGTACATACAAAAGTCTGTTGCTAACCAAAACGTATGCCTAACAAGAAATATTTTTTTCCCTATTTAATAAAAGTTTGTTTTGTAAAAAGTGCATTTTTTATATAAATTATTTTCTTCAAACTATTCTGGGTCCAATTGTTCTACGTGGGTCACCCCCTATAACTATACAAAAATTCTAGGCACTATAAAACCAGAAGAATTATCAAAACGATCCGAGATGAACTAAACCTCGCCTCGCGAGCGCTTCCTGCATTCCTCATTGTCCATGTGTGTGTACTTCATATTTCGACGGTTAAACATTGAAATAAATTAAGTTTGCTTTAATGTAGTACCGCGAAAAAACTTGTTTTTCTCGTACAGAACAGCTCATTCATGGCGTGCTCTTTATCGGATCTACCTGCCTACGCTTCCATTGAGGTGGACGTGACACTGAAATTCCAAACCATTTTTGATTTCAAAATATTAACGGATTATCGCTACGCAACTATTCATTATAGTGGGTTTGGAAGTACTTTACGTGGGATGGAATTGTACATGGGAGAAAGTTGGTGAAAATAATAATTTATATTTATACAGGGTGATTGGCCACACGTTAGTGAGGGGTACAGAATCCTAAGGCGATTTAAGAATGACCTTTATTTTATTCCAACTTGTCGTGAATTTTTAGTTTCGAAAAATAGGAAAATTAATACATTCCTTGCCGAACTCAGCATTACCACCCTCGTAAATCAAGGGATGGATTTTTGAACTGATTCTTTTTCAGGAATCTGCCGTAGGGGACGTAGGAATTTGCCGTGTCACGAAACAATCTGTCGCGAATTTTTAGTTTCCAAAAATAAGAAAATTAATAAATTTTTTGCCGAACTCAGCATTACCCCCCCGTAAATCATCAAGGGATGGTTTTTTGGACTGATTCTTTTTCAGGAATTTACTGTAAGGGACGTAGGAATTTGTCACGAAATTCTATTACGCAGAAATGGAGAAATTAATAGGTTTTTGTCCGGACTTGGCACTACCTCCCCAGTAAATCAAGGGGTGGTTTTATGAGCTGGTTCTTTTTTACGAATTTGTCGTTCCACGAAACTATTTGTTACGAAATTGTACTATGTAGGAATAGGGTAATTAACACATTTTTCACGAAATTCAGTACTATCGCCCCCCGTAAATCATCAAGGAGTGGTTTTTTGTACTCATTTGTCGTAAGGGGCTCACGAATTTGTCGTGTCACAAAACAGTTTGTCGCGAATTTCCATTACGCAGAAATTAATACATTTTTCTCTGTACTGAGCACTACCACCCCCGTAAATCATCAAGGGGTGGTTTTTTGCATATTATTTGCTCACGACACATAGACACATTTGATACTCTGAGGAACTCTGTTTTCCACCATTTTAGCCCGTTTCGGAATGTAGTAATGCTAACTTGACTATCAAGTTGGCATTACCATGTTTGTTTTTTAAATAAGGCGCGACAACTTATTTCTTTTCACGACAAAAAAGCAACAATTAATACATATATTGACTGCAAAAATTTCGATATGGTAATGCTAAATTGACAGACGTTAAAAAATATTTGGGTGACTTTCGGTTACAAAACCATCAGTAACTACATGGCGACATTCATTTTGTGAAGAAAGATTTAATTTTACTGTCCCCATAAATAGTAATCCATTAGTCAGGTCTGGGCACCTTGCAGGTCAGGAAATTTGCCCATTACGACCGGTCCTCCTATTAGGGTAATGATTATTTCAATGTTGCCTCACCTCTCGTAAATGGTGAGGACCTGCACCATCGCGAAGTCCTCTAATAGTTATGCCCTTTAATAGTTCTGGTAATCTCACAAAAAAAATTAAATACATTTCGCCATTCAATGTACCCTCGAAGAAATGGGGTCCAACTAAATCATTATCTTATAGTCCACAACAAAATTTGCGTTGTGAATTTTTTTTGGGACATGCTGTGAGGATTTTCTTCTGCACATAAGTGCAAATTTCTATTATAAATACCGTCTTTGGTAAACTAAGACTTGTCAGTAAATAAAACTCTTGATATTGTTTTTCTATGATTTAACATCCAACGACAAAACGTTCTTCGAGAAATTTCTACTCCTTCAAATCTAAAAAGTAGTCCACCGGGGTCAGGTCTGGGGACGTTGTACGCCAGGAAATTGGACAGTTATAACCGAAGTCCAATTTTAAGAAAATATACGTCGACGACGAGATGGCAGAAGAATGCAGACACATCGCTTTATGTCTAAAACCCTATTTCTGTGTTTCATAATTGACTAAATGCCCGTCCAGTCTAGTATTCGAATGTGGTGTGTAAAATCAGCAGCAACAAAAAAACTGTGCCTATTTCCTTGTTGTGTTGCCTTTAATCAACTAACTATTCCTCAATAATTTCTTTTAATTGAGAGAAATGAAAATTAAGCACATTTTCCGTATACTTTTAGAGAGTTACATATACACATAGAGAGAATTGTTACAGTTTCAAGTGGAATACTGGCCCTGTTGGAGGTTAATAACTTCTGGATGGAAAATCATTTTATAAAAAAAATAATGTTTAAATGTCTGATATGCGTGCTGACATACATTTAATTGTGTACCAGGTGTCAAATATTCATATTATTCGCGCTACATCTATCCAAAGTGTTATCTCGTTTAAACAAGATCAAAAGGGTACGCCACGTGTCAAATATACTACCTTTCCAATAGGTCTTTTTGTTGGAATATTGAGCGCCTCATGATAGACTGCCTTATGCACTGCAGACACGTAAAATGCAGATGTGCAGGGCATTCCACAGTGGCGTCCCCTTCGCATGCTTCATCAGGTTTTATCGGTTCTAATCTAGTTGGCAGAGATCACATTCACTCGACAGAAAATGGCGATATTGTCATTCAATTTATTGAGAATTTTTGAATGGACATTAAAACAGTGGGTTCCCAAACACGTTCCTATTTATAACTTTCCCTAGAAATCTTACCACGCCTAAATTTAATTTGCGACTCTAGAGCGTAACGGTACTATAAGCCAAACAACATTCCCCTAAATCATTTTGCATATCCTTATGGTTTTCTTTGAGGTCACTGACTTGCGGAAGAGATATATTTAGATAAATACATGAAGATTTAGGAGCTAAACTGGTACAGACACCTTGGGTACTCAAATTTTGTACCAAACTCAATTAATTGCAGTCAAATATGCCACAATTGCCACACTGAGACACTAATCTTCAGATATTTTTTGGCAAATTCTATGCAACCAACATAAACTAATAGATTCATATTAAGTGTTAATAAAATTATAAATTCCTTACTTTTATCGTCAACTTGTGCGGGAAGAATTAGCCTTAAATATTCAGCCATCTGTAATTTATTAAATATTCCACATTGTGCGTGGTCAATCCATATATTGAGCAAACTAATTTTTGCGGAACCGTTATTAACGCTATAGAAACCTTCTATTATTACTACGACTATTAATTATTGACAAATGTAGCTGTTTGCATTAACAATTATATCAACAAGTAGGTGTAGCGGAAAGGAAAAAACCTAGAATAAGTAATCATCTTAAATAAGTTATAATCACGCGTTTAAATTCGAATATTTGCAAAGCCTCATGTACCAATGATGATATTTATTTGGAGTCCTTACGTTTTTAGGATATATATTTTTCTGCACCGGACATCCCCAGAAGGGGGGATTGCTCGGTAGCGCGATACCACGAATTTCTTGGTTAACATCAAGACAATATAACAGAAAACTAACATTTTTGGGTTTGACTTGTAGTTGTTATTCTATTGTTAGTTTAATCATACCAAGAATAGTTTCAGTTAGTGTTCAGGTACGTCGAATTTTCTGCAATTAAATAATTAAATTAAAAACATAATATAGGCATCATTTTAGTGCGGTCTGACATAAATAATTAAAAATGGATCGAAGTGGAAGCTCAACATCCGAAAGTTGGATGGAGTCAACATTTCGTGTTTTACAAACAGAAAATATTTAACATATAGAAAGTCTTCCGGCAGTTTAATAAAGGGCTCTGAGAAAACAAAGTCTGAGACAAACGCTACAAATTAGAAATAGTATCTGTAAATCTGGCAACATCCAATTGCGTCAAAATATTGCTAACATTTAAAATGGGGACAAAACATTATTAATTTGGCCCAAATTATGATACTACAGTTACATTAGCAAAAAAATCGGCAGCTACTGGAAGCGGCTGGAACCTCCCCACTCGGTGGATCTTTGAAGCAGAAAAAAGCATTAAATTGTGTGACAAAACGGCACTAAATGTAATCCGATCTCATCCAAAACCTTTTCAGATCTTCTGGGGCACTAAAAAAAACCTCAACTTAATGAATTTAGTTATTACCTACATTATCGCTCGTTGAATAATATACTATTAGGATATTAACAACTTTAACATCACTTGAACGACTAAGAAAGTCTAGTTATCCTAAATACTACAGATTTGTAAAGCAACAAACTGAAAATTGGTAAACTGATAATCTATAATAAATTCATCAACGAAGGTACAGAAAGCATATGATATTGATATTGTTACATCTACCTTTAAAGTTTGTGACAATCCAGTAAAAGTTACAAATATGCCGAAATCTTATTAACATGACATGACACCAACGTTATCGGATGACAAACGATGACAATGACAATCATCAAAATTTGCTCATTGCAATCCGATCGCTCGCGGCTGTCTTTGTTAAATGAAACATTAGCATTTCAGTAATTTTACTACATTTTAGAGGAATATTTGTAGTTTAATTCTTCGATTTGTCTGTATGTATATTTAAAAACGGCACTAAACGTAATCCGCTCTCCTTCTAGAGAAGTGAAGAAACCCTCACACGTGAATTGACACGTGATGTGACGAGTTTCACGACGTAACGACTACGCGCATCGATCATGTCATGCGAAATGCGATCTATGCCATATTTGCTTTGTTTTTAATTTTTTTCACGGAAACCAAATCGAAAGGGTGGAAGTGTGATATATCGTTGAAATCAGAATTTTAACTGCTTTTCAATGATTCCATTGCAAATTGAAAGTAACTATAAAATAAACAACTTGTTGCGTCAAAATGGCGCTAAACGTAATCCGATCTCAACCAAAACCTTTTCAGATCTTCTGGGACACTAAAGAAACGCACACGCAAAGTTTCATTCAAATCCGTTCAGTAGTTTCGGCGCTATCGTGCTAATGTTAAAGAACACGCTATAACCCCGATATACTTTTCGACGTTGTAACAAAATCCGACTTAGGAAATACTTCGTACGAAAAGCGTGCTTCACGTAAAAACGCCGTGGAAGAGGTTTTTAATTCTTGTAAACATAATTTTGCTCTTCGGAGCATTTTTTATGCCAAATTTTCGCTAACTCTTCAAGGAGCGTTAATTTAGAAAGTGTAGCAAATGTCGCTGCACAGGGACGTAATGTCGCCCCGACCACCTAATTTTAGAAAGTATACTAAAATTAGACTTGAACTTCAAAATTTCCAAGATTAAAAACCCTTTTACGAATCCACGTTGTCAAGCACTGCAACTCTTACGAGGTATTGAATATGAGGACAAGTTAGTCCAACGACTATTCAAAGTATATCGGAAGTTATAGCGAAAATAGCCCTTAGCGACATGGGACCCCCATCATTTCCTAGCAGTCGGATTTGACGGGGAAATGATGTGTTTTGACGGGGTTTGCCCTAAACCGGTTCCTCAGTGATTCGGAATCAAAAAAGTATCTATACCATGTACTCACACGTGCATGGGATCTGCCTTGCCTGAACGTAAAAAGTTGTTATTGTAAAATACAATCGAAGTAGAGACGCTTCAAGCAATTTTAAGCTCCGAGGAGCGACCAAAATTAATGTGAATTAATAAATACGTTTATAAGACAGGCAAGCAAAAGCCCACCAAAATTTCAGTTACATGAAACTTTTCTTGAATCTTTTTGTGCATCGTTAGCTTATAAAACCGCATATTGGATGGTAGTTGGTACCGTATGAATCGTCCCGTTCCTCACCATGTGTTGTACACGGGTCAGACCATTGTTTGTTAACATTTTCTCTTGAAAAAGTTGTTGTAAAAGCATGATTTTTTAAAGATTTAATATATATATTTTGAACTTTATATTGTCTTTTAGTTGTGTTTTCTAACAAAATTCCTTTTCAGGTTTAATTTTAAGAGAGTGTAATACAGACAGTGTTAGATTTATAGTGTTACGACGTCGTCCAATTGATACCATCAGAGCAGCAGTTAAGCATAAACGACAGTAAGTATGATTTATCCATTATTCTCCGTCTGAAACAGTCACGTTGAACCCTAAAAATTTTGTGAACGTAATATTTATTATTTAGAATTAAGAAAAGGTTGAGGAAAAAGAAAATTAATTTTTTCTTTTTCCTATTTTTTTTAATTTTTCTAAGTTTTTCGAGCAGAAAATACGTCCTTCAGACCTCCATTAAAACATGGATCGTTCACACTAACACACATACACATACACACATACACACACACACAGACATTTTTCAAAAACCACTTTTTTGGGTTCCTAGGACCTCAAAACGTAAAGATTTGTTATCTCAATTTTCGTTTTTGAACCAATTTTAGTAACCTCTCACAATTTTATTGTGGATAGGTTAAAAAGTACTGAAACGCTGCGCCGAAATTTTGAAAATAAAATTCGATCGCCGGAGGAATGTTATTACGGAACCGAACCTTCAGTTTCAGTACGAAAAGGAATATTTAATGCAAATAAGTATGTCTTTTGTCAAAAGAGGCGTAACGACGGAAGCATATCACAAGTTCTGCCTATTAATATCGAAAGTAAGATAAAAATGATGACCCCAAAACGACAGCTCTTTTATGAAACGCGTTGATGAAAAATCTTGGAGGGTATTAAAAAAGGGTACAGATCCACAGGTTTCCTCTAACGACAATGCAGCACATACAGATCGCATTTAAATATTGTTTTATAAAGAATCGAGTACTGAGTTTGTGAAACAAAAGGGATACTCTGTTTCGTCAATATATGCCAGATATACCGATCTCGGAGGAAATTTATCAATAAAACAATTAATTAACAAATTAAAGATACATTTCAGTGATGACCTTCAAATTATCAAGTCTACAAAGGCTAATAGATCAGACATTGTATTGTTCTCGAAATGTTCATGAAAAGATGAAATTCTCCATTCCAAGGAAGATGATAATTGAATATTTACATCAGGATTTTTTTAATATTCTGTTCTGTATGATATTGCTAATAATATTAAGTTGGGTATGAACAATATTCCGGAGTTTGAAATATTCAGAAATTTGGATTAACTAATTTCAGAAAATATATTCCCCGAGGGTTTCATTTGGCTCACCTCCCTTTTAATTCCCTCTGAAAATCACGAAGCTACCTTTATACAAATTATATCACTTTGCACATCAAAACAAAATATTTCCCCTCATTAGTTATTAGACAATGGCTATTATGACTGCTGGTCGAGAGGTAAGCGCACTTAAAAAAAAAAAATTGGCCTCTCATCCAAAAGTCCCGGATTCGATTCTTGGTCGTGGCAGTGGGAAATACTGTGAGAGGGATTTTTCCACTATACACGGATATTGGGTGTGTGTCCCTTGTCTCTACATGTATAGCCCCCTTCCACACAAGGCCCTTCTAGAACCTTCAGGGATAAAGGGGTCGTAATTACCTGTGGTGTTATTTATTTATTATTACGTCATACTCATATTTTGAATGAATGGACTTAACTATACTAGTAAATAATTTTTGGTTTTTTGATGAAAAGTCATCCTCCATAAAAACTACTGCTTATTCAGTTCTAATTTGCACTAGTCGCGTTTACTTGAGAATCATAAAAAACTAGACTAATAGGCGCCACTTTGGAATCACTAAATACTTTAGAAATAGGACAATATCAAAAAACCACAAAGAATAAACGCGACCCTTGTACTAGTCCAGGGAAGTTAGGAAAAATAGCGGAAATTTTTAGGCACAGCAGATATCGAGATGCGGTTTTCTGCATTGTGTTCGGGAAGGTCCCAGGAAACGACTCTACATAGTCTGGTTTAGCCATTATTTGTAAAATGCCTTCTGGGCCGGAAAATGCATTTTCCAATTGCATCATACTTGCACCATTATAGGAACGACTGGAAACTCGGAAATATCGCTCGGAAATCGTTACGCTGGGGGTTTCGGGGCTGCCGAACTCGATTCTGGCATTAGAATTACCCGGGGGTGCACGGGGGTGGCTCTGTGGGGGTGCGCGGGGGGTGAATTGGGGGAGAAATGGCAGCGTGGATAAAAATCGCTCCAAACTCGTTACTCGGGGGGTTTTCGGGGATGCCGAATTCAATTCTGGCATTGGAATTACCCGGGGGCGCTCGGGGGCGGCTCTGCGGGGGTATCCGGGGGGGAAATTGCATAGTCCATGAAAATCGCTCCAAACTCGTTACTCGGGGGTTTTCGGGGATGCCGAATTCAATTCTGGCATTGGAATTACCCGGGGGCGCTCGGGGCGGCTCAGAGGGGGTATCCGGGGGGCCATTCTGGGGGGGAAATTGCATAGTCCATGAAAATTGCTCCAAACTCGTTACTCGGGGGTTTTCGGGGATGCCGAATTCATTTCCAGCATTAGATTTCCCCGAGGGCGCTCGGGGGTCCCTCTGTGGGAAGGACAGAGTTACTCAAGATGCTTAATATAATCGTTTTAAGGAACTGGAAAGCACTAACCCAAAATAGAACTGAATGACAGAGGAAATTGCAAGAAGTTAAAGTTCACAAAGGGCTGTAGACTTATAACGATAAGGTTAATTTTAAATACGCATTTCTCACGGTACAGGGAAAAATCCTTTCGGGTTCATATAATATACCTGAAATATCGTAATACATCTTCATATGGCGAATTTCCACTAATGTGCTTCTTTGTCATTCCTCTTCATAAATAATCATCAACTTCAACTACTAGTATTGAAACTATTTTCCTGGTTCCATTTGAGCATTATGAACTCAAGGCGAAACTTCAGCGTAATAACAAGAAAACTGGATGCACCCTTGTCTACATTGTAAAATATGAACATGCGTCCAAATTTCTTCGACAGGAAGAGGAAGTATTACAGGTCATCCGTGATAATCCATCGATAATTGTATGAAGAATAAGCAGTCGGTTAGCAGTACCTACAACAAGGGTATAGCAAACATTAAAAAAGCAAAATTTAAACCATTTCATGCTCACAAGGTTCAAAGACTCGAAAACGGCGGCGACGTTCCCCGCTTAATATTTTGTAGATGGAAGTTATCCAGAGGAAAGTATAAAAACAAATAAGAAACACAGGTCAACTATATTTGTGTAGATTTTATTTTTAAAAAATTATATAAAAAAATATTTTAAAAAGAGCTTTTATTTAAATGCTCCAAAAAGTAGAAAATAAACTTTGAAGTAAATCAAACCCATCATTTTGTTAAATTATATAATTTTTTTTATGATATAAAAGCTTGTCGCGAGATTTTCCTGTGTAAAGGAAATTGATTGCTCGCAACAAGCATTTATATCATAAAAAAATTATATAATGTAACAAAATGATGGGTTTTCTACTTTTCAGAGCATTTAAATAAGCATTGTTTTAAAATATTTTTTTATATAATTTTGTTTTACTTTTTAATTTTTTGATATGCTGTAATCCCCAGATATCGATTTTGAGAGGAATCGAATCATAAACGGTAAAGTTGTCCGCCATATTGAACTAAATTTTTTACTAGAAAGTAATCCGCGACCCCGAAAACTCCCAGACATCGATTTTTATCGATTTGGACCTAAATGACAAAAGTCGCCAGCCATATTGGCGCTCCTATTTTGAATTTCTGAATTTTTACTAAAAATTCATAATCCGCGACCTAGAAAACCCCAGATATCGATTCTGAGCTGAATCGGATCTTAAACGGTAAAGTCGTCCGCCATCCTGAACTAAATTTTTGACTAGAAATACGTAATCCGCGACCCCGAAAGCCCCCAGATATCGATTTTGATTGATTTGGATCTAAATGGCAAAAATCGTCAGCCATATTAGCACCGTCATTTTAAATTTCTAAATTTTGACTAAAAATTCATAATCCGCGACCTAGAAAACCCCCAGATATCGATTTTGAGTTGAATCCGATCTTAAACGATAAAGTCGTCCGCCATATTGGCGCCGCCATTTTGAATGTCAAAATTTTAACCAAGAATTCATAATTGGCGATCTCGAAAACTCCCCAGGTATCGATTTTGATCGATTTGACCATAAATGACAAAAATCGTCCGCCATATTGGCGCCGCCATTTTGAACGTCAAAATTTTGACCAAGAATTGGCGTCATAATTGACGATCTCGAAAACCCCTAGATATCGATTTTGAGTCGAATCGGATCATAAACGGTAAAGTCGTCCGCCATCTTGTTTTTTTTTATATGAAAATGTTAAAGTGTATTGTCACCGGACATACACGTGCAAAATTTCAAAGCTCTAACTTAATTAAAACTAATCGAAATTTTATTTGCAAGATTTGACCTAAACAAACAAGTTAACAAGTTAAATAAAAACTTTTAATAATAACAAAAAAGAGATACTGTCCACTTGCCCACTGACTTCGACGCGCATGTTGTCGTCCATTAGTGACTTTTTCCAACTTGTAAACACCTGTCCAATAACAATAAAGAATTCTATGAAATTTGATTCGTTGAAAAAAGTTACTTTTCGTCCATTAGAGGGTCGCGTTGGGCGTCGCACCTAATAAAACGTATATTTTAGTAGCGTTCGACAACAAAATTCACTTGTTACTAATTTATCGACTAAGTTGTTACTTTCCAAATTTACTAAAACCTACTTAAACCGATCATATATTAGACTGGCAAGATACCACCAGAAAAAACGGCAGCTTGTCCTTCAACTGAAATGAAATTATAAAATAACCATAATCAAATTTTTTCTCTACTTGTAATTGGTTCTTTTATTTCTTATACACTATAACTAAAAGTTTCCATTGTATCATACATCTGATTAAAATGTTCACCCTTTAATACCATTTTGCATGGCCGGTGTGTAAAGTAATGGAAGTGATATCAGAAAATCAATTACAACAGGACCAACAATGAACGAGCTAAAATCTACCCCGTTGTTTGCAATATGCCGCGTAGCACGGGGGTGTTTTTGTTTTTCCCCATGCAGCTGTCGCTGTCCGTCCTCCCTACTAAGAATACTGGGCGATGCGTGGGGCATTAACCACATTTATAGGGTACGCAGTAGCGTAGGCAAATTTAAGCAAGCATATGAGTTTTTTATCATAAGCATAGCAATCCGATTAAATAATGTTAGTAGGTACATATCCAAAGTTTGAGAAAGAAAGTGTTGGAAACCGTATCTAAAATGCAGCTGTTGAGAGCGTGGCTATATCAATATAGCAGATGCAAAAATATTCCTTTATCGTGTCTATTAATTTACATTTCTAATTTAGCTAAGATGCATTGGCAATGAATACGTGTACAGGGTGACTTAAATATAAAAGAAGCATATATAAAATATCAAAGATTTACTTCATCCTTCATCCCAGTTTTCACAACGAGTATTGTTTGCTACACCACAAAACACAGTGCAATATATAAGATAAAATTTAATTACCCTCCCCCACTGACCACTTAATAGTCCAGATCTAAACCCATTATTATGAATTCACCCACAAACATGTCATACAAAAACATTGAAATGCTGACGAATTTCTCTTATCACAGTTTTAAAACTACTTATGTACTTTAAAACCTAGTCTGGACCAAACAAATCCTTTTGCGCTTAAGATTGGTTTATTAGGCATGCATGCAGCTTCGTTAAAATTCTAACAAGTAGTTGGTTTTACGAAACTTCAACCTGATACTTTGTGATCTCGAAATATATAGATTTATAGTCCAGAATTAACAATAGCCCAAAGATAATGTAATAAAGCAATTATAAAACCACAACATAGTCTGAAATCTCTATAAAATTGGGTCCTCCTCACTTGGATTTAACAGCTATAGAGTTTTATTGAAGGCTTCACGAACCAGTAATTTATTGTAGTCCTCTAAATGTAACCTGATCACGACGTATTAATATAGTGAAATATTAACAAAAACATGATCCGAGGAATTTGGCGCCTTAAGTGGAGCTGAGTTCCATATACCGTACGTGTAGTTGATGATTAGCCATAGAGATCCATGTAAAGCGAGAAATGTGACAACCTCGCGGTATCATAACATCAAATCCGCACAGCTGGCATCTTGGTCAGTCAGGTCAGGATCTGCTCGTCGAGTCGGCTGGTACAAGCGATGTTGCATTTTTCACCCCTATAGCTAATTGTAGTACACGTATGATGAATATAGCACTCGGATTTGAGCCTCACGTCCTCATTCAATTCATTAACCTCAAACGCACATGTTGAGTCATAAGGTGTTAAACATGTTAATTTTTTCGAAAAATAAGGCAATTTAGTTTTAAACTACAGTTATATTTTTGTAAATTTTTCCATAATCTATAAAATGACTACCGTTAATGTGTGTGTTATTGGCAAGATAAATTTTAAACTATTAACTACATCATAAGTAACGACATGTGCTATACGTATTTATATTGTCTGGTATCATAAAATTTTATAATGCAGCGGATATATTATGTAGCAGTCAAGCAGTCGTAATAAATCTATAAAAATAATTTACATTTCACCTTACATATTTAAATAAAGACGAATGTTGTGAATAACATTGTGGAACGATAATTTATATTTTTAATGATTATAATTATTAAGATATACTCTGAAAACCACTTATAAGATATGGAGTTAATGACTTATGTCTAGGTAGACTATCAAAATTTATAACTAATAACAAAGTAAAATGGCTTTCGGTGAACTTTGCTAAAATTTTAGTATGATGACCGAGTATTTGACTAATTGATACAAAATTTTCTTAGACCTAACCTTGAAAAATGGACAGTTTCAAGAAAATAGGATTCAAAGTCGATCCTAATAGAATAATGTGAAACATGCATACATAGGTTCATAGCATCAAGAGAACTAAATTTTGCTGGGTCCTTTTCAAGCAAATGATGATATTGTATAAACTAAAGTGTTAAGTTTATATTCGTACTCGGTAGAAACAATATAATTTTGCACTGATGCTTCTGACATTGCTATAGGGGCAATAATATATGAATATGTACGTAAAAATATGTGTAAAGTTACTAAGCCTTCCAAATTATATAAAAACTACTTGCGGATGATACATCGCATGTAGAAATACATATACTACAAAAATTACATAAAATTGTATTTTCTGCTTGTATTGTATTTTATCCTTAAAAACTTTTGGCAATTGAAAAGGCGCTGGAATCAGCAAAAAATACGTTTCAAGGAAGACCGCGTCCTCGTATCACATTTTCCAGCTGCATGTATATCAGTGTATACGCGGAAGCTACGCAATCTTAGGCGAGGATTGCGTAGGAGAACCATCCTTCGGAGGGGGATGTACAGCCGTCCCTTGTCTATTAAATGTTAGGCGAGTAAAAGCTCCCTACTTTTCGAAAGATGTTCGGCAAAATTCCTGGTTAAGGGTAACTCGCCCACAAGCGTCGATTTTATGCCAAATCGGACAAGTTCGAGGGCAATATCAACATTTTGACGACTTTTTAATTTTTTGGTAATTCGAATTGAAGGTTAAAATTGCTGATAATTTGCTGCGTTCAAACTATACATGTCTTCCGTCGTGTGATGTCGTAAAGTACAAAACTAAGAAATTTCATTGCAGCTTCTGAAAACCTTTTTTATGCACACCCTGTAGTCATAATATTTTTATAATTTCTTCTTCCGCCGTTGATAAAAATTTCAATACAATGAATAAACATATCCAATTTATTAAATCTTGTCTGTGTATAGAGTTCTACTTTGAAACTGTAAAATAAGCGAGGAGGATCAACAAACCTGAAGAGCCATTCTAAACTGAAAGTGAAATGAGGGTCTGGCGCTTAGAAAACGTTACTGGCATCAGCTATAAAGTGCTATCCATTGATCAATGCACGTTACAAGTGTCCATTACGTCCGGTTATGATGAAAATTAGCTTTAGAATCGACATAAAGGTTTGCGAGAATAAGAAGGGTTAAATTAAAAATGGACGACGTTGAGCCACATAACCACTGAACCGTACATCCCTCCTTTCTGCACAAAGAAACCCCATTTATTTAAATAAGATCGATTTAAGGGAAACGTGTTAAAAGGAGTTACTTATTTCTTTGATCAAATTTCGTTGAATACATTCAGCTGGATGTATAAGCAAACTGAAATGAATCTCAGATATAGAGAATTATTTTTTAATATTTGCGATAAGGATAAGCGTATAACAGTTGTATAAACATTGGTTAAGTATTTAGTATGGTGTTTTCTTAAATTTTATTTATTTTTTTGAGAATCCAAAAAATATGAAAAGCACAACAGTTGTAAAGTCATTTAAAACAATTATATGCAGAAAAAAGATTCAGGAAAATGTGAAGATTGGTACAATTATGGCTAGACGCATGTATACTGTGGCGTAGAATATTTTGCCCCATAATATATCTTTCTCTCCACATCAACAACCTTCGCAAGTCTCCAGACAGAATCACAATTCATCATTGAACACTTCCTCCCGGTGTACATATCTTTGGCACCATATTCCATGAAAAAGGTGCAAAAAAAAGAGTTGAAAAGTTCTGTGATGGATGAAACACGGATACCCCCCGTTCCCATCCCTCAGCAACTACTCCTAAACTCGAAAAGCCGCCCCTATTTCGCGTTTTCTTCCATCGTAGGCATGCGGATCGATTTTTTGAACAGGATTCGGGTAGGCCGTGTGAAATTTAACCGTACAACATCTTATCCACGTTGGATTGGAACTATCCGTTCCTCTAATACTAAAATTTCTCCAAAAAATCAAAATGCATGAAAATTTGTTTATCCCCGTTTTCGAGGGTGCTCAACACGATGGTAATATTCATTTCTCTCCCACCAGCCACTCCTTAAACCCCTTGTCATATTTATTGATATTGGGCATGTGGGGGACTAGAATATACCCAGTTCCGTAATAAAATCCGATCCAACAAGGGCTCGCATGCTCAGTACCTTTAAATGTGAAGTGGTGGCTTTGGGGATGGTTGATAGAGTGGGGTGCCCGTGTTTCATCCGTCACAGAACTTTTGTGTTTTACTTTTCTTGCAAATTTCTCATGGAGTCAATCAATCAATACAACTTTATTAACAATTTAAAATTTACATCTGCCTCCCCAGAACCCACCCCGGGACCTACCGTGCAACCACCGCGTTGTTCGCGGTGGAGGATTGCAGGGTTGGGAGGAATGGGACTGGTTCGGCTAAAAGACAATTAAAAACAGTTAAACCCGAACACCTTCCATAGCAGATGGATTAAATTAGGTTATAAAATTAAAACATATCTGAAAACAGATTTAATAAAACTTAAAACTACACCTTTTAAAAACTCACGCACAGTCACTGATTAAATTTTGATTCTGACGCAGGCACCTCAACTTTTACAAGGTGCTTTCCGCGAGGTATGTCAATGCTGGGCTGCATGTGACTGGCCTAAACTTTGATTTTAAAAATGTTGGTTTTACAAAATTTTGGTTTGGTGAAAATTTTTATGTGAAATGAATTTAGAAAACAAAAATGCACAAGGCACAATTTGCCTCTACATGTTTTAATATCAAATATTCTTTGGTGTCAATAACGATAGCTACGCACCAAACAAGATTTTTATAACAATCAACAATTCTATTAAGAAAACACGTTTCTTTTTAAATCTTGAGTTGTCAGATTATTCAATACCTTTATCATTGGAATTGAATAAAAACATAAAACATGTTATCAGAAAATGATGAAGATCTACCATATGAAGTGTCTAAAGTAGCGAAAAGTGCAATTTCTGGACTTATTCCCAACAAATCGATCAGGCAATATGAATCTGCTTACAAAAGCTTTAAATTTTATGCATGATTCTAAGAAATTAAAACATGTGTCTCAAACAAAATATAGATATAGAGAAATAGTCCAAGTTACTTAGTACCGTATTAGAAAAATAAATGTGTAGGATATCGCCCAAAAAGTCAAAGTTTTAACAAAAGCGGAGATTGAGAAATTTTTACAAGAGGCACCAGATGAATGCTTCTTACTAATGAATCCATTAGTACATATTTTAATAGATTTGTTGATAAAGTACCTAGGTACTTATATTGTTTCAGGTTATTTTAATATTTGGCGAAGGTATATGGGGCATGTAGAAATATTGAATTTAACAAAAGATGATACTGAGGATAAGGGTTAAAAATCCAAGATTCGAAAACTCACACTCAAAGAACATTCATCATTTCAAATTTTACCCATATTAAATTATACCAAAAATATTATACCTTGCATCCAGAGTATTCACACTACCATAACTGTAGATTTTTTATTAGATATGTCAATGAAAAATGTGTAAAACAGGTTATTGGTATTAATAAAACTTGAAATTGCAACATATTTATCATTACCGGAAGCAGTGAGCTATACTGATCATTGCTTTCGAAGATCATCTGCTACACTGCTAGCTGATTTCGCCAGTCTTAAAAAACCTGGGTGCTGGGAGGATCAATTGACAAGAAAATTGAAATTTCTAATAGTATCTTATCTGCTCTCAAATCTGGTGCTTCTTCAATTACCCAGTGCTTTAATCAAGGAACTTTTGCAGTGAGCGACTCACCATCCTCGAGTGGAGTCAGTTTTCACAACAACTGTTCAAAAGTTACCACTTTAAATTTAAACGTTGACAGAAATGATTAACTGTTAAAATGATTGTTAATTAAATTGATTATCTATGATTGATTATTAAAATTTATGTTTTTGTTGATAATAATAAATAAACTAGTGAATTGATTCTATCATCTATAACTTCATTGATTTTTGTAGGTGGATGTAAAAGTCTTTTACGTTTTGACGACAAAAAACTATCGTTTTGACACTTTGAATATCATGGAAAGGTCAACTTTTAATGACGGTTTTCGAAAAAAAATGTTTTTCCACGACCGGGAGTAGAAATCGATTTCTATGGCATCAAAATTGTGACAGAAGTAAAGCATTTACTCCCTAGGGACGAAATAAGACAATAATTTCCCTAGGGGAGTTTTTATTTCATGCCCAATAGTTAAACAAAATGTAATTGTACCTTCTTTATCTTACACCATTCTCTGAACTGATTGTACGCTTTATCATACAAATTTCTTGATTTTGTGGGTAATGAGTTTAAAACTGCCGCACCGGCAGCTTCAACGATATCTTGCGGTTCTTCTTGGTTTTCCATACCAAAAATGCCAAAACTCAACTTTTGCACTTGACAAATGTATTTATAAACAAATATCTGTTGCCATGATACGTTGAATGGAAATATCCCAAAGGCTTCTAAATATTGTAATTTCGCTCCAATTTATTATAATTCTTTATTTATGAAATAAATGTTTCTACTCCCGATCGTGGAAAATAGTACATTATACACTAAGGAAGAGAAACGTCTTATTTTTCCTGAAGTGTAATTTGAGGCTCGGCAACAAATACATCGAGGGAAAAATGGCGGAGGTGTATATACTATTTTTTCCACGATCGGGAGTAGAAACATTTATTTCATAAATAAAGAATTATAGTAAATTGGAGCGAAATTACAATATTTAGAAGCCTTTGGCATATTTCCATTCAACGTATCATGGCAACAGATATATGTTTACAAATGCATTTGTCAAGTTTAACTATTGGGCATGAAATAAAAACTCCCCTAGGGAAATTATTGTCTTATTTCGTCCCTAGGGAGTAAATGCTTTACGTCTGTCACAATTTTGATGCCATAGAAATCGATTTCTACTCCCGGTCGTGGAAAAAATAGTATATACACCTCGGGAGAGACCGCCATTTTTCCCTCGATGTATTTGTTGACCTCGGGCCTCAAATTACACCTCAGGAAAAATAAGACGTTTCTCTCCCTTAGTGTATAATGTACTATTAATGTTGACAGATAGATTGGCAAATCATATTTAAAATAAGTGAACTGTTTAAAATGTGAAGGGGATAATTATTGAAAATAATACCCTTAATTAAATGTACGTAATACGTAAACATCGATCTAAACGCTCTTGCTCAGCTGCAGCTCACATCCCGCGTCCTTCCAACCTTCTAAATTTAGAACTGCAAAATTTGCATAAAGTTATTATTGCACGGAGAGGTATTTTTTAATAAGATGGTGAAAGGCAGTGCTTGGCAAGAGTCATAGCGAGTCGGTATATCGATCAAACCTATGGGGCCATCTGCCCTAGGGGATCGCAGGGACACCTGCCGGCCCGCATGACCCCTCACATGTGCATATTCCACTAAAAGCACTCCGTACTGCGACCTATACGCAACGGGAATAGACAAAAAGAGGGGTTGGTCGATACGATAAGCTCACGTATGAATTGAAACAAGTACCAACTTGAATTGTATAGGAAGATCCATTGTTTTGTGGTAATCGGGGTTTTTGTCGCGTCTGCGTCTCCTAAAATTAGAATACGGAACAAAGCTTACTTGGAGGTGGCGGACTTAAAATAACCACGTGTGCTATAAGTAGAAACGATGTTATGAATTGTCGAAAAAGTCGCATTTTTTTGTTGAACTAGTTTTATGAACCCTGGATGCCGTTTCAAATAAAACATATAAATGATACGAGACATTTTAATGGGTAGTTTACTTACGTTTTTAAGTCTACTAACTTACTTATTGCTTCTATGTTCATGAACCAATTATTTTGAAGTTTGAACACATACAGATTTATTTCCCAGTTTGTCGACGTGACGTGTCAAAATAGCCGGCGAAAGAACATTTAACATTTATTTAATTTCGGCCTATTTCCGCCACTGAGGCCCAACACCGACGCCTCTAGACGAGCTACCCTCAATTAGGAATTTTGCCGAACCTCTTCTCTTTTGAAGAGTAGGGATCTTTCACTTGCCTTACATATAATAGATAAGGAATCGACGGCTTTACATCCCCTCCACTACACAATCCTCGCCTAAGATTGCATAGTTTCCGCGCATACACTGATATACAAGCCGCTGGAAGATGTGTGAGTCGAGGACGCGGTCTTCCTTGAAACGGTCACCCATCTAAGTACTAACCGCGCCTGAAATTTGGATTACGGAATCGCAAATCTTGTCAGCTACCAGAGAATCTTGAAGATCCACAGAAAATTAGTGAGTATTTTCAAAGCTGTGTACCTCAACAAACAATAGAAGAAGATACTAGGGACTATAAGAGGTCAAAATAGTGTTGCTAAGTATAACTTAGAAAGCGATGGAATATCAAATTACAGGATGTAAAGTAAATAACCCAAAAGAACCTAAAGATCTTAAGCCAATAAATTTATTACCAGTTCATGCCAAGTTACTAGAGAAAATTGTTTATTATCAAGTATCTGGTCATCTTGAAGCTTTCAAAGCTTCTCCTAATAATCAGTCTGGATTTCGAAAAGGTTATATAATATGTAGATTCACTTATCTCGCCTAACCACAAAGGCAAAGTCTCCATTTTAATATTATAGTGCGGGAAACCTATAATTGAGAAGGGGGTGCGAGGTGAGACGCTAAAAAGGCTTACCACATGGTTGACCTTCTCTCTCATTTTAATGCACGCGACATAAAAGACGTAAGACGTGATGATGCATCGCCACTACCCACCACTATTCCCACTACGTCTGTGATTCTTTTCATTTATTGTTTTCCTCTACAATAATAGACGTCCAAGGCATTTGAGAGCAGATTTTAATTTACTGCTATCAAAACAATAAAAGATATACCATTTAACTGGTTTTCAAGCTATCTTTTTGAAAAAATAACACTAATACGAGTCACCTTGTAATAGTGGCATTCAAGTATTCTAGGCAATACCTTATTATATCAGAAGTTCCTCAGGGGTCCATTCTTGGACCTCTATTTTTCAACATATTTACTTTTGATGCTCCAAAATATATTACAAATTATACTGCATATACATATGCTGACAACATACAGTATTTACTTTCTTTCAATTATGAGGATAGAAGAGACATTTGCCGTCATCAATGCTGAAATTATGGAGCATTAAGAAAGGTTTTAATCCTCCAAAAACTCAAGTTATAGTGTTTAGGTCTAAACAAATCTAGTTGGTTTGTATTTATAAGCTGTAACATTGAATAACAAATATACTTACAAAAAGTGCAAACATTTTAACAGAAAAATATCATTTAAAAGGAACACAATTTTAATTCAAAATCAACAATCAATACAAATCGACAACAGAAAGGAAACAATAACAAAGAAAAAAAACTTTAATTAGGGATTTATAACTGTTGTAGTAGATAATATTTATAACAAAAAGAATCACTGTTATAATTGTAACACTAACTACAATAATTGTTCAAAATTTTGTCCATTTTGGTTCACGCACATACTATATCAAGGCCTCAGTTCAGTATCCATCGTAGCTAATAAAGTGTGGCGGGTAATAGCACCACAACTATGGTACATACTATCAACCAACTCCGTCATATCGTTTATGGTTCTTTATATACATTTTTTTAGGTACCCCATACGAAAAAATCTAGTGGGGTCAAATCTGGTGACCGCGCTGGCCATTTAATTGGCCCATTTGTCCCTATCAAAGAATTTAGAAAAGTATTATTTAAGTAATGTGTGACCAGTATTGCGTTATGAGATGGAGTTCCCAGTCAAAATACCCTTACACAAATAAGGTTCTATTGTAGCCGTTTAATATGCCGCACCACACATTTATACCAAAAATTGATTGATTTCTTGTTGATTGCATCCATCTTGGGTTTTGATCGGACCAATAGCGGCAAATATCCTTATTTACAAGTCCATTTTTATGAAAACGACTTTCATCATTCCATATATATATTTGAACGACCTAATGAAAAGTTATTAGTAAAATAAAGTAGATCATTCCATGTAATTGGATACTAGTTCCCCACCAACCTCTTCTTCTAATGTTTATTATTTTACTTTTATTGTACACTATATTATACACTTATCTAAATAAATATTGTTATCAAAAAACTTATATTTACTTTGAATATGACTTTCTTCCGTTTGTGTTTTGTCATTAATATATGAATAGAAAATCCTCAAACAAACATCGATGCCGCCTATTATTTAATAAAATTTGTGAATATATAAACACGGCTCATGTCTTCCTTCACTCTACCGCCTGTGAATTCTCACAAGTTGCCAATATTTTTCGCAAAACTAGTCCACCCCTAGAAGGCGCACCCCTCTAAACAAGTAGAAATTATAAACATTACAGTATTGGTAGCAGTTTAGGCTCGAGTTTAGGTGAATATTCACTTATTAAATTTCCCACGAACTATCAGGACAGAATCTAATCTATCGCACAGGTAGGACCCTTGTTTAGAATCTTTAATCATTATTTCAATGGGTATTCCCCTCTTAAGGGGCGAGTTTCACCCCGAGGCCTAGGAATTCTTTAGCTGAGCTTGTCTAGCTATTTAGAAAGTTCTGATATATGTGTTTGTCTTTGATTAAGGGAATTGTAATGGTTCATTATTTTTATTTGTACTTTGATGAAAAGGACCTCGCTGATGTGTTTGCCGGAGCGCCATCAGTGGTGCAAATGATTATTACTTTTTTTAGCTATTCAAGATGGCGTTAGAACCGATTAAAATGCGTAAAAAACACCTAGCCTAATTTTGGGCAATTTTTTGAGGTTAGAAAAGAACTGGGACTTAATGGACGTCGAATTCGATCTTATCATGTTAAAATCCACATGGAGAATTTTAAATATGAATTAATTTGATTGTCTCTACTAAGGTATTTTTAATACTTCCTGCTATATAAAAAATAAACATTGGAAGATGTTTTAACCTTCTTAGTATTTAATCATCGCATAATAATCCAATGTAATTGTGCAAATAAAGGAGAATATCATACTTAATTGTTTTTTTGTTTATTTTAGATGTTAGATTATTTACGAAGTGACTAAGTTATCTTGTATACTGTTAAGTAAGTGCTTAATAAAAACAGAGATAATAAATTTAATTTAGAACAACTTAACACTAATGTTTTTATCATGTTCAGAGAATGTCGAATACATTATAATTCCACGTTTATATTTTATATTATAAACGACAGGTATTTGTCTTGCTGTTTTAACTAAAGACATTCAACGCAGAGTACCCACAGTGTTGGTGAGAGATAAACTTTACGAATCTTGAATCTAGATCTTCTAAGATATTAAATTATTTTGGTACTGTCTTCACTTGTTTCTATTTAACTCAACAGGATATTTTAATAGTATTTGAATTAATGCAAAACTATGACATAGAATGTGGAAAATTTAATATATTACTCCCGTTTCCTCGTCCTTCCTTCGCACACACCATAATTCCATTTTTAGAATCCAAATCTCAAAATTTTTCAATTTACTTCTAATTATGTGACTGTAGGAGTCTAGAAAGAGACTTCTAAAAATATACTGATATTTATACCGTGCAAGTTCTTTAGAGCCAAAACTTTTTGAGTAATATTCATTGTATTTCAGTTTCCAAAAAAAATCGTATTTCTAAATAACTGGAGAGGGTAAAAGGACGTACATACAGTATATCTAAAGCAATAATAATTCTGTAGTACAATAATTTATAAGTACATTGATTAATATTTAGATGAAAATGCATATTACGCAATAAAGAATATTAAAAAATTAAAACTATCAATATTCGTAGACATTTCTTCTTCAAAAAACGGGCTAGTCTAAATTTCCAATCATAGTTTTCTATTCGGTGCCGGATTAATCCCAAATGAGGCATCGCCTTGGGGCCCGCACCAAAATGGGGCCCCACCAACTTGTCTTGAAACTGAAAGTTTATTTTATTACGAATGAAATGAATGCTATGGTAAGTCCTTATGATTTAAACTGCAGAAGCTTCCACCCCAATTTTGCCTAGAGGCCCCCATCCATGTTAATCCGGCCCTGATTATATTATATTATATTATAGTAAAACACATCGGGATGAAACAAGTCAGTACATATTTTATACAATCAGAAACATTTTTTTTTTTTTCATTCTGTTAAACTGCTTTAAATGCATCGACAGAGTATTAGTTCATTGAAGGGAGTCGGACGACTACCGAATGTTTGCGCCTCTAACTAGACAATGTCCCAACGCCCCATTTTCGAGGGTGCTGAATCGATTCGTGGGGCCAAACCAATTTTTCCACCTCGGCAATCCCCTCAAATTGATCAAAAACCACCCCCAAAGTCCCCTTTTCCGTGAAGGAGTTTGAGTAGAACCGGAGGTCTTTGAGGGATTTGACCTCAGCCACCCCTTCACCCGGCTTCCAACCCTTGTAGGAGGTGTAACATTGATATTTGTTTTTATGAGAAAAAAAATAATATTTTATGGGCATCTCTCTTTTGAGGAACCAGGGGTTGTTTTCACCCTTCAAAGGGGTGCAAAATCAATGTATAAAAACACTTTAACAGACATAGCGACATGTAAAACAGTCAGCAGGCGCCATCTAGCGGTCCAGTGTCTGTTGCAATCGAAAAATAAATAGCCTTAGCATAGTTCAAATGTGCTTTTAGAGGGCGGGATATTAAAACATAATATTTTTAGTCGCAAACTCCTCTATAAAATCCATATTTTACTATAAGGAACGTAATCAGACTGCAACCAACCCAACAGCTACTCTCCGGGCTATGTGCCCCGCCGAGCGCTGAATTACAAGTTACAAGCCTGGCGCGTTAAGTGTAATAATTGCATATTACCATCAAAACGCTAATGCTTCGATTGCAACAGACACTGGACTGCTAGATGGCGCCTGCTAACTGTTTTCCATGTCGCTATCCCAAAGATACCGAAATGTACTAAATAGTCAAGTGATCCTCGTGTCGGTCGTCACATGCCTACCTTGCACTGACGAGAGCCAACAGCTCGAAACTGCAATCTGCAAGTGGTGTGTGACGACTGGCACGAGAGCTCCTTTAAGTAGGATCAGTCTTTTGGCTGGTGTTTGTTGCAATCGAAGCATTAGCGTTTTGATGGTAATATGCAATTTTACACTTAATGCGTCAGGCTTGCAACTTGTAATTCAGCGCTCGGCGGGGCACATAGTCCGGAGAGTAGCTGTTGGTTGCAGTCTGGTTACGTTCCTTATAGTAAAATAAGGATTTTATAGAGGAGTTTGCGACTAAAAATATTATATTGTAAAATACCTTCTTGTGAATAGTAGCCTGTTAGTTATCTCTTTTGTTTTTTAATAGGTATAACTACTAGTGCAAACTGTAGGATCAATAAAAATTATTTTGAAAGTGATTTTTTATTTTTAAATAAATAAAATAAAATAGAAAAAACAAATGGCATAGATTTGAAATGGATATCAATGAATTCGGAAATTAAATAACATTTTAATCACAATCCGCAATACAAGAAGTATACCAAATTTGATTAAATTATTAATAAAATTAAACGAAAAATTATATTTTCCCATGGACTATACCTGCCATAGAACAAATTTTGGTATTCCAAAGCACTCTAGACGAATGTCTTAAAATGCTTTAAAAAACTGAACATCGACTCAAAATTTTTCGAAAGTCTCGTGGTATATTCAGAATATCGTCTTGAAACCAAATATATAAGAATATACAGGGTATTCCATTTAAAAATCGAAAGTTGCTGTTATTTTCGAGTAAACCGGAAATGGTCTCATACCTAACTTTTTAATGTCCAGCCAGAAATTCATGTTTACAGGTAGTTTACGCACCCTAAATTTCAAATGGATGTTAAAAAATAAAGGAAATTTGAACCACTAGTCCGTATCACCCAGTATATTAGCATATTCAGAGGAAGAGCATCTACAAATACAAAAGCTAAGTAATTTCTTATTAGTGTGGAACTTCTGCTTGCATCATTACATTACCCATCAAGCAATTAAATGTAAAGAAAATAATTTCTAGCTATACAAACAGCTTTGTTTATTTTACAGACTTGCTATTCCCGTTATACGTCAGTAACTTATCTCACAAACAGGAACGACACTATCCACCGAGTTCAGCGTTAATATCTGACGAGACTTTTAACCAAAACAGCTGAGTGTCACCATACAATCGAAAATACAATAGCCAAAACGCAAAAAAGTTCGCAATTGTACAAACCAAGGAACGTCTTGGGTCTTATTCGGAATCCCCTAAGTTATTGTGCTCCCTTGTTAAATGTCGGAACTCCATGCCCGTAAGTCTTTCTTCCTCTTTTGTAAATCGCGATCGTCTGGAGTAGACAAAAGGTAAAAGGACTGTTTGTTTCATATTCGCAGCTGTCCCTTCGGCACGCGCGCTCCTACCTTCCGTGTATATTTTAAGAAATTCATTGATGTTTCACTTTTTCGACATCTTGCGATAACCTAGGGTGTTACACTTAGTTGATTGCCCTACAAAACTTTCGTGGAGCATATGGACAGCCAGAGGCGGATTGCTTTAATTTTAGTCTTGGGACTGTAATTATTTGTTTATTTAGACTCGAGTTTACGCTGCTCAGCAGATTGAAAAACCAAATTGTATACCAGTATCGTAAAATTATATACAGGGTGTTTCAATATACAGAAAACTACTTTAATCATTACTATCTAATAGATTATATCCTAGTTTCCAATAGATAATTCAGTTCTTTACCTTGAAAGTATTTGTTTAGTGACCTGGAGAACTTTTTGTAAGCTTGGGTTTTTATTATTACTAGAATATCATTATATATTTTAGGAGCCAAGTATACAAATGATTTTTGGGTTAAAGTTATTTTAACAAATGGTATAATATGTAACAAACTTCCTCTGGCATTTAGTCGCTTTTCTATTTTTTAAAAAGTGGCGTATTTCTATCTACTGAGCTGCAATACATTTCGTCGATATTTAATATATTATTCTGTGTAAAAAAGAAGCTATAAAGGTGTTAAACGGTTCACTTTGTTTATTAAACGAACCAATAATTTCTGAGAGACAACAAGACATCTTTTCTTACTCTTATACACCTCACCCCACACCGAAATTCCATAATTTAGTGCTGAGTGAACAAGTGCAAAATAAAATATTCTTAGTGTGGACAATTGAATCAGTTCCTTCAGAAAGTAAAATTTTGGCACCGTTTTCCTTATTTTTACGTTTTAATGGTTTGAATGTGAGTTTTCCGAGTCATATTTTGGTCAAAGAATAGTCCCAAATATTTACTAGGCTCCATTTGTTTAATGATATCACAATCACAAATTTGATCTTGTGTTTTCCCCCGGCAAGCTAATGAGTAGTACTGAATGGAGTTTCCACATATTAAAACTGTCTCGGATGGAAAAATTGACATACTGAGTTTTTTGCATTTAGACTCATTATACTTTCATTAAACCAATTCCTAATTATTTTTAGATCGTGATCAATATTCACCCGCACAGTTTTTTTAATTTATCGTGATAAAGTAAAGCGGTGTCATCAGCGTAAACAGTTTCCCCCTCATTGCAGTGTCACAAAGATCGTTAATGTACACAAGAAACAGCAGCGGCCCAAGTACCGATCCCTGAGGCACTCCAAATTTTACTGTAGATACATCACTGTACATATTATCCACCCGCACTTGTTGTTGTCTATTGGTTAGATAACTTTTAATCCATTCGCAGCATCTTCCCCGAACACCAGCATAAGGCAATTTTTCAAGTAATTTATTTTGTGATATCGTAAAAGTTTTTGAAATATCTATAAACACGCCAGCAACATAGTTATTGTCATCTAACGCTTTGTTAATCTCTACTGAAAAATTAACCAAAGCTGGCTCGGTACCCCTCCCTTTAATCAATCCATATTGATTCTCTGAAAAAAACTTAATTTTGGCCAGAAAATTCCTCAATCTCTCCGTAACTAATTTCTCGAATATTTTGGATATTATTGATAATAGCGCTACAGGTCGATAATTATTCATTCGTATTCTTTTTTCACCCTGTGTTATTATCGAGGGGTCAACCACTGCCGGAAATACGTGTACAAATTTTCAGGAATACCACGGGAATACTCCGTAATGCTCATCAGGAATATTCGGAAATACTCGGAAATGCTCTGGAATACCCCGGTTCCCCGGCAATACTCCGGAATACTTCGAAAATAATCGAGAATCGAATCGAGAAGGCAATAAGATATGCGTCAGGTCATGGTATTGGTTGTTTGTTCTTGTTTCGGCGCTTAGTATTATTATTGTGTTAAAATTTCAATATAGTAAGTAAACATATTCAATCTAAAATCTTTTTAAAATAGTAACACAATTATACTCACTTTAAATTGTTAAAGCCGTTATCGAGAAAATCGATTTCTTCTTTTTTTCAATGTGAACTACCCTTAATATTAAGGGTAGGTCTCGGGGTAGATGAAAAGTACAAAAGTCTGGAGATGTTTGTAAGAGAACACTAAATATCATATTTGACCGAGACCGCTCAATAGGGTTTTCCCAGAAAAAAAAAATTATTGCTGAAATACTTCTCACGTAAAAAAATGATTTATGGCATATTTATTATCTTATTAATTTTACTAATAGTAACAAAAAAAAAACTTGAAGTTTGAAAAATATTGGGTTAATTTTAAACAGCCATAAATTGGCGCGTTGTGACGTCAACAACCTGAAATCCAATCACAGAAGTTGTCTCTGTTCAAGATTGTTTATTAATCTTGGTCTCTGTTAACATAACATAACCTCTATTTATTGACAGCACTCAGCACTTTTCTACTTTAGGTAAATTATCAGCGGCACCTTTAACATATCCCTCTTCCACTTGATTCCATTTTGATTGTGGAATTAATAAAGCATAAACCAGAAACTGATAAAATAATATTTTCACTCCAAACAATACAAACATAAAAATATAAATTTAACGTTTTAGGTTAGTCATCTGATGTGTAATGTCAGTGAAGGTTAAACCTAAACTACAGTGCAAAATATTAACGTCCGGCGCTTTCACGAATAACTTGTGCGGCATTTATCTGGATTCTGATTGGCCAATATTTACACGTCCACTGCTTTAGACCAATCTCAGTACAAGCATTACAAATTGAAATTCTGAGAAGTTTTAGAGGAAAGCTTTCTTTAACACACAGTTAAAATCTATTACAAACTAATTATATCCATAATCTCATTGGTTTTCCGGTTAGATACGTAATTCTGGCGCGTAAAAATGCCCGTTTTAAAAAGCAGTGAAATTATCAGCAAGTTGTTTTAACGATATTTTCTTAGAAATAATTCTTATTAGAAAAGTAAATTGTTGTAAACTAATAAAATGTTTTATTATATCATTTTCACGACACAAATTGTTAAAATAAAATTAGTGGGAAAACCCTATTGGTTTCGGCGCAAGGTTAAAAAAAATAAAAACCATTTAAGCCGAATATTTTACATATACTCTGGAGCAGGGAGGTGAGGAAAAAAGATTGGAATTTTGTTTGTGGGCCCAGGGAGAATATCTGAACAACAGGAACTTTTGAAAGGAAATTTTGTTCAACGACGAAGCTACATTTCCAACGAATGTAGTGGTGTCGTCTCAAAATTCACGGTACTGGTATGCCGAAAATCCTAATTAGATCATAAACGCAGAGGCAGCACTCAAAAAAAAAAATAAACGTGTGATGCGGAGACTTGATTCCTCCTTTTTTCTGAGAGTAATTGGAACCAAGGTGTATTTTGTACTTTTTGGAATAGGTCGAAACAGTCCTCTTTTATCGAGTGGCCGCCAAGATCCCCGGGTTTGACGCCGCTCGCCTTTTTCTTGTGGGTTATACTAAAACAAGTAGTCTACAAGCCAAGACCGCAGTCAGTTGACGAACTACACGCTAGAATAATAATTGAAGCATGTGCAACTGTTACCCAAGAACTCGGAAAAGTAACCGCGAATGAACGAAAAAGGTTTGATAACTGTTGCGAAAAAACGACGGATTGGTGGAAGAAAGAAAAATATAATTAGCATTTATTTTATATTCCGGCATTCCAATAATTTTCTTAATTGTTACCAAGAAAAATGTTTTCTTCAATTCTTTTCCAATTTTTACATATAGATTACATGATAAGAATAAATAAAGTAATAAGGGCAATGTGATTTTTACTTTCAACACAGAATTATTAATATGCAATATTTCTTTATGAAATTTTGTCCGAGCCCATTTTAAAGGGCGCTTAATCCAGTGGTGTGCTCAGTTTTTTTTTTTTTATATAAAAGAACCACCATTACGATTTCGTGAAATTTCGCCTGTTTTTGTTTAAGAAATTTGACACTACATCCTAAAGCGCAGTTTCCCACGCTCTACATAAAAAAAATGTCAATACCGGATGGTAATTAAAAATTTTGTGCGGGTGTACCGCTTTCAAGTGGGTCACACTGTATATATTTTTTTAAAACGAGCTAAAAATAATAAATGTATTGGATATGCACTTTATAATAGTCTAAGATCCCGCTGTAGGTCCCAATCAGGTAACGATTTCGTCGGTAAAGTCTGCATAACATGAAAGTTTGGACCTAAGGGAACTCATAAATGCAAAGGTTGGCGGGAAAATTGTGCACAATTTTAGTGCGCACGCATTTTGCATAAAAATGCCAGGGTTGGCGCGCTGAAACTGAGGAAAAAATTTTTTGAGCCAGAAAATTGTTATTTTGTTGTCGAAAAAAAATTTTTTCTTCATTAATTTATCCAATGTACCTTTCATTGTCCAACCACATTCTTGTGCATTCAAAGTTGCACATAATGGCTCTGTCGTATTTTGCCACATGCTAGTTAACGTAAATTGTCCGCATAATTTTTTGTTGCAGGAAAATACAACATGGTGGAATTGACTATTATTGAAACCTTTAATTTTTTTAAAGAATTTTTCGGTGTTACGTTTTTGAGAATACAATTTCTGGAATATCTTAAGCCGTGTTTCATTTAATTTATTGTAATTTTTAATGCCGTACATTAGAGCTGTCCACTTTTGTATTTCGCTCATTTTTTGATCATCAAAAATTTCGGACGGATCATTCGGAGAAGCGAAAGCTTCCATAAAAGGTTCGTGTTTTTGAAGGCTTATTGCTTTAATAGATTGATTAGCTTCGTGAAAATATTTTTTTCATCGACTAACTCGATATCTGAATGAGGATCCATTTTTAGCCCCTGGCGGGGGGTTCTGCAAGGTTAGCGGGTGATAATCCAGGGTAATTTTACAGGGAAAATTACGCTTTAGAACATAGTGCAAACATCGGAGACGAAATCGATACCTGGAAGAACGGCTTACATGAGTCTCTGGGTATTATGTCGAAAATTAATCTCATAATTCTTTTTTGTGCAATCAATATTCTCTCGGTGTTACTGGAGTTACCCCAAAATACTACATTGTACGATAGATGACAATAAACTAAGGCATAGTAAACATTTAATATACTCGGTATATCAAAAGTACTTTTGAGCTGCAAGATCGCATAATAGGCACTATTTAATTTTTTACATTATGTAGTCAGTGTGTGTGCTCCACCTTAAATTTGAATCGATAAAGATACTTAATTTTTTTTTTTAACATTTATTTAACGTCGGTCTATTTCCGTTACTGAGGCCTATCACCGACGCCTGTAGACGAGCTACCCCAACCAGGAATTTTTGCCGAACCTCTTCCCTTAAGAAGAGTTGGGATCTTTTACTTGCCTAACATTTAATAGACAAGGGACCGCCGGTTTCACATCCCCTCCGAAGGATGGTATACCACCTACACAACCCTCGCTTAAGGTTGCATAGCTTCCGCGCATACCCTGATATACAAGCCGCTGGAAGATACGTGAGGCGAGGACACGGTCTTCTTTGAAACGGTCACCCATCCAAGTACTAACCGCGCCTAACGTTGCTTTACATCGCATATCGAAGTATGTGCATAGTAAAGACGCATCTACGCTCGCCCCTTTAAAAATTTAGTTACGGTGTTACATGTGAAAACTGAACCATCCACAATTATTTTATTTATATGGGGAATTTTCCTTTTACTGGTAAACTCCATACAGACGGTTTTCTCGGTATTTAATATCAAAGCGTTGGTGTGACACCACGTGCTAAATTCCTCTATGATACGTTGTACACTTGTTGACAATTCACTTACTGTATCAGAAGCAACGGCTATAGACGCATCATCTGCGGATGGAACCTTGTACTTAGCACTTAAATGAGGTGGTAAATTATTAACATATAATAGAAATATGAGAGGTCCCAGGACCGAACCTTGAGGTACACCCAAATTAAATTCATAAATATCCGATTTATTTTCATTTATTTTCACACGCATTTTTCGATGTTCCAGATATGATTTAATTAGTGATAAAATATTACCTCGAAGACTAAGTGCATAGAGTTTATCTAAGGTGAAGTCCAAGTTGAGGCTATCAAAAGTTCTGGTTAAATCAAAATATATACCTGCAACATATTTGTTATTGTCAAGATTTTTTTGTATATTGAAGAAGACCGCCCTGGGGGGCCATCCTAATTTAAAAATAAGTCTTAAATTTGTTTTAAATTCAGGGAAGTATCGCTTTTATAACTACAATTAACCAGAAATTATTTAAACATTACATTCATAAATTGAATTTTTTTAGATATAACATAATTCAACAAAATAATATTTTTTCAATAATTTTTGATATGATATTCAATATAGACATCGGCCGGTAGTTTCGCATATCTGATGCATCCCCTTTTTTATAAACAGGTATGACTAAAGCTACACACTGTGAATTAATTTGTTTAAACCTTGTTCTGACCAAAATGTTCATATTTTTTCGAATAACTCGGCAACGCCATGTTAAAAACAAAAAATCTGAAGGTCGTTGGAAAGGTAATTTTACGCTGAATTCATAAATGTAAAAATATATAGGGTGTTCCATTAAAAAAAAAAAATTACCTCGAAGATGCTCCGCTGTATCGAGTCACCCTGTATGTTTCAAAATATTTTTAAAATGTGCGCCTTTTGACACTCTACCACCTCCATAAAAAAATAATTTTTCAAAGTCTTCTAATGCGGCCGATATTGGACTTTGACGCACCATTGAGACACCCTGTACACACCGGGTGTAAGATAAAAACACAACATAATTTTACGAACAGTCGGGCTTAACAAATCTGGGCATAATTCATATCAAATGAAAGTTGAGTGTATGCCTTTGGATATGGCGCAGGACAAAAAATACGTTTCCATTTAAAATTCGTTAGCAGAAATCAGTTGTTTTTCATGATCATTATTATATTCCGACCCGTTAAGTCCGAGTCTGTATTCAGAGGCGTAGCAATACTTCTCGACCGCATTCTACTATATCGTTTGCCATGACTATACGATCATTAGGCGACAGATTCTTTTTCATCTTTCTAAGTAATCGCAAGCAACGCGTTACATTAAAATGTAATGAATCTCACATTAGGCCTATAGCGTCTGGTGGGTCCCAGGGCTCAGTTCGTCGACCAATGCTATTTTCAATCTGTACTGCAGATATATTTAAATGTGAAAACTTGGCCAATACACTGTCCTATGCTATTGACATTCAGTTATCGTAAACTAACTCAAAACAGGTTACAAGTAACGCTAATATCCCAACATTAGTAATTTAGAATTAGAATAGTAAGGGAGATATACTCCTTAAAAGGGATAATAGATAGATAGATAGATAGATGTAAACTTTATTGTCTAAAGAAGTATCTTATTGACAAAGTGTAAGATTGTAAAACATAAACAATATTTGTATATAATATTTTTAGTCGCAAACTCCTCTATAAATCCTTATTTTACTATAAGGAAAATAACCAGACTGCAACCAAAGTTACAAGTCTGGCGCGTTAAGTGTAATAATTGCATATTACCATCAAAACGCTAATGCTTCGATTGCAACAAACACCAGCCGAAAGACTGATCCTACTTAAAGGAGCTCTCTTGCCAGTCGTCAGACACCACTTGCAGACTGCAGTTTCAAGCTGTTGGCTCTCGTCAGTGCAAGGTAGGCATGCGACGACCGGCACGAGAATCCTTTGACTACTTAGTACATCCCGCTATTTCTACAATAGCGACATGCAAAATAGCCAGCATTTGAACTATGCTAAGCCAAGTCAGGCTATTTATTTTTCGATTGTAACAGACACTGGACCGCTGGATGGCGCCTGCTGGCTATTTTGCATGTCGCTATTGTAGAAATAGCGGGATGTATTAAGTAGTCAAAGGATTCTCGTGCCGGTCGTCGCATGCCTACCTTGCACTGACGAGAGCCAACAGCTCGAAACTGCAGTCTGCAAGTGGTGTGTGACGACTGGCAAGAGAGCTCCTTTAAGTAGGATCAGTCTTTCGGCTGGTGTTTGTTGCAATCGAAGCATTAGCGTTTTGATGGTAATATGCAATTATTACACTTAACGCGCCAGACTTGTAACTTTGGTTGCAGTCTGGTTATTTTCCTTATAGTAAAATAAGGATTTATAGAGGAGTTTGCGACTAAAAATATTATGTTTAATATTCCGCCCTCTAAAAGCACATTTGAAATATTTGTATAGTCGTTACATAAACAGTAAAGTAAATCATTAGTGTACAATAATACCAACACACATAATATAATCTAATATATAGAATGTCAATAAACATATATTTATCGAAACAGATGTAATGAAAGTATATTAAAAAGAATCATCATAGTATTCTTGTAGATTATAATAGGGTTTATCAATTAAGAAATTTCAGTTTTTCTGCAATATCTTCCGACCCTCTTAATTTCGACTACGATTATTTATTTTTTGGATGTACTATCAGCCACCTTGTATATCATTATAAGAATAGAAGTTTCCTCATGTAATCACATCAGTTGTAAGCAAACTGATCAAAGGATATAAAGTGTAAGATTTCAACTGAACAATAAACAATAATTATGGACACAGCAGATTTTAATTCAATACCATATTTTTAAATAAACTAGTAGGTATATCTTTTAAATAAATGTTAATTACAAGAATTTAGACAATAGATAGAGTCTAGGTGGGGCATTATAAAGCAAGGTGGCAATCAGTTGCTCTTGAGCCAGGGAAAGAGTGAGGAGCACATCTCCCCAGCAAAAAATATGCTGTAAGATATTGTTTGTATTTCTTTCTTGTACTTTATGCGGATTATTAAGGTGTTCTTGACATAAAAAATTATTAAAAATATTTATATTTAGCAATCACATCACCACATAGTAGACAACCTCCACATTCAAAGCAAATGGCTGCCCGGAAGGGCATCAATAAAAAGAATTAGGAAAGTGCACCATTCGAGGCGCCATTCATAAAAAAAAAGCACGAGTATAAAACATCACATTTTCTATCAAAGTCAATTATCTGGGAACATGTGTAAGCAAACAAATCAATATTAGTATAGGTAAGGCTTTTGGTATTTGCTAAATATCGGAAGCTAACCTTGATGTTCAAGATTTCGAATTTATAACACATCAGGCAAGGATATCGGAGTAAGAGTCTCGAGACGCCCAAATATTTGAGTAGCTGGCAGCTAAATGCAATGATCAAAACAAAAAGGCAAATTTCAATTCATAAACGTAGGAAACCCGCAATTAAAATATCGAGTCTTGTAAGAAGGTAATTATTATTTAATTTAATCTCGAATTTAATGGTTCAAGGTGGATGTGGTCGCTTATACAGGCTGTCCATTTTGTCAGGGCACTCGAGAATAACTCACTTAATATCGGTCGTACAAAAAAATATATTTTTACGAAAATTGTGCCGATTTATATAACCTATAAAATGGTTTAAAGACATTTGATGAAATCCATGGCCTACTTTAAGAGTTTTAGCGGAAAATATCGAAAATGCGGAAAACGTCTAGGCCAAATATCTCCGTTATTCTAAGGCGAAAATTTGTTGCAAAACAGAGTGCTTCAACGAGGTTTTATCTAATTTTTTTCAAAACCGCCGTATTTTGAGATTTACTCTTCAGGCTGTTAAAAAAAATGATTTTGGAACGGGCACGGAATGACGCCATTAAATAGAGTATTTTCCTCCCTGTTCAACGATATATCACATGCCATATTTATTCATTGGTACTACGTTAGTAATTATAAAAACATTTTTTTTTAACAAGCATTATACTTGCCGTGGAGAAGTATGATTAAATAAAACGATAAAATAATTCAATAAGTTGTTCAAATCTTTGCTATAATAAAACATTAACACAATTAAGGATAATAAAGTAAATTCAGGTAACAAAAACAAATTAATAATAAAAAGAATATAGCACATAGAACATTAATATTTATCTAATACTCAAAATAATTTTTAAGATATCATATAAACTGTTCAAAGTGTCCACCGCGATTTCTTATGCACAATCGAGCGCGGCGAGGCACTGCATTTAAAATAGTACTCAGCATTTCGGGGGTAACTGTAATGCATGCCTGTTGAATTCAAGCTTTTGGGTCCTCTACATTTTGCGGTGTCGTCGAAAACACCGTATCTTTAATATACCTCCATAGACAAAATCCATTGGGGTTATATTTGGAGAACGAGGGGGCCATCGAATAAATCCATTGGTACCTATCCAATGTTGAGGCAAAATGTTTAAATAATCTAGGCAAATCTAAGAATTGTGGGGAGGAGCTCCATCTTGTTGAAAATATTAAAAGTTGTGTCGATTCTCTAAAGGTAGCTCATCTAAGAATTCATTAAATTCATTTCTCAAAAAGTTTAGTTAAGTTTGTTAAAAGTTTTTGTTTGACCACTGAGGTGACCATCATAAAAATAAGGACCTATTAAATTGTTGCTTAAAATACCTATCCACACATTTATTGAAAAACGATTTTGAAACCCAGTCGGTCTATGCCAGTGTGTATTTTCAGAAGTCCATTTGTAATGAATATTGCGATTAAAAAATCCATTATTGGAAAAATTTGCCTCGTCGGACCAAAGTATTTTACTACATATTAATGGATCGACACGCTTCTTTTCCAACAGCCACCAACAAAAAGTCGTCCTCCTTGGTTTGTCCCCCGCTTGTAAATTGTGAACTTTTTTGGCTTTTTAACACCGGTAATCATTTTTCTTTAAAATTTTTCAAGCACTTGTTTTATTTATATGACAAGCAATTTGAATTTCTCTTAATGATGTTTCCAAATTTTCTGTATTTTTATTTCTTGCATAATTAATAACTCGGTTTACCTTATTTACATTATCAGTAACACTGTTCAACCTTGTCTTCTTCTTTAAAAATGAACCATCATTTTTCAGTTTCGTAGCTAATTTTCTGAACAGAGTTTTATTCGGCTGTAGCGCTTGTGGAAATCTGTTTCTATATTCTACTTGAACTAATCCAGAGTTAATATTGCATTGGCAATATGTAACGAACATATATAACGATCAATGTGAGTGAAAATCATTTTTGAAAATTCTAAATTCTTAAACGAGTGTGATTGAATGAGAGTTTAAGTATTAACTGAGATGATCTGTCAAAAAATTAAATTATCAAGTTTGATCATAGCCAACTATTATAAAATAATTGAAATACTTAATAGTGAAATCATGAAATACAAACAAATGGATATTATACTTAAATTAATTGGTAAAGACAACTTTCTGAGCAATGAGTGACGCTTTTATGGAGGACCTCTATACATTGGCATAACTGCGAATACTCTTTCCATAATTGCTCCATGTTGCTTTTGTTTTTGTTACCTGAATTTGCTTTATTCTTCTTAATTGTGTTAACGTTTTATTATAGCAAAGATTTGAACAACTTATTGAATTATTTTATCGTTTTATTTAATCATACTTCTCCACAGTAAGTATAATGCTTGTTAGAAAAAATTTATTGGTTTAAAAAATGTTTTTATAATTACTAACGTAGTACCAATGAATAAATATGGCATGTGATATATCGTTGAAAGGGGAGGAAAATACTCTATTTAATGGCGCCATTTCCCGCCCGTTTCAAAATAATTTTTTTAACAGCCTGAAGAGTAAATCTCAAAATACAGCGGTTTTGAAAAAAAATAGATAAAACCTCGTTGAAACACTGTTTTGCAAAAAATTTTCGCCTTAGAATTTTTCTCGTATCCCTTCAAATAACGGAGAGATTTGGCCTAGACGTTTTCCGCATTTTCGATATTTTCCGTCATAACTCTTAAAGTAGGCCATGGATTTCAAATGTCTTTAAACCATTTTGTAGGTTATATAAATCGGCACAATTTTTGTAAAAATAATTTTTTTTGTACGACCGATATTAAGTGAGATATTCTCAAGGGCCCTGATAAAATGGACAGCCTGTATAAAAAGTATTCTTTGGAAAAACTATAAACAAACAAAAAATAACATAGGGATTTTATGGACATAAGAAAAAAGATAAAAGATGAGTTAAAACATTTGTATGAAAATTATTTACTGAAAATACAAGAAAATATAAAAAATGATACCAAGAAATTCTGGGCTTACATTAAGGGTAAAAGAAGTGGTTCCATTCTAGGAAATATTATATATAATGATGTTCAATATACAATCTTATATCATATCTCCAGGAAATTGTCAATGAGTTTGCTGCCTTCTTTCAAAATGCATATTTAAAACCAAATAATAAGAAAAATAAATACTATTCTTATGAAGATACCAGTGATAGTGCTAGTTTATCATTAACAGTTCTCAGAAATTGAAGTACTTAAATCCTTAAAGAAAATCAAACCTAAATTTACTAAAGGACCAGACAATATTCCTGCATATATCGTCAAATATTGCGCAGCCATCTTTGCCGGTCCAATCACAATATTTAATTTATCATTAAAAACGCATACATTTCCCGGTGTATGGAAATATTTTCGTGTATGCCCTGTTTTTAAAAAGAAAACAAGAGCACAGCTGAAAATTATAGGCCCATTACAATTATCTGCAATTTTGCAAGTTTTCGAAATCATCTTGCATACGTCATTATCCAGTCAAGGGTCAAATTGTACATAACCAACATGGGTTTGTTCCTGACAGATCTACTGAGACTAACCTCGCATGTACCAAACAATTCATTTCTAAAGAACTGGATGCAAACAAACAAATTGATAGAGGCATCATCAGACTCACAAGATATTGCTCTTTCATAAAAAAAATATTAGGAAAGAAATTATTTGCAGTCGATCTTCTACTAATTCGAGATGAAAATATGATTTTGTTGAAAATTGCAAATCAACCCTCAACTTTGGCGCGCTGTATCTCGGAAACTATTGGTGGCAGGTAAAAAATTAATAAATCAAAAAGATGCAGAATTTTACTTTCATCTACATTTTTTATTTGAGCATTTCCTTAAAAAGTGCAGCGATGTTTTTTTTCTCTCTTCATATCTAGAGAATAGGCGTTAATATGTGGAATACTGTGGTTTCAGATCATTTAACGTCCTGACCACTTCCGGCGTTCTCCAGGGATCCGTACTAGGCCCGCTTATGTTTGTGGTTTTCATAAATGATATAGTAAGTTGATCTCAATGTAGAGCGACTCATACATTCAGATGATTTGAAAATATATTATGTAATAGAAAGCGGACAACGCCTTCAGAACAACTTGAACATGGTAGTAATTCTCCTTATCTAAAATGCGTAACACGATGGAGTACAATGATAATTGATAAACGGTCAGCTATTGCAGAAGCCAGACACAGTAAAGGATCTTGGAGCTATCTTTGATAAGTGTTTGAGTTTCAAAGAACATATTAATTTCACTATTGCTTCAGCGGGAAAAAGCTTAGGCTTTGTAATAAGAAACTGCATCGAGTTCAGCACCTAATACTGATATTATGAAACTGTACTATTCCTTTGTACGATCAAAATTGGAATACTGCTCGCTAATATGGTTCCCAGGATATTCTATCTATATAAACAATGTTGAGAACGTTTAGCGCCGCTTTGTTAAGTATTTATGTTTTATTGAAGATGGTATAAATAAATAAATAAACACCACAGAAATTAGGCAACCCCCAATTCCAAAAGCCAAGGCTTGTGCGTAAGGGGGTTACACATTGAAAAAACGCGGACATACAACCATTTCCGCCGACAGTGCCGGAGCCAGGATTCGAACCTGATAGTGCGATGTCCGTGTAATTAATCGCGATTGCCACGTCGCGCCTTAACCCACTCGGCTATCGACCAGACCGTATCTATCCGATAACTGGGTATTCGCAAAATGCTATGTTGGAAAGATTCTGCATATCAAGTGAAAATAGAAGGATAATACAGTCAATATTTTTTTCTTTATAAAATTATATTTAACATGTTTGTTTGTAATCTTATTTTGGGACAACTGAACTTTCATACACCTCGTATAACAAGTCGGAACTCTGAAACATTTTATCTTCCTAGTATCCTCATTTATATTTTATGTGTGATAACTATAATCTACTACAAGATAAGCTTAACATATTCAACTGTAGCATTAAGTCAATCAAACAGATTAACTTTAATAATTACATAATGCAAACCTTTGCTTTTGTATTCTATCCTCGATTCTATCATAGCTATATTGTAATTCTATTCTAAAGTGTTCTATTAGTTCACTGTAATGTTTCCACCCTATATCTGCTTATCTGTTAGGTGGTTGTGTTTAAATAAATTAACAGATAAATAAAATAAAACGAGATTTTAGATTGAGTCCGAGACTGACTCAAATATTCTGTACCTACATTGTTTATAACAACATAATTATTAATTAAAAGAAAACGAGTTAGCTTTATTCTTTATATATACCTCTAGTCAAGTTTTTAAATATTTATGTATTATATTATTCAACACATCTCTCAATTAGTCGTCGTTATGACAGAGAGCTCTGGTGCTCTCAAATGAGCTTATTACCAAACCCGCTAAATTTTTCTCCAAGTTTCCATTTCCTTGATACAGACCACTTATCTACAACCCGCTTTAGTACCGCTTAATAAACCAGAAACACAAGTTTTAATTAGATTATTAATAAGGAACCTGCCTTTAAAACGCTAACACAAGTGATAAAGTCATATGAAGGCTCAATACTACGTTAACTACCTAGTATGCCTACAACAATTTGGGCAAGGGAGTTAAATTAAACAATTACAGAAAAAGATAAGGAACAATTAAGTATGCGTAGGAGTGAAAACAACACCATAAAAAAAATTAAATTAAATAAACGGAGACTCGGTTAAGTTTTGATAAAAGTTTATCATTTCCTGTATACCGGGCGGACTCAACGCGAAAACGAAAACAATTCCCGGATCGAGCTTACACTTCTAGTTTTAATTTATCGCCCCTTTTAGTGCATTTCAATAGCAATTTTTTTTAAATAGTTGGTTATTCTGCAGTTTATCCACTTCTCGACTTTAGAGTTTTTTTGTGGATTCATTAATAAGAGAGTTATATGAAGCGTTTGTGACTAATGAAACGTTGCGCAAATGTATAATAATCGAGAAAATTGACGGGAAAGTGGGGCGAACAGGACCTCTAATCAATAATTATGGGGAGAGTGAGCATTCATCGTGCGAAGCGAGAGCTCATATCACACGCATCTCACCCGACCGTCTTAGACTGTATTCTGTAAGTACAGCGAATAGGTGGTGAACGTGAGGGGATTCAGCGAGAATTTACAACCAATTAGGTTGGCGCAAAAGCATCAGCTGTTTAATGCTCAGTTGTCATTGTCATGTCGCATGTCATTAATTCTCTCTTATTAATGTACCTATTCACAAAAAAAAACTCAAAAATCGAGAAGTGGATAAACTGCAGAATGACCAAATAGTTTTTATTCGAGGTCACTTTCTCTGTTTGTTTGTTTCAAATTTTGCAACACATTGTTTGCTCAATCCCCGTGTACCTAGAATCTTGAAATTTGGTGAAGACAATGCAATAATCAATTATTAATTTCACTCGCTAAGCAATTAATGTAGCGGTATAGTTGAAGTAATAAGTTCCCGGCAAATAAAAAACGCAACAAAAACTTTACGACCTCAATAAAATACCGGTACTCTTTGTACTGCTGTTCGCAAATTGACTCGCCTACCTGATGATCGGCATGGCGCCATGGCCCGCGGCGATATAATTATGTTGTATGTAAAGTTTTTGTTGCGTTTTTTGAGTGTAGAGAAGTCCTTAAACTTTACGACCTCATTAAGTTGTAGATAAAAAAATCTAAAACTTTTATTCTATGTATTTACATAACCTCAAAGTTTGCGAGAAAATGACGAAAAACCGATTTCTCTGTTTTTATTTTTTTTCTCGCGTGAAAATTATTTAATTTAAATGAAACTGTGAAAGTACGTAATTGTTTGCATATAATAAGCATGAATTTGTTCAATTATGGAAAATAAATATTTTTCGAGATTTTACCATTTTACCGAAAAAACACCCCTATCTTCGGCGAACAACTTTATTGATTTTGATGTTCTACTAGTGCTCATTTTTTTCGTCGAGATGTCTACTTTCAAATGGTACGTCGATGTTAGTAGTGATTTATTGTGATTTAGCAGCTTAAAATTAAGAAAAACCGAAAAATTTTTTTTTCGAATCTCGAGTTTGTCGATTTTTTTCATTATTTTCAATTTTTTAGCATATTTATGTTAGTAATTCATAATATTTTAATGAAAAAACTTACTTTGGTATAAAATAAATAAAGTTGAATGAATTTCATCACGGAAAGGTAGGGAAAACTTCATGAAACTTAACATTTACATGGAAATCAATAGTACTTTATTAATTTTCATAAGTTACAATTAAGTTTCGAAAACTTTATATGCATATTAAATTATTCTAAATACATATGATAAAATACAACATACAATTTATTTATATTGGCTACGAATTCTTTACATTATTTAGAAATATTTACTTTATTAATATTGGTTGTGTATAGCTTATAAAAAGAAAAATCAATAAAATAATTGTTAAAATCTAATAAATTTTAGGCCTTTTTTGTTGTGGTTCGTTTTCTTCATCGATCAAACTCTCAAATTCTATATTATCTTCAAAATCATTGGCATTTTCAGGCTCTTCAATTTCGATGTCATTATTCTTTGCTGGCTCTTCATCAATATCTTCAGAATCACTTAAATCTACAAATACTTCTCTGTCTCTATTTGAACAGTTCTCAGTGCATGTATTGCATAGATTGGTACATATTAAGCCGAGTTTTTGGCAGCCACACCTTTGATTATTGCATCCACTTTCACAAGTACAGCTAACGCTTTTTAACAACTTTCCGGGAATCAAGTCGCAACTGTCAGAGATGTATTTCGGCACGAGTCTTCCTACATTTTCGTTCCAGCCCCAGTCCTTTGCTTTTTTGTTGTCCTGATCGTTGTCAAAATTACCCAACCAAGTTTGCAATTGATAATAGACTCTGTAGGAGTGTTGTGCAACTGCTTCTTTAGTTGGAGGGAGTTTTTTCAATTTAAAAGTGGATTTGTTTGTAGCTTGCTGATACAGCTCAAATCGTAATTGATTTAATGAGTTATAAATTTTCTTACTTTTGTAAATACTAGCTGTAAGTTGAGATCCATTTTTTGCTATGGTTATGTGGTCTGCAACTTTTTGATAATAAACACTGGCTAGGTTTAATACATTTTTATTTTCCAATAAAGATCTTACTATTGTTTTTTTCCCTTTTCCAGCAAAACTTGAAGTTGTATCACACCCAAAGAAAGCATAAAGAAACGCTATTACACTTGTGTATGGTTCGTGTTTAAAACAATGGGATGTATAAAATGAATCTTTGACGTTGCTTGAGCCTGGTTTGTGAAAATAAGTATCCAGCCCATTCGAATTTAATTGGTATAAACGAGCTCTGCTGCTCTTGTGCAGACTCACTTTGTCCTACCCCTCTCTACCCCCAATCTTCAGTCGTTTTGGGCGGGCATTTCAAATACCTGTATACTGAGAAATTTCAAATCTTGAAAAAAATTTTTTTGTTTGAATACGTAACAGTATTTTTTTTGTTTGTATTCAATTTTAGCGTGGTTTCCAATAACTAAATTAATTCAACCTAAGTTATTTTATAACAAAGTAAGTTTTTTCATTAAAATATTATGAATTATTAACACAAATATGTTAAAAAATTGAAAATAATGAAAAAAATCGACAAATTCGAGATTTGAAAAAAATTTTTTTTCGGTTTTTCTTAATTTTAAGCTGCTAAATGACAATAAATCACTAACATCGACGTATTATTTGAAAGCAGACATCCCGACGAACAAAATGAGCACTAGTGGAACATCAAAATCCAAAAAAAAATCAATAAAGTTGTTCGCCGAAGGTAGGGGTGTTTTTTCGGAAAAATGGTAAAATCTCGAAAAATATTTATTTCCCATAATTGAAAAAATTCATGCTTATTATATGCAAATAATTACGTACTTTCACAAAATTTGATTTAAATTAAATAATTTTCACACGAGAAAAAAAATAAAAACAGAAAAATCGGTTTTTCGTCATTTTCTCGCAAACTTTGAGGTTACGTTGAAAAATATATACAATAAAAGTTTTATATTTTTTTATTATCTACAACTTTTGTATGAAACACTTTTCTCTAGGAGATCACGTTTCGCCACAAATCACGAAAAACGGTTTTCATCCCTTAAATAGCACCCCATTTCACTACTTCCCTTCATCTCAAGTTCCAAAGTTTTTTTTTTTTTATTTTTTATGGCCTCAACTATATATTCCAGCCGGCCGTTGCCTGCTATTAATTTTTTTTTTTCAGCATTAAAAATCCGTAACGGCCCCAGCCTAATAAGCAAGTCAATTTGCGAACGAAACAGTACAGAGCCGTACTTAAAATACGTATGTATTAGAATGTACATATTAATAATACTAGACCGTAACGCGCTGCTAAAATTGAACGACTGAGTTGCTGATCTAAATATTTCAAGTGCGTACCTGGGCGACGGTATTTTAATGAGGTCGTAAAGTTTTTATTTTTTTTTTTGAGTACACCACAGCATTACCTTTTGTTTGTTATGGAGGCTAGTATTACATTTTAGAGAAAAACAATATACCTAACCTAGTTTTAAAAAAAACGCATACCTATCTTATGTCCAAAATTTTTTTACCTATTGAAAATTTCTGAAAACAAAGTCTCGCTATGGAGCCAACTGACAGCATACCTATAGCTTCTTTGATGTCACAGAACGATTTGCAGGTCAACATTATCACATATTACTACTTTAAAGATACTAAACAAAAGCAGAACCAATTGATTAATAACTGCACTACAAAACACACGCAAATAATGTTTTAAGTAATTCCTGTAGAAAAAGCAGTTAAAAGATTACCTCTAGTGTTGCTGACAAATAAACTGAAAGAAGTGAAGTCAGGTATAAACCTTGGGGACCCCTTCGACAGACTTAACATTTTATATTGCGTTTTACTAGTTAGATGATATTTGAAAAGCATAATATAAGTTACTCAGAAAACAGTTTGTTCTTTTTTTTCATAAGTAGGTATAACACTTCATACCATCTGTATACCATATTTCACAGCAGTTGTCTCCTCGTAAAAAATAAAATCTGTACTCACATTGGAAAACCACGAGGTCTAAATATATACTTTTTAGCTAAAACCAAAACAAATTTTACTAGGTATATCCACCAACCGTATAGCTAATAAATGTTTAGTTCATTTTTATCGAAGACAAATACCTATATCAAATAAGAAACCGCTCTGTACCTAGTTACTTAATTAATTATGTAACGTTATCCCGCGCAAATAACTCAGCCAATATTATTAAAGAATTCTTCTCATTGGCGAATTTAAACCAGTAAACAACAATTTTTTAAATGTTGAATGATGTCATTTATTAACCGATGTTGGTGTATTAGTTAACGTCTTGTCTTAAACGAAGAACATGTGTTAGTTCAAGGAGACTAATCTAATTTGTTCCAGAGGCGTTTTTTGGGCTTATAAATTAATTATTTACATAAACACGACTTTGCGGCATCCACTTTAAGATCAGATAGAAGATAGATGAGATTGTGGTTAGCGATAGAAATAAAAATGAAAATCAATAGATCATGATCTTGAATATTATACTTTGTACCTTATGATTATAAAATGTACACTACACTCAAATCAACTTGCAAGAATACAAATACAGTTCAGTTGGAAGGTAGCAATCTGAGAACTCCCGTCCTCATAACCACAAATGCGCAATTATTTGTTTACCAAGAGGACTATGCCTACTTGATTAAACTATAATTAAACAAAAACAAACGTTTTTGCCGCCATCTTGTAAATATAGTGGCATAAAAATAGGGGTCTCGGACCCCATGCAGCATGCGAGATACGGCCTGAGAAACCAGAATCCACATTCCAGAGTCAGACGAGGCCTGTCGGAACTTTTCCGGGAAGGTCAGCAAATAGGTAGAAAGACAAATTGACGGTAAATTTTTTTTAAAACTTACACATGATTTTCTGTGCTGTTTAGGTAATAGTTGGCCATATCCTCGGAGGAGCCCCGGGGGGCTGAACCACACACAATTTACACGCCGTGTTTACTAAAAATTTAGTTTTTTATCACCACTCCGAGCCGCGCTACGGTGAACTGACATCCGCGGCTAAGATTAACCACTCGCTGCGAAGGCGCACACTGACAGCTAACAGCTGACGCATGCGTCCGAGGGTACAGGCAGGAGTGGATCGGGAATATTTCGTTTTAAAAAAGGTAAAAAAAAACGCCAGTAGTCAGAGGAAAATAAAAGTTTTTTGGCCAAGAATTATGCTAAATTAAAATTACACCTAACGGGCTCCCTCAAAAGTGAGTAAAAATTTAACTCCACAAAAGTTAATAGTTTTTGAAAATAAGTCAATAATAATAACAGCAAATCCACTGACCATCTCCATGTGGATCCCTAAATACATTTTGGAAGTAAATAAGATACACAGGCTGTTGCAGAAACACGGAATTCATGTTTTAAACCCCGGACAGGTCGATTTTGTTTTCTCACTCTGCATTTTTGCTGCTCAAAAAAGAATCTAAGTATTTTTATTTTTCAGAACCTCTTACACTGAGGTGAATTCATTCATGCAACTTCTAATTTCATTCCTATATTAATTACTGTAAATACAAAATCTTCATTATGTCATCTCAAACTTTAACCTGTAGTTTCAAGTCTATTTACCTATATATTTTAAATATTAAGATTATCTTTTAAAGCTATATTGAAATTGAGTAAATTTGACACAATCTTTAACACGTATGTTCGAAGGGAGTGATCTCCTAGCTAAAGATGCGCTCCGTAACCGAAGCGCTATAGAAATTTTATTTATTTATTTATTTCAATGCTCTTACTTAGATTATGGTCTTGCTGTAGTTTAGCATTAGCTATTCCACCACTCAACCAGGACACGTATACAACCACCATTCCCTACGACATTGTCACCTGTCGTAGCTGAGACTCGAACTCACGAATAGTACAGCGACTATTCGCATTGCCTATAACCCTTTCTAGTCCACTGCTACACATAAGAAACGCCGCTAAACATCCATATCCAAACCATGATTCGAACCTGGAACTCCTTGGTCTCAAGTTGAACGAGTGTTGAGCCACTGAGAACATCGTGAAATTTTGAAGGAAATCGAAGTTAATAGTTAATTAAAAATTGCTAGTCAACAGTTTAACTCTTGCACGATAATACTGTATAAGTAATTTCCTAAACGGGAAGGTAAAAACCGGGAAAGATAAATAAAGAGGCAAAAGAGGCACCGCAGGTAATGAACCCTGTCAGTTATATAGTACCAAAGTGTACAAATACGGATTTATGAATAGTGAGCGAGAAAAGGAAATGAAGAGAGAAAAAGAGGACGGAAGTCATGGACACTGTGAAGATGAGTTTTTAATATTCCATTTACATTAATTATTAATAAGAACATGTTTTGAAATACATTCGGTAATTTCTTGCATCATAAAAAGAACAATGATATACTGGTTCCTATAGATGTGTTTAATAAATTTTTGCTTTTCTAAATCCTTTGTAACTTCTAATTAATTCCAGTGTGTCAGGGTGAACAATCCAAGAGACACTTTAATTTCATGGTTTAGTTTTGAGCTATTAAAAAAATTTGATCTTTCTCGATCGACAAAAATCATTTGACGGAGGTGCGCAAAAAACCGGAAATGGGGGGATAAGCTGGAAGCGTGAAATCCCCAAGCCAACTGGGTAGGGTAGTTGGCAAGAGCTCTTAGCAATTCGCGAGAAGCCATACCCGCATTCACAAGTGCGAACGGACGTACCGCGCTGACGAACACGCAGAGAGCTAACCAGCTAGTTACTCACTTTGAATCTATACATGACAATGACATACCTAACAATTTAGAGCATGACCGCTTTGAAAATGACCTAAATCAAATTATTGGCCATGACGTAAAATTGACGAGACAATAATTTCTGAAGGTCATGGTCAAACCCTCGGAAGTGGCAGAGGTCATCAAGACGTTACCAAACAGTAAAGCACCGGGAAAAGACAGTATCGAATATAAGCTATTCAAATATCTCCCAAGAAAAGGTATTGTGCAATTGACGGATATCGTTAATGAGACTCTGAGACTGCAACACTGGCCTAGCCAGTGGAAATGTGCCGCCGTGGTTGTACCCATTTTGAAACCGAATAAGAACGTGAAATTCGCCGGCAGTTATCCTCCAATTTCGTTACATCGTCACTGTCGACGATTTCCAAGTTGGTGGAGAAGTTCACCCTGATCAGACTTGAGGATGCTCAGGATGAGCTCCACATTGACGATGAATGTCAGTTGGGTTTCCGTAAGGCTCGAAGCACGGTGTAGCAAGTTAGGATAGTTAACGACCTCAAGGTGCAATATAGCCTTGGGAAGAGCACCACCATGCTGCTCCTCGATATTGAGAAGGTCTTCGATACCGCTTGGATCCCGGGTCTACTCTACAATATGCACAACTACCACTTTCCGACACACATCATCAAACTTGTTTATTCGTTTCTGTCAGGCAGATCTCTGCAGGTTCGAGTGAACAACAAACTTTCAACACGGCGGGACATTCGCGCGGGAGTTCTACAAGGGTCGTGCCTGTCACCAAAGTTGTACAACTTGTAAGTATCCGATTTCCCGAAATTCTCGAATGCGAATATGCTGCTGAAGACATATATGGCCCGTTCCACGACGTATTACGACCGGTGGAAGATTGAGGTAAACGCTGAGAAGTCAAAGTCCATAGTTTTCACGCGCTGCTTCATGGAGAATAGGATATTAACGCCAAATTTGATCAGGGGGAATCCCATTCCAGTCAAAAATTGTAAAAAATATTTGGGGGTCAGACTGAACAAAAGACCTTCAATACCCACATAAACGAGACCATACGGACTGATGTCTACTCCATGTCCAGGAGTAGTATCCGCTCCTGGTCAGGTGTAGCAGACTAAACAGAGACAACAAGAAATTGTTGTACACGATGGTGATCAGGCCGGCCATGACATACACGGCGCCGGTGTGGTGCAGCACGTCGGTGACAACAATGAAAACCTTAAAGTCTTGGAACATAAGTTCATGCGCCTCATATCAAATTCTGACAGCTACACCTCTTTCAGAGATTTGTATGCACGTTGTAACGACATACTGTCAATAGCGGACTACGTCCTAGACATTTCTCAAAAATTTTATAGCACCAAGCTGGGTGATAGTCCGCTTACTAGAAACATTACACAAATCAGAATGCATAATGCCTCTTTCCGAATCAAACACAATCTACCATATCAGGTATTGCATATCTCCCGGCAACCTTCCTCTTCCCATAACTTCTTTTTGCACTCTTAGCTTCTTTATGACTTTATGACTGGTGGTCGAGAGGTGAGCGCACTTGCCTCTCACCTAAAAGTTCCGGGTTCGATCCCCGGCCGTGGCAGTAGAAAATACTGTGAGAGGGATTTTTTCACTATACACGGATATTGGGTGTGTGTCCCTTGTCTCTAAATGTGTATCCCCCTCCCACACAAGGCTCTTCTAGAGCCTTCCGGGATAAAGGGGGTCGTAATTACCTGTGGTGTTATTTATTTATTTATTTATTTTACTCTCAACCATACATTTTTAATTATTTTTCTATCTCCTTCTTCGTTTTTGTTTGTTATTTTTATTTTTTGTTGTTTTCTTCTAAATTCTTTTCAAACCCCCTCCTATAAAATCATGAAACATTAAAAAATAATCACATTTTTATTCATATCTTGGGTGGCTTTGATGCTTTCCTCCCCTACATTATTTCAAACGGGTATTTGTCGTTTGTCTGTATCTACCCGTTTCAACAATCAAAATCGAATCAGTGAAGTCCGCGAGTTTTAGTTTAAAGTTTTAATTGTTTTTATCGGCTTTTTTGTAATTTTAAATGTTATTCATCCTTTTCTTTCATTGTTTTTGTGTGAAAGGTGATGGATGTTTATGTGAGTGTTTGGGTCTATTAGGGTATTTTAGATTATACGTTTAGATTTAGGCACTTTTGTTCACAGTTCTAAGTTGAACCAACCTCGCCCAATTTACCCCGGCGCTTCGCACCACGATTAGCGGATTGGCTCTGGGCCGGGGCCCGGCAATAAATTGTACTATTTTAAACGGAGTGACTATTCGTACATGCAGTATGTATGAATAGCGTCAGGACTATTCGTACATGCAGTAAGTATTAAATAATAAAATAGGATCGTCGACCACAAATTAAAATACGTGAGAGGAATAAGAGGGAAGATATTCCTTCCGCGTGCTACTTTCTGATATACCTAAAGAAACATTACGTATTTTAGTTGATAACAAAATGTAGTAAAAAAAAAACTGTAACAAGTCGATTCGAACCCTCGACCTCAAGTGTGAGAATTAATTTAATTCAATTCAAAAGACTTTATTCAAGTTAAACAGTAAATGTAGCTGCGTCCCCAGGACCTGCCTCGGGACCGACTCTGCGACCACCGCGTTGACGCCGTGGCGGATCGCAAAGTCGGGCGAGACAGGCCTGGTTCGTCGAAAGCAACAATTAAAATATTAAACCTAAACAACAAAAAATTGAAATAGGTGGTATAATAACAAAAATGGCTTAAAAAGGAAAGCATAAAAATCACTGGGAAACACTAACAATTATAACACTCGCGAACAATCACTTTTAAATTTTGGCATATACGCTGGCACCACAACCCGAACAAGGCGCCTTCCGCGAATTACTCCAACGACGGTCTGCTCTAGGCTGGCCTAAACTGTGACTTTAAAAATTTTAATTCAATTAAGGTAAATTTTGATTCTGTTACAAGACTGATGTGTAGAAAATGAATTTAGAAAAAAAAATGTACAAACAGAAACGAAGGAACAACAAACGCGACAAAAAATAAGTGTGAGAATCGGGCAACCTAGCCAGTACACCACGGACTGCTGATAAGAAACCTACATGCTCCTTACTATATCAATACGTCACATACTGTATGTACGAATAGTCCTGACGCTATTCATACATCCTGCATGTACGAATAGTCACTCGGTATTTTAAACAGCAAATAAATATATAGGAATTGGCCGAGATGCACGCAACATTTTTTAGGCAACTGTCTCAAAAAGTAAAATGGAATATTTTTAAAATTGTTTCGTACAAATTACTGGAAACATGGACAACATTTTGCAGGAAGCCTACTAGGCTGACAGTTCTAATTCGTTTTCAAATTAACAACGAAAACAGACGAAAACGTCACTAGATAGTTTATTGACAAGCCATGCCATTTTTGTCGTTAACAAATAACATAGTGATAAGTAAGTTTGTTATATGTTATTTTCCTGTATCTCCAGTTTATTGCTTACTTTTAGGTTTTCTTGTAAGCCTAAATCCATTTCAAATATTACTTATGATCAATTAATACATAATATATGACGCCGTGGCCAGTGCTGTAATTCATCAAAATTGAGTTATTGCCATTATCACAAGTTGAATAGTATACTTTATCTACGATTCTTCACTAACCTAATTCTTCATTTTGGCACAATTATTACTTTACTTGATTTAAAAACGTCGAAATTATTCAAACATGGCTAATCACATTCCTCCTCAATAATAATGGACCATTCTATTTCACCGCGTCAGAAAAGAATTTCTCTCGGACAGAGCCACCACCATCGCGTCACGTGTTACATCGATTGGACAGGCATGACAGACAGACGGACAATATGAAAATCAAAGCATAATATTTTTAGTCGTAAACTCCTCTATAGAATCCCTATTTTACTATAAAGAACGTAACCAGACTGAAATCAACAGCTACTCTCCGGGCTATGTGCCCCGCCGAGCGCTGAATTACAAGTTACAAGCCTGGCGTGTTAAGTGTAATAATTGCACATTACCATCAAAACGCTAATGCTTTGATTGCAATAAACACCAGCCGAAAGATTTATCCTACTTAAAGGAGCTCTCGTGCCAGTCGTCACACACCACTTGCAGACTGCAGTTTCGAGCTGTTGGCTCTCGTCACTGCTAAGCCCAGTCAGGCTATTTATTTTTCGATTGCAATAGACACTGGACCGCTAGATGGCGCCTGCCGACTATTTTACATGTCGCTATCCCAAAGATACCGAAATGTACCGCAATCTAACGTGATGTAATACATAAATTATCCTTTCTTAGAATAAAAAAAAGTTCCTCAAGCAAATTTGGCTAAGATCAGTCAAGAGGCTGTTAAGTTATTGCAAAAAAACGAAAACACAATTTGAACTTTGACACCCTGTATCTTTTTCCGCAGCAACATTTTACTAAAGCATATTTGATTATATCCTCATATTTTGGCCCAAAGAATCTACCCCTGAACTATGGCCTATTATTAATGGCCCACCCTGTATAATGAGATTTCGATTTTAGAAAATTTACATGTTTCCATTTATCATGTTGGGTTGGCGGTAGCAATCTGTTCTTTACATTGCATATTTTTTTATAATGGAACCTGATTTTGTGAAAGGGACTTCAGAAAACTAACTATAGTGGATTTTTATATGATTCACGAGTTTTATGTAAACAATTTGAACTATTTAAGTATAGTCCAAGTAAGGACTTTCCTACATTCAAAAAATGCAACAAAAACCTTACGACATAGTTATATCGCCGCGGGCCATGGCGCCATGCCTGTTATCAAATGACCCGACGCACATTAAAAACCTATAAAAGTAAGTGAGTCAATTTGCGAACGGCACTACAAAGAGTACCGGTATTTTAATGAGGTTGTAAAGTTTTTGTTGCGTTTTTTATTTGCCGGGAACTGATTGATTACTTCAACTATATACTTGAATATAGATTTTTTTAAATGGTCAACAACCTTATTAAGTATAAAGCTTGTATTTGCGATTGTAATCAAATCACTAAAATATTTGGATTAATCATATTCTGGTTTGATATAATCCGTAAAAATATCTTCTTGTAGCCGAAGCCTACGTTTCAAGTGCGTCCCTGGAATAGGGATGCGCCAGGTGGTTGGAGAAACACGTCATCATAGAAATTAGGCGCATAGAAATAATGTGGGGTGTCTCGCACTTTGTGGCGGGAAACAGTGAAGAAGTGAGGTCAGCATCTTGTCACCATTGTTACTAGTTACTACAGTATACAGTACATAGCTTTTGGATTACGATCTGTGTACTGTCATCACTGTCATTACTTCAATAACAAGTTTTATTTTCTTCACACTTACCTAAAATACCTCTAGTTTCTTTAAGCAGAATAGTAATGAATTTGTCGAGCAGGAAGGTTAAGAAGATGAACTTTTTATCATCCGTAAAATATCTATTCTACATACATAATACATATGGTTTTTTGTAAATTTAAACAAATGCCCAGAATAATATTTGCTTGTTCTATGTACTTACCTAAACACTCGCATCTGGGCATAAAGGTCGGTAGCCGCAACTGCATTTCTTTTACATTCCCCATAAATAATCAACATATCCACTTTTTCATCTCTTGTATAAATTTGCGGCATTTTGAACAGAATTAACAAGAATTTTAAACAATTTTTAAAGGCACAATAAAAATACCGCTAAACCAACAAATGTTCAACAAGCTAAATATTTCATTGTTTTCAAAGCCACCTTAGTTATTTCTTAACATTTAATTAGAACAAAATTGTATTATTTTCTTTTAACTGTAATTTTGTTTGTATTTATTGCGCGTTTTAATACGACATATGAATAAATTCCTTATTAATAGTACTAATAATAAATGGTACCACGGTACCGATATGGTTCCATTTGAAAAAATGAGTTTTGTCCAAAAAACAATTTTGGTGAATTTTATTTGCTCATAAATTACGTAATTTAGTGTTTCTAACGGGATTTCGATTTTTGTAGCATTACACGGGTCATTTAGAATAAATCGGAACCGTCATGGCATACTTAAATGGAAAACTAAAAATTATATTATAAAAAAAATTGATGTTTGAAATGTCACTTATTTGGCATCGCTGGATTCAGAAAAATATGCTGAATTCAAAAATGCAATAATACACAGGGTGTTCCATTTAAAAATCGAATGTTAGTGTCATTTCCGGCGAAACCGGATGTGAAAAAAAATCAATTGATGTCAAGAAGTACAGCTTATTGCGTATGTAGTACATCCTAAATGTCAAGTTACACCCGGTATATGTGCTAGTATTTTTTGTGCACGTTCAAAAACTTATTTAAGTACTAAAAAAGAGATACTATAGATAAATTATATTTCAGAGATTTTATGTCAAATATATAATTTATATAATGTGTTCATTTGATTGTGGTGGTTAACAAAACAGAGTAGTCTGGCCGATATAGCCGCGTTGGTTAAGAAAGTAGGGAGGTAGCAATCGCGATTAATCATACGGGTATCGCGCCACCGGGTTCGAATCCCGTCTCCGGCACTCGCACTGGCGGAGGAAATGGTTGCATGTCCGCGTTTTTTCAATGTGTAACCCCTTTCCGCACAAAGCTTCTGGAATTGGGGGTTGTCTCATTTCTGTGGTGTTTATTATGATTTATTCCCCACCTCTCCATTCGTTTCCTCATCGATAATTTGATTATTATTTTGTTACGCAAAATTACAGTCTGTCTTTTAAACCAACCAAACGGGTTCATTTTTGCCTCTTTTATAATCTGAGCGCCTAATACTATAAATTTGACAACACTGCGCGATGCAGTGTCACCACAATCACGACAATCACCCACAATATCCAAATCTAGGGATATTCAAAGTCATATATATGCTTTTATCAGTCATTTAAAATCACTAAAAACAGTTTATCTGTTGCTAAGTTCGCTGGTAGGTGTAACATTAAAGTTTAGTTGGTTCTATATTTATTTTCCCTATTTTTAAACGATAGTTGAATAAGGTCACACATTAATTTTCTTAGAAAAAATGTCCAAAATTAATGATAGGGACAGAGCACCTAATTATCAGACTTATAAATTGGTGATTGTGGGAGGAGGTGGTGTAGGAAAGTCAGCTATAACTTTACAATTTATACAGGTAATTATTTAATTAAGCTACCCCTGAGTTCATAAATAATCCACAGTGTCTATATCTTTTCTGTATTAATATCAGGTGGCTGTTTCTCGTAATTTTTCACACTGTCTTTATATGGAGTGATGAATTCAGTTCATAACCTTGTACATATCCTACACAGAGATTTTTATAATTTTGTGTTTTGTAGAGTTATTTCGTGACAGATTATGATCCTACAATAGAAGACTCCTATACCAAACAATGTGTTATAGACGATATACCTGCCAAATTAGACAGTAAGTACATATTTAATTTGTTTGTATAAACATCTGCATGTGTGGTGTGTTAATTACTTTGACATTACTTGAATATTTCAACATCACTTCTCATGAACATTATTGGGTTATTCGGTGTTAAGTACTAAAGAGTTTTATTATTGGAATTATAATCAAAATGTAATGCATAATTAAAAGGATTGGTTCATATCTCGGTTTAGTAGTCTAAATCTATCTATGATTTTCAAAAATTACATGTCAGTGATATAAATAATGTATTATGAAATGAAATAAAGTATTTTGAACATAGAATAAGTAATATTAAAAATTACATGTCAAGGCAAACTGCGAAATAAGGGTTGTAACCTGAAACAGATGAGCATCTTTCTTACTATTTAATATTTTGTAATTTGAATGACTTCTTTCATTTATTTTTACGTGACTTGCCCTTGGCTTGTTTTTTTTCTTTATCAAAATAAATCTTTTAGTATTGGACACTGCTGGCCAAGAAGAGTTCAGTGCTATGAGGGAACAGTACATGAGGTCGGGTGAAGGATTCCTATTAGTTTTCTCTGTGACAGAGAGGTCCAGCTTTGATGAAATATATAAATTCCATAAGCAAATTTTAAGGGTGAAAGATCGAGATGAATTTCCCATGCTCATGGTCGGAAATAAGGTAAGCGAAAATATATTTTAGCCCAAAGCAATGCTTGTGAAAATTGATATAGGTTGGTAAATGTGTATGAAACAAGTGCATATTTTGACAAGTCTGTATGAATTGAAAACAGAAGACTATCGTGGCCATCTAGTTAAAGAAATCCATGTTAAACAAGTGTCATTGAATGATAATATTTATAAAAATTAGATATAAACCTCGATATAAACAATATACACTCTTTACTTATTTAAGTACTGAATTATAATACACCTAATTGTTGAACAATTTATAAGATTTTAATTTTTAATGTATAATTGCTATATTTATCATTCTAATCATCTCCTGATGATGTCAGCTTGCTTGACAAAATCCTCACCAGATACAATGCAGTATTTTTGTTTTTGTGGACTTATCAAAGGTTGCAATACTCTTCATGCACATTTCTCGTCTTAAAATGTTTGCAATATTTACCGATGATTTTTTTTTCCTTCAAAAACGATAGTTCTTTTCCTCTACTAACTAAACTCAATACAGTTGGACTTTTACTTCTTCAGTTACCGTGCTTATAAAAAATGTGATGGACAGACAGACGAATATTTTGAAAATATGATCAGAATTCGATATCTAACATGTGAAACATCTCAACCCCAGGGGTGTTAATTAATATCAAAATCCTTGATCGAGAAGCAATCAAGAACTTATTCATTCCTACCCAGTAGTTATTTATCTCAATTTTATGTCAAGATAAATAAAGAAATTAGCCATTTATGTGATCGTCTAGTTTTATTAATTTAGGCACTTCATGGCTGTAGAAGTTAGCGATTTGGACACTCTAGAGCGGTTACTTCGCTGGGCCTAGATTCGCAAAGTTTAGTAGCCAAACTGGATTGCTTCGTAGAATTTATGGATGTATTTAGAGAACTAAGCGGGCTCGAGTATTTGATCGTCGACAAGCGTCCTGCAATTAGTATCTCTTAGCAAATTCAGAGGGTTCGAAAATCGACGACAAACATCCTCGATGAAATTTGCTACTACTGGAATAAGTATTCTTCCGGGCAAACCGAGAGGGCTCGTAAAAGGTCGGCAAGCATCCTCTATCAGTTCTGCCAGGAGGTATAGCATCGCCTGGCTTTTATTCTGTTCCCCCATATCCTGAACGTGGCTTGTATATTTGACACATGAGACGTGGCTCTGGTATCCTGCCCTATCTTCGTCTTATACGTTTGCTTAAAGTCGCCCTATTCACTTCATACACAACTCTCGACGCTTTGTTGGTTTTACTAATGCGTTAGTCTTGTTTTTAAAACTGCTAAGTTTTAGATAAGAAGTAATAACCATGTTACAAGCTCTTTTAAAGTGGCACTTGACATATGTACAACTTTCTACCCAATAAGTTAAAACGTAACGGCGCCTTGAAGTCGGCTATCATTTGATATTGAGAAAATAATTTCTGTTGTAAAATAAATATTTGTATACATTTGGAATAAAAATGAGAATTATTAATAAGTACTAATTGTCGAATGCTTTGATAATTTCTAGCTAATTGTCGTTGTAAAAATAATGTTTACCTGCTTTAAAAACAAATACAAGACTTTCAATAAAATATCACCTACCGGGGAGTGATATATTTCACATGATATGAAAATACTTTTTTACGAGCGATATTTATTGTTCTATAAATGGGACCTACTTTGTTTAAATACAAAAATTCTTAAGAACTCTGACCACTTTGGTATTTATTGTGTTTATTATTATTAATTTCAGTTAATTAACATGATCAAGCGCATTTAAATTAATTACTCCATAGAAGTTGGGGGGGGTATTGACGACAATTAGATTGTTTTAATTCAAGATAGAATAAGTTTTACCACATAATTTACAGAAAACAAATAAAATATATATCAATTACAGAAAAGGGATCGAGGGGTCAACCACTGCCGGAAATACGTGTACAAATTTTCAGGAATACCACTGGAATACTTCGTAATGCTCAAGAATACTCCACAATACATGGGAATACTCCGGTAACACTCAGGAATACTTCGGAATTAGTCGAGAATCGAGTCAAGAACTGAATAAGATATGCGTTGGCTCGTAGTCTTAGTGGTTGTTTGTGCCTGCCTCGGCGCTTAGTGTTATTGTGTTAAAATTTCAACATGGTAAGTAAATATTTGCAGTCTAAAATCCTTTTAAAATAGTAGTATGATTATACTCACTTTATAAAATTGTTAAAGCTGTCATTGAGAAATCGATTTCTGTTTTTTCCTAGTGAACTACCGAAAATTACAAGAAGTCTAAGAGATGTTTGTAAAAGAATTCTAAATATCATTATTGGCCGAGGTCGGTCAATTGATTTTGGCGCTAGGTTAAAAAAAAAATTAAAACCATTTTAGCCGAAAATATTATATACTCTGGAACGGGGAGATGCGGAAAGATGATTGAGATTCTGTTGGTGGACCCAAGGAGAATATCTGGACAACAGGAACTTTTTAAAGGAAATTTTGGTCAGCAATGAAGTTACATTTACAACAAATGGAGTGGTGTCATCTCAAAATTCACGGTACTGGTCTGTCGAAAACCCTAATTGGATCATAAACGCAAAGCCGCAGTACTCAAAAAAAAAAAAGTGTGGTGCGGAGTACTTGATGGTAGAATTATTGGTCTTTTTTTTCTGAGAATAATTTGAATTAACGTGTATTTGTGAACATACTGGAAAATGACTTTTGGGATGCACTACCTGACTACCAATTCAAGCACATCAGAATTTAAAATTTCAACTAGATGGGTCTCTTGTGCATAATGCAATAGTGGTAAGGGGTTGGCCGAATACAAATTTTGAAAATCGGTGGATAGATCTAAACAGTCCACTTATTGAGTGGCCGCTAAGATCCCCAAACTTGACGCCACTCGACTTTTTCCTGTTGGGTACACTAAAGCAAGTTGTTTACAAGTCGAGACCGCAGTCAGTTGACGAACTACACTCTAGAATAATAGAAACATGTGCAGCTACTACCCAAGAACAACTCAGAAAAGTAACTGCAAATGAACGAAAAAGGTTTGATAAGTATTGCGAAAAAAAACGGCGGATTGGTGGAAGAAAGAAAAATATAATTAGCATTTATTTTATATTCCGGCGTTCCAATAAATTTGTTAAATGTCATTACCAACAAAAATACTGTTTTCAATTATTTCCAATTCAGTGAATTACTTGATAAGAATAGATAAAATAATAAGAACAATATGATTTTTATTTTGACCACAGAATTATTAATACGCAATATTTCTTTATGAAACTTTGTACGGGCCCATTTCAGAAGACGCTTAATCCAGTGCTGTACACAAATTTTTTATTAGAAAATCGCTAATACGATTTCGTGAATTTTTACTCCTAAGAAATTATACGGTAAGCCTTACACCCCTCGTAAAATAGACAGACGGTATGTTATTGTTACCATTAATAATTATATTGGAATGCTATGCTATTCTTTTCTCTGATATCTGTTCACTTTAATCTCCACTATTGAATAGCTCCCGTGCCTTGGTACCACTTCTTTTATATACCGTGATTCTCTTCTCATTCCAGACCTTTCTTTATTATTCATTTTAATAATTCTTGTATAAAACCTGTAACGCCATCTATGAGACGACTACCATTCTATTAGTAACTAATTAGGCAGGCTTCTTTCATCGTTCTATTAAGAGGGAGTAACTCTCTGTCCATAAGGCATCTTGTAGATAATATACTGTGAGGGTTTTCATATTTTCAAAATATATCCAACTCGCAATTATTGAATAAAATTGGAATAAAATATAGAAAGCAGATCAAAATTCCATTTAGCAAAATAAGAAAAAATGTAGTTTTTAAATATCTCATAACCAAACCATAAAATGTGCCTCTTAGATAGTTCACCTTGTATCTAATTAAGTGTACAGTTAAAAATGTATATGACATTGTAAGACGACATATTATTCCTTGTTTCAGAACCAGATATTTATTTGATTCATTGATCAAACACTTGTAGTGTTAGAACAGCTATAACTTGAGACGAATGTTGTGTTCACACTTTACTTTCTTTATCATTAAATTGTAAGCAGCAGTGTATTTTGCTACATTTAACTTTACCTAAATCATAATAAGTGTTGCTTTGCAATTTGCGAAATAAGTAAATTTATTACATCTTGTTTCTGCTGTGCTATTTATAAATTGATACAGGTGGTTAACTGCTATGTTTATGTGTATTAAAATAGCTTTGTTATAAAAATGTGTTGCTTTTGTATATATCATCATCTATCATTTATAAAATTTAAAAAATGTTGATGCTGGGGCTATTGAATTATTCATCAAGGTCATTATTGACTTAAATTATAAGTTTTATTGTTTTACTGCAGAAGATAAGGCTTATCAATAATCTATCAGAAATATTTTGTATAGATTTAAACTAAATGACAGGGTTTGCATTTTTGGTTTGGGATATGTTTGTTCTATTCATATAGAGTCTAGTATACTTTAACTTGGCGTGTGTATGTATGAGTTAATATTTCCGTACGATTTCATTTTCTCCCATATTGTACACAAAGTTAAAGCAATAGTCCAGAAACATTGTCTACGTGGACAATATTTCTGGATCTTTGTGTACAAGAGAAAATGAAATCGTACGGAAATATTAACTCATACATGCACACGCCAAGTTAAAGTATACTAGACTATACTAATTACACAAATACTGCTGGTTTAGAATATTTTGTTAGGCCAAGACTAGGCGTAGTCAATAACTTATGTGTGTGTAGTGATCCTTCAGATGACAGATAATTAAATCAGGAGTATAAAATTAATAAAAATAATTTTAAAATTTTCACTATAACAAACTAGGTATTTGTAAGAAAACTTGTTTCAATATCATGAATATATTAACAATTAACAAACAATACTTTATAACTCGAACAATATTACAATGTACTACTCTTAAAACAGTTCCACACATAATGTCCCTCTTTTCCAACTCATACCCTTCTCACCAAAAAGGCGTTGATCTTGCAAAAGCGCCGAACACGTAATCCCGTCCTGCTCAGTCACTCCGCAACTCTGATAGCTAAGCACCTTAGATACAGGGTGAGCAAATCCCACATATTTGTGATTATAATTAAATACTGTATTGGAAAGTCTACATCACGTCCACATTTTCCGAAGTGTATTACAAGCCTATAAAGCCCGGGCTTGGGGTGAGATGGCGGACCAGATCGGTCTTCAATGTTTTAAATGAAAACAAAATCTTGATTCTAACTAATAATATTACACTTAAATAATTATCGCAACAATGGAACTAATCCTAAATGTTTTTTCCATAAATACATTATTATCAGTAGATATTTAACTCTTTTAAAGCAACAACGAAGTGGTGACCTGACTTAAAAAAAACTCAACTGAAAGGGGCTCAAATATTGTGGATTTCAGGCAGTGCGGCCGTGCATCTCATTCCAGTCAAATTTTACCTTGTAGACTGCATACAGTCACTAGCAAGCAAATCTCCAATTGACATTGTCATTAGTTGTAGTGAGTAATAATTGATAGCAAGTGTAAAATTAATAGTAGAGTGCTCAGTGCTAAAATATACGCATAAAAATAAGTTTTGTGGGAGGTTTCGTTGTTACAAGCTGAATTTTATATAAAATGAATGCTTATATACTGATGTTTCTAAATCCCGAACCCGTCAAAAGACGAATGAGTTATTCATATATGGTGGCAAAGAAGAGATAAATTGCAATTTTTTGACATATTCCTCATAAAAGATTTTGTAGAGGAAATAAATATTTTTTTATAATTTTCAAATATTACGTTCTACGGACCTTACGGGACAACGAAACTTAAAACGTCAATATCTCGGTTTGAAATGGCTCAAAATTCAATTTACAAATTTTTTTGCGTTCCAATCGTATTATCTCCAAAATGAATACTCAAATCAAAATTTTATACTCTTAAGAAAAGTTTAATTTATCCTTTTCGAACGTATCGGCGTAGGATTTATAATTTTACGAGTAATAATAAATAAAATATACAACTAAATGCAAGGCGATGCAGATTTGCTATAATCACAGTGAAGTCATCTGCCAGACGTCCGTCCACATCCCCACTACAACAACGTATCTTGCATTTTGCTTTTTCTTATAGCTCTGTTTCCTGTTAAAGGGATATGGGTACCTGTATGTCTGAATAATAACTGCCTTTTGGCCAATCACACTGACAATTTTAAAAACAGTAGAAAATTGTTTTTAAAGATGCATAGAGATGTGTGTCAATCAAAATGGGCAACATGTGGAACACTTATTATAAGTTTTTCTGTTCAATTATTTGAAAAAATCTCTAATTTTTTAAAGGTTATTCCTGGATTTTGTATTTATTGTTCAATAAATCTAAAATGGTTTTTACAAATAGCCATAAAGATGTATGTACTGTCGTGAGCAGAAAAAAAATAGGACAACTTTTTTTTCAAATGTAAATCTGTCTCTGTTTGAATATTGTTACGTGTTTACAGTCTTCAGTAAACACTCTGTGGGTTCAAATAACTTGCAACAAGAATCTTCACTAACCACTATTTTATTAATCACTAAAATTACACTAGTAAATACTTAAAATCACACAACTAATAATAACTTAATCTAATATAAATTCACTACTTTTAAAACACTATGTACTTTACTTTTCTTCTTAAACTTGTCAACTCTTGTCTAACCTAAAAACTCTCTCTTTGTACTTCACTGAACTGAACTGTTCTCCATCTGCTGGATTCACCTCTTTATATCCAACCATAGAATGTACCAGAATCCTATTCCATAACATTCTATAATCCTACAGAGTTTTCTACTATGTACTAGATGACTGTTCGTCAATTGGCTCATAGATGGCGCCACCCCACCTACTGGCCATAATAGAATAACAGGTTTCCCCTCACTTTGACCAGGGACTTAATCACATCTTTCCCCATTAGAGGGCAGCACATAACAATATGTAATGAATAACCGAAATAAAACAGATGAAATAAAACAGATATCACTTTTAATTTATTATTTATTTTAATGCTGTAGTTATTGCTATAGTAAATGACGGATGGTTAATGAGACAAATTGCACTGCATTATAACAACAAAAATTTGATGTGTAACATTTTAGGAAAGTGGAGAATAAACGGTACGATTAGTAGAAATCCTGGATCAAAGGACAAAGGATATCCTACTTAACAAGAAACGAACTATTAATATTTCGTTATTGCACCATTTCTATTTATAACTTCTATAAGTCTGTTTGGCATAAAGTTAAATAACCTTATACAATAATCATTAGTAATAATATTTTCCCATGAATTATTTACTATTTCCAGTAATTCTTCGGCATTCCGTGGTCTCACATTTCGTTTTTGGATACTTCTTACGAGTAGTCCCCATAATTCTTCCACAGGGTTAAGATCTGGACTATGATTGGGCCAGTTAAGAACATTGATGTTGTTATCTTGAAACCAGTTAGTTACGGTATGAGCAGTATGAACGGAACAATTGTCTTGTTGAAATATGAACTCATTATTAGGAAATAATTGTGACACAGAAGGGAGCATAATATTGTCTAAAATCCTAATATACGTTTCACTATTAAATCGTTCCTCAATATGCCACAAAACACCAGGACGACGTGCCGATATTGTCTGAAATATTTTAGTCTGAAAAATGTCCACAACACCCAAAAAACCCGCAAATTGGACTGTTGTCCACCGATTGGTAGCACTGACAAGTACCTACCAAAATATATGCTATTTGCCTGTCAATATGTTACAATAGGCAAGATCTTGACTCCGTGCGGCTTCACTCTCCCTACACTTAATAACATAATGCACAACGCTTGCGCAAAAAATATCGGAACCACAAAAAAGGATTCGCGAAAAAGGATTCGAATCCTTTTTCATTTGTCTTACGAATCCGGATCAGGAATCCTTTTACATGAAAGTATTCGAATACCGCTTTTGAATACTCAAAAAGGATTCGAATTCTGAATGATTCGAATCCTACCCAGCTCTGCTGACAATGTCACAAAAATTAAAGTTAGATGTACACAACTAGATTTTAGCAAAATAATTGTTATAAGACTTGTCCTATTTTTTTTGCTCACAACCGTACATGCAAAAAATGTTTGTTTTTCATTCCTACATCATATGGTCGAAAAATATACAGGGTGTTTTCCATTTGATAAACTTCAAAAAATTCAATTCAAAAAGTTCTACAATTAAAAATCATTTTTGGCCGCTCTGCATATTTTTGGGATGTCAAAATGATTCAGAAACGTCACACAGATGTCTCGTAACTGGTATTTACAAAATTTTTTCTTAAAATGGCGACTAGTGATTTTTTCAAAGGGCATCTGCAGATGGCCTTTATGTCAACAAAAAAAATCACTACATCCAAATGGTTGGGAGATAGTCGATAATAATATAAGAGTGAAGGGAATCTAGAAAGAAGCTTCTAAAAATGCACTGATATTTCTAGCATTCCATTTTAGAAAACTTCACTTGATCTTATTCAATTGTCTTGTATTTTCGAAAATATAGACTTTTTCTGTAGTTTATCTGTATTTTATATGATATAGCCTTTTCATGTACAAATCTGCCCACACTGATACAGAATAATTTTTAAGAGTTGTTCGGAGTGTATTAGTCATCCATGCTTCCAGTTTTAATTGTAAATGACTTCACGTCAATAAAATGAAGCAGCCTAATGTACGGTGTGCTTGGAAAGAGAGTGATAGAGATGTAATAGAATATGACATTGGACAAATTTATTATACCTAATCTTTAAATAATTTCTCTGTGCATTTGAGGACATTAGGGCTAATTTTATTTTAGTTCTACAAAAGGGAAAATGTTTATTTTAATAATACCTATGTGGGATGATAAGAATTATTTTTGCAAATTGAAAATAGAAGAAAAAATTTTTTTTTTATATATACTTTTTTTTCTCATCGTCCCACATTGTAACATGTTTTTAATGTCTTTTAGTGAAAGCCGTTTTTTTAAATAATGATTTATATGAGAGTAAATTGCACCGTCTTTCCGGCTTATATCCAGAGTGCTCTTAAGCTAAATGCACTGGAATTCTTCTTTAATTTTTGATTAAGTAAATAAAAAAATCCATCATTTTGAATTGTTTTTTGGCCATAATTTTTAGACTAATGTTAATTCTCATATTCCTTGTTAGTTTAGTATAGTAATCTATACTTTCATATTATGATTTATGTTTTTCCATAAATTCTGCAATTTTAATTTCAAAAGAAGGCAGTTGATAAAATTCCAATGTATGTGATAAAATTAAGAGTGCAATATTAGTTAATATTACTAGCTTCATATAACTTTTCAGAAAAGTTCGAAATACGTCATTTGAAAATTTTTGTGTAGGTCGACCTCGAACACCAAAGAGTCGTTTGGCAAGAGGAAGCTCAGCAGTTGGCGAGGCAGCTGAAGATACCCTATATAGAATGTAGTGCCAAAATGAGAATGAATGTAGATAACGCCTTCTATGAACTAGTCCGAGTTGTTCGCAAATTCCAACTCTCAGAGAGACCACCCCTGAAACCTAGCTATATCAAGAGGAACAAGAAAAAGTGCTGCATGCTTTAATCATTTATGATTTTTTTTATTATTTAATTTCATCCTCACCATTTACCACATCACTATCGTCTTAGCCAGTAAAATTTTTGGGAACGTCGCACAAGGAGTTACGGCACAATTTTAGATTTTTTACCAACTGTGGGACATATCAAAATATCTGTTGTATTTGGTTCGATTAATTCACCTTAATTTAATTTACTAAATACAACAAACGCGGAACTCAGCAGCAACATTTTAAGATTACTTGACTATTTAATATTTATTTCACTTTCATATACCTACTTCCCGATAACAAAATAATACATCTGGAAACGTCAAAAGTTTTCTGACAATAAAATTTGCAACTGTTATAATCCAGTCACTTGTGTGTTTAAAAAAGTCCATTGGTGAAGTGATTCCTTTGATACTACTTTATTTTGGTATTACAAATATTGAAAGGTCCATTGCAAAATTGTATACCCAAAGAAAGCTACTCAAGATCAAAGGAATATCTCGTGATCTATTTGTTTAACGCTAATTTTAGTTATGAAAAATATTTAGTATAAAAATCTGCACAAAGAAGGTTCTATACAAAATTTACATAGGACCAATAATTTTCGAGATATGAGGTCGAGAATGCCTAGTAGTCTTCGCAAATTAGACATTATAGAAGAAATAATATTTGAGATGTGTACTCTCGATAGGGTTAGAAATATATATCCGAAAAGTTCCCACTCTATTCAGGAACGGAAATTCCTTTTGCAAAAAAATCACCGTTAACTGGGACTTAATGCTGGTTTCTCACTTTTACCTTGTAAACCGTTGGTTAGAAACAGCGCTCGCTCTAGGGGCGCGCAACTCGGATATTTGCCCGGGGCGCTAAAATTTGGAGGTGGCATTTTGGTTGTAAGTATGAGAAAAATATTGATGTTAAATACTCAGTTAATAGAAAGTTTCAATTATCGATTTTTTCGTTTGTAGTGTATTTATACTGTTTATCTAAAAGCTAAAAATATTTACAATTCTTCATTCTATAGAAAACAATTATAAAAGAGCGGTATGTTTAAATTAAATAACCGCCTTTCCGTTTCAGGGGAGAACGGAAAATCTCAGCATTAATTTAATTTCGTGAGATTGTGATACATATCACAATATTTAAAAATTTCTTGTCTTCTAGTCATGAATTGACCTCTAAGCAACGTTCCTTGGACCTCGCAAATCTACTACTTTAGTTTGGAACACCTACCAACGTTGGTTTGACGTCAGAAAATGACTTATTTATGTTTGGTGTGTTTTTAAATAATCTTCCAACGTTGATTAGACGTTAGTAACTGACTAAATAGAACTGGTTAATTTATGAGTAACCTTTCAGTAACTATTTTTTAGACCTAGCCGAATACATTTATCAATAAAATTTGTTTTGTTTGAATTTTGATCTTCCCTTCGCCGAAATTTCAAGTTAAAATTAACGTATTATTCTAAATGGCAAACATATTTTATGATATATCCATGTTATAAACAAATGATGGTAGGTTAGGTAGACAAAGTTGGTTGGTTTTACTAAAATCCGACTCTTTTGCCAGATTGAGGCCCGAATATTACCGACGTACGACGTAATAAAACGGTTGCGACGATGATAAGTCAGTCTCTGACGTTGTAGCGACCCATATTTTATTATTATTATTTATTTTATTGCTTGATTGTCAATATTACGTTACATTACATGTTTCTGTCTAAATATGTGTTTCATTAAAATTGAAATAAAACGATTTCATTTTTATTGAAAATAAAAAATATGTACTTTTATTTAAAAAATATTCTTAAGGGGCGGTAATTTGTCTGTTTGTCTGGGGCGACGTAACGGCTAGAGCGGGCGCTGGTTAGAAAAGAGAAAATATATAGAAAAATCTTGAGTAACTTTTTCTGCGTACACAATTTTGCAATAAACTTTTGACATAATATCTATAATAGAAGAAAATCATAAAGTGACTGGACTATCAGTAAAAATAAGAAAATAGGAACAAAAAATATATTTAGTTTTTATACAGACAGGATGTTTATGACTATCATCACCCGATAGCAGTCCAGGTCAGATAGTTTATTTTTTCGAAAAATTCCTCAGTGCATTTTGTGAACATGATAATTAGGAGAAAAATAATGGGAATTAGATGTATATGTTTTGGAAAGCAAATTTTATTTCCCCTCCGCTCGAGCACCCGAACTTCCAAAATTCAGAAATAGCCCGATTTTCAAATGCGTTTTTAAGGTTCTAAACGAAACCTTATGAAAATTTAAAGATAATAGGGTTGTAGAGAATTTCATCAGGAACAAATCTTTCTATGACCATTTCTACACCGTTTTTCGGATACACCTTTTTTTACATTTTCGCTATTTCCTCTAAAAGTTATTAATATTTTTGTATGAAATTTTTAGAGCAGGGAGGTACCAACAAAAGCTACAATTTAAGCTCCGAAACATCTTCCTACGATAATTACAGTCCCTGTAATTAAATGGCAAAAAATGGCCATATTTAGCGGTTTTTAATTTTTTGTGCAAAAAGATATTGATCGATTTTAATTGTCAACAACTCATTATTTTTGTATAAAAAAATTTTTCTTCTTTCGCATCGAAAATGTGAAAAAACCTGTTTTCTGCACTTTCATGCCAGGCACGGTCAGTAGTTGGATGGGTGACCGTTCCAACGAAGACCGCATCCTCGCCTCACAGATCTTTGAGCGGCTTGTATATCAGTGTATGCGCGGAAGCTATACAACCTTAGGCGAGGGTTGTATAGGGGATATACCATCCTTCGGAGGGGATGTAAAGCCGTCGGTCTCTTGTCTATTAAATGTTAGGCAAGTAAAAGATCCCTATTCTCCTTAAGGGAAGAGGTTGGGGGTAGCTCGTCTACAGGCGTCGGTGTTGGGCCTCAGTAGCAAAAATAGGCCGACGTTAAATAAATGTATAAGAAAAAAATTAATTCCCACTATTTTCCTTCTAATTATCACGTTCACAAAATGCACTTAGGAATTTTTCAAAAAAATGCATTCTCCTTTGCTGTCTGACTTGGACTAGTATACTATATTGTATAGCCTGTTTAACAAAATATGACCCCATAGAAAAATATCCGCAGAATCGTAATCAGCGACAGTGCAATATTTATTTAATCCTATTATTATAAAGGTGAATTAATCTTCAAAATACTTTTTTTGGGCCTCTTGTGTGAAAATTCATATCCAGATTTATCTAAAAATGTATTCTAGGGCTTAAACCCGTGCTTTTTTCGTCTACTTGGCCCGAGCGATATATACATTGAAATAAGCATCCATATGTGTTTGTAAATACTCCCTTATTTTCCATAAAGCAGCTATATCTCAGCTATTTACTTTATTTTTTAAGAGAAATGTGTTAATGTAAGGAGCATTATTATTCTTGCAGATTGACTGACCAGTTTTGGAGAAAAAATAGTCATGACTGATGAGTCGATCGTGATACTTTTATTATTATTATTATTATTTTATGTACATAGTCTTAAAACGTTCAAAAAAATAGAGTGAAGAAACACCAATTTTATTTTTATATGAATTATATTTTTCTAGAGTATACTTAGCCATTAGTACTACCGATGCTGCAAGTGAGTTTCTACAGAGTAGTTATTAGTTCTTTAATTGCATTATTTTCGGTCGCTCTGCATTCGTCACTTGCAGCAACTTGATTAGTATTGTTCACCTTTAAGATCTCTCTATTTTCAAAAAGTACATTGCTATTTTTTAAATCTTTATCGAGTCAAAGATTGGTGTACGTTATGTGTAATTTCCCAGTTTCGTGTAAATTGATATAAAGTTAATTCGTAACAGCTATGTATTTGTAATTGCTATGGTTGGTTAGACTGTAACATAGCCTTCACAGCTAACTTCAATGATATTAATTACGTGATAACAGCTTGCAATGTTTCATGGAACAATTTGAAAATGCGGTCTGTTAAGAACATTTTAATTTTCTATTCAGAAAAATATCATTTTTTGGCATTTTTACAAAAGGTATACATTTTTCTAATATAAAAGAAGCATTTTGTCTACTACAGATGAACATTTAATAATGTATGTTGGTTCTTAGAAGGTTATTTTATAATTTGTGAATTTCCATACTTCAATTACATGAATAATGGAGAAAAATAAACCCAAAGCAACAGTTCTACATTTCGAAGAGCTGTACTTAATTTCAATTCCTGAGTTTATAGGAAAAGTTAATTTCATATCAATTTATGTAAAGTCTTTTACCGAAACTTAAAAGATCGAGATTTTGTTGTCAAAGTAAACAAATGTTCGACTAACATCAGCTGATTATTATTGCAGCGTATTTTTCAGTAGAAATACCTGATAGAAATTACATTGCAGGCACTGCCATACCATATATGCTTAGACAGTGTATACAGGGTGATTTTTTACTGGAATACTCCCTCCCCTATTTATTTTTTTTTTTCTTATTAAGTTTGACATCACAATAATTTTATAAAACTTGCAAAGGTAATCCAGTACAAAAAGCCACCATGTGTTATATAACTACTTATAAAGAGTGTCAATTAATATTTAATAAGCAAATGCTGTCTAACAATGTGAATACTAATAATTCAAAGAATGTGTTACATATATCGCTTTAAAATTGTACCCAATAAATATTCTATATTATTGTAAAGTAAGTGGTTTGTATTAGGTAGATTGAATATTGACGTAAATTTTTTTAGATCTATAGGGTTAAAAATCCATGGAAAATTTCTGAAACGTTCACAGAATTTTTGAAAAAACAAATACATGTATGGTATAAGCAAATTGAAAATAAGTTCCTCTTAATAAGAATGAATTTGACATGAAACTTTTTTTTACATTTGCCATATACAGATCATCATAAGAGCTTTAAATATACTAGTGAATTTTTGGGCATATAGAAATTTATGAACATTTTAGATGGCAGAAACGACCATCTTGTTTCATTTCTGTGACACGTTTTCTTGTCCATAAAACTAGAAATAAACAATAAAAAAATATTACATTTCGACTAATAATTAATTTTTTTTATAATAAATAAAATAAAAATATAAAATATTTATCATAAGGCTCAATTTCACTATAGTTAACTACTAAAGTACGCCACTTCTGTAATTTTACTACATTGGCGTTGCAAATTATACCTGATGGTTAAAATGTAGGCAAGTTTTGTCCTTGAGTCTAATTTAAAACGTACAAAAAAAGTACTCTTTGTTGTCAGCCGTATAAATGCCCAGGTTACCTACAATGAAGACGGTTATTTTCCGGGTGTCAATATGTTGGTTGTTATTCTTTTGTGAATGAACAACTGATGGGCCCATAACACTTGTGAGAACTGTAAAATTTAATGCTAAAAAATATCAGAGGAAGTTCAAAATATTATTCACGATAGGTGTAACCAGCTAAAAGTATGTGTAGACTATATAGAAGTTAAAAATCGTGTGAAAATTGTGTCAAAATTAAAACAATTACTACACTAAATATAAACCGACTGACTAATAATCTATTTAAAATTAATTAATTTCAAATTAGTGATTCACAGAAAATAGTCAAATGCCTCACTAGTACGGCCCTCAAGCAGACATTTTCCATAAAAAAAATTCATGCGCATTTCCTGAAGTTACAAATTCAATCCGAAGCCAAATTTTATTTTAATGTACTCTTAACATAAAAATTGGTTAGAGTAACTAAAGATTAAAGCAGAGCAAAACTAATTCATGAATGTGATATTACCACCAAACTGCCGTACCAAAACACATCATTTATCTCCCAGAATAGTATACACGGCCTATGTTGGAGGTTACAATATATAATTAGAGAAGGAAAAAGGTCCTGAAGGAATCATAACTAACGAACAAGTAAAAAGTGTGTATATAAAGTCAGTTTCAAGATTTCCACAAAAATCAAATCGTGCTGTCCATATTTTAAAAAATTGGAACTCAGGTAATCGAAAATGTATAAATAGGGAAATTTAAGTTCTGAACTATTCAAAATAGTATAAAGATTAATAATGTAAAATTTACATAAACGTTAGAGGTTAAGCCGTAAAAATTATCTTAATTTTCTTGCGTAACATTTAAACTTCCATCGCCGGCGCAACTCATTCTGACTCTGCGCGAGTTTCAATTTCATGAAGTTTCATTATGTTGTTCTGCTCATCTATATTTGTATGTAAAGTGTATACGACGGGAATTGAAACCGTATAAAAACTAAAAGCCAGCAAAAACAGTCGGCATCTCTTTATTGTACATGGGCGGAGGTAAATAGAAATGCTTGTCATAAGAAAATAATAAGATTTTCGGGCATTATTATATTATCCTCTGTTTCAAATGGTCTCCAGAAAGCCATGGTAAATTAGTAAATCATTAAAATATTTTACCTTTTATATAGTAATAAATATTTATAAATATGAACAATAACTAACTAAACTCCTACGCTTGATGTTATAACAGGTAAATACCTGCGTAAATACGCACTGCACTGGCACATTAACAGCACAGCAGAAGTCCACCTTTGACTATTGAGAAGCGATTTACGAGTTTTTTTTTATGCTAGTAGACCTGTCTGTTTTATTATCTTTAAACCAGTGCAGTCGTAGATGGTTCATTCAGGCTGATTACATTGCCAGTCTCGGACTCGCCTGCACAGTTTCAACTACCATTCGAATCTCGATACCATTGCTAAATATATAGGACAAAATATCAAGTTCAGTGCGCATGGCCCTGTGCTTTAACACTGACCAGTTCCAATTATCCTCATATAAAGTATACCTCTGTAGACTGTCGTGTGTATAGCTATACCGCCTGGAAGGCCCTCTTGGTCATCCGTGCATCCTATATGCATTCATTGCCAACCGACATATACGATTTAAACTTATATGCATATTAATTATGTATAAATTGGAGCTTAAATAGATATAAACAATCATTTTTATCGGTTTATAACAATCGCAGTTGATTCTAAATTGTTACACTAATACAGAAAAGAAACAACTCACACGATTCAATGACAATAATTATAAATGAAACTAATTGTTTAAAAGATTTTTTAAATAATTTTAAAAATAAAATGTTGAATGTACTAATATTTACAATATGGACTATTTCCAAAGGGATTCTCCGATACAGCATATTATTAATTGCCATTTTTTAAGAACAGTGAAATAAGTAGAAAAATGGTATTTTGCCTTTACAAATTTTCTGTCTAATATAGCTTTGATAGACTTTCGTAGACATACATAGTTTTAGCTTTTCCTTCTACACGGCATAGAAATGGATAAATATGGGCAATGAAATAATGCCCTATAAGAATTTGTCTGTTTGCAGTTTAAAAATACACCATCTATTCTGGAAATTCTTAAAGCCACGACAGGTGCATCTTCTGGGTTTGTAGGAAGAATCGGAAGTATTACACTTCATTTTAGCGACCGAACCCCACCTATCCGATGAAAATGCAGCACCTGAACATAGTGACCACAATACAGACAGTGAACAATCTAGTGAAGACAGCAAGGTCATACAAACTATTCGTTCAGCATAAGCTAATATGTAGTTTGTTGAAAGCAGTAATTTCGTCGTCGAAACCAGACAAGTTTATGATATTAAAAATTAAATAAGAATCTCAAGAGCCATCAGCTAGTGATATGGAATGTTACTTGTCCATTGGAGGTTGGTGTACATGACAAAAGAGCATCGCATACATCCACATATAATGTATATGATTGACGTGACGCACATCTCCACAAACTTTTAAATAAATAATATTAATAATAGTACTGCGTAAGCCCAAGACATTTGGTCAATTGCCAACCAAAGTTTCAACTGTGTTGATTGAGGTGCTCTCCACAGCGAACCTTTCACATTCAATTATTTGGCAGAATTTTACTGAACATGTTTTTTTATGGTTAATTCTTGACTGAAGTTTAACAGCGTGTGGTTGAGGCATTCTGCAGTACATCAGTCACCTTTCTTTATCCTATAATGCTAATAGCAATCGAAAAACCGTTGCCTCAGTTATCTCCAAGTTGATTTCAAAGTTGTTAGATAAAATTTATGCGAGTGATGACATTATAAATATATTCATGCAAGTAATGGCAGTTAAAGGTAATGGCTTAAAAGTAAAAATTTCTCGAGTGTCTAAAATGAGGGAAATTGTCAATTTTTAATAGGCTATACCTCAAAAACCATTTATTTTTTGAAATCGTGATCATTGAGTTTTTAGAGATTCAGAATCTATAGCATATGAACAATACCGTCTTTCTACTGTACCTTAAATTGTTTTGCTATAAATTTTTATGTCTAATGAAATTTATCTAACAATATATAAAACCAACGCGAAGTGGATTAGTTATTACCAAAATAAATATGTAGTAAAATACATAAAATATAAATACATTCGCCACACTGATAAGAGCTAACAAGCTTGAAATTAGTCTACGGCTGGTGGTACACGACAGCTCTGCACTCTAGTCCTTTCTATAGAATTAATCTGTCTGTTGGGGGCTTGCTTATTGCAATCAGATTTTTGTTTGCGTTTTCTTATTGAAGACGTAGTATGTTGCAAGTTTTAGGGAATAAAATTTCAGTCCTCGTTATTTTCACATATTTACATATTTCTTACATATTTACATCGCTTTTGTAAGACAAGCGTAGCTCCCTGGTTTTTATCTCTAATGGGCTGAATTTTACACTATTGTTTAGTTAATATTTTTAAAATCGAATGGTCAGATTGTCTTTCAAATTTTCTGGCAGGTTTTCCAGTCCTACGCCATGAAAGTGTCAGTTCCACGATCAACATGTTTAGCGGCTGCGTAGAACTTTATCTACCTTTACCGACAATTTTCGCAGAGGAAAAATTTGGAAGACTCTCCAAAACGAAGTCACTCACGAAAATTCAGTTTATTAGTAATCACTTTAAAAAAGGGGCGTGGGACCCCGGACCATAAGCGCTTTCTGTGTAACTGGGTATATATAAAGTCGAAATTATCTGTTCAGAAATGAAAATCTTTGAGCAAACTTTTCCTTCATTTTTATTTTGAAAAAACCTCAGAGGAAAAAAATATTTTCAAGAAAGCAATATTTTGGCACTTTTAACACTAACAGCATCATTAAGAAATTCAGAGCATCAAAAATTTCCATTAGAACCACTATCCCGGGAAGCACTAAAAACTAGTCAAATTTACAATACAACAAGAATTATTTGAAATATAATATCAAAATTGTTCAAAAATTAACTTATTTAAGAGAGGCGGAGTTTACAAAAATAATCAAATAAGATTTTAGGACTTAAATTACAGCAGCTGTGGTAATCAAAAATAAATATATCCTATACCATTTTTCTAGACCTCAGCAACATTTTTCAAATTACAACAGCAGATCATAAATTTTGGCAGTGCTATTTATATTACACATAAAGCTGTGATGGAAAATCTTTGTCACATAATAAATGTGACAAGTAGATTTATGTAGTTTTCAGCATAGTTCTGCAAATCAAATGTAGAGTAAAAAATTAACTATTCACACATCCTCAAATGTGGAGCTGAAGATCAGACCTGGAAATTTTCTTATATAGCAAACTATAAAGGTAAAGTCAAGTTCGTCAGTTTCTGGCACTGAAAAAACAACAAAAACTTTACAACCTAATTATTATCGCCATGGGCCAAGCGGCATGCTATCATCAGACAAGCCGACACACATTTTTGAGTGCTGGCAACTGATGAACTCGACTGTACCTATATACCGTTTGTGCGGTATTATTTAAATAAGTTCCATACACTACTCTCAGAAGAATTTCAAGGGACAAGTAGAGCCTTGCATGTACTAAAATTTAAGAACCTCTTGGCCCATCATTAATTCCAAAATTGTACAGTTATAAATCCTGGTGATCTATATATTCAATAACTATATAGTTTAGTATAAATGGATTTCGTAGCAAAATGTTTAGTCTTTAATTGTTTAAAAAATTATTATTCTGAATGTTTGTAATGACCAAGTATAGCGTTTACCAATTTAAATAGCTGCTATATGCCACTTCAAATATATTTTTCAATTACTATATTAATGATATTTGATAAGCTTTATAATATCCTGTATTTTTTATACATATAAATATAAATTTGTATTAAATTCTTTTGCGTAATAAAAATATTTACAAGATTTTTTATTTAAATGTATATAAATTTAAAAATCATATGTATAATAATCAGAGAAATCTGATGGTGCTATTTTATATATTTAGTTATTTTTAACCTTTTATCCAATGATTAATGAGTTAATAAATGTTTAATGTAAACCTGCTGTTTTTTATTGATTGATTGATTGACCAGTATATAGTAGGCACAGCTGCCACTCTTAAAAAAACACATCGCTGGGCAGCTTCATCTACACTGGGTTGGATTCAACTCGTGTTTATTGTTACCAGCAGCGAGATCCACATCATGGTTTTTGTGAATTGCATTAGTAATAATAATATCTCTATTTAACTACGTACATATGAAAACATATTTGTAGCAGGTCAACATAGCAAAAGTATACAATAAAATATAGTATACGAATGTATGTAAAACACATTACACTTATAGCACAAACAGTAAGCAAACACAAATAGTAGTATAAAAGATGAGAATAATATAAAATAGACTGTTGGCAATTGGTGAGCACATCTCATGTCAACCGAACAGCTGGTCAGCTTCTCTATGTACTCTTGAGAGGAGTAAAAACAATGCGACAATAAAAAGTGTTTTATTATAAAGATATTGTAATTTAAAGATTTTACATTTACAGGTAGTTTATAGTACAAGTTTAAATTTAGCGAGTTTCGTTCAGAAATCGTCTAAATTAGGTGCCCTCAAGATATCACCTGACCTTGTAGGATAGTTATGCAACTCAGATTGAATAGAGTATGAGTGCTTATTTTTATGTATTTCTAATACTGAATAGAAAATATACAATGAGGAAATTGGTAGAGTTTTATATTTTATGAACAAGGGTTGACATGGGTCATTGAAACCAGCGTTATCTAGCAGTCTTATAGTGCGCCTCTGTAGGCGAAAAATTCTAATTGACTGGCCAGAGTTCCCCCACAGGAGCACTCCATAGCACAAGTGCGAGTGAAAGATGGATAGGCTGTTAAAAATATATGAGGACTGAGGACATTCTTTAGTTATCTCAGTACGTAGAGTTGAGTGGATAATTTTTTGAATAGTTTTTCAATATGGTTTGCCATTTTAAACCTTCATACCTAATAGCTTTACGTTACTACCATTAATAATGTTATTATTAGAAAAAAAGACAATTTGTTGTGTTTTCCCTCGATTTAACTTGAGTTGGTTAGGTGTAAACCATTGATCAACCTTATTTTTGGCTTCAAAGACCATTTGCTGTGATTTAGAAATATCGTCATGAGGTACAATAAAGGAAGAATTGTCAGCAAAGCATATGCACGTTACAGGAAGTAGTGAACGAAATATATTGTTCAGATAAATAACAAAAAAACAGTGGTCCCAGGACCGATCCTTGGGGCACTCCATGCGTGACTTTTAAAAAGTTAGATGATATGCCATTTAGTACGACTGTCTGTGTCCTATTTTGCAGATAGGATGTAATGAAGTTTAGATGTATGGCTCTCACACCATAAAATTTAATTTACTGAGCAGGATGTCATGCGACACACATTCGAAGTCCTTGGCGAGGTCACACAGTGCAAGTGCTGGGAAGTTGCCCTCCTCAAGACCCTCCACTACGTCACGCATCACCTTGCCAATGGCTTGCATTGCTGCATTGTGATATCGACTGTTTCTATTCTTCTATTTCTGTTTTTGCTTCTAGAGTTGTTGAGCTCCTTTCATAATCTGCTCATGATCATCTTAATTGTTACTATGCTCTCTCTATTTCTAATATGTTGCTCTTTAGTATCAGCACTTTGATCAGTAACCCCCATTGTTTTTGTAGATTAACTTAAAATAAACTCTCACATTGGTTTGCATCCTGAGCGAATTGCGAATTATACCTGTCTCCATTTTACAGATGGCTTTGAAATTCATTTTTTATATTTTATCCGAATGTCATGTTCTCGGCCCAATCTATTCATCACAATAAGAATAGTTGCCTTATACTTCAAAGAACAATGATGCAGTTACATACATGTTTTGTAGCTATTGCTCAACCAAATTATATTAAAAATCATTATTTTTTGCTATTTTAGAGCCATCAAAATGCCGAGCCTAAATTTAGATATAGTTAACAGATTTACCTATTACTATAGTTGAATATATTTTAATTTGGCGGGTTCAAAGGCCGCTTCGTCGTCTGAACTAAGAATGTATTCGATGGGTCAGAAATACCAGTGGTTCTCAAATACGAATGATTATATACCTCTGTAACGGTTGCTAAATAATAAAATATATACTTATTAGACCAATACTGCTAGTTTATAATATATGTTAAGCCAAGACTCTAGCATACTCGATAACCTATGCATATGTACTGATCCCTGACAGATGATTAAATCTGGATGCATATTATCATTTTCGTCGAGTATAAAATTAATAAAAACACTTTTACAATGTTCTTTATAGCATAAACCATTTGTAACTATAAATGAATACTGAATTGGAAAGTCAACATCTTCAGAGGCGCATTACAACCCTATGGAACTTGCAATTAGTGCTAATGAACGTTTTATAATGTATGTCAGAGTAATCTTGTCACAGTGGAGTATGTAGCGTATTATTATTTAATGACCTTAAGTTGTTATTGGAAAATTATAAGTTTAACATATTTGTCTTGTCTGAAACATGGCTTAATAGCGACATAGAATCGAAATCTATTATGATATCAGGTTATAATATTTATTGCAGAGATAGGGAAACAAGAGGTGGAGGCTTAGCTGTTTTTGTAACGTCTAGTCTTAAATGTAATATTATAGAACCTTTAGAGAAAACATCACTAATAGAACAATAATTGTGGTTAGAGGTAACTATTAGGTAATCTAAATTCGCTGTTGGTCAAAGATCCAACAAGGGTATCAAATAGTTCACACTCTCTGACTGACTTAACCATTGTCAATAATGAATTATCTATAAAAGAGTCGGGTGTTATTGATTGCAGCCTCTCAGATCATTTGTAAAAACTTCTAGGGACTATAGTAATTTTGATTTAGACAGCTTCAACCGTGATGCCCAACTAATTGATTGGAATTTTATATACATGATTCCGAATTTAAACAAGGTGGAATCTTTAACAATTCCTTAAAATATTTATTTGATATATATGCCCCATATAACGAGAATCAAATTTTTAATGTGCTTGTGTATGTACAAAATCGTTTTGATAACGAGCGAATGGAGTCGATAAAAGGGAGAAATATGAAAAATTGTCATTTTCAAGTGCATTTTGACAAATAGGAGCTATTTCTTGATTGGCTTATTGGCTGTAGGCAATAATGACACTAAAGGTTTTTTGAAGAGGAATAAATTATCTGTAAAATGAACTCCAAGTGACCTTCATATGATGAATGGTTCACGAGTTACAGCTGTTTAAAGCTATGAGCAAAAATTTCTTTTTTATTATAAATTAAGATTTTCCTGCAAGAACTGTGGATAACAATTTTTTTTTTAAATATGGGTCCAGTACAAACAACAGAAATACTCACAGAATAACTTCCGATACCTCAAACAGAGAAAAAATATAAATGATATAATTAATAAAGTTGAAAAAAAAACTGTAGAAGCCAATAGGATTTAAACTCGCATATATTCCTTTGCTAATAAATTGAATTGAACAAGACTTTATTACGATTAAAATACATTAAATTTCTCTCCAGAAGTCAATTTCAACACCTTTTCTTCAATAAACCCAAAAATCTGTTCATAATATTTTCCAACATATTATATTTACTCCTGTATATAGTTATAATTTATTTGCACTTTTGAAAAAACGAAAATAAAACATATCTAGTGTGTCTAAACAATAAACAGTATCTTTATTATAAATATTACAAATATATATTTAATTCTTAGTATGAAAAAGCCCCATTAGGGCTTCTTGAAGTGCTCTAGTACATGCTATAGTTGACCTGAACCCTCCAGCCCTCTCTTGTTCAGTTTCAGCACGTACGTGGTTAATAAAACCTCTTTCGATAATCTCTTGATATCCAGGGGGTTGCGGACCGTCCGTAAGAAATGTAACTGGTTTGTAACTGTACAGAGGTCCTTCTTCTACAGGGAGAGGTAAGAAAGTAGGTTGGGCCTGTCTTCCAAATTGTATGCCAGTAGAAAACTGCGTCACCCTTGGTGCAGGTAGCTTTGCCTTTTCCTCTTTTGCTTTCTGTGCTTGCTGGGCAAAAGTGTCTAGAATATTTTTAGCATCTGCATTAGAAAACATTAATTCATCTATTAAAGCTTCCTTTTCACGGATTTTTTTCTTTTTTGCCTCTACTTCTTCTAATTGTATTTCTTTCTTTCTCGCCTCCTCTATTTGTCTTTCAATTTCTAGCAACTCCTCCAACTCATATTCGTTCCTCCCTAACTTATTTTTACTTTTCAAAATTTGTTCTCTATTATCACGTTTATATTCTTCTATTGTTTTGTTAGTATTTACAACATCAATATTATGTGTTAGATTATAAATTATTACTTCTACCTCTTCCAGGTAATTGTTATACTCTGCCAATGAGTTAAAGTCTTCTTCTTTTTTGTTAAAGTCTCGTAACACTCTTTTCCTAATATCTACTTCCTTTTCGACGCTAGCATCCTCGAAGAGTTGAACACGAAAGTTATTTCTTCGAAGAGGAATTTTACATTCTGGACAAGATCCAGACCCTTTCAAAAACAACAAATCCACGCAACTTTCGCATAAACCGTGGCCACAAACATTAACCATCATTTTTAGAGAGGGATTTTGAAATTTCGTTGTCCTGCATCTTGGACATATAAAATCATCCATTTTTATAAGTTACGTGCCTGTCCTAAGTTTCTACAACATTAATTTTCCAAGATATCGTTAAATTTTGCTAATAGTTCTAATTATTTCCATATACACCTTTACCTTTCCCTTTCAATAATTCAAATAAATTCCTTTCTTCTCTTCTTAAATTCAATTCACATTTGACAAATGACTGCAAGCTATCGTTGAAGCTGTCAAGCACAGAAGAACTACTGCTGTAGCACAGACTACGCTGTAGTTTTCTGTGTGGCAAGGTAAAAGCTCACACAGCAGGCTATTTTTTACAATGCCCTTAAACTACCGACAGTGCTGTTGGTGCGCGGTTTAACTGCTAATCACGGTGTAGTATATTAGGTGGTCTGACACACGGCACTTGCCATGTTAATCGACGGTTTCATAAGTGCTTGGTTTCTATTTAATTTAGTAGATTGCGCCCGGAATATACCCCTGCAATTACCTAGGCATAGATCATGGCGTAGATAGACGGATTTCCTCTGATGCATGTAGTGTTGCATATATACACAACTAAACGGCAAAATTAAGACGAAAAGAACGAACTAAAAGGCCCTTTAAATATAAATAAAACAAATCTACAGGGCATTAACTATTGTATGTATGTAAACTGTATTTCTAATATTTCTGTGCGTAAGTAATGACGAGACTTTGTTTGTCCTGTCATTTATTGCACTACACACAACTAAACACTTACGAAGTCATTCGTACGGGTCTTGTCGCATCACCTAATATACTACACCGTGCTGCTAATCAACATTATTTGAAAAGTTACAACATTTTTCTAAGGGCCGGTTTATCAATACAGGGTTAACCCTTAACTGGGAAATGTGATTATTCTATGACTTTACCGTTTCTCATATGGTTATTCACCGAAGAATATAATCTCAAGCATACTGGGCAGGTGTCAATCGCCATTTATTATTGTATATTTGAAACTTCAATAAAAATTGATGTCCGTTGAATGCAAATTTTTGCTGCATGGTGGATTATAATGATTATCTAAGCAATCTGTTTGACAACGTTTGAACTCGTGGAGTTTTTTTCAGAAGACGGTTTAAAATTTGAATTGCAAGCTATTTATGAATCTATTAGTCAGAAAGGCAAGGTCAGTATCTCACGAATGTAAAATTTACAAAACGATACGTAGCTAAGTTGTAGAATTACATATATTCCCATGAGTGTGACAATTACGTATTATTACGTGCAATATTTTTTATACAAGCATTAAAATAATAAAAATATGTTTTGGAAAGTGACGTCTCTAATAATATTTTTTGCCCATTTGCGCAAATCATAGCATTATAAATTATTTATGAAATAACCATTTGAATGGTCAAATTACTAGAACTTTGGTCGTAAAAAATATCACCCCCACTGGAACATTTGATCTACCGAATTAAAGCGAATGATGCAAGCCAATCCGAAGTAGCTTCTGTCAGGTCGTGTCCTTCAAAAAAAAGTAATTTTTTTAGATCCATTAAAGGGAGTGCCACATAGAGAAGAGCAGCCATTTTATCCGCAATTAAACAGTTATTTGTGATTTTAAGTGTTTTCTGTGTATGTTATAAGATTTTAATCGGCCCCAGATGGGGGACTCATTAGAAGGGAGTGAAAACACTCCAGAGACTCAAAATGTTGCTGTAGTAGATTTTACAGCTTTTACTAATTTTATTCTTAAGGCGGCGACGGTTCTTTTGCCGGAGGATGATAGTCAAGCCGAACCTACAAATTTAGTGGCTGCATTAGATGATAAAACGAATCAGGAATGCATCCGGAAATTTATAAGTGATCCTCAAGTGGCTACGTTATACATACAAAGAAATTCCTCTAAAGGTAAATGACACATCCTAATCTGACACCTCAGATTATTTTCATTGATTTTTTACACGGTTCAGTTCCTTCACTTAGACTAAATAATTTATCTTGGAGTAGATCTCATCAGACTTTATTACCGGTTTATTAATTAAATATTTTGACCTTTAGATGATGATAGTGATCAACCCCCAGAAGGGGAGGAGGAAAAGGAGCCGGTCACCTACTATGTCAGCAACGAGGTCCACTATTCAAACTCTAAAATGTCTAGTTTGGTTTGTATCAAAAGGGGACCAGTCGTGGAAGCAGATAAAAGCATTAGGGCACAAGTTCGGTTGATGAATTTCAGCGATGGATCTCCTTATGAAATTCTACACGATTATGTAAGCAGGACTGTGGCCCCTTTTTTCAAGTCTTATGTGAAAGAATCTGGAAGAGCAGATCGGTAAGTTTTGTTTATTAATTTGTGTACTGGAGAACGAGTTTTGTTCATAAACTGCTACTTTTTTAAATTTAATTTTCACATATTCCTAATGTAATTCTGGCAGAGATGGTGATAAAATGGCTCCAGCGGTTGAGAAAACCATCGCCGAGCTAGAAATGGGTTTGTTGCATTTACAGCAAAATATCGACATTCCTGAAATAACCCTCCAAGTCCATCCTTATGTAGCCAGTCTTATTAAACAGTGTGCTGATGAAGGAAGAAAACCGAAAGTTGCAGATTTTAGCGACAAAGTTGAGGATTCCAATTTCCTGAACCAATTGCAGCATGGCGTTAATCGTTGGATAAAGGAAATTCAGAAGGTGCATATGTTCATAACTTACGAAATACACACAGTACGCTTATCAAATTGTATTTATTCAGGTTACAAAGTTGGACAGGGATCCATCCTCTGGCACTGCTCTACAAGAAATAAGTTTTTGGCTGAATCTAGAAAGAGCACTTCATCGAATCCAAGAGAAACGTGAAAGCATGGAAGTTGCCCTAACACTGGATATATTAAAACATGGTAAGCGTTTTCACGCTACCGTGTCGTTTGATACAGACACGGGCCTCAAACAAGCCATCGCTACTGTGAACGACTACAATCCCCTAATGAAAGATTTTCCGATCAACGACTTGTTGGCTGCTACTGAGTTGGAAAGAATAAGAGCGGCCGTTCAACTTATTTTTGGCCACCTGCGTAAGGTTAGATCCACAAAGTATCCAATTCAGAGGTGTTTACGATTGGTGGAGGCCATTTCCAGGGACTTGGGAGCTCAGTTGCTGAAGGTTCTAGGCACTAGAAGGTTGATGCATATACCGTTCGATGAATTCGAGAAAGTGATGACTCAGTGTTTCGATGTTTTCGCGATCTGGGAGGACGAGTACGAGAAACTACAAGCATTGTTGAGGTAATTGCGAATAATAAGTGGGTGTATTTAACAAACAAGCGTCATAGAGATATATTTTATGTTTTATAGAGACATAATGAAGAAGAAGCGAGATGAGCACATGAAGATGGTGTGGCGCATATCAGCGCAACATAAAAAGTTGCAAAGTCGAATGGAACAAATGAGAAAGTTCCGCAGGCAGCACGAGCAGCTCCGAACTGTTATCGTTCGTGTTCTAAGACCTACCATAAGGGAAACAGCTGCTCCCATTGAGGGAGAGGATTTGGAGCCACCAAAACCAACGTTTTCTCTTGATGCTGCCGATGCAAACGCCATAGAGGTATAATTCTATTTGTATGCAACCATATTTTACAATATCTGTAGTGTGATACAATCTGATTTTTTCAATAATTTTATTTGTTCTCAAGGAGGTGAATCTGGCGTATGAAAACGTCAAGGAAGTGGACTGCCTAGACATCTCCAAGGAGGGACAGGACGCTTGGGATGCTGCAGTCCAGAGATACGAGGAACGCATCGATAGGGTGGAAACCAGAATCACTGCTCATCTCCGTGATCAACTTGGGACTGCCAAGAATGCCAACGAGATGTTCCGCATCTTCTCTCGCTTCAATGCCCTCTTTGTGAGGCCCCACATCAGAGGCGCCATTAGGGAATATCAGACACATTTAATACAGAGGGTGAAGGATGATATTGAAGCATTGCACGAGAAATTCAAAGTAAGTTCATTTTGATGTAAATAGTAAGGTATACATTAGGTTATTATTATAGAAACTTTATTTAGCAAAAGAATACTAATACAAACAATGTCGGTAACATATAGCAAACATTATTTATCCTAGAAAGCAATCTTAATAAACTAACACTAACATTGGTAGGTACATTAAATTACTAACTAATATTACACATCACATTTTACTTGCAAGGCATTTTTTTAGCTTCCTTTTGAAGGCAAGTAAATTCCCAGTTTGTTTAATCACCTCTGGTAAACTATTGTAATCTTTTACACCATTAAACAATATACTGTTTTTTAGCAGTTCTGTTTTAACCAAAGGCAACTGAAAATATTTACCAGTTCTGGTGCAGTCTTCATGCTTTTCACAATTTGTTTTTAGCAAGTGCCTTAAACCTGGCCCAGGTAAATTATTATATACTTTAAAAATGAAAACAAACACACTATTTTGACAAAACAGCCTCACATTCAACCATTTCAGCGTATTCAGTATGTCCTCTATATATGTATAAGAACCACACCTTAAAATAGTTCTCATTCCTCGATTCTGCAAAAACTTGCAGTCTGTCTAGCTTGCCGCTAGATATTGTTGAACAGTAGTTAGAATGTGGGAGTACTATTGCATTATAAATTTTTATTTTTAATGCCATAGTTAGACTTTTAGTAGCTCGGGTCGTGAATCCAATTTTACTTGCAATTTTCCTAATCACATAGTTAATAAGTTCTGTCGGAGGATGTCACCTTTGCTTTTGATTTTTTAATATTCAGCTTCAACTTATTACAGTTTTACCAACTGAAATTATTTTGTAATTCCTCATTCATATTAATTACCAGTTCATTAATATCCTTTCCAGCAGTAAACACCAATGCAAAGAGCCTAATTTCTGTGTATTTTAAAATTCTAGGTAGGTCATTGATATACAGATAAAACAGTAGTGGTCCCAATATACTGCCTTGAGGAACACCATGTGTAATGTTTTCTTTATTAGATAACACTCCTTGCCACTTAACCATATGACTTCCATTTAAGTAACTTTTCAACCATTCAATTACTTTGCCTGAGAAACCATATGCAGTTAGTTTCTTTAGGAGTATACCCCTATCCATTGTTTTAAATGCAGATTTCAAATCTAGGAAAACTGCGATGGTTCATCACAGTTAATCTTATATATATATATATGATTCTATACCACTTTCATCTGCTATTGACTCCATTATCTCGTTAATATTAGATACATAATAGTAATTAAGTTTCCCAGCAAATTTCCATAGTTTTTTTGTCATTTTTCTATTTGTTCATTTATATATTTTTCCTTCTTATAACAGCTGTACATATATTTCGTTCTCTTTTATACTGAGCCTAGTCCTCATCTAGTTTAGTACTTACATACTTATCATATGCCTTTGTTTTATTCTCTATTGCTCTGTAAACTTCACCACTAAACCATTCGTTGTTCTCTCTAATAGTAACAGTACGTACGTCACTTGCGTCTTAGACATTTTTCATAATCGCCTCCGTAAACATTTATTGACATCATCTACCTTTGTACAGCTATATTTCCAACCGGTTTCCATTAATGCTTCGTTTAATTAATCGTAGTCTATGAATTTATGCACAACAGTTTTATTAGTAGTCTTTTTATATTGGTTTGTAATAACTGCTACAGTCCAAACGTGATCGGATATTTTTGGGGTCCTTTTAACATTGCACTTTAAGTTTTCTATGTTTGTGAATACCAAATCAATAGTTGATGCACTACTGTTAGTAATCCTTGTGTAGACCTTTATCATCTGCCTGAGCCCTGCATCCCAGGTATGCGTGCTGGGTGTCTTTGACCAATTCTTTATATCAAAATTATAGTTTTAAGATTATGCGAGGATTTTTCTTAAACGAACTGTCTATTTGCATTAAGTCAGTGTATATGCCAACATTACTCATTGCTATGGAGGGATACCCAACTATCTTATAAAATCTTATCTAGAAAATCATGCAGTGCAGTGCAATTTCTCCGTTTTATACTTTTTTTTTTCTAGGTTCAATACCCGCAAAGTAATAGTGCGAGAATTAGCAAAGTTCGTGATTTACCCCCTGTCGCAGGATCTATTGTTTGGGCCAAACAGATCGATCATCAACTTACGACTTACCTAAGACGTGTGGAAGATGTCCTCGGTAAGCATTATACAGAAAAAGTTGAAAAGCTTACTCTTGTGTTGATTCTTATAACTAGCATGCTTTTTCATTTAGGTAAAGGCTGGGAAAATCACATTGAGGGGCAAAAGCTTAAAGCCGACGGAGATAGTTTTCGCCTAAAGCTAAACACGCAAGAAATATTTGACGATTGGGCACGTAATGTGCAACAGCGTAATCTAGGAGTGTCTGGCAGGATTTTCACTATTGAAGCCGTCCGTTCTCGAAGCGGCAGAGGGAATGTCTTGAAATTAAAAGTTAATTTCTTGCCGGAGATTATAACATTGGCAAAAGAAGTTCGTAACTTGAAGTGTCTTGGGTTCCGAGTACCCTTGGCCATCGTCAATAAAGCCCATCAAGCCAATCAGCTGTATCCGTTCGCTATTTCACTCATCGAGAGCGTTAGGACGTATGAGATGACTTTGGAAAAGGTAAATTTTTTTGAAAATTAGAAGCTCATAGTTGTTAATGATAGTTTATTGAAAACATTGTGGTCTCTATCACTTATTAGAGGAAGGACGTATTTTTTTGCATATATTTATTTTCCTAAATGTCTATTGAGCTTTTATAGGTGATAGAGATTATATGTGACCAGTATTAAATTTATTTTTATGCCGTCCCCTACTAGCTAACGAACAGGACTAGTCCACCAAGTGGGGTTAAGGTAGATTTTTAGATACTCCCTTGGATAATTACAGCATGATGATGCATAAGCTATATGCATGGTCGTTGTTTTTGTACATCCCCTTTATGTTATATATTGAGCCTTCGCAGTTTTTTAGTATTATGTGTCCCCTCCTCATTGAGCTTAAGAATATATCGGATTTTTACTGTAGATCAGTTTGACTCTTAAATTGATTAATTAAAATAAGCAGATTTAGCAATTTTAAGTTATTAAGGTGGCTATTGATCATGGATCTTGGCTTTAGAATTTAGTTTGTTAATGTTCTTGTCAAATATAAGTATACAGAACGGGAGGCAGAAATAAATGACGTCAAAACGCGGGTTGGCCCTAGGTGATGTGTCACCATGTAAATATGTTCATGCTTATATGAAATAGTATCTTACCTTGTAATTTTTAGGTGATTTCTATAACATCCAAGGTTAATAATCAAGTTATTATAAACACCCTCTCAAATTGCGGAGGAGAGAATAGGACTAGGTAACACTAAAAAACACAATTATACCTACCAATCACAGGAGTAAAATGATATTACTAATGACACTGTTCTGCATCAAAATCCTCCCCTCCCTATGAAACTAATGGGTATTCTTTATAGTGCGGACTTCGTTTAGCCCACAATTGACCTTGAAATTGCTGTATCGCGCATCAATTGTGAGAGAACAGATGGGCAGACGTCGCATCAACTATGCTCGTCTTAACCAAGAGCCGGTCTTCCCATGTAGTATAAATAAAACAAAAACATATTGTAACCTCCACACAACAGATCCATCGACGTATCAATCTATTTTAAAGGGGTTGTATATATAACCGGCGCCTCCGGCGGAATATAGTATGCAACGGCTTTTCCCCTATCTCTTATGGAGGTTAAAGTTCACGCACCTCCCTCAAAACTGGTGTGTTAGCGAAACATGTGTTTCGTATTTTGATTCGGCAGCACAAAATATATTAGATTTACCAAAAAAATAGTATTAAGGAGTAAAAGTCTCATGGAGAAGCCCATCTCATATGTGTCCCCTGCCACGTCAAAATTATTTATAATTTCTTGACTGAAGTGCAGAGTACCAATACGTCTTCATTTTCGTTACTATCGGATCATTTTTTGATATTTCAATCTGACAAAACCAAAATGGCATTGGAAATTGAAAGATTTAAATATCTGTAACCCTTCTTGTTGAAATAATGGAACATAGATTGATTCATCCAATCCGGATGAGGGGGTCTTGTTCTAGTAATTCTAGAACTTCTTCGTTTACTTCAACAGGACGATTTACTACACGTTCTCTGTCGCCTGGTAAACAAAACCCGGTGTCACGAACTCGTTGCACTGCACTTAATTTTCTCACTAGGTTTGCGCCTATGGGGAAATTTTCTCCCGTATTTTTGTACAGCCCCTGCAAGACTTTCATTCATTGCACCATAGGTTAATATAATGTCGCAGGACTCTTGCGACGTGAACTCTGGCATAATCGATATTTGCGAATACAGTTTAAAATTTAACAAAAACGGGAAATGCTCTAAACGGAAGTCGAAGAGTCACTGGACTGAACAGTGAACGCGTGGCGCACTGACCTTCGACAACTAAGACAGCTGATATAACCTGCTAAACAAACAAGCGATGTGTGTGAACGCATCGAGATAGCGTAAATCACCCGTTCAGAAGTGTATCTTTGCAGGTTTTAATACAAAAAATATAATAAATTACCTCGGATCGTTTTAAAATTTTATAGAGGCTTTCCCACATAAGACTTGTATATCATTTTATTTTCCGCATGTTTACATAAATCACCCTGTATAAATAGAAGAGAAAATCGGAAAATTCTGAAGAGATACAATGAAGGAACCCTTAAAAATTCTGTACATAAAGCCGATGAATCAAGATTTCTTTAAAAATATTCAATTTTGGTTGCTCTTATTTCTTAAAATCTGAACACCGATTTTTGAAATTACATAAATACAATAGGGAAGATTGAACATATATAAAAAAACAAACAGAAAGTCTGTTATACAGTCTATGAAGTAAGATTTTCATAAAAATGTTCAATTTTGGTTGCTCTTTTTTAAATTCTGGTCCCAGAGTTTTGAAAAAATATAAATAAAGAGGAAAATCAGAAGGATCAAACAAATTATGATTAAAAAATAAGCAGTAAATGTGTACAAATGTCGGTGATTCAAGACTTCCATAAAAATATTCAATTTTGGCAGGTTGTATTTTCTGAACACAAATTTTCGAAAATTTAAAAACAATTAATAATTTTTATGTGAATGTCAATTTTGATGAGCCTCATTTTGAAATATCTGAACACAGGTTTGTGAAAAAATATAGATAGAATAGGTATAATGAAAATACAAATAAAAAGTGCTTATGCAAAATCAATAATTCAAGATTCCCATAAGAATATTTCATTTTGGCAATTCTAATTTTTTAATATATGGGCTACGTTTTCAAAAATATATAAAAAAAATAGAAAATGGGAAAGCTCTGAGCATATACGATGAAAAAACAAGTAAAAAATGTATCCATAAAGCTGGTGATGAATCGATATAACGACTAACAAGCAAAAAGGGTGTATACATAAAGCCAATGAATTCAAATTTCCGGAAGAACATTTATTTTAATTTTGGTGACTTCTTTTTAAAAAAATCTGAACAGGAAAGCTCTAATCAATGTAATAAAAAAAGGAATTTAAACGATGAATCAAGACTTCCATAAAATATTCAGTTTCAGTGGCTCTTATTTTTTAGAATGTGGAAAAATGTTCAAAAATATATAGCTACATAAGAAAATTGAAAGCCTCTGAATAGGCTATGATTAAAAAAAAAAGGAAGAAGTGTATACATAAAACCGATGAATCAAGAATTCCATAACATTATTCAGATTTGGCGATCACATACAAATAACACTTTACATATTGTACAAAGCAAGTTAAATAAGATGACATGTAATGAAATATTACTAATATTTCAGTATTTCGCCGTTTTTATATTATTTGGTAACATTCTTTATTAGATATTTAATTAAATCTACAGAAAATTCGCCTTTAGAATTTATTACTGCCTCCTGATCTCTGAATAGAAGTGCAAATGAGCTATTCACAGTGAAATTAAATTTCTAAAACAAAGGGTACAAATTTAGAGTAAAATTTAATATCACCATGAGAATCCAGTTGTACAAAGCATAAGTCCTTACTGTTTTAATATTTCTAAGACCCAGGTTTCATCCGTTAAAATGTTAAACATTTACACACTTTTTAGAATGTTTACAAGTAAATGGACTCAATTAGCTGTGATGTCACAACTTATGCAACCAGACATACTACTGTCATAGAAATTTTGATCCCGTCGAATGACATTGGAATTTGAGCCTTATTACCTTATTCATAAAGACTATAAATTATGATGCTAAAACATTGCTTTACATTTTATTGAATTGCTCGGTTGAAACAAATATATAAGAACTTCCAGTACCAATCTCATACACACAAGATATGTTAAAATACATGTATTTATATAAGATTTAATAAACCTTTAATTTTATTTTAATAATGCCAAATATAAAACAGCAACAGTTTCCTCCAATGGGAATGAAGAATGTGAAAATTTAAATTACGTGGCAGAGTGCAATGTAATTGCAGCTAATTTATTATTTGAATTTATTATTATTGTTTGAATTATTCACATTTACGGTTCATAACCTAATCTTTCTTTCTGTAATCAAATTTTATATTCATTTTAAATTGTTTGAACTATGGGTTTATGTCTTGTTCCTGAATGTGATCATACTGTTACGTGCTTACAATTTTCAGTAAACACTTTGTGGATTCGAATAACTTGCAACAAGAATTTTCACAAACCACTGATTTATTTAATCACTAAAATTACATTAGCAAATACTTAAAAATCACACAACTAATAATAACTTAATCTAATATAATTTCACTACTTTTAAAACACTATGTACTTTTCTTCCTAAACTTGACAACTCTTGTCTAACCTAAAAACTCTGTATTACCTACTTCACTCAACTGAACTCTTCTTCTACAAACTGTCTCTGTAACCAGAACCACAGATTACCCAGAACTGAACTGGATACTGAACTGTTCCTTATTCTTCACTAAACTGTACTGTTCTGTTCTCTCATCTGCTGGCTTCACCTCTTTATATACCCACTTGGAATGTCCAGAATATCATTGTAGAACTTTCCAGAAATATACTGGAATTCTCTATAATTTTCTTAGGCACTACTAAATGGTGGTTCGCCAGTTGGCCCACAGATGGCGCCACCCTTCTGGCCAGGGAGTAATTACAACTCTCCTCTCTGTTAGAGGGCAGCACATAACAATACTAATAATAGTGAATGTAAAATGTTTAATTTTCTAAAGGATGCCAAGTTAAAAGATAAGTGGAAGCTACTTATGAGGTAGGTTAGAGTTATTTATATTTTACTTTATTATAAAGTTTTGTGACAGTAAAATGTTGATTTACAGTTAAGAGTACAGCAGTACAAGTTATTAAAATTTATGAAACAATTTTCTTTTTGTAATATTATTCCGATGCCGATTTTCATACAAGAAATTACCTTAATTTTACTATTTACATCAACTCTATACAATATTTATTATAAACTGTGTACCTAGTTAATTTTATTTGTTCTATTTTCAGAAGAGGCGATAGGAAATCTAATAAGTTTGGTTGGAAAAATGTTTACATATTCACCTCCAGAAAGACGAATTCGCCTATACCTAAAGTCGAGGCAAGAATTCAAGCGATGCACGTCACAAGTGATCTCATTAAAGAAATGTTAATACTAACATAATTTTTAATCATTAATTACGTTAAAAAAAGTAATTCTTGACACCCAGTTATTAAGCTTTTTTCAGATATAGATACAGTTTAATTTGGCTTCATGATTCTTAACAGTATTGTCTTATTTATAGAATCGATCTGTGACGTGCATCGCTTGAATTCTTGCCTCGACCATACCTCAACTTTATACATTTTGTCTTTATACTTTCTTAAACCACGTATAGTATGCAGCTCATTATCATACTGCATTTTTTTAACATCCTGAAGCTACAGAATTTTCTCCTTTTCGAATGATTTTAGTTTCTTTGTAGAAGTCAAATATTGCACTCATACTTACAACTGCTTTTTTAGAAATTTCTTAGGTGTACTTACATATACCAAAATACTTATTCATAAAATATTAAATTAGAAATTCAAAAGTTTTGAAACATATCTGTTAGCTGTACGAGGTTATAAACTGACAGAGCAAAATGTAAAACTAACTTGAAGTTAGCAGCAATGACGTTTTTGTATTCTCAATTCCTATTGGAGGATACTATAATTTATATGTAATATCAATTTATTTAATTAAAAGTTAATTTCTTCTACTGTATTTTACTTTACTTTTAGTTTCACATACTTTGTAAATGTCAATTAGTCACTGAAAGGTCTTAAATATTTTCTGTGAGGCAGAAATAAAATGAAATTCTAAGCTATATTTTAACCCTCTTGATAATAGTCTTTGTTAACTAGAGCATTAAGAGTCAAGTTCCAGTGCATTAATTTCGCGCTATTAACGGTATGACAGTAGTATGTTGGGTCGCCTAATATTTGACGTAACACTAATTGAGTCCATTCCTTTACTATATGTTATAAACATCCATTTTTATGCATAAAAGTTTTAGTAATGCAAAATTATAATTATTTTACAACCACTTCTCATGTCCAGACATTAAGCTGCGTAGATTTTGCCTCTGCATTTGAACTTTGCCTATTTTTGTTGTTAAAAATAGGAAAAATGTAATGGGAAATTAAAAATTGACTTTGATGTACGTAATTTGCCATATTCAGCTTACCAATATCCAAAATACATATGTAATGATACGCATGAAATTACTTACAATTTTTCAAAATATTGTAACTATTAAATTACATTTTTTCTTGTAGATCGAAGATAAAGCAAGCATAATCCCATTAGTAGCCGGAATGCGGAAAGAAGTCCAACAACTCATCGCCGAAGGAATCCAGCTGGTTTGGGAAAGTTATAAGTTAGATCCTTATGTTCAGCGCCTCTCCGATACAGTGGTCAGTTTCCAGGAACGTGTGGAAGAACTCGTGATCGTTGGAGAGCAGCTGGAAGTCGACGTCAGGTCTTTGGAGACATGCCCATATTCTGCAAATACCTTTGCAGATATTTTATCCAAGATACAACATGCCGTTGACGATTTGTCGTTGAAGCAATATTCAAATCTTCATATCTGGGTCAGCAGACTGGATGAAGAGGTGAGTAGCTACTAGTAAACCCAGAGTGTTATGTTAATATCTATGTGTGACAGGTGGAGAAAAATTTGGCACGCCGATTGCAAGCTGGTATCGAGGCATGGACAGACGCACTTAGCGGCCAAAAGAAAGAAATAGACCACAGCATGGATACCGATGCACCCGCTCAACCTACACACAAACCAGGCGGTGATCCCCAAATACAAATTGTCGTCCATGAAGTCCGCATTACCAACCAAACTATGTACTTATACCCCAGCATAGAAGAGGCCCGTTTCCAAATTATGCAACAGTTGTTCGCTTGGCAGGCGATCGTTACCTCGCAGCAACGCCTACAGAGCAGCAGGTATCAAGTGGGAGTCGATAAACCTGTTACGGAAACTTACAGGAATATTTTGACGAAGTTGCCCGGCGGGCCGTTACCACTGAATAGTGCCTACAGCGCCATCGCTTCGAAAATTAAGGAGGTTAGTTTCTTTATATAATAATTAATTTTTACAATTGTGCCGATGATCGATTTCCGCATATACTAAAACACTGAGCTGTACTTAATGTGCATTTTGCCTACCATGTTGGCATCATCTGGGAATGATTAAAACCGTTGATGATGTCAAAATGAAGACCATTAATAACAACTATAATTAAAACTAATTCTATTAATAAATGATAACAAAAAAGGTACACCCTGCTAAGTCTGGGGAGTATGGTGGATGTTTGATGTTACAACATGGAGACATCTTAAAACCACTCGAACTTGTTAATTTTCATTTGAAAAATGAAGAACAGACTTTTCACCAACATGATGTATACCCAAATCCTTCATTAAAAAGTACCATCAAATATACTGACAAGAACCGTGTTAATTATTAATCGGCGATTGACTCTGATGTGTTCTTAAAAACGTTTACATACGTTTTTGAAGTTGAAAACTGTTTCGGTCTGCCACTATTCTTGATTGATATCCTATCTTTATATCGGTTAAACCACTCAAGACATGAACAGTTTATGGACAAGATTTTCTTCTCCCTAAGCTTACCGTAGAAGTTTAAATGTATCAGTTGCCGTTTTTTCCAATTTTTCGGAACAGCTTCTTGTGATTATATGCATTAGAGTACTGCAGCATCCGCCATATTCACCAGATTTGGTACTATGTGATGTTTTTCTCAAAAGACAAGAGTTTGTTGATGAGTTGCAGCACTACAGGAACAATGTACATTTCAACGAATAACAATTAAGTTTTATTTTTAAAAGCCACGCATTGTTTACTGTTCCCTTTATATTTATTAATTAATATTAAAATGAAGTTTATTCAACATGCACCAGTCTTGTAGCATATTAATTTGTGATTATAAGTTTATCACCATCATCTTCAAAATTAATACGATTAAATATGTTAATATCAGCAAACGTCATTTGTTACAATTAATTTGTGAGCACAAATCATTAATATAATGTAAAAGTAGTGGAGGTCCAGGATTGGAGCCTTGTGGAACTCCAGACCTGTAACTATTATGCAACATAGCGCACTCCATAATATGAAATAAAACATATTGTTATTAAAAGGTACTTTTTCATTGAGATTATTTATCTTTATTAGGTGCAAAATTATGTAAACGAGTGGTTGACATACCAGTCACTGTGGGATCTGCAAGCCGACAATCTCTATGGAAAACTAGGAGATGATATTAGTAGATGGATGGAATGTCTTAACGACATCAAGTAAGTTGCAGTATTGAAGTTGATGACATAAGAATAATTCATTGAAATTGTTACCAAAAGTTAACGTTTCTTTCCAGGAAAACGAGAACCACTTTTGATACATCAGATACCCGTCGAGAGTTTGGTCCCATTGTGATTGATTTTGCCAAGGTTCAAAGCAAAGTCTCCCTCAAATACGACTCTTGGCACAAGGAGACGTTAAGCAAATTTGGTGGTTTGCTCAGCAATGAAATGACCACGTTCCATGCCAACGTGTCTAAATCCCGGTCAGATTTGGAGCTTCAGAGCATAGAGGCGGCCAGCACCTCAGACGCTGTGAGTTTCATCACTTATGTCCAGCAGCTTAAGCGTAACATGAAAGCCTGGGAAAAGCAAGTGGAAATCTACAGAGAAGGACAACGGATTTTGGAACGGCAGCGTTTCCAATTCCCTACTGCTTGGTTGCACGTCGAAAACTTGGAAGGCGAATGGGGAGCGTTTAATGAGATAATCAAACGTAAGGATTCAAGCATTCAAACTCAAGTCGCTAGTCTTCAGCAGAAGATCGTGTCGGAGGACAAAGCAGTGGAAAGTCGTACAAATGATTTCTTGGGCGATTGGGAGAGGAGTAAGCCAGTAGAGGGTCACCTGAGACCTGATGAGGCCTTGTCGCAGTTGCAGTTGTTTGAGAGCAAATTCGCTCGTCTCAAGGAAGAAAGGGACAACGTTGCCAAGGCTAAGGAAGCACTGGAACTACAAGAGCCAGGAGGTGTGAGTACTAGTGAGGATCGTATGCAGGTAGTCTATGAAGAGTTGCAAGATTTGCGTGGAGTTTGGTCTGAACTATCTAGAATCTGGCAACAGATCGACGAAACCAGGGAGAAACCGTGGCTGTCGGTGCAGCCAAGGAAGCTTCGTCAACAGCTTGATGCAATGTCTGCTCAACTCAAGGAGCTGCCAGCACGGTTAAGGCAATACGCCTCTTATGAATATGTGAAGAAAACTCTACAGACGTACACCAAAGTCAACATGATGATCGTTGAACTTAAATCTGATGCGCTGAAGGAACGTCACTGGAAGCAACTCATGAAGCAATTGAGAGTTAACTGGGTCCTCTCTGATTTAACACTCGGGCAAGTGTGGGATGTCAACTTGCAGAAGAACGAATCCATCGTCAAAGACATCATTCTAATCGCTCAAGGTGAGATGGCCCTTGAGGAATTCTTGAAGCAAGTCCGCGAATCCTGGCAGACGTACGAGCTGGATTTGATCAATTACCAGAACAAATGCAAACTTATCAGAGGATGGGATGACTTGTTCAACAAGGTCAAGGAACACATCAATTCGGTGGCTGCCATGAAGCTTTCTCCTTACTACAAGGTCTTCGAAGAAGAAGCCCTTACCTGGGAAGAGAAACTGAACCGTATCAATGCGCTGTTCGATGTATGGATTGACGTGCAGAGAAGATGGGTGTACCTAGAAGGTATATTCTCTGGAAGTGCTGACATTAAGACACTCCTTCCAGTCGAAACATCCCGGTTTCAGAGCATCAGTTCCGAGTTTTTGGGTTTAATGAAGAAAGTAAGCAAAAGTCCAATGGTTATGGACGTTTTGAATATCCCAGGTGTGCAAAGAGCTCTGGAACGGTTAGCTGATTTGCTTGGAAAAATTCAAAAGGCGCTCGGCGAGTACCTAGAAAGAGAACGTACATCTTTCCCACGTTTTTACTTCGTAGGAGATGAAGACTTGCTGGAAATTATCGGAAACAGCAAAAATGTTGCCAGGTTGCAGAAGCACTTCAAGAAAATGTTTGCTGGAGTTGCTTCTATACTCCTAAATGAGGACAACACTGTGATCATTGGTATCGCGTCCAGAGAAGGGGAGGAGGTCGTTTTTGGCTCTCCCGTTTCCACAGTGGAGCATCCCAAGATAAATGAGTGGCTAACGTTGGTTGAAAAGGAAATGCGAGTGACTTTGGCTTCCAATTTAACTCAGGCTGTATTAGATATCAAGCAGTTCAAAGATGGCATTGATCCGAAATTATATATGGAATGGGTAGACAAATACCAGGCACAAATCGTAGTACTTGCAGCTCAGATCTTTTGGAGTGAGGACGTTGAGGCTGCGCTCGTTAAGATGAACAGTGAACCTATGAAAGAACCTTTGGAAAAGGTCTTGCAGCAAGTGGAAAACACTTTAAATGTTTTAGCCGATTCCGTTCTTCAAGAACAACCCCAACTCCGCAGGAAGAAGCTGGAACATTTAATCAATGAATTTGTTCACAAGAGAACTGTGACCCGTCGTCTCATTGCTAACGGCGTGTGCAGCAATAAGGCCTTCGAATGGTTGTGTGAGATGAGATTCTACTTCGACCCTAGACAGACGGAAGTTTTGAAACAGCTTACTATTCACATGGCCAACGCAAGGTTTTACTATGGATTTGAGTATCTTGGCGTGCAAGACAGGCTGGTGCAAACACCTCTTACCGACAGGTGCTACTTGACCATGACGCAGGCACTTGAAGCGAGACTAGGAGGTTCGCCTTTTGGTAAGTGAAATAATTTTGGAAGCCTTTAGAATCTCACGTTTTGTTCTTATATTTTATTAGGTCCGGCTGGTACTGGCAAAACTGAGTCTGTTAAAGCTCTCGGTAACCAATTGGGACGATTTGTGCTCGTGTTCAATTGCGACGAGACTTTCGACTTCCAAGCTATGGGAAGGATTTTCGTTGGTCTTTGTCAAGTGGGTGCGTGGGGTTGCTTTGATGAATTCAACCGTTTGGAGGAGAGAATGCTATCCGCTGTTTCTCAACAAGTCCAGACAATACAAGAGGCGCTTAAGTCTCAGAGGGAAGCCAGCGCTGATGGGGCATCTGTCGGCAGTAAGTGCAATAAGAAAATAATTTTTAAAAATGTTATAAATGAGTTGAAATTATTGCAAGCATTTTCAATTTTGCTAATGCTTAAATTTTTTTTGTACTCGAAAATTAGCTAGAGAAACATTTCAAATTATGAGCAAAAATTCTTCTATACTTTCAACAAATTTGGAGGGCGACAAAAGCTAAAGGTATTTATTGTGGTAAATGTATTATTGGCCTGCCTCTAGGGGCTACTAACTAAAACACATTGCCAATGATGCGAATTGTTTAGCTACGTGCAAATAATTAAAAGTAATCACCTAAACAGGAAGTTAACATGAATTAGTGGTTGTTACTGTCAATGGCCGAATAAAGAGGTAGAGTAGAGTAGAGTAGCTTTATTAGTGTCAAATACAAAAATACAAAAAAAGTTTACACACATCAAATTGTAAAATACAAATAAGTAAGTATAATAAACTATTGAGACACACTAAAATATTTAAGGTGATATAATATTGACATGAAAATAGGACAAAATATATATATAAATACTACACAGAAATATTTTCTAATGACATTTCTATCTCGTCAAGCGAGTAAAAAGCATTTGCTGTCAAAAATTTCTTTACTACAGATCTGAATCGATCCGGAGGTAGTTGTTTTATATTTTTTTCTAATTTGTTGTATAATGTAGGTCCATAATAGGTGGTACCTGTGCGTGACTTAGTTAATCTCTTAAAGTCGAGGCATATGCCATCTCTTTTTCTGGTGTTGTAGTCATGATTTTCGCTATGTGTAGCAAATTCATCGATATGCTTTTTTACATAAGTAAGACACTCTAATGCATATAGGGACGGAAAGGTTAAAATTTCTAGATCGATGAATATTGGTTTAGCATCTGCTCGATAGCCTATTCCTCCCACAACCCTGACTGCTCTTCGTTGTAGGCCAAAATGTCTATGTCTACTAGCCGAGTGCCCCCAGGCAAGAACACTATATGAAAGTTTAGAGTGAAATAGTGCATAGTAAGCAGTTCTTAAAATATTTGTGGATACTCTATTTGATAACTGTCGTAATGCATATGTGGTCCTTGCTAGAGATTCAGCTAGCAGGTTGCCATGGGCATCCCACGTAAGCTTAGGATCCAAATTAATTCCCAAAAACTTTACAAAAGCGGGGTTGTTGTTTAGATTATTTAGATCTTTGGTGGATGAAATCATTGTGATAGTTTTATTTTCATTTAATTTAAGTTTATTGGCAGAAAACCACATCTCAGCATTTGACTGCATATCTCTGCAATCCTCCTTTAGTTCATCTAGGTCAGGGCCTGAGTCCAGTAAAGTTGTGTCATCTGCATACAAAAGGCAGTTGATACCATTAAGGGCAGTCTTTATATCGTTAATATAGATCAGGAACAGCACAGGGCCCAAAATAGATCCCTGTGGTACTCCATCCCTAATTGACAATTTACTGGACACGTCCTGACCCACACGGACTAGCTGTTTACGACCGTCAAGATAGGATTCAAGTAGTTTTAAGCTGTGATCGGTGAACTTATATTTGGACAGTTTCAGTAGCATGAACCTGTGGGATATGCAGTCGAACGCTTTGCTAAGGTCGCAAAATATTGATGCCGAATACAGTCCATTCTCAAAACAATTCGGTGTAATTTCCGTAAACTTGACTATAGCATCCGTAGTACTCAGTTTGCTCCTGAATCCATACTGAGAGTTATTTAAAAAGTTCGTGTTTTTCAAGATAATTTACAATTTGTCGTTTTAAGACTTTCACAAATATTTTTGACAGTATAGGTAACAACGAGATAGGTCTATAGTTAGATGCGTCGTTGATATCGCCTTTTTTGAAAATAGGCACTACGGATGCTATCTTCAACGCCTCAGGGAATTTACCACATCTAATGCTTATATTTATGAGCTTAGTTAGGTAGTCTATAAATATGCTTTTTTTAGGCATCAGTGTCGAACTCGTCGGAAAACAAGTGCGGGTGTCACCCGACATGGCAATATTCATCACCATGAATCCAGGATATGCGGGAAGATCCAACCTGCCTGACAATTTGAAGAAATTGTTCAGATCTCTGGCTATGACAACTCCCGATAGACAACTCATCGCCGAAGTGATGTTGTTTTCTCAAGGTTTTCGCCAAGCCGAAAAATTGGCTTGTAAGATCGTGCCATTCTTCAGGTGAGAAAATAAATTTAAAAGTAATAGCCTGAACTACAATTTTTTTTTTGTAGGTTATGTGATGAACAGCTGTCAAATCAATCCCATTATGATTTTGGCTTGCGTGCATTGAAATCTGTGCTGATTTCTGCCGGTAATGTGAAAAGAGATAGAATCCAACGTATCAAGGAAGGTATGACTCAGCGTGGTGAGACTAATATCGATGAAGCTAGCATTGCAGAGAATTTGCCAGAGCAAGAGATATTGATCCAGTCGGTGTGCGAGACGATGGTGCCTAAGCTTGTGGCAGAAGATATCCCATTGTTATTCAGTTTATTAAATGACGTATTCCCGAACGTTCAGTATACCAGGGCTGAGATGAAAGGTAAGTTACATGCAGTTCTCGCTGATGAAAATCTAAATATTCCTGATTATTTTACTGTTCCATGTAGGTCTCAAGGATGAAATCCGAAAGGTTTGCACTGAAGAATACCTGGTGTGTGGTGAAGGTGATGAACAAGGAGCAGCCTGGATGGAAAAGGTAATATCTTTGTTTATCCTATATAAATATGAATTTTGCTATTTGTCTGGTTTTAATCTTGCACATGTTTGTCGTTTCATGCCGCACAGAGGGACACCTGGGTCGCAAAGGTATATATTCATGTTTCAGGGTAACTTTAAAAGGTCTCTCTCCATCTTACAAATTCTGCATTTATCAGCACAAAGCCTTCAGTTCATATTTCCTTTGTGTTCGTAGATTAACTTAACATTATATGTGAAATGTTAAAAGTTTTTTGTAACTGATTGCACTTTTCTATACAAGCACTAGCTTACGTTTAATGTATATTGCGATGGGCATGTCCTGTTCAATTAGCTATTTTTGTAGATTTGAAAATGAATATTTCCTTTTAAAAAAAAAGCAATTTCCTAGTTAGATAAAGACATATTTTGGCATGCAACAAATGGGAGTAATTTTTATTTTTGTTGGTGTCATGAGAATTTAAATGTTTTTCAAAGAATGGTCTCTTATTTTCTGTAAAATGTGCAGTTTTAGCAAACTGGCAAATACTAGGCTCTTTTGCCTCCCTGGGCGAAATGGCATTTTGCCGTCCTCCTCCCTGCACTATAAGCAAAATATAAACATTCTATATATAATATACTTTCGGTCAGTTACAAAAATCCTGATTATGATTGTCAAAATATTTATTGTTTTATTGATTTTATCTGGAAACTAAAAGACAGTACTTATACTGCACAACAAGCTCCGCCTTTTGGGCATTTCGTGGCTCATGAGGTTTTGAAATTACTCCTCCAGTGACATTCACTTTTGTCTTGATGATTTCCGATTCTTAAAATATTCCATCTGGAGCGGCCCCTGGTAACTGCTAATTAGATTGTTTCTAATGCCCCACATTGGGCGCCGGATACAAGAAATTTTGTTGTATTTAACATCACAAATATTTTGAGCTGTCATAGGGAAGACTAAGATGGAAGGAACAGATTTGTTTTATTTCCCACTAGTAGGAAAAACTGCTTATAAGAAAGAGGTCAGTGCCCCACATTAGGCGCCAGATACATGTAATTTTACCTGTTGTATCATCACAGACATTTTGAGCTTGCTTTTAGCGATGGCATAGGTCAAGGGAAGAAGTATTGTTTTTTGTTCTCACTGGTAGATTGCTTTAATCTTGATTTTTCTAGTGCCCCACATTGGGCGCCAGATATGTAAAATTTTACCTATTGTCATTACAAATATTTTGAGCTGTATTTGTGGAAATTCATCATGTTATTATTCTTAGGTTTTGCAATTATACCAAATTTCAAATCTCAACCATGGTTTGATGATGGTGGGTCCTAGTGGTTCCGGCAAGAGTACCGCCTGGAGGGTTTTGCTTAAAGCATTAGAACGCTTTGAGGGAACTGAAGGTGTTGCACATGTAATCGATCCAAAAGCCATTAGCAAGGAAGCACTTTACGGTGTACTAGATCCTAACACCAGAGAATGGACTGATGGTCTTTTCACTCACATTTTGAGGTTAGTATTAAGCGTGTTCAGGTTTGTGTTAGAAACTGTCATTTTGTTATTTTAGAAAAATCATCGACAACGTGAGAGGTGAGATTAATAAACGTCAATGGATCATCTTTGATGGTGACGTTGATCCTGAATGGGTAGAGAACTTGAATTCAGTCCTTGATGATAACAAATTGTTGACTCTGCCCAATGGTGAACGTCTCTCGCTTCCGCCCAATGTCAGGGTTATGTTTGAGGTAAACTGGAGATTTTAAGTATAGTATATTTTTTATAATTACTTTATTTTTTATTTGGATATGCAAAATTTTTTCCCATGAAATTCACGAAAATCCTCTTTAGGTACAAGATTTGAAATACGCCACTTTAGCAACAGTCTCCCGTTGCGGTATGGTGTGGTTCTCAGAGGACGTGCTCTCTACCGAAATGATTTTCGAAAACTACATGCTAAGATTAAAGAATATTCCTCTAGAAGAAGGCGAAGATGATAGTTTTGGAAAGAAATCCGACAACAAGGAAGATCTCCTTTCTCCTACTCTGCAAGTTCAAGTGGACGTAGCTAATTTATTGCAGCCCTTCCTTGCACCTGATGGTCTTGTCGTTAAATGCTTGGAGTATGCGATGGAGCAGGAGCACATTATGGATTTTACCAGGTTGCGAGCTTTGAGTTCCTTGTTCTCCATGCTAAATCAATGTGTAAGGTAAGTACAAGTTTTATAAATTCTAGCAACATCCATTTCCATAAACTATTTATTAAATACTCCTCACTATAAAATTAGCTCAGATTTTCTATGAGGTATAAATCTGGACTTCATAGAAGCCACTCCATTGTAGAATTGAATGTATTGATGCCAAGTGTATTTAAATAACCATCTTTATTCAGAAATATCTAACATTAACCACAGATTTGTAACCAACACTAATACACAGAACTGCCACGGACTTATGTGCTTCGAATAAAAAAATTTACATATTTAAACTGGTTAATAATTATTGACGAATTTTTTGTTATATTTCCAGAAATGTATTGCAGTACAACCATTCTCATTCTGATTTTCCCCTATCGAATGATATTCTGGAAAAATACATTCCCAAATGCCTTATTTACTCTGTTTTGTGGAGCTTCGCTGGAGATGCCAAGTTGAAAGTGAGGTCCGAACTTGGTGATTTCATTAGGTCTGTTACTACTGTTCCATTACCACCTGATAACAACATGCCCATCATCGATTACGAAGTTACGATCGAAGGTGAATGGTCACCGTGGTCTAATAAAGTACCGCAGATTGAAGTTGAGACACACAAAGTTGCTTCTCCTGACATTGTCGTACCGACTTTAGATACTGTGAGGCATGAATCCCTTTTATATACTTGGTTGGCTGAACATAAGCCCCTTGGTAAGTGGTTTTGGCCGACGGTCACTGATATTGAATGAAATTCAAGAAAAGTCTATTGCAGTTCTTATTATAAATTGTTTTCTCCCTTAGTACTTTGTGGTCCACCTGGTTCTGGTAAAACAATGACGTTGTTCTCCGCCTTGAGAGCTTTGCCAGATATGGAAGTTGTCGGCTTGAATTTCTCTTCTGCAACGACTCCAGAGTTGCTTCTAAAAACATTTGATCACTACTGTGAATACAGGAAAACTCCCAATGGTGTTGTCTTGGCTCCAATTCAGGTAAAACGAACATAAAATTTTCGATGTTATGAAATCCTTCTGTTTGTCTAATTGTTTTCTACTAATTTACCGAATTAATATATTTTTTAGTTGGGTAAATGGCTTGTCCTCTTCTGCGATGAAATAAACTTGCCAGATATGGACAACTACGGCACTCAACGTGTAATCATGTTCCTTCGTCAAATCGTCGAACAGAAGGGCTTTTACCGCGCATCAGACCAGACCTGGGTGTCTTTGGAACGCATCCAATTCGTAGGAGCTTGTAACCCACCGACAGATCCCGGGAGAAAACCCCTCTCGCACAGATTCCTGAGGCATGTTCCCGTTATATATGTCGATTATCCTGGAGAGACATCTTTAAAACAGATTTATGGAACTTTCACAAGGGCCATGTTAAGATTGGCTCCTGGATTGAAAGGATACGCTGAACCTCTCACGAATGCTATGGTGGAATTCTACTTGGCATCACAGGATCGGTTCACTCAAGATATGCAGCCGCATTACGTGTATTCTCCTCGTGAAATGACTAGATGGGTCAGAGGAATTTGTGAGGCTATAAGGTAAGATTTTCATTTATCTTTTAGTTGAAATAACTAGTTCTAGCAAATTCAGTGCAGGCAGGAGGGAGGGAACAAGTTGATTTAATTGCCGTGCTGTTTAATACAAGGAAACTACTGATGAGAAAGGGATCATTGCTTTAATTGTACATTGTTCCTAATGGCCCCACATTGGGCGCCAAGTTTGCAGTATTGTACCTGTTCTCATATATCTATCATCACAAATATTTCCGTGTGTTATTTGTTGTAACAACAACAATACTCTCTTTCAGACCTTTGGATAATCTTGCTGTTGAGGGTTTGGTCCGTCTGTGGGCCCACGAAGCCCTCCGTCTCTTCCAAGACAGACTTGTAGAAGACACCGAGCGGCGCTGGACCAACGAAAACATCGATGCTGTTGCCTTGAGACACTTCCCCTCAGCCAATTGTGAGAAAGCTTTGGAAAGGCCAATTCTTTACAGCAACTGGCTATCCAAGGATTATGTGCCAGTTGAGAGAGAGCAGCTTAGGGAATATGTCAAGGCTAGACTGAAGGTATTTTATGAAGAGGAGCTTGACGTTCCGCTAGTACTATTCGATGAGGTCCTGGATCACGTGTTGAGAATTGACAGGATTTTCAGGCAGCCCCAAGGTCACTTACTGTTGATTGGAGTTTCTGGCGCAGGAAAAACTACGCTTTCCCGGTTTGTCGCTTGGATGAATGGCCTGTCGATTTTCCAGATCAAAGTACACAATAAGTACACCGCGGAAGATTTTGATGAGGATCTGCGATCAGTTCTAAGAAGGAGCGGTTGCAAGGATGAGAAAATCGCTTTTATTCTGGATGAGTCGAATATGTTGGATTCCAGTTTCTTGGAAAGGATGAATACTCTGTTGGCCAACGGAGAAGTGCCTGGGCTGTTCGAAGGCGACGAGTATACAACCCTCATGACGCAATGCAAGGAAGGAGCTCAGAGGGAAGGTGAGTTTACAAGTGAAAGCTGCTTCAGATTAATATAATTACGGCTAAAATTAACAAACCTAATTATAATTTTTTGTAGGTTTAATGTTGGATTCGAACGATGAACTTTACAAGTGGTTCACTCAGCAAGTTATGCGTAACTTACATGTCGTTTTTACCATGAATCCCTCTACTGATGGTTTGAAGGACAGAGCAGCTACATCACCTGCTCTGTTTAACAGATGTGTCCTCAATTGGTTCGGTGATTGGTCAGATGGGGCGTTATTCCAGGTATTTTATAAAATAGTGTATTATTTTTAAGCAGCCCGTGACATAACCAACTAGTAAATATTTTTTTTTGCACGCGGGTTTTTGCCTCGAGCGCCAGTTTCTCTCTTAGTGTACAAACGCCATTTTTTCTTATCATCAGTATGACAGGGGCTCGGGTTGCTACAACAATAAAGATGATGACAGACTAAAATAGCAAAAGTTTACGCAACGATTCTATTGGAGTGTTGCCAGGCAGGCATTTTCCCCAGTGGAGAGAATTTACGATGATTCAATTCCTCGGTGTTGCACAGTCATTCTGATCGCACTAAATATTTTTAAAAAATTGTATCTCAAACAACATTCAGGGTTTAAGTCGTTACATTATAGTTATTTACAAACTTGGGTGGGAATAAATATAAACAATTGTATTAATAATTTTTAACAATCCACACGGTAGGCTACAAAAATGACCCAAAGTATTTCTTTTTATGAAGGAAAGTTAAATAAAACTTCGGAAAAAATCATATTTTATCTGTACAAGTTTTTTCATTCAAAAACAAAAATATTTTATATGTACAAGTTTTTCCATTCAAAAACAGTTTCGTTACATTTGTAACTCGCTTTTTATGATAGGTTGGAAAAGAATTTACGAACCGCTTGGACTTGGAGAAACCGACCTGGAAATGTCCAGATTTCTTCCCCGCTTCATGCACTCTGATCCCAGCCACGCCTAATCACAGAGAAGCTGTCATTAATGCGTGTGTCTATGTGCATCAAACGCTACACAAGGCCAACGGTCGCCTTGCCAAAAGAGGCGGGCGCACCATGGCGATCACCCCCAGACACTACCTGGACTTTATTCATCACTTTGTGAAATTGCATAACGAAAAACGTTCCGATCTCGAAGAGCAACAACTTCACTTGAATGTGGGTTTAAGTAAGATCGCGGAAACTGTGGAGCAGGTCGAGGAGATGCAGAAGAGCTTGGCTGTGAAATCTCAAGAGTTACAGGCCAAGAACGAAGCTGCCAATGCCAAACTTAAGCAGATGGTGAAGGACCAACAGGAGGCTGAAAAGAAGAAGGTGCAGAGTCAGGAAATCCAACAACAACTGGCAGAGCAGACGGTTCACATTGAACAGAAGCGTTCAGAGGTCATGGCGGACTTAGAACAAGTAGAGCCTGCCGTTATCGACGCTCAGACTGGTAAGTTACTATTTTCTAAATTGCAGTAGTTTTTCTTTGAATAAATATATTTGTTTATAATAATTTTGTGGAACATTAGCTGTAAAATCGATAAAGAAGCAGCATCTAGTGGAGGTTCGATCCATGGCCAATCCTCCACACAGCGTCAAGATGGCCCTGGAATCAGTATGTCTGCTTCTACATGAAAATGCTGGCGAATGGCGCACTATTCGCTCTGTTATAATGCGAGAGAACTTCATTGCAACTATCGTAAATTTCAGCAGCGAGAATTTGACGTAAGGCTGACGCAGCCTCAATGTATTACTTTTCAGTGTCCTTTCCTTTGGCTGCCAACAGATGGAGCATGATTTTATTTTTGCTTACATTTACCTATTTGTACAGCATTCTTTGAAGATTTCTGTTAATACTCAATTATGGTACTATAGATAAGAGAAAATGAGTAGTAGGATAACTGGCTTAGATGATGGAATATCACACGCACATATCCTGCCTGTCATGTTCTCACATTTCTGTTACAATACTTAATTTTTTATTAAAGATTAAATTTTTACAAAATCATTCTGAGTATCAGCGGAAGATTGTGCTGTAGTGTATAAAAACATTGTCGTCTATCTGTAGTATATTTATTTCTAGTTTGGGCATTATAGGTTTCATATTTAATGAAGTACGTACCACCGAAAGCTAAATTTGGTGGATCAGATATAAGTTTTTCACCAAAATTATGTGAAGGAATTAACTTCAAGACATATTTTGTCATATTTTTATATGTTCTCAGCAAAAATATTTTAAAAATAAACAGCAAAACAGTTTTTTTCATTTATGGTGTCTGGATAAAATATTTTTACGTCTATGCTCTTGTAAACTGCCTAAACAATTGATGAGTTTAAAATTAAATTGTAAAACTTTGAACACTTAATACATGTTTTGCTAATTAAGCCGACATTATTAGGACACGATCAACATTTTGATGTTAGTATTACATCAAACGTTCCAAATGAATCTGTGAATGGTATTGTCGTGGAGATTGCTTTCAAGTGAAATTTTATTTTCTGTATTATACTGAATTGCTCATGGCATAATTATATGTCTTGCAAATTAGCCTGATCAGCAGACGATGTCAAATATCTAAAATATGAAATGGTTGCTACTTATAAAAGAAGAAAATGCTTTTTGAATCACCTACATAGATTAGTTTTTTTTCATGATAATGTCAAACTAGAGATCTGCCAAATTTATCTTGGACTTATTTTAGTTGTAAAATGATTCCTGGTCATATAATGCCTTTACTATTTTACATGAATTCTGTGAGCGAGGCAAGATAATACCGGTTGTATTTGGTAATTAAACTTATAGCACAATTTAATTCATTATTTTTTATGACAACCTTCCAGGAGGAATTTTATTGCTGACTTTTATGTATTTTGACTTAATTTCCTAATGCTCTATTCGTAGAGTTGTGCCTCTCTAAATTTTCGATTTGTGTTTGTCACACATGTGAGGTTTCCATTCTTAAGGGGGTTCTTTCAGTGCAAGAGATGTTAATAGATGAAAATACAATCAATTGCTACCAGCCATTTTCCCTGGATTTTTACTGCTCTTGGCTTTGCTTCACTAAGAAATTTTTTGCAATTTTTTATGCTTATACTTTAGTCACTTAGATTTTTCCTTGACTCACTTGACGCTCGAGCATTAGACGATGGTCCCCTACAGATTTGCAGGAAATAGTTCATCGTATTTGGGTAGCCTTATCACATCACAGTCACAGGATCAACTAGGTTGAGATTCCTTAAAGCATAGACTGAATTAACTTGATATATGTGGTAAAATTTGTATATTGAGTTGGTCCCATACCACACAGAGTGAGTATGGGAATGAGAATTTTTTGTTGTAATTTCCAATAGCTTAGATTCGTGCACCTGCACGGTCATTTTGAATGTATGATTTGGCTTTTGAAAAGTTCCTAAGAATAAATTTAAGATTATTTGATTTATCCAGCTGAACTGAGGCATTTGAAATTATCTGCAACGCAACGGTTAGGTTTAGGTATATGCTATGTTACATGTAGTGTTCCTGCGGTAACTGTCCTTGAACAAATATGACCTATGATGTTTTACTTTTTTCGCCGAATTTTAACTAAAAAGTTTCCACACTGGAGGTCTTTACGTCGACAGATTCCCTTGAAAGAAATCCCCAAAATGAATCTATCATTCAAACTAGGCACAACATATTGTTCGACTGGATAAATACTTCATAAACGTCAATTTTTTTCGAAATAACGTTACAGTTTCAGGCATCTTTCGACGCCGTGGTGACAAATCTTGTGGCAAGTCAACTTTTGTTATGGTCCAATTTAAGGGAGGTTTTATATTCTGTTGCATAATTTCATTCTGAAACTAACGACTTAATTTTCGTCACAGTTCCTAATTCGAGCATTGTGAATATGAAGCTCAGCGTTCATTGCTTCCGAACAAGAAGTTATTCAATTATACAGGAATAACGGATGCAATTTCGATTAAAAACTTCCAACAAGCTTTTTTCGTCTCATGATAAAAATTTTATATTGCCTATTTTATGTGCCTCCCTTATTATTAAGTTGAATCAGAGAAATTATTCTCAAAATTCATTAAAACTGTAGAAAAATTAAATAACTTAATTTTATTTTTAAATTTCAAAAAGTTTATGATGATATCTGTGTATTGTATAAACTGTTTAATGTTCTACTGGTTGTTGTAAAACCTAGAACAGCATTATCGCTGAATTTGCTTAGCTCACCGAATTCACTATTATTACCCTCATTCAATTATCACACCAGCTATTTTTTTCATTTTATTTTAAACCTGCATTATTTTTTATCCACACAGCTGTAAAGTCTATCAAAAAACAACAATTGGTCGAAATCCGTACCATGTCAAACCCCCCTGCTGTGGTCAAATTGGCCTTAGAGTCTATTTGCTTGTTGCTCGGTGAAAATGCGAGCGATTGGAAGTCCATCCGTACAGTCATCATGCGTGATAATTTCATCAACACTGTCGTCAACAATTTCAATACTGAAGACATTAGGTATGCATGTGCTTTTTTCCTTTGATAGATAAACATAGCTGTACATATACACACCTAAATGCACGTGTATATTTGATTAATGCTTCTTAGTATTTGTTGTATATTAAAAAAAAAGTCTCCTATTTTCTGGATGGGTTAAAATAAATGTTAATTTTTAGTGATGATGTTCGTGAAAAAATGAAGAGCCGCTATTTAAGCAATCCTGACTACAACTTTGAAAAGGTTAATCATGCTAGCAACGCCTGTGGTCCTCTGGTGAAATGGGCCATGGCACAAATACAATACGCGGACATGTTGAAAAAAGTAGAACCCTTACGTGAGGAACTTAACTCTCTAGAGAAACAGGCAGAAACCAACAAGAAACGAGGCGAAGAAGTGAAAAATCTGATCAGCCAACTAGAGCAAAGTATCGCATCTTACAAGGAAGAGTATGCTCAACTTATTGCCCAGGCCCAAGCTATTAAGACTGATTTGGAAAACGTTCAAGCCAAGGTCGACAGATCTATCGCCCTTTTGAAATCCTTGGTCATAGAGCGGGAAAGATGGGAAGCAACCAGCGAAACGTTTAGGTCTCAAATGTCCACAATCATAGGAGACGTGCTACTTTCAGCGGCGTTCATAGCGTACGGAGGTTATTTTGACCAACACTATCGACAGAGCTTGTTCACCACCTGGTGTCAGCATTTGACGCAAGCTGCAATACAGTACAGGTCCGATATAGCCAGAACTGAATATCTGTCTAATCCAGATGAGCGCCTTAGGTGGCAGGCCAACGCTTTGCCTTCTGACGATTTGTGCACTGAAAATGCAATAATGCTGAAACGATTCAACAGATATCCCCTTATTATTGACCCGTCAGGTCAAGCAACCGAGTTTATCATGAACGAATTTAAGGATAAGAAAATTACCAAGACTAGCTTCCTCGATGACTCCTTCCGTAAAAATCTTGAGTCTGCTTTGCGTTTCGGTAATCCTCTTCTAGTACAAGATGTAGAAAACTATGACGCTATCCTCAACCCTGTGTTGAATAGGGAATTGAGGCGGACCGGTGGGCGAGTGTTGATTACTCTGGGAGACCAGGATATTGATTTGTCACCATCATTTGTTATATTCCTGTCAACTCGTGACCCGACGGTGGAATTCCCACCAGATATTTGTTCTCGTGTCACGTTCGTTAACTTCACCGTTACAAGGAGTTCTCTGCAGAGCCAGTGCTTGAACCAGGTACTGAAAGCTGAACGGCCAGATATTGACGCTAAACGTTCTGATTTGTTGAAACTCCAAGGAGAATTCCATCTGAGATTAAGGCAGTTGGAAAAATCCTTGTTGCAAGCCCTGAACGATGCCAAGGGTAAGATTTTGGATGATGACAGCGTTATTACTACCCTGGAAACGCTCAAACAAGAGGCGGCAGAAATTGGACAAAAGGTCGAGGAGACCGATAAAGTTATTTCGGAAATTGAGGCGGTTTCACAACAGTATTTGCCTTTGTCGCAAGCTTGCAGTAATACTTACTTCACGATGGACAGCCTCAATCAAGTTCACTTTTTGTATCAGTACTCACTTAAGATGTTCTTAGATATGTTCAGCAGCGTTCTTCATAATAATCAGAAACTTGAGGAGGTGTCAGATTATCAAGCTAGATTGAATGTTATTACTTCGGATTTGTTTTCGGTAAGTAATTCTAGAATAGTTATATAATAGTTTATAAAAAATTTTTTTAAGGTTGTATATGAGAGAGTTGCACGAGGTATGCTTCACCACGACCGTCTTACATTTGCTATTCTTTTATGCCGAATCCACCTCAAGGGAGTACCCTCTGAGCCAAACTATGACCAAGAGTTTAACTTCTTCCTTCGAGGAAAAGAGGGAGTTTTTAGCAACTCGGCTGGACCGGTTGTGGATGGCTTGAATGTTGAACAACAGGAGGCGATAACCAGACTTGCCTTGCGTTTACCTGCATTCAAGAAACTCCCCGAGAAAATCGGGGAAATGCCCGAATTTGGCGCCTGGTTGCAACAAAGCACCCCAGAACAAGCGGTACCCCAGCTTTGGATCGAAGAGAAGCAACTCAGTCCTATCGGTACTGCCATGTATCAGCTACTTGTCATTCAAGCCTTTAGGCCTGACAGGGTAATCGCGGCTGCACAGCATTTTGTTGCGTCTGTGCTTGGAGCTAACTTCATGTACCAAGCAGAGAAAGAATTAGATTTGGCCGCATGTGTTGAGAAGGAAATTAGGTCAAACGTACCGGCACTGCTTTGTTCTGTACCAGGTTTCGATGCGTCAAGTCGGGTGGATGATCTTGCAACTGAACTTAATAAACAGATTTCCAGCATCGCTATTGGTTCTGCAGAAGGTTTCAACCAGGCCGACAGGGCTATAAATATGGCTTGCAAGACTGGCAGGTAAAATTATCTTGTGCTTTTGTAATTTAACAGTGCCCATAAGTAATTTATTTTCTTCTTTAAGGTGGGTTATGTTGAAGAACGTCCATTTGGCACCTCAGTGGCTGGTGCAGCTGGAAAAGAAATTGCATTCACTTCAACCGCATGCAGGCTTTAGATTGTTCCTTACCATGGAAATTAACCCTAAACTTCCGGTTAACTTACTGAGAGCTGGAAGGATATTCGTGTTTGAGCCACCACCAGGCATAAGGGCTAACTTATTGAGAACGTTCAGCACGGTAAGTCTTAGACGGACAGTGGTCTGTAACAGACTAATTTGTTTGTAATTTCAGGTTCCAGCCAGTAGAATGATGAAAGCACCAAGTGAAAGAGCAAGATTGTACTTCCTTCTTGCTTGGTTCCATGCCATCGTCCAGGAAAGATTACGTTACTGCCCACTAGGTTGGGCTAAGCATTACGAATTCAGTGAATCGGACTTACGTGTTGCTTGCGATACTTTAGATACTTGGATTGACGCCACTGCAATGGTAAATGTATCGTTGGTTATTTGGAAGTAACTTAATAAGCGTTTATTTTTAGGGAAGAACGAATCTGCCCCCAGAAAAAGTACCGTGGGATGCCCTGGTCACTCTACTGTCCCAATCCATTTACGGAGGTAAAATCGACAATGATTTTGACCAGAGGCTCTTGCATTCCTTCTTGAATAAACTGTTCACTCCAAAGAGTTTCGAGGGTGACTTTGCTCTGGTTGCCAATATAGATAATGGTCCAGGTGGAAATCGCCACATCACGATGCCTGATGGTACGAGGAGAGACCACTTCTTGAAATGGATTGAAAGTCTGGCTGACCGTCAAACCCCAGCTTGGCTAGGTGAGTTTCTCTTACCACTAATCTTATTTAAGCATAATTTGTGATACTTATCTACAATCATTGTATACAACATATAAATAACTTGTAAACTATGAAAGTTTTTGCAAAGTATTCAAAAGATTTTGCTTTACTTTCAAATTAATTCTCTTAGGTCTACCAAATAATGCCGAGAAAGTATTACTAACAACTCGAGGAACTGATCTGATCAGCAAATTGCTGAAGATGCAGCAGTTGGAGGACGATGATGAGCTTGCATACTCTGTCGACGACAGCTCTCCAACAGACCCAGCTCAAATAGATGGTAGACCATCTTGGATGAAAACCTTGCATAACAGTGCTATCACTTGGATGAAGTTGCTGCCTACCTCTTTACAGACGTTAAGAAGGACTGTGGAAAATATCAAAGATCCGTTGTATAGGTACTTCGAGAGAGAAGTTAACTCGGGCTCCAAGCTATTGCTGGACGTTTTACATGATCTTAATGATGTTTTGTTGATTTGTCAGGTGAGTTGATTAATGGTTGGAATCTGATTGTTTTCACTTATGCATAAAAAAATTTGTAGGGAGACAAGAAACAGACGAATTATCATCGAACGATGCTTGGAGAATTAGTTCGAGGAATTATTCCTGTGAATTGGCATCGGTACACCGTACCTAAAGGTTGCACCGTTATTCAGTGGATTACAGACTTCAGCCAGAGAATAAAACAGCTGCAGCAAGTATCTCAGCTAGTGTCCACGGCTGGTGCAAAAGAATTACAGGTAGTTGACTAATAACTGTCTGTGTGTCAAGTTCTTTTTATTTATGTAAAGGAGATCTTTCCATTATAGCTAAATATTTTGTCTTTTCAGAGTTTTCCTGTTTGGTTGGGAGGATTATTGAACCCAGAGGCTTATATAACTGCAACAAGACAATGTGTGGCACAGGCAAACAGTTGGCCATTGGAAGAACTCCATTTAGACGTGACCATTACTGATTCTACTGATAGAGCTTCTATTCCTAGTGATTGCTTCGCCGTTGTTGGTAAGTGAAATCATTAAGGAAATATCTTTATTATTTTCAAAGTAAATATTCAAAATTTAATATTGAATGTTGTACTTTATATGGAAGTCATTTTTTTCCTCGAAATCTACTAATGAAATGAACTACTGAACTTGGTGTACTACTTGCTCTTGTATATTTCGTAAATTTTAATTGTCTTGTTATCTAGCTCTGTATTTTTATCACTTTTTGCACAACAATTAAGCATTCATGTAATTTTTTTCTGTGTAAAATGCTCCCAAATAGTATTTTTTATTTCAGCAAATCAATATTTAATGTTCAATTATGTGTCTGCAGTCACAATTGAAATGTTATAGACTCTTACCCTGTTCTCAGTTAGTTCGGATGTACAACAGTTCTCCATTTTTAGTTCAGTGACATAAAAGTCCACTAGTTCTAAGTTTATCAGCATGTTTTCAAAATGATGTTAAGGTGGTAAAATATATATGATATATTGGTAAAAAAAAGTGATATGAATTTACACTCAATTTCAGTTATTTGCAAAATAGTTAGATTTAATTTTAAAACATGTCAATTTTCGTATTTCCTAAATTTAAATCTAACTATTTATGGTCAAAAACAATAAATATTTCCTTATTGGACCTGTCTCTCTTGGATATCCTCACCTAAAAATTTGGCGCCCAATGTGGGGCCGAATCCCCAACCACCCAACCAGGAGATTAACCTTGGGCATATTTCAAATGCAAGTTATCGTGAAATTCTGAGTTAAATCGAGATTAAGATAACTCTAGGATGAAGTTAACTACAGATTTTTGTTTTATTGGACTAAACTTACTAGTAACTAGTCTCCCCCATGACTAATATTGGAAAAGGTTTCTTGTGATATATACTTATAAAATTATAAAATCATAGAGGGCCTATCTGTAATGACAGTTTCTAATACAAATATCACAAATATATTAAAAGTTAGGTTAACTTATAATTTATTCCCACAGAACAGAAGAAGACGAGCCTAAGATTAGTCATGCAAAATCCTGAAAAAGTAAACTCATACGTCTCACCAACTTAGTAAAATATTTTACAAACCTAGGGTTAACAACTCGAAGGAACAATAATATTGGAAAAACAGTTGTAAACCAACTTGAACTTATCCTCAAGCTAAATTACGAGTATGGGTTCATTAAACCGAAGTTTAACTCAATATTAAAAAACAGACCATAAGAGTGTCCTGTTCTATCAACTGAGCTAACTAGGCTTTCCCCCTAATTTAATTGTGAATTAACTTCATAAAACAGTCAAGTACTCATACAGTGTCGAAAATATATGAGTTAAAAGAATTTCCATAAAATATGTAAAATTCGTAGCAAAAACACTACACCGCTTCTGTTGAATTGGTCAATTGTCAGCTTGTTGAGCATAGGTGTTCAAAATAGGCTTAAAGTTACCACAACAAATTTGGCGCCCAATGTGGGGCCGAACCCATGAGGAGTCTCTTACTCTACCGACTAGTTTCAAATAAAACTGCCAAATATGTAGTGTGTCTCAAACATATGTAAATAGAATTTCCATGAAATATAAGGGATTCGTAGCAGGACCACTATACTCCTGCCGAGTAGATCAAATATATTTTGTTAAGTACCTCAAATGTTCAGTAAATATCCATAGTTCAAAATATCCAGTACTCCATTTTTTAACTGTAGTGATTTCTAATGATTCAGCGAGTTTCTCCCCTTAAATATAATCTCTACATATGCAATTAAGATACAAGCACCGTTATATTTTTTTAGGCATAAAATTACAAGGCGCTCAATGCCGCAACAACCAACTCCTGCTCACTTCCAGTATCATGTTGGAATTGCCGATCACTCTTTTCCGATGGGTCCGAATTATTGGAGAAGAAAAACTCAAGGAGGGTAAGTTATCCTTGCCGCTGTACTTAAATTCAACTCGTACAGAATTGCTGTACACTATTGAACTGAACATCGCTCCAGGGCAGGATCCCCATAGCTTTTATGAAAGAGGTGTTGCATTACTTACCTCCACTTCGCTTAATTAAATTTTAATCATTGTAACCAGTATTTTAAGCTTTATTATATTCATGTATTTTATTATACCATATAATGTTTTAAATGAAAATAAATTTTAATTCCCTTTTAATTGGTTATTTATTGACAATTCCTCCACTACGTGTTTTTGTAAATACTGGGGTTGCTGGAAGGGTTTGTACACGTTTTTAGTGTAAAACGTGGTTATTTGGTTAGAGATAAACTTTTGCAAGTACATCTGAGCAGGTAAAAATGAACAGTTTTTTGGTTTCTTAAACCTTTATTGTAATGCTTAATAAATAAAATTCACAGTTTTGCAATAATGTAAATCTAACAAATTGAAGATTATAGAAAATAAAATCGTCCCTAATAAAAAGAAATCACCAAAAATTATCACATTCTAAAATAATTTGAAAACAGAAAAAGTATCTAGAAACTATAATTTACTTAAATTATCAGATACAAACGCACAATAAATTTACTAGAGGAATAACCCGTTGGTAGTTTAATTATCACAATACCAACAGCCTTAAATTTTTATAAACACTAAAAAAGTAACTGCGTAAAGCTGAGACAATGCCAGAGTATTATAAAGGCATCAGTATGAAACATTCAGTGCTATTGTCAAATGGTAATGAAAATTAGGGTGCGTATTGCATAATTTAATGTTTTGAAATTGAAATGTGCAAAGATATCCGGCAGATATAACGAGAGACTTTACCATTAAATCGCTCCATTTCCATATAAGAATATTAGCAACTAAAAATTCCTAATTTTCATTAGTGTTTGACACGATATAACGTCTTTGAGATATGTACACCAAAAAATAATCACATTTTTTTCTTAAATTTCATTGGGGTAAGATGATTTTCTATTGTTTTTGTTTCTTAACTACTAAGCAAATATATAGGCCTCCTGTTAATTATCATTTTCTAATAAATATGTTCGCTTTAAATTTGAGTACGTACATTTTACCAAGTATATTTTTTTTTCTCTTTATATGTATTGAACTATTTATAGTTTCGTTTTACGAAAGTAGCATAATTAAATGAAAATTTCATTTGTAACGAATGTAAAAAGTGATTTAAATATACCAATTATGTAAAAAACAATGTTTTAGAAACTTTAAGAAATCCTTGATTGTTTAAAAAATCTTGCCTGTGGCAATCCTAAAGCTATATTTTAAGGTTATGTAAGTGCAATGTTGAAAAACAAGATTTTAACGTCATTTCAATGAGACGAGCTGTAAACATTTTTATTTCTTTTTTTGAGAAAATCTTAGTTTACTAAGTGCCAAATTATTATAATTCATTAAATAGCGGCAGGTTCTGAACTGAAAATCACACTTTTGATGCTCTAAAACCATGCCTTATATTTGTGGGTAATGGGTTTATCATAAATGCAAAAATTAAAATGATTTGAAAGTGAATATATAAAATATTTTTCATCAACTGCGCCCCCTTTATATTAACAGCAATAATCTTCATACACACACATTTAGTGACTGAACATTTCGATTTGTCACTTGACAAAATT